>JAFMOC010000060.1:2042500-2642500 GCA_019802505.1 Corydoras sp. C115 | reverse complement strand
GCGGTACTCCAGAGTGAAGGATGTAATTGGACAGCCACCATCATTCCAGCCAATCAAGTTAAGCCGTACACAGGTAGCATTGATGCTGGTGAAGAGTTCCTGCTCTTTGGAGAACTGGGGTTCTACACGTGAAAAAGAGAACAGCTCTAGAAAATGTGCTTTTGAAAATAAATGCAATGCATTACAAATCATGTACCTTTCCCATGAGTCTTTGCTTCTATGATTTCACTGATACGGCCAGGACCTACAGCATTCTGGGCTGTGAGTGTGAACTTATACCAGGTGCCACACTTTAGATTTTCCAGTCGGTAAGAACGCTCACTCGGGCTGATGGGGAAATTACCCCATTGTTCACTGTTGTCCTCTGAGTACTGCAGAATGTAACCTAAATATAGGAATGAAAAGATTACCACTGATCAGTTATTAACAGAGGGTCTTGAACTCTTTAAACTAGACCATTTAAAGCATGTTGTATAATGTCTGCTCACACACCTCTGATGGAGCTCCCACCATTGTCTCCGGGTATCCAGGACAATGTGATGGACGTGGTAGTGGTTTTGGTGACAGTAAGACGTGGCTGATCCGGCGGCACTATAGACAAATTTTACACACATTCATTAAACAAAAAAGCATTTGCACATGTGAAAGGTTAAAAACTACACCTCAGTAAATCCTGATTACCTTGCACCTGCAGGTTCAACGTTATTTCATCTGTGCCCCAGTTATTGCTTGCAACACAGGTGTAGTACCCTGAATCCTCAGCCTTCACAGTCTTGATAATAAAGCTGCCGTTTCCATGGATGCTGCGCCTCCCGTCGATAATGGCAGGACCTGGACTCCCACTGTCAGGACACAAAGGGCATGTTCTGACATGTTCCAGCCTTCCACAATATTCTCAAATATCCATTGACTCCATTTGCATCTGCAGTTGCTGTTACTAGGAAAATTACTTCAAATATGAATCTTTCTAATTTGCCAATAATAAATTATTGGGGATATCCAAAGCAGTTTTGCATAGTACCAATACTAGGTATTCTGTTGTTGGTAAACTGATCTGATATTTGGTATAATAAAGCTACAGAGTACTGATTTGAAATATTCTTACTTCATCCATCATCAGGACATTTTGGAGTAATTTGCTAGACCACTAAAGAGAACCTAAATCAAGTCTTATTCAATGAGTAATATAATTGTACAACAACAAAGGTACATGTTGGAAAAAATATGAAGAATTAATTATGGAAGAAAAGGGGGAGTAAATCCTGCTTTTCAACAAAAATAATAAAAAAAGCGTTTTTTTAATTGTATTTTTTTTTAAATTTTTTTTTTATAAAAGGGCATCTAACTAAAAGAAATATGCAACAAGTTACAAGTTTGTTTAGGTGTTACACAAGCACAGTTAAGTTTATCTCCCAAATGAGAGGCCAAATTCCCTTGCCATTATTGGCTGTTTGAGGTGCCAACGCTGTGGCAATGGGATAGAGAACACTCATTAAATAGATAGTGTGCAATTAAAAATGTGTACCTAATAATGTGAGTGATGAATGCAGATGTTAAACTTCTACATACTTTTTGTCCAAATTATGCACTCATGAAAGAGGCTGAATGTGGAACCTTATTGTTCAGCTCTGCAGGCTGTAAGCAATCAGTGTGTTCAAATATTTAAGTCTTGTGATCAATAGGGCACTGGGGGGGTGTCTGGCATAGCCGTGACCTTGAGGGCATTGTTACACTTCACTCTCTGTTTACCTTTCTTTCAGCCATTTCACTGTGGGTGGTGGATCTCCCACAGCTCTGCAGGGCAGCACGATATCTCTCATCCAGGGTGTCGTCACAGTGCCACTGAAGGTAAGAATCCTGGCAGGAGCTACAGGACAAGAAACTTTTTATTTTCTACTAATAAAACAGAGTGTTTTTGTTACAGTACCGCTACATCTCACAGTATAAAAGCACTTTTATGAAAATATATTTGAACCTTTGGCAAGTGGTTCGACTGTGATGACCTCACTGCTGTTCCCTCGACCTGCCGCCGTCACTGCCATCACCCAAATGCTGTACTTTCTGTTCCGACTCAGATTCTGTACCCGATGGATGAACTCATCTGGGGCAACTTCAAACTCACTTACCACCTGACAGTAAACATGATGAATATTATAGCTGGTACTTTAGAGTAGTCTCTTAAGTGATTAAGTTTTGTAGTTTTGAATAACATATACTATATATTCAAATATTATTTATATTATATATAATATATAATATAATATTATAATATATAATTATAATTATATTATATATAATATTATATATATATTAAATATTATAATATTATAAATATTAAAAATAATCACACAGTCCAAATGTATAGATAATAATATGAAGCTCCCTCTCTCTCTGCTGTTGTAAATGACAGGGCTGCATTAATGAGTTTGTGGACTGATGATGGGAGACAAAGATTTTCTCATAGATTGGATTTTAATTAATCCCACAGATCTGGGACAAGGTTGAGGTCAGGGCTCTGAGCAGACCAGTCAACTTATTTTACACCTAAATGCTGTAATTCATTCATCATGCAACTTTTATTCACAGTTAATTTTCAAGCTTCAAATTTAAATACATGGACACATAGAGCTAAAGGGGCATAAATAAAAGAAACAGTGCTAAAGTACTGCACTGTACAGTAACAGTACTACTCAGTTTCAGTATATTTTAAAGATATATTTATAAAGTTACATATATTTAAAGTATAAACCCAATAATTATATAAAGGATGGTGCAGTTGTTCAGTGCTTAGGTTGTTGGGCTATAATTTAAAAGTTGGGTGTTCAAACTGTCCACTAAGATTTGTCAGTGTGAGCAAGGCCCTTAACACTCATTGCTCCTGGGATACTGGCTGACCCTGTACTCTGAGGGTAAAGACTCTTGTTCACAATGGAAAGATAAAACTATTATAAATACCACCACACACATACACAAAATAGGATAATCTAACTTTATGCATTTACTATGCATATATTATCCATTATTATTATTATTATTATTATTGTTATTTTTGTTGTTGTTGTTGTTGTTAACCAATTTAACATACGGGAAAAAAAGAAAAACTGAAACAAAATGATATGTATTATGTATTTATGTTTCAACCTGCTTTTATTCAGCATTTATTATTTCAAGTTGTTCATGACTTGTGAACATTATGAACTTTAAAAGTTTCAGTTTTCTGGTTCCTACCGTTGGGTATGAGCTGGAACAGAATACTGTGTATTTTCTGATTACACCATTCATCTTAAGTGGTGGGAGCCAGGAAACATAAACAACAGAGTTGGATGCTGCTGCTGCTTTCACTCCACCTGGTGGGCCTGGAACTAAAGAGGGACATAATCCAGTGTCACATAAATAAAATGTGTACATACTGAATGAAGTAAAACAAAATGGCTTTGCACCCCATTGTAAAAAAACACTGATATAATGCACATGCCATGACTTATATTCTGACAACAAAGAGATTAGTCACCCAGGGTGTTTTCTTGCCATTGTGTTACCATTTATTCCATTTATTATCCATTTTTTCAACAAGCTTGCCACTTGTTCTACTCCAGTCAATTTCTCTTGGTTTATATTGATTACTGATGCACTCTTTGAACTTAAGTAGTGCAGTGGTAAAAGTGGCAGGGTATGGGCAAAATATGCTTCTGAGTTTAAATAATATTAATATAATTCTAGTTTAAAACAGTTATTTATAATCATGGCATTTGGAATATTATTAGTTGTGTATTTCTATGCAGAAGAGGAAAAGTTGCTTTAAATCAAACATAGTTCAGTTTACCATCCTCTTTGGTGCGTATGTAGATCTGCTCGGAGCGCACGCCGTCTCCCGCCCGGGTGAACGCCAACACCTGAATGCTGTAGTTGGTGAATTTCTCAAGACCATCCAGCTCCAGAGGAGGTTGAAATGTTGTGATGTTTCTGATTTCACCCAGTTCTGAAAAACATAGCAAAGCGACTGTCTTCATTTTATTTACATTCTTATTCCAAAAAAATTAAACCACGAAATGAAAAGGTTTAGCTATATAGTGGTTTGTGCGGCTCGGCCTCTTTCTGTCTGAAGCCTATGAATTATTAATGAACATCTATCACACTTCTTCTCCATGACTCAACCAACACCCATTCTTCAACATGAGGATATATTTTCCTCACTCATCACAGTGCTCAACCCAACAGTCTCATATTAAGGCAATCTAAAAATCAAACTCAAAGTAAGCCATCAGATGAATGGATGTTTGTGAAGCTAGTACTACTTCAGAACCACAGAAGTGCAGAGGTGTAGCACAGATTATGCTGGTGAGCTTTAACTTATGACTTAACATTTTTTAAATGATTTAATTAATCGGTAATAGTATTTTCCCCACATTCACTTAAATGAATAGTTTATAACTAAATGAAACTGGATCACCTTGGTATGTGGCGATGGACGGGACGGGTTTAAAGATTTAAACGACACGTGGCGCCCTCTAGTGGTTCACTGCTACATATTACATTTTAAGTAGCATCTTTTATTTATGTCCCAGAACCATAAGAATAATAATTATATATATATATATATATATATATATATATATATATAAATATATATATATATATATATATATATATATATATATATATATATATATATATATATATATATAGGCGGCACGGTGGCTTAGTGGTTAGCATGTTCTCCTGTCAGCGCTAGGGATTCCCGGTTCGAATCCCCATCTGGGTGGAGTTTCCATGTTCTCCCCGTGTCTGCGTGGGTTTCCTCCGGGTTCTCCGGTTTCCTCCCACAGTCCAAAAACATGGATGAAGTCATTTGAATTCTCAAAATTGCCCCATATAGAGTGTGTCTGTGTGAGTGAGTGTGTGCCCAGTGATGGATTGGCGCCCTGTTCTGGGTCTATCTGCCCAGCGCCCGAGATGTTCTCCCCTGGATGGGCATGGGGAACCCCACCGCGACCCTAATAGAGGATAAAGCGGAAGATAATGAATGAATGAATGAATGAATGAATGAATGAATATATATATATATATATATATATATATATATATATATATATATATATATATATATATATATATATATATATATATATATATATATATATATATATAATATAAAAGTGTCCATCATTTTATTTATGCTCAAGTCTACTGGTTTGGTCGTTTAAATTGCCCAGCCCAGCTCATTTAGAAACATTAAAATATGACATTTTTCAGCAAATGTATAGGAATCTTATTTTTTTTTAACAATTTTAACTTTTATTTGGTCCATTTCATAAATGAAATTTAACATATGACATTGAACAAAAGGTTCCCAAAGCTAAACACACTAAACACTTTTGTGCAATTTAAAACGGGTAAAACCAAATAAAGAAATCGCGTGGCTTTGCAGTAAACAAAAATGTCCACAAGGTGGCAGCACATTAGTACAGTTACCTGACTCTCCTCTTAAACCCTACTGTTACGCTTGTGTGTCTTCAGTTCCTCTAAACCCAATGGACTTGGAAAGAAAGGAAACTCGCACCTTTGATTCCAAAACATCTAGTTGTACTAAATGATAACACAAAATCACCTCAAATAATACATATTTGGGGCAAATAATACATTTACCATGTGATGTACCACTACAGCATAAATGCACCTTCCATATATATACATTTATACTATAATATATAATATTGTACAGCATATTTGTTATTTGTTATTTGTAAATATAGCTGTATATTGTAAATACAGTAAATTGCAATTTTACAAGAGAGACTCCATCATGTCGGAACAAAATTCCTTGTGTGTGTAACATACTTGGCAAATAAAACTGATTCTGATTCTGAGTTGACTGTGATGTTTATCTTCAATAATAAATTATTTTTTACATTCACTGTACAAAAGCCGATATCTTAAATGTCTTTCTACCATCAAGCATCAAACCTCAGTGTTTAACCTCTGTAACACATTGTTAGCAGCTGTTCTGTACCTCCATCAGGTAGATTGGCCCAGTAGATGATGCGGAAGCCCTGAAGCACACCATTCAGAGCTTCCCTGGCAGGAGTGGACCATGACAGAGAGACTGTCTCTGGGGATGTTGCAGTGGCAGTGACCTTTTCTGGAGGTCTGCTGGGAACTAAAAAGAAAATAAAAAAAATTTCACCCTCATATGACTTTTACGTGTATATATTCAGTTGTGTGTGTATATTGTGCGTGTTGGGAGTTGTTGTTAACATGATTTGCACGGCATCCACAAGACGGCAGCATATTGAACTGTTTAAGTCAAAAAGACATTTTAACATTCAAACTCCTAAATAAAGAAGCACACCAAGATTGTTGTTTAACCAAATTCATCACTGCTTTGTTTTACGACATGGTGCTTTGAGCAAAATGTTAATAAAAACATAAAATTCCAGAAAAATGATGCCTGAATGGCATAATGAACATAAGTCCTTCCTACCATCCTCCATAGTGGTGGCTCGGACCTCACTGGAGGCAGGCCCTGGTCCGGCGCTGTTGCTCGCCTGCACCACCACTTCATACTGTGTAAACTTCTTCAAGTTGTTCAGTGTGAGTGTCTCCGTCTCACCCGTGCTCTCCACACTCAGACATATGAACTGATGGCTTCCGTTCACTGAGTGTTCCCTGTGGCATACCTGATAGCCTCTGATCATCCCATTCTGCAAATGTTTCTGAGGAGCCTAAACCATACAGAGATGGTTTTAACTTCCAGAGCTTTAATCTTCATTACAGAAACAAATTTGCTAACCAGAGGTGGAGAAACTTGTCTTACCTTCCATGTAACCTTAATGCTTTGAGAAGACATGGCTTCAAGGGTCACATCTTGTGGTGGACCTTCGGGGTCTAAAATATAAAAAGTTTTTTAAAATTTCAGTTACAGCTTATGCATTTATATCATTTGTCCTTCTTGAAATTAGATAACGTATAAGTGATTTAAAAAGGATAATACATTTTTTATATTTATATAAAGTACGTGTTTATAGTATTATTTTAGGTCACAGCAATCATACAATATTTACTTTTAACAACCCCACATCATGGTTTTGCAGGAAGCTGTGCAATTTTTAGGAAAGAGCCATGTTTAAGTTCCCCAAGTTCCACCCCTTTCTGCATGCATTTAATTTTACCTGCTTCATCTGTAGTGACAGTGAGCTCGTTGCTGGGCTCACTGTCTCCGATATGGTTTTTGGCGAACATACGAATGTTGTAGGTAGATGAAGGGTGTAGCTCAATAATTGTGGCCAGATTGAGTGTCGGGGAAACGTCCCTGGTTCTGCGAGCTTTGTCCCAACTTGCTGTAAACAAAGAATTAAAGATTATTGCAGTAAGCTTTAAAGACTATTTAGTTTATTGTATGTATATAGCTTTACTGCTTAGTTGTCCTTAGCAGCATTTATAATGCTTTGTGTTTTACCTGATTTGTTTTTGCATTCAATGTCATAGCCAGTAATTGGACTATTTCCATCAAATCCCATAGTCCAGCGGAGAGCAATAGTCCTTTCCTTAACCTCCCGAATCTCCACCTTTGGAGGCTCTGGTGGCTCTGAGGGCACATGGTTACAACAAGAACAAAATGAGGAGCAAACTGGCAGCAAATAATAAAAATAAATTTCACTATCAAGAACAAGCATCTAAACCAATGAATCGACTTAAAATCGGCACGTAAAATCCACAGTCAGATTTATAATTAAAGGGAAATATATATATATATATATATATATATATATATATATATATATATATTTAATACATATGTACATATAATGAGGTGGCACAGTGGCTTAGTGGTTAGCACATATAAAGTCATACCTTGGACTGTAAGCTGAATAATTCCTCTGTCTTCACCATAAGTGTTGATTGCATGACATGAAAAAAACCCAGAGTCCTCTCTCATAGTCGGGTAGATCTATGAATACAGATGTAAAAAAAAATTATTTTTTTATTTTTTTTTTTATTATGATTAGCAATTTTTTAAGGTTGAAATGCTACTGCATATTCATATTTTAATAACATTTTTATGGGGTACCATTTGCAAATTTACAAATATTTTATTATCTTCTCTCTGTGAGTTAGTTGTGCTACTCTTAATGTGGTAATGTGTAAAAGCAAATAAATTAAAATAGTGGTGCTAAATAATTTGTGAATATAATTTTCTAAAGAAAGTGTACATTCCTTTTATTTTTAAAAGATGAAAACTAAGTTGATTTCATTTGATTTAATTTAACTTCTAATGTAATTAAATGTTTTTTCCATACATTTAATTGCTTCATAAATTATTAAATACTTTTGAACTAAACGTATAAATTCATGTAGTTCAATTAATAGACACTAGTCTGCAGTATTACTCTATTTCTAGTGAGCAAGCTGACTGTGTCCATACCATGTGTACACTACATGAAGATGCATATGCTTAAGTTCGTTTCTAAATGCTTGTGAAAGATCTGCATGCTGTGAAGAAAATGTATCATCATTCGTCAAAGCAGGAAGACATCTTTCACAAAATCTAAAATTTACACTGTTTATAAAACCAAAAACTGAGGTGATTACAGCTTTAAGGACATTGTTCCCTCTGTACATCTGTACTCACCTCCAGAGTGGAGATAACCTCCTCGCCAAGCTTCTTGACTGTGACTGTGTGCCTCCACATGTCCGGGTTGATGATGTGTGATTGCTTCTCTTTCTCCACCTCTTTCTCCCAGCGTACCATGATGGGCTTTTCACCATGTGCCTTGCAGCTCATTTCAATCTTCTCACCTTTGGTTGCCAGGGTGTTGTTGGGATATGATGTGATCATGGCAGGAACTGAGTAACAGAGAGGACATAATATTAAAACTAATAGTAACTGCATGAGTTTGGAATCTTTCTGTGTACACTGAGTACCATTTTATTGCAAAAGAATGTTTACTCAAATGTGAGTAGGTAAACCATCCATTAAGCACTTAACACACTTTTAAGTGGAGCATCATCTGAACACCACCTACAACCCTACTATAGCATGTTGTATCCATGAGGCTTTCTGAGGCTTAAGACACTGTTATTTCCTTTTTATCTCAATGCTCATTAAAGTATAAAAGTTAA
Organism: Corydoras sp. C115; assembly: GCA_019802505.1. Classification (NCBI taxonomy): domain Eukaryota; kingdom Metazoa; phylum Chordata; class Actinopteri; order Siluriformes; family Callichthyidae; genus Corydoras; species Corydoras sp. C115. The sequence continues at coordinate 2,633,380 of JAFMOC010000060.1, read as the reverse complement.
TTAATAAACATTTCACAAAATGACTTTAAAGACACAGGACTGCAGAATTATTTTCGACAGCCACATTTAAATGCCCTTAAGGTATCGGGACTCTAATGGATGTATTGACTATTTGTAATGAAGCAGAGGTCCAGTGAATCTATTGCTCAGAATGAAGCTATTACACACATACATAGAGAGAGCGAGAGAGAGAGAGAGAGAGAGAGAGAGAGAGAGAGAGAGAGAGAGAGCTGCACTGTAAATCACTTCACTACTAATAATTGCTACCTTTTTTATACAAAATCAGCAAAATTGGATTTTTCCCTTTTCAGCTGATCCATAAGGTTTGTACTCCACTATATTTAGAACAGTATTACTTGTGAAACAAATAAACATTAAATGGTTCAGTGATGTTTTGGAGTTGGTTTCTTGTTTTAAACTGACCACACGCATGCGGTTTGAACAGGGACAGCTGAAGGGCCCAAAATGCCCAGGTCTGTTTTACTGGGATCAATAAACAGGATGCACAGACAAAGGTCATGTATCTACGAACTACACTTAAACTAAAACACACAGAAGCACTGACTTTTACATCTCTCACTGAACAGGACAGAGGTCACACCTTCTTTACTAAAGGTGGAATTTGTGCCTTTGGTAATTGGGACTGGCAGGCACAGTAACTATAATCAGAGCCCTTCACTCAGACTTAGTAAGCTATAAGCTGAGCTATATCTTCTAGACTACTACTGACAAGCACAGAGATTTTTCATTAATTATCTTAGCTTCTTATCCTAATTAGGGTCGCAGAGGGTGCTGGAGCCTAACCTGGTAGTCACTGTTGGAAAGGAGATAAAAAGCCGACCAATTTATCACAGAGCAAATACATTACAACGGACAGAGGTCACACCTCCTTTAATTAAACTAATAGACACAACCTTTAATAAGGAGGTCTAGTTTTTATGGGCTAACATATAAAGGTCACATGATTTTCTGTGGACCAACAGGCACAAACAATATGCACTCAATAATTTGACAGGCACATTGGCTTTGCATCCTTTTCGAGAACAACAGCAAACAAGGCCATGCCCTTCTTACTGGACTGACAGGCACATAGGCTTATGCTCTCCTCACTCCATCTGACAGGACAGAAGACATTTCTGTTCAGTGATTGACAACTGCAGATTCTATGGCCTTTTCAGTGGCTCTTAAAGGTACAGAGGAGCACAGGAACCACACACCTTCCTTTTTTGTTGTATCAAATTTGGAACTATTCTGCTTCAATCTATGATGATTGCTAGCAAATATTCTTTGTAAATAGTGTTAATGCATAAAAAGTCAAATCTGACTCCTGACTAAGCAGCGCTTGAAAGACCCAATTAAGAGCTGTCAGGAACCACTTTGATGAAATCTGTTTGTTTTGTAATGCACTTAGACACTTTGGATCGGGTCTGTAGTTTGAGTGTAGTTGGGATGCATAGTATCTGATTAGCATCTGTTCTTTAGGGAATCCTGTCTGTTTTTCTCTACTCTTCTCCCTTGTGAGCCATGTTTCCCTCTTTCTGCATCCCCCTTTCACCTGGACATGTTACCATGCCAACCAGTTCCATGCCGACCACTCACTCTCGCTCTCAATTCCTCCCCCCCAGCTCTCCAAAGGGTCTGTCAATAACATATGAGAATTGAACAAACAAACTAGATTGATTTTTAGCTCATGCTCACTTTATGCACAGAATTTTCCAAAGGATATTTGCTACAACAAAAAAAAAAACAAGAGTGAAATTGACAGATATTAACATATTTATATATATATATATATATATATATATATATATATATATATATATATATATATATATATATATATATATATACTCAATTGTGTGGCTGATTATGTTAAAAGAGCAAAGGTTATTATCACTGTAAAACAACATTTGGTTAGGATTGGGGTCATAGCTGTTCACCGGGACTTTAATAAAATGCTGACACTGGATTGATTTTGCACCAATAAGATGGAAAATAGGGTCCAGGTTAAAAAGATCCAGTTTCCCTTTGAACATCCATAAAGTTGCCTGAGGCAGTTTTGTAAATGCAGATGCTGCAACACTCGATTTGGGAATGAAAGTGCAAACCACTGTGCCCACTGATTCTACTGGGTCATGTCATGTCTGTAAAATCAAAAAATAAAATTCACCTAAATAAATCTTAAATTAAGAATAAATAAGATACTTGCAGAAGCAAAAATATGCTTTTAATGTCAATACCACAGACACTGTCCATGGAATGTGGATAGTTCTTTTTTCTGTATGCCAGGAAAGTGGGCCACACCGCTGTGCCTCACTGGACCAATTTTGGGAGACGAAATTTGAATGTACAGCAGCGTGGGCTGTAGTTACTGAAGGGAAATAAAAAGATGACTGGTTAAGTGGAGGAGCTCAGTATCTTGCCCTTTTTACTGCACAACTAGCGTTTTGCACTGATGCACACCAATATGGCTCTGTAACTGCTTTGACTGCTGGAAAAGCCTCCACTTAAAACTGCTTATAAATGGATATCTTCTTCACCCAGATCCCATTTTTACAATTCACACACTTCAAGTTGCAAAAAAGGTGGTACAGTGGTGCAGAGAGTAGTGCTAATGATGCACAGGGTCCTAGGTTCTATTATTGATTCCAATCACTGTATAGATTTTAGTGCAGGTATTCATCTGGTTACTCCAGGTTTCTGAAATAATATATTTCTACCTTTTCAGAAAGTCCTTTCCTTGTTCCATGTTCCTCACATTCATTGCACACCTTTTTGATGAATTGTAATGTTGAATGTACTTATAACTGTCCTTATTTGAAGCCCAGGCTGCTCTTAAAGAATGGAGCTCTTAAATCTGTGAAGCTGGTGGTACCTTGATATTATTATTTCCCATGGTTTTTAAAGGGTATCTTTAACTAGATTTTGATGAGTGATGAGTGGATGTCCACATACATTTGGCCATATGGTTTAGAAGGTAGCCCTCAGATTTTATTCTGTGAAAAATAACAGTCATGAAAGAAGAGCGGAGAGGATTTCTGGCTTGTATGCATGAAGGAGAGACTCCTAATGATCTTCTCCATTATGTAAATTTTCAGTTTTATGAGGCCTCCATAATAGCCGCAATTTCTCTAATTGGTCCTAAGTGAGGCTCATAAACAATGATTGCTTGTCGAAGTGTCTTGGATCGCTGTGTTTACAGAGCAATGTAAAGCAGGCGGGTAAAACGTTCAAGGCAGCGTAGCCTCCGACTTAAAAGCTGCCGCATTGGAGAAATTACTATTAGCAATGTAATTTACTCCAACATTTAGCATAATGTGACACGTAGCTAACTGATTTAAAGGCCAATCTTGGTGTTTCAGGCTAATGGTTTAAGCTAATTCAGTCTAGCACTGGGTCAGACCTAAAGTGTTACTGTAATCAGCGTTATAGGACCTCCCTCCAGTTTCATATTCCCGCTCTGGCTCTGTTCTTACCATGCCATAGTTATTTATACTGCTCCTCATGATGGCTTTATTCTGCTCAACATTAAAGTTATATTGACCAAGGAGTTGCATTTCAAAAGGAACATGTTTCTTTAGGTTATATCTTTCAGTGACAATTTCCTTACATAGACTTCATAAAAAATAAAGAAAAAAGGTTAAACCAAAAGTATAATAAGCAGAGCTTCTAATGGTCTCCACAGAGCAGGATTGGTGATGGAATTCTCAAGCATTAAACAAGTAGATTGTTTATTGTACCGTAGATTTTCTTAGCAGGAATGATTTGAGTGATACAGATATAAGGCCAATTTACCTACCAGCATGTTTTTGGATTGTGAAAGCTCAGAATTTTACAACTTTGGGTTGGTTCCATTTTTTGCTCAGGGGTGTCCCCTTGAAACATTTTCCAAGAAATGCAAATATTAAGGCAAAAAACAAAACCTTGTGAGAGCTAAATCAATCCATGACTGCACAATGACCTTTTACACAAGATTATCAAACATGGTGAATGAAGGGAACCATCTAATATGCAGAGTTGATGCTTGAACTTTTTTCAATTTGCTGCTCATGCAATCTCTCGAGGAGGTGAAACAACCATTTTTAAAAAAAAATTCTGTTGCACCACTCAGTGGCCAAAAACTTGTGTTTACGCAGTGATGCATCAGATCAGGTTAAATTTTCTAATCTGGACACTGCACACTAGTGAGGTCACTGTCTGTAAGAATACATCTTGTCTTCTCCATTAAAATGAGTTATTCTTAGTAAATTACCATGTGAAGGCTTTAAAGGGCTTAAAGCTAAGCCATCTCTGCTTGCTCTGGGAGGTTCAGGTTACAGTGGTGAGGTCAAAAAGGATCAAAACAACTGTCAGACCCTATGCTAACCACACCAACACAGCTTGTGTGCATCACACTATACATTATCCCACCTATGATCGATCATTAAGAGGATGGTTTACCATTAGTATATGTAAATGGCAAATTGCCTACAACAACCACAGCTTGTTACTGTAAATAAATTCGACCACTGGAACATGATCAGGATGGACAGGTAGGTCCAGCTCGCAATTAATTATTTTTAACACAGAGGTAATCAGTGGGGACACCTCAGGGACACCTCAGATCACTTCATTCTAAGAAATAACTACTTTTATAAATTTTTTATGAGGGGGAGTGGGTCATTTGGTCATATTGTACAATTTATTTATTACAAATACTGTTATACTGTGCCAACACTTCCTGAGAAATGACGTTTGAATAGTAGATACAAACAGCAGAAGGATACTTTTACAACAATATACAGTATTGTGTACTACGGGTTGTATAATGGATTTGATTAAAAAAAGTGATAGCTAGCTCCTGGCTTTCATACTTGTAGCATCTCTGAAACTAGATAAAAAGGTTAAAAAATATCTTTCTAAATTCTACCATTTACATTTTGTTTATCACTGAATCCTCTGATTTATAATAATAATAATAATAATAATAATAATAATAATATTATTATTATTATTATTATTATTATTATTATTATTATTATTATTATACGCATTATAAGCATCTTTTAATAACAACATTCAAAGTACAAAGATAAATGGTTATGTAAAACAAATAGAGATAACACATGAAACCAAAATTAAGGTTTTAAAACAAATTACAAGGTCATTTAAGAGTCTTAATATTAATAATGCTACATATAGATTTATTGTTGTAGAGTTACTTTATCTTTTAACACTTTTGAAGTTCTCTTTGAAAAAGGAAGACAAACAAGTGATATGACCATCATAGCTCCACCTTTCTTAGATGTAACTTACTAAAGGCTTAAAGATGAGTGGTAGCATTAGCTTACATATTGGAATATTAGAAAAAGCGAAATGTGCATGTGTTCCAATAATTTTCTCAGTGAGGATATGTAGTAAAATGAACCTTTTGAACCTTTTCTTTTCACCGACGTAATATAGACTGAGGCTCGCATACATACACAGACACACACAAAACACACACACACACACAGAGCATCAGTGCATTTTCAAAGCTCACTTTTCCACATGACAGGCTCTGGTTGAGTTCAAGGCTTAATGGAGGGGAGATAAGTCTTTGGTGACTGAGCGTGCAGGCAGAGCGCATGCACACACACACACACTTACACACACACACACACACACACACACACACACACACACACACACACACACACACACACACACACACACACACGCACACAAACAAACATAGATTTAGAAAGCTGCACTGAAGCAGAAGTTCCAGTAACTGGTGATTTTTTTTTTCTGGTCATATATTGAACCCATTCCACCTTTTCAAAAAGCCATCCACTAAAGAGCTATGACTAGGTTTATTGGTAATTAAATCACTTTTTTTCTTCATGTATTTATCCTAAATATTTTTTCCATTAGTTGTCATTTTTACCTTGGTAAAATAATACACAGAAAATTCACTAAAAACCTAATACTTATTAAATAAAGGCATCTTACTTTTGACGTTGAGGTACATTGACTTGCTGACGTCGGCTACCACATCGTTGCTGACCTTGCACAGGTAGTAACCAGCATCTTCTTCAAGCACATGCTTTATGAGGAGTGAGCCATTACTCAACAACTGGATCCTGTAGCCCGAGGTTAAGGCTATTGGGTGAAACTGTGGCACGCCGGCACCTACAAAAACATTCAGTTCTTCAGTCAAAGAATAATCTTTTTGAGAACCTTACCACTGTTTCAATTAGAAACTAATTGTGAAATCCTGGTGCAAGCAAACAAAAATATCCTCATGTTAACATGTATAAAAGAAAAACCTCACACTTCTGTTTAAAACAAAACAACAAAAATGTCAATCTTTAATTTGCTTTCAATCATTTTTTTTAAGTTTATTTATTTTTACCTTTAGAGAATTTCCACTCTATGGTTGGACGTGGTTCTCCATCAGCTGAACAATTGAGAATCACTGCTTTTCCATATATTCCATCCTGGTCTTTAGGCTGAATGGTAAATCTTGGTGGAACTACAAAGAAGCCAAAATAAGTAAAAAATGTGGACTGTAGTTTAAATAAACCAGACATTTACAGTGGAATGAAAAAGGTTTGTGCTTTCTACCTCTGACAATAAGCTGGGTCTGGTATTTGACAACAGCTGCATCATTCCTGGCAATGCATGTGTAAGTGCCATTGTGCACTCGCTGCAAGTTAGAGATGCGAAGGGAGCTGGTAAAATCGATGTTGTCGATGGTGACACCAAGGCTTGCGTTAATAGGCTTTCCATCTTTCTCCCAGTTTATAGAGATGGGCAAGTCACCTGAACGAACCACACAAGGAACAAACACCCTGTGGCCAATTGAGCTGTGTGGGAGCTCAAAGGGTTGAATGAAGGGAGGAACTGTGGGGACACAAAGTTCTTAAATCATTTACAAGTTTCCAAAACATTTTTCTCTGGTTTTCTGGTTTGATTAGGAGACCAGAGCTCAGGTACACATGTGCTGATGTGTTAGTTTTGCTTTAACAGTTTTAAATAAAGTCAGAATGTTCAACTCTGTAAAAGCCTTTGAGACCAGAACTCTTTACCTTTAACATTGACGTGGACACTCTGGTTCTTAAAGACCTGAGGTTGAACGAGGACATGGCAGGCATATTCTCCCTCGTCCAGCTCCTTTTGCACGTTCAGTAGCTTTAGCGTGCCATTGTTTTCGAATGCCCGTTGTCTGTCATTAAAGGGCAGCAGGTTGGAGTTCTTGTACCATTTGATGGAGTAGTACGGGTAGCCGATGACATGGCAGTGAATGAACATTTCTCGACCAGCGATGGCAGTAAGGTTTTTCATTGGTCGTATGTCAGCAGGGCCTGGAGATAAAGATGTAATATGATTTTTGAAAACTGGAGTGAACATGCTGTGAAGAAAGGCAACAGTATGGTGGTGACTAGTGGTTACGATTCTGGTCTACAAGCCAAAATTTGGTTCATGTCCCAGCACTGACAATTTGCCACTGCTAAGCCTCTTAGCAAGTTCCAAAACATTGATGTGCTTGGATCGTAATGACCTCTGTGAGTTGCTCTGAGTAAAGGTTTCTGCTAAATGATAAAAATGCATTTTACCACTTTTCCCCCCATTTTCTTCCCATCTGGTAGATCTCCTATATGTAAAGTGTTTTTGTTCAATTAAAGACCCTTTGTTTATTGCCATTGTCACAATTTGAAGTAGTGATTTCTGGATAAAGGGTGATCTTTTTTATTTATTTATTTATTTTTTTTTATTTTTTGGTTGTTGTTTTAGCATTCCATATGCCACTTAGCTCAAAAAAGCTCAAAAGCCCAACAGTGGTTACTTGGCAGAGCTGGGAGTCACTATTAACTGAATCAGAGCCACCAGTGAGACTAAACTAGATTTACCCTTAGTTCTAATAAGTGTGCCTGTGAAAACATTTATTTTACAGTAATATTTCATGTTCCAACGACAAAATTTAAATCCCTTATATAGATATGTATTATATCTCAAACTAGGTTTTACATTTTATGTTTGTTACCTTGGGAGTTTAATGTCAAATTTATACAAAACACATATGTAAAGGTAAATAATCAGATATTTTTTACAAGCATGAATAGTAAGCATGTTGTAGTTGCAACCAAGAGACTTTACAAAATTTGACTTTATATTAAGGAAACAATATAAAAAAAATGCCTATAAATTGGGTTTAAGTTGTGGCATAAGTAAAAATGAATACACCTTTAAGTATGTGACCTAATATCTATCAAACCACAAGATTGAGTGTAAAAACAATTTTAGGAGAAAATTTATATAAAACTCGCTGGGAGGATCCAATAACACATTCAGTGCTGTTATCCAGTGCTGAGATCAAGCACTACTGAATGTTCTCTGTTACTGGATATTAAAGGCACACATGACTTCAAACAGTCAAGGATATCTGAGGATCTCTACGTGTGTGTTATGTGTGTGTGTGGATGTGTGTGCATGTGTGTGTTTGGAGGAGCTGATCTGACAAGCACCTCTTACGTTTATTCGAGCCTGGTAGGAGACCGTGCCCGCCGAGTTGTTGCAGGTGCACCGGTAGACGCCACTGTCACGGACTTGGGTCTGAGAGACGTTCAGGTAACTGATCACATTGCCCTCGGCCGTAATGCTGTGACCCATGCGGTGCCGGCTGTCCTTTACCACAATGTCATCATCTAGCGTCCAAGTGACCACAGGCTGAGGAGTTCCCTTTACATGACAAGTCAAGGAGACAAACTCGTTGGGGCTCACCACCTTTTCGCTGAATGCCGACAAGATCTTTGGAGTTCCGTCTGGAATGAAACAGTTTGAAGATCTTTGAGATAATTTCTACTAAGATTATTTTAATCTCAGTGCGCTCTTGCCTAAAATACACTGAGGGTAAACAGGGGTCTCAAAGAAAGTTTTGACCATGCATATTTGACCCTTCAACCCCAAGACCGCCCAATTGCCTTTGCAGAATTAATGAATGATAGCCCTCCCCAGTCAAAAATGCAGTTACGTGTCTTTTCATTGCCACTTTTGTCTATTTTGTCTGTTTTATTGTTTGCTGGCTATGCCATATTTAAACCCATAGGTCTCTAGATTAACAGTTTGGCCACTGGCACCACTAAGACTGAACCCCTGCAGCCATGTATTGGCATTGCAAATTCTTATTAGAGAGGGTTAAGTGTTTATGCCCCTCATTTGAGCTTAAATTATTAAGTTCCTGATCTTTAAATGACTAGAAAAAAACCAAATCCAATGTTTGTTCTGTTTCCGGAACTTCCCACTTTCCAGGAAATTGAGCAGTCACCAATTAAGTTGACAGTATGTAGCTCCCAAATACTGACCTTCCAAAATGACCTGCACAAAGTCCTGAGCTGAGAGCTTGCCCTTCCTAGCAAAGCACTGATAGGCTCCACCATCACTCTTAGCCATGCCATCCATCACCAAGTTCTCTTTGTTGACGCCGTTTATGTGCACACTGGCAGCAGCATTTATATTATCACCATTCCGGTACCAGGAAAGCTCGTATTCCTCTGAACCAGTGACACTGCAAGTCAGGGACACTTGACTTCCCACACTGCCTTTTACCTTCCGGGGACTGACCACCACAAGCAACGGCTCTGAAAACAAAAAAGTAATTATCAGATGAATATCAAACCAAGTAAAATCAGATTCTCTAAGGCTCTAAATCTTGACCCTGTGTTATCTACAATATTTTAAAATACTGAATTATCAGGATCTCATTATCAACCATGCATCTTATGGACACATGAGGCAAATTGAGGGAAACAATTACTACTGTATAATTTTACAAATTTTAGTTGTAATTCTTTTTTTTTTTTAGGAAAAAGCTTCGCAAACCTAAACCCAGACACAGCTGGCATCGATCAGTGCTACTTTTACTATTTACTCAGTTGTTAGTGTGTAAATCAAGATGAGGGTTATCCACCAACAATTGCCAATGTGTTAACCCTTATTGTTCTAGAAATACACAACTTCACAATTTGAAAATGAACTTACCCTTGACAAAAAGATGTCCAATGACCTCGGCGGTACCATAGCTGTTCATTGCTTCACACACATAGTTGCCTGAGTCAGAGGACTGGGCATTTTCTATTAGCAGCCCTGTAACACTCTGTCTGAAGCGGCTGTCCGGTTCCAAATAATTGCCATTCTTAAGCCAGCGGTAAGTTGGTGCTGGATGACCTGATGCTTTGCATGGAAGCTCCACTCGGTGAGAAGCCAAGACCTCTCGCTTCTCAAATCCATCAAGGATGGTTGGAGCAGAGTTCGTAGGGTCTAATGAAAAAAATAATAATAAAATTTCTATTTGAAATTTGAAAACATTTAGTAAAAATGCACATCTTGAAGTCTGAAGTGAATCATGTATGTAGTAAACTGAAATGTAGTATGCAGTTCATGAATTTGCTATATATTAGCTATCTGTAATATATAGTGTTATATATTAACAGACTGTGAAAAAGATATTTCATGTGGCTCAAATACATGTTAAGTAAATGGCAATATGTGAACAAGTTGGACTAGGTGTACACAAAGTGTAGTTTCGGCACAGACGGCACGGCACAGACGGCACAGACTCTGATACTGATCTGGAACTGAAGGTTATATATAAATAAACTCGCATTTAGTTTAAATGTGTCAGTAAAATTGTGAAAGTAAAGAGATTGAAACAAAGTAAGTTGCACCATACATTTATTGTCTAGCAGTGTAAATGTGAACAACATGTATAAGAGGCATAATTTTAACTTAAAGTGATACCAGTTAATGGAATCTTGGCCGAACCTGGCACAAAAAGCCGGGCGCTGTTGCTTTGCCTCGTTTCGGACGTATAGCGATGCCTTGTCATGCAGCGGTAGTTGAACAATTCGTCCTCCTTCTGCACGTCCAGGATGTACAAGGCTCCCGTGGACGTTATGAGAAACCGAGACCCTGGGGGACAAAATTAAACAATGTAAATTGTAAAACCAGCTGACTGACACAACGTTCACAAGCATTATGAATATAGTTTTGTACAGTTTAAAGTTTTTTTTTTTTTATTAGAGTGATTTTTTTTTGTGGTTTCAGATGCACTAAATACATACATATCTAATTAACCTTTCTTGTAACAACACATGCAGTTGATTCAAAGTTATAATGAACCACAATAAAAAATATTGTAATAATTACAAATAACAATATATTGCCCAACCTGTAAAATGATTAAAACTGTATAATGTAACTGATGGCGGACTAGAGATTATGAATCTAGACAAGAATATATGCAGTTGAAGGCTAAGCTTGGCCTTTTTGGGTCATTGAACCTTTAATATAATTTGCCTAGATTCTGTTACATCTCTAAATGAGAGCATCTGGTTAGTGCTATTAATGTAAATGACAGGTCTGGTTCAGGGTTAAGGCATGTGGCTGTACTTACATCACGCCAAGCTTAAACCACATATATGGAGTGAACATTTAATGCACTATTGTCAATACATAAAAGCATATAACTGTCTAAATTGTGTTTGTGTAGCATTTATGTTATTATTCAGTAAAAATGGTATAGCCCAAACCCTCAAAAACAAATAGAATATCTAAATAATTATGGGTAAGTGTTCTTTTGCTTGAATTTTTAGCAACTCAAATATCAAAAAGATCACAGTTCCAGTTTTGAACAGAAGCCCATTTTCTCTCCAGCAAACCCGGAGAGCTGTGCCGCCTGACTCTCGGGCATATCTTTGATGTTCCCAGTAGCTCTCACTGTATGGCTAAAATCATGCTAATTTGTGCCATGTCGCTCAGCACGGTGGGACCGTCAACATTTATGAAGTATAATTATGTGGCCTAAAGCAGTTCGAGCTCTCCAGCTGGCCTCCAGAGGCGACGGCTGTGTCAGAATGACTGATAATGCAATTTGGACAATATTGGCTCATGATTAACACTCAAGGGCTGATTTGCTCTGACTGCTTTAAGGCATGTCTTTGTTTTACGTGGATGCTAATCAGGGCCAGACAAGATCTCTCTATTGCACTTTACTGGTTGATTTTAGGCCCCGTGCAGCAAAGTCTTATTTTAGCTGAACGTTTTGTAAGTTTTAATTTATACAGCAATTGCCTTCGAAATGTTAGAGGTTTTTAAATGAACCTTATCGTAACTGTGGAGTTCATGTACAATGTGCTCTGCTAGGCAAAATAGACATGGGCTAAGCCTAAAATTGCAATGTATTAAGCAATGCAATGTACTATTCCTGCCAACAAATTAGAGGTCAAAAAATTAGCAAAAATTATTTAATGTGCAACTGAGGTGTAGTTATTTGCTATTCACTGCTGGAAAAGAAAAACAAAAACAGAAAAATTCCTACATAGTCTTCTTGTGAAATCATGAAAAGATTTGAATATTTCATATAAAACTTTACCTTACAAACATTTCAGCCTTTTGTTTCCAAACAAATAGGCTACTAAAGTCATGTGTAATTCTGTAGTCCTCATTATGTCCGTATCTGACATTCTGAGCCTAAACAGGACTTCTATTTACATACATAAATGAGAACCTAATACCTGATTCTGTGTAAATTTTCTCCTGTACATTACTGAGCCTTATTGATTTATGGGATCATTTATGAGTAGTCATACTAATATTGCTATATACAAAATAATGTCACAGCATATGTTAAAGGTGAGGCTATGGCAGTAATATCACTATTGGTCGACCATCTTCAACAATAAACAAAAAAGTATTAAAAAGAGTAATGTAACAGAAGTATTACAGAGTATTACAACTCTAAAACCACATCATGATTTAGAGGATCGAGTGATGTGTACACAAAAAAAAAACATATTGGGTTCTAATGAATATTTTGCTTTTTGAAAATATTACTTCGACCCAGAGAGCCGAATATGAACATTACAAGGACTACAGAATAAAACACTTTAGTGGCCTGTAGATCATCAACCATTTTTCCTAGTATATAATTGCAAAAAGTGTTTCAAATTTATTTAAGTTTATAGGTTATTTAATTTATTTGTCACAAGTTCTGAAGTAAACTTTTTAATTCCAAATAAACAAATCAGGGCAAGATAAGCTGAAAAACCTACACAATAAGGATGTCTGTGCTTTTGTAAGCTCTGACCCAGTTGGAGTCACCAGAAAATAAATGTTCTTAAAGGTTTTAGTTCAGATAGGGACTAAATGCAGTGTGCTACAACAATCTGATTTAAATCGTTTGGTGTACAGGTCTACATTACACGAATTTATAGAAACAGTGGTTTAGAATTGTCCACGATTCTATATGTTTACACACTCACTAACCCAAGCTGACACCCTGGGGGAAATCTCAAAACCATTGTGGTGCATCTGGACAAGCAGTGGCTTCATTAAAACAGACAGCTCATAATGTCTGACTAAATGAGAGGAACAGTATGCAGTCTCAGTGCACATAACAGGCATGCAGACAGCAGAGCTGCTTAAATTTACAAATATTCTTGAAGTCCCAAGGTAAAGGAGTTTCTAGGTATTGTCTTTATGTTACAATGGCATTAAGAGAGTCTTTTATGTAAAGGAAGAGTAAATAATTTTTTAAGTCTGGATGTGATCTAGATTAAACTATTTTTAATCCACATAACAGGTCCACCACAATAAAAATAAATTGTGTGTAAAAAAACAAATGCAAGAGGGTACCAACAACAACAACAACAACAACAGTCACATCTACTCTCTTTAATTTACTCAAATTGCATACAATTCCAAAAATAGTACAAGATCGGCTCCTTGTCAAATATCAATCTCTTGGAAATGAAGTTCACCTTATTGTATTATTGTGTTTATATTCCCGTGTTTACTAAGTAGTGACTGAGTGTAGTGCTTAATAGTTGCAAAACATGGAAGATTATGTAGTTTACAAATCAAACATCAAAATCAGCTTAAGAAAGCAGCATTAACTTATCCACCTATCCTAATCAGGGTCACAGATGATCCTAGAACCTTTCCCAGTGCTCTAAAAAACACTTTAAATGTTATTCTTTAAGGTAAGAAAGCATGAACATAATCAGGAATCATGGCGCATAGGGGAATATACAAAAAAGATGATTAGGTGGCATGTGCCCTAGTTGTAGTGATCTCATATGTTTGAGTGGTTTTGCTGGAAAACCTGCTAAACACCACTTTTCCTTCCTGCTGCTGTCCCTGATATAAATCATTTAAAAAGAGCCCCCATGTTGGGTTCTTCTTCTTTGACCACATGGGAGTTTCATTACAATAACCAGTCACACCTCTTTTTCCCTGGTGTAATAAACTCCTCCTATCCAGCACAATAGCAATGTGTCAGAAATGTAGCAAAGTACTATGAGATCACCTGCTGGGTGCCACCATCTTAAAGGTGAATGGAGTTTTCATATTTACCAAAAGCACCATGTTGTATCACCTATACATTTTAGGTATGGATTTAGCACAAAATGTTAGGTTTGATGTTAACACAAAATAACTGGTCTCATAGTGACACAGTTGTTTCATAAAATCTTCCTCAAAAACTTTAAGGATCCGTGTGTAAGATTTGGTGTCATCTAATGCTGAGGTTTCCAATGGCAACCAACTGAAATCCCCCTGACCAATATGGCAGCCATGTTTACACATTGATTCCTTGAATGAGAGTGAGCGAAGCTGCTATAGTAGCATGACAGCATCCAGAAAGGTGGCCTGCTTCCATGCAGATAGAAAAGACAAATTCTAAATACAAATGAACGCAATCATCTGTAGATACTTGTGCCTAACTCAGCACTCATTGGGGAGATGAGAGGCAGCACTAGTTGACTACAAAGACTAACACATTCATCCACAATGTTCAAACCTAATGTCAATTTAATATCTCCAGTTCACCTGACATAAATGTCTATGGATACTAAACCATCAGAGACCTGTATTGAACATGCAAAGTCCACACAGGTAGGATCAAGGCTATACTCTCTCAAAATCAAAAGCTGATCCCATTCACACTGCACCTTTACAGATATGTTAGCATCTTAACAGGCTTTTTTTCTTAAGCATTTTAAATGTGAGCTAACTAGTACATTAACATTCTGTGTCATTAACCTACAGTTATAAGCTCAGGAGTAATCAGACAAATAGCCCGCACCACATTTCACACACTACCACTAAATTCCTAATACATCTGTTATGGTGTCTGTTTACAAGCTATTTTCCAGCACATCAAAAATGATTTCCAGCAGCTTTCACACAGGATGTACATAATATGCACAAAGCATTTCAGCATTCAAAGTGTCTTTTTGTTTAAAGTCTATCACCTTTGATGGTGCGAGGATGCGTGTGCAGCCCAGGCATGTGTTCGCAAATGTGCATGCTCTTGCACTGTTGTGCTGCACTGCTGTCTAAGAGAGAAAAAAGATACAGTGTGAGTGCACACACTGAAGTATGGTCAATAATAACGATCCAGTGCGCTTCGCTACACCAGCGCCGGACCTGACAGCTCGCCTACAGCATGCAAACTGACAGAGAAAGCCTTCAATAATAAATGGCAGCAGTGTAGGGGGGGGGTGCTATTGCCATCTCTATGGCTTAGGAAAATATGCACACACCAACATCTCTGGCTCAAAAGAAACGCTGTTGGCACATCAATAACAGAACAAGTAACTAAGACTGAAAAATGGGCAGTTTGTTAATGCCACATTGTTTACTATTTGTTGAATCACTGAGTGTTAGACAAGTTATATTAATTTCTCACAAGAGTATTCCAGTTAATCCCAGGATCAGAACACTAACTAAAACTTTATCATAGATGCAGGAACATGGGACCATAATGTCATAGCACAATTAAAGCTTTTACTATTGCTTTTTATTTACAACAGACGAGGTAAATGCACTGTGATTGGTCCAGGCATATTTGCATATTCCTACAAACCTATAGCCATTTAAATAAGAGCGTAGTGTTAAAATATATTAAACCAATAGCACAACAGTAATGTCCAGATTCTAATAAATCTATACCATGATGCACAATGGGAGGAATCCCAAAAGAAAAAGAGCTCACAAAAAACCCCATGCCAACATGGAGAGAACACAACTTTCACCAAACAAGGAGCTTGTTTGCTGTGAGGCTACTTATGTGTGTGTGTATGTATGTATTTAATAACATAACGTAGCTTAAGAATGATGGTCTTTATATCTAGTTATCATCTTCCACTTAATCCTCTACTAGGGTCATGCCCATCCAGTTGAGATTTCGAGCTTTGGGCAGATACACACAGGACATCGCTGGGTGTATATATATATATATATATATATATATATATATATATATATATATATATATATATATATATATATATATATATATATATATAATGTGTGTGTATATTTCAACCATTCATAAGCCATCTGTATAAGACTGCAGTGGACCACAACACCCACCCACCTGCAGTTTGATTTGAAGATAATGCTGAATACTAAAGTAAACTGAGGTGACCTTGGCTACAGAGGTGGATGAAGCCACCTGCAGTGACAAAGTGAATATTTAATGACTGTTGTACCCCTGAAGCCATGCTCTGCACCTATGTCTCTGTTCCTTTTCATACCAGAGGTGGCACCTCCTGTTGCAGTAAAGATATACTCTCCCATTTAGTCCCCAATCAATATTTCTGGGTTTGAATATTCAAACCTTTTTTAGAACAGTAGAAGCTAGTGGTCAAACGGTTGTTGTGTTTGTATCAAACTGTTTGGTGCAGGACTTCGTACCGAACCGTGAAGTCCACTGTGATTTTTGTGTACTGTTACACCCCTAGTAGAAACACAATTTTACAAAAATGGATGATTAGAAGTTTCTGTGCAACAACTATCAAATAATTTGAATGCTCTTAGTTTTCTCTATGATCATTTTTTCAGTTGATGATAAAAGAAAGACCTAAGAGGTTTCGGCCACAGCGGGGGTATAAATACAGTAGCACTGTACAGCAGTTGTTTGTATCCTTAGCTTTTCTATCTCAGGCTCATTAGAGAGGGACTTGTCTGCCCACACACATACACAGACACACACACACACACAGACACACACACATACACACACCAAAAAATGGTCTCCGTATGCTAAATCACATTTTCTCTCCACTCACTGGAACAGAGACTGAAATTAGCACCTCCTTCCTCTCTCGCTTACACACTCCACACACATTCTGTCTCTCTCTCACTCACACACTTGCATCCTCTCTCGCCCACATGTTCCCTCCACTCATCTGTAATCACAGAGCACACACAGCGCCCACACTCCCGAGCTCACTTAGCTTAAGCAGCAGGAGTGCTTGGCACCTCGGTGCACTGTAACACCAGCCTTAAATAGTTTTTATTATGAATTTGCATTTTTGTTTCCTCGCAACCGTTTTGGGTGAAACATAAATTACTGATTACATTTATATTACAATAAAAATATTGCTGTCCAAAGGTTAACTGCAGTAACTACATTATAGACCATAATCAAGTTATACTACCGATTAACCTCTTAAAATCTGTTTTATCTGGTAATTAAAAATGATAGAAACTACAAAATGGCATTTACTGAGTATTTTTCTTTGTGTAGTTACTGTAGTTAACTTTTGGACTGCAATATAATGGATGATGTCTTGACCTGCACTGACTTAAAAAAAAAAAAAAAAAAAAATAAAGCACTGCAGTTTTTTGTTCATCTTGAAGCTTGGTTGTTGAAAAAGATGTGCTTGGTGCTGCATGGATGTTGGCCATCAGTGGTAGTATATGGTAATAATGTACAACCACTATGGATTTCCATTAGAATGCCACCTCCCTTTTAGGAAAATAATAACAAATTACATCGTTATATCACCCCACAATACATTTTTGGAAATATTTGGAACAACTTTTGTTACCTACAGCAGTTGTAATAAAAACAGGATGTTTATAAAATGTTATTAAAATGCTGTGTTTCATGATGTTTTTTTATTCTGGTGCATCTCTTAAGAAAACCAAATACCATAATACCGTATCACATATCGGACCTCATGCATCATTATATCGCCTACACTCGCATTCTGCGGGAAGGCGGGGGAGTGTGCAGGATAAGTGGTTGAAATGAGCTCAGCGTGCTGTAATTACTACGGCTCGGCTCGATCAGGGTGGGATCAGCAGCTCTATCTGTGTGCGAATGGCCCTGAATTAACACTGATGTAATAAGTACCATTTGTCACTATTATAGAGTGAGACGTTGACGGCTGGCACTGTCGGCTGGGCAGCTTGCTTTTTTCAGCTACACACACACACACACTTTAATATGCTGGGCATATGTTTTTAAATATCCCATTATAGTAATATTCCTTTTCTATAAAGCTACATAACTGTTAAAATGTAGTAATTGAAGTTTCCTTCAGTTGGAACATTGAAGAAAGTTATTCAATGTTCTTTTAATAAATTAGGAAATAAACTCTGGCACATTTTAATTTTCTAATGACTTCACCCTGATTAGAGTCACAGTGGTGCTGGAGCCAAGTCAGCAACCTGGCCTGTCGACCAGTCTGTTGCAAGACACACATTCACATTCACCCACACCTTCACACCTAGGGGCAATAATTATAGCATGTTTCTGGACTGTGAAAGGGAAACAACTGCTCCAGGAGATAAACCATGTAACAAAAACATCTAAACGACACTCAAAAAGGACCTTGACTCAAACATAAGACCCCTTGATGTCAGAATTAAAATATTTAACCGTTATATGTGATCTGAAAAGGCAACTTAAAATTTGACCTTTTTAATGAGGCCAATAAGGGTCATACAAAATAAAATAGTATGAATATCCATTAGAGCAGGGGTATGAAATCCAATTGTACCAGGAGCCAAAACTCAATGCACACTTTCGGTCGCGGGGCGAAGAGGATAAACATTTATTGAACACACTTAAAGTAAATGTTTTTAGAACAAGAATAGGAATAAAAACAGACAATAAATAAACTTAAACTTCATTTAACTTACTTTGCTCTCTTCTCAAAATGACAAAATATACAACTATGAATATGCTGCAAAATAACATGAAAAAAATCGAAAATTATGCTTTTTTTACAAAAGGAAAAACAACAAATCAAAACATTTTGTTTTCTTTGCTCTTGGGCTAGAAAAATAAATATCTCTGCAATAAAATATCTTTAAATATTTCTGCTCCAAATCCAGAGTTTCCTACCTTTCACCCAATACATATTGAGATCCCATTAACCTAATAAAAGATAAGCAGATTTAAGAAATGAATTAAAAGTACATATTGACAGTAGTCAGAGACATATTGTGGAACATATTGTTTTCAGCACAACTGTGACTGTTTACTTGGCAATTTATTTGTATGACCATGTCCAAAAAAAACTTATTAGTGAGATATTGCTCAGACAGTAGTCAGACAGTATTTAAATACAGACAGTATTTAAATACACAGTTTCAACAGTATTTGTAGGCACATGTACGAAGCGTGAACATGTCATGATAATATGTCTGACACGGCATCTGTTTATCTCATTTCATCCAGAATTAGAAGGCCTGCTGCTGACTGGGATTGAAAAGTGATGTGAGGATTAGATAATCAAACAATGGTGCACTTCAAGTCATTTTAGCCCTCGGCTGAGAGCCAGAGGATTTAAAGCAGGAGCGCTCGCCTTTAATTGTCTGATTTGCCTTCATTACAGTCGAGCAGCTCCATAATTCAACATTATTAAATATTCAGAGAGAGGGAGAGGGAGGAGGGAAGGAAGGATAAGTATGGCCCTTCCTCACATGTTTGCTTAGCCTCCAGGGTCGAGCCGAATGCTGAGGTGAACGTCGTGCAGAGTCATCTGCTAAATTAGATCTGTTTAATCTTTTATAATGCAAAAACAAGGCCGACTGCACCAGGAGTCAAAAACATGACATGAAATGAAGTTGTTTTGATGAAGATTTGTTGTCATTTTAAGGAAAAAAAAATTCCGTTGTATTTACATATTTACTATTATGATAACAAAAAAGCTAGATTTACCAAAACAATATTTTCAAGAAAAAATCATACTTTTGAGAAGCAAGTCATAAATATTTGAATAAATTAATGAGTAAAAAATAATTAAATCATTAATAAGTCATAAAAATCTAAAACATTTAAAGATAAACTAAATGTAAAAAACATTGTGTTGAACAAAATTTGAACTTTTTTTTAATATTCAGAAACCCACGTGGACAACATGGAAACTCCACCCAAATTGGGATTTGAACCGGGAATCCCCAGCACTGAGAGGTGAATGTGCCAACCACTAAGCCACCATGCCAGCGCAAAATAAATAAATTCATTAAATATGACATTATGCAGAAAAAAAATTGAAACGTTTTTGAGAAAAATACTATGATTTTTTTTTAATACTTAAAATGAATGAAAAGGAAAAATGCTGAGGTGGTTTGAAGCTCGACTCAGCTGTGTCAGGGCCACTATGTCATCAGCACAGACAGAATCTACGAAACGGCTTTTTAACGATCAGATTTTTTTGCTAATAATCCTCCCGCTCATCACGACCCCTCAGAGAGCTAGAGTGCAATGACGCGCCGTCAATTATGCTAACGTTTTAATTGCACCGGCGGTGCGGCATATTCCCCCAGCGACTGGTGCAGGGATTCCCATCTCCATCAGACTGAGAGCGAGCAGACGTTGATGTTTGTCGGGGGACCACGGGACGGCACTTCTCCATGTCAACAAGCTGCTCGCTGTTCCACTAAACGCACTGTAAATCTCTGGCAAAGACAAAGAACGCCAGCTGCCACGCCTAGACTCGTACTGTACGCCAGACGTGACTAGGCACCATTTTTGAATACGTGACGATTACATGAAGTTTCTAAGTTCTGGTTTTCAATGAAGTTTAAACATCATTCTGTCTCATGAATAGACAGAACAAGAAATGAAGAGAGATACCAGAGCATCCTCTGTCTTGTCTCCATCACCTCTAAACAGACCAAAACAACCTGGCTCTTTAAAGGAGGTCAGAAATATGTGGACACCTGATCATCAAATTCACATGAACTGAAATTCACATTTTAAAATCAGGTTGTAGTCTTAAATATAAACATTCTCTTTCTTTCTCTCTCAATTTCAGTCTCACTCTTCATCAGGTTCATTCTCAATTTTACATTCAGACATTCTTTACTTTTTTCTCTTACTCTCTCTGTCTTTTCCATCCCTTTCTCACTTGCTTTTTTCTGTCACTTGTGATACTTATGTCTGTTTCTCGCTTTATCTCACTCAATTCTTCCTCTCTCTTTCTTTTTCTCACTCTTAGTCTATACCAATTTCTCACTTTCTCACTCTCTCTGTTTCTCTCTCTTTCTTACTCTCTCTTATGTTCTCTCTCTGTCACTTGCGCTTACTCTCACATTCTTACACTTTCACTTAAACTCTCCATTTCTCAATGTCCATTTTTTTTCTTTTTCTTGCTCTCTTTCCCACAGCCAGTTCTCTCGCACACCTGTCTCACTCTCTTTCACTTTCTTTCTGTCTTATTCTCTCTGTATCTCTCTTTTTTAAACACAGACATAGCCACAATCTCTTCCTGTCCTTCTCACTCACACACTCTCTCTCTTTTATCTACCTCACACACTGTCTCTTTCTTTCTCACACACTCTCTCTTTCTCATTCCCGTTCTCTCTCATACAGCTTACACACTGCCTCTTTCTTTCTCACACACTTCCTTCTCTTGCTCCCTCGCTTGCTCTTGCGTTCTCAAAGGCACACATTATCTTTCTCAGCATCGGGTAGAGCTGCTTTTCCTGGCAGCTGCTTTCTCTCTCTCTGCTTCGAACAATGTGAGTCGGATGTTACCGTGGCGACAGACAATTACTCCACTATGCTGTGGACGCTTCAGTGTCCTCCATTCAGTCCTTCCTGTACGGAGGAACACAAATTGATTTGCCTTTTCTGACAAAAATCATAAATGCATGTGATGTTTTGTTGCCATGGTGGTGCATCATATGCATCTCAACTCAATCAAACTGCCTTCACAATGCTGTGGGATGATTCCGTTCCTACTTTCCTACTTAGATTTTTTTCAACCAGCCACCTGCATCAGAGCGAGAATAATAAATACCAATTCTTTTTTTTCTATAATGAAAATGGTTCTTTATCACAGTCCCCTGTGCTCCCTGTAATTAGCCCTTAGCTTTAGCATAATTGCCTCTGTCAGCTCCTCCGACAAAATACAGGTTAAACGCCCAGGTGCCAAAAGACTGTGTCTCCTTTGTGTTGCATTGATGGGGAGGACAAGCTTCCCTTCATTCCGGATGGACAGATAAAACGGAAGACTAAAGAGAAAGAAACAGTGATACAGAGACTCTCTCCTCCGATAAAGCTTGCAAATTTGCTGAAAGTAGGGTTGTCATTTACGAAACACCTACTTCATCTGTGGTTTTAGTACCCTCCCCCATCTCTTCATGCTATGGTCCTGCTATCCCTTCATCCTTCATCTATCCGTCCCCCTCTCTTGCTGCCTCCCACCCCCTTGACAGCTGTGTGTGTGTGTGTGTGTGTGTGTGTGTTGAAAAAGAAAAAAAGCAAAGCCATGAAGGAGGGATGTAGTTGTGGTGGTGGTGGATTAAAGGAAAATGTCAGTGCCGGAGCAGCCGCAGTGAGACGTTCCCTCTGCCTTCAAGCAAAGACAAAAGAGGCTCTTGGAGAGAACGACAGGTTCCAGATAAGAAAAAGAGAATCTGGCCTGCTGGATACACCGCTGTTCTGCATGCTGCCTTGTTACTGAGTCAGGAAGCCAGTAGTTGCACCTGAGGTCCTGTGAGCTCAGCAGTGCGATGGGGGAAATTTATACTGACAAATAAAGGAATAGATAATAACAAATACTTACAAAATGGGGTTTTGTAAAAGGTTAAGTAAAATTATTTCAATACACAATTATTATTATTATTTTTTTTTACAATTAAGAATATTAAAAATGTGGCATATAAAATATATATAATAATATGAATAATATTAACAATAAATACTAATAAAAATGTTTATTTATAAAAAAATGTTTAGTATTTATTGTTATTTATTCATTTATTATTTTAATATGTAGTAATAGTAGTAAAGGAGAGAAGAAGAAGAGAGGTAGAAGAAGGTAGAAGAAGTAATAACATTAATGGCAGTAAAAATACAAGTAAGTATAACTTAATTAAAGTAAAACTAATATTGGTAGTAGTAAAAGCAGGTATCCCAATGTTTCTGTTCATGACAAGTTGTACAAGAAGAATGCAAAAATGTCTCTTGGTGGTAACCAAGGAACTTGAAACATAAGCAAGCGCTTTATAAATTGTTTCCATTTGGAAAAAGTTTTAGTTTTAGAAATAGAACTAAAAGAATCTACAATTTTGAAACATTCCTATTACTAAATCTCCAGTACAATGTGATACTCCACACCTACTCACGGGTGACCCAGGTAACATTTAAGGTCCATAAGAGCCCAATGAGAAGCAGATGGGCTGCAAAACCTTCACAGCAGGGTGGCAGTGAGAGATGCCACAACTCCCTGCCGAGCAGATGAGCTTACAGCATGTCAGCCTGGCAAACCTGACCATGCAATGCCCTCCACAAGGGCAGAAAACCCACAGGGTGTACTCATGTTCTAAGATGTTGTCATACCAATAAACCTAACCACATTCTAAATATTTCACTTCATGTAAACGTTCTATTTCATCACATATACACTACAGTAAAAGTATTTTAAACTCCTCACCATTTTGTCACTATGAACGTGTTAGAAATTTTTTTTCATATGTGGGCAGGTTTGCATTTATGATTTTGAGGCACATTCTAAAAACTTCCAAAATCAGGGAGTAATGATGAGAAGGATTACGATCTGTCTATTTCAAGAAAGATTAAAGAGACTTAGGTGAAGTTTGTGCAGAATAACAGATTGCAGATTGTGTTGCAGGTTTTGGGACTCCACTTTCAGACTGGATATGATGTAAGTATCAGTTCAGGTGCGTTTGCCTATTCAAGTTTAATCCAAACATGCTTTTCCTTAAAAACAGGTTCCAGACTGTGAGAGATTAACAGCACCACTGACAGATCTTTAATAGTGACAACACTCTACGTCTTCTGACATCACAAGCAAAGGAAAACAGTCGGGTTGCTCAGGCTCAGGATGCGCCGACTTTCATGTCACAGCAGAGGGCTTGCAGCATGCCAGACAGATGGCGCCTCTTCCAAGCTGCGATGACAAGTGACAGGTTAGCGGCAGCGCTTACTAAACGCCTCCATCTGTTCATTTCCCAAGGCTCCCCACCTGCATTGCTTTGAGGATGAACCCGCGAGAGTCCTTGATGTATATGTTTAAATAAACGAACGAGTCAGACGATGAACAATGGTTTTGCCATCATATGAGCTCACACCTGTATTAATTAAAATGACAGTTATCTGAGAAAGTGCAGCTTCTCTTTCTCATTAAATAATGTTAATCACTCAGTTATTCATCAGCCATCAGGAATCGCCTAATCAGGGCAATGAAAAAACTGTCTGGGCATGAAGAGAGTATAAAGTATTTGTAATATGACAGCAGTGCACATTCATCCACTCACATACCTTTACAGTCACACAATAGGAAACATAAAAATTCTTACAATAACTGCAGAATTAAGGAAATGGTGGATTAATGCAGACTGAAATACATGCCAGATTTCATTGAACATGTTTTTAGGTTGTTGCGTTTTATTTTATAAATTAAATTTTGAAAAATTCCAAATTCAAAACTACAAAAGAATATACTTTTAATGGTTCTGAAAACAAGATCAGAAAATAAGGAAGTAAATACAGCAAATGCATGCTTGAGACCTCGTCATTCGCCACGTCAAGAGAGAAAAATCAGAGAATTGGAAAATTCACGTACATATTATTACAAAAATTAAAGAATAAAAGTGTTTAAAACTTGAGTGAATTTGGATGTTAACATTTTTCCAAATATCTTCTGGTTTGTGTTTATTTTCTAAATAATTTAGATACTCTGCTAATCTGCCAGTTTACCATTGAAGGAACTAAAAAAAACAGGAATTACTATTTATTCATCTGTCATTTAAGCTATTTCTAAATGACAGGACTAACTGCTTAGGTTCCAAGAAGGACTGGATGTATTTAAGAAGATAAACGAGTGTTGAAGTTATTAAGGCCTGAGGATAAAGTCTAATCAAGACATTAAATATCCCACTACCTGCTGACTGGAGAGATGATCAAACTCAACCAGTGCAATAAACTTTACACAGTTTCAGAGATTTTCTTTGTTGATGATATCGACCAGCTTCCTCAACCTCCTCCGGCTTATTGATCCCAAGATTCAGTTTCTGTCTTCTACACAAATTCATCCAAACAACATATTTGATCTTGATCATGTGGGAACTCAGCAAGTCATCAAGTGTTCTGGCAGACCTGGTCAGATTTCTAACTCCAGGGCAAGAGACTTAATTGAGGCGGAAGTCTGTCTATACCTGCGAGGTTCATTTAGCTCATTCTCTTTGCCCCATTTTATTTCTGGGTGTTAATTCCACTCTGTGCCCATATGCCACATAGATTAGCACATGCTAGTAAGTCTGTCTCGGCGCTGCCTCTTTAATTACAGATGGTCCATCGTTGCGTTTGTTAAATATCAGACTTTCTATTTGTCACACATTGACCACTGATGAGGCTCTGCGTTGCTAGTCAAAGCTTTTAAGTGATACATTTTTATCACTTAATTTTTCACTTTTTTCATTTTGCCATAGGGGGAAGAATCCGTAAGAACTAAGATTATACAAATAATAAAAATGTTTATAATTTGTATCAATATCTAAGGTTGAATTAAATGTGGGATATGATTAGATGTAGCCCAGTTGTTATGCATTAATGATTCTGGTGCAAGTGTCCTGAGGCTAATATTTCCTAACTGGAGATATTTAACAGATAACAAGGAGAAAATGATGGCCATGTGTTTTTTTAGGTTGAGTGTGTATTACTGTGTCAGAGCAGAATTAACCTTAATGCGTTATCAGCTTTGAATCCTGGGTTAAAGGATTACATGAAACAACTGTGTAAGTCTTTAAACAAAAGTACAATCTCCTATGTCGACCATCGTTATTCTGTCCAATAAACTTGATTTGATAAAGGAAAATAATTAATCCTAAATGAATCACAAATGTAATTATAATCATTAAAAGTAGATTTAATAAAAACAAAGTTTTACTGATTGTAATGGTTTTTAAATTTTAGCCTTGATTAGAAAAACTGAACACACCCTACCCCCTCCACACACACACACACACACACACACACACACACACAAATCTCCCCCCCAAGCTGCTTGTTATTTAAAGCTCGATTTTTAATGTGTCTGTTCTGCAGCAGATTATCTAATCTGGGTTATTTCATTAAACTGAAATCTTAACGCTGAGCTGGATTTTGTCGTGTTTGCTATTCTGTTGTTTTCTTCTGTAGCTGTGAGCAAACTGAGGTCTTGGCTGATCTTGTCAGGTCATTGGGACACTGATGGACCGAGTTCACACTCCTTAATCCTTCCTGAGCCATATGCTGCATACAGGAAGCCAAGCTAATACGAGAACAAGATGCTCATTGTAGATTGCAGATAGTACTTCCTAATCCAGAGAGCAGAATACTTAGTTTGCGTTTTATTTAAAACAACACATTTCAATCAGTTATTATGTACACATGAGCTCAATTAGAAGTCAGACAAGAATCTGAAAATTTTAAATTGTTGGTAGAACTTTAATCTCAAAATATATGGGACTTTAATTGACAGAAATTTGTCAAATGGGAGTTGTTTTCTTTTAAAGCAAATCAACTATATAACTACTAAATAGACAAAGGTATGGGACCACAGTATGCTCCACAATACTTTATATCTGGACAAAAGTTCCACAGACACACTGCCTAGAATGGTTGATGTTATTATAGCTGTAAATTGGGGACACACTTAAAATTATAAAAGCTCCTGTAGGTGTATTGTCAAAATGTCCCAATAAGTTCTTTTGCAGCAGTCAGCAGTAATGACTGGCAATGAATGGCTTCAGGAGTGAGTTTCTGTGGTTTGTTGTCAGAAACTTTAAAAGTGTCATATGTCTCAATTTTGTATTTTGGCACTTCTTCCTTTTTACCCAGAAAATGGTTTCTTTTCTTTCCATTATGCCAACCCACATACTCATTGTGTTATCTTCTCTTATATATGTTTTTTAGGAGGAAGGTGGCCACTAAAAGTCACATGATTCAACCTCCATATTGAGGATTGTGATATTGTAGTGCCTCAGGGAGCTAATCTCCAATCAGAGTGCCTTATCTGCTCAGCACAGCTAACAGAAAGGATTGGTGGGCTCAAAGCTCATTTCTAGGCAAATGGTAAAAAACGAGTTAAAACAGCACTGCATGGAGAACACTAGCAAGCACACATTCAAATCTTGAGGATCAAGGACATCATTTTTGTGTACTGTGTTTAATAGCAGTTGATTTAGGTACAAGCTAAAGAGCAATCACTTGTCCTTTATAGGTAGTGAGCTAGTCAGTAAAAATGACAGAGCAATGTTTAGCGTTTTCTGATGATTTAATAGCAGTTGGATTAAATTGTGTGAATACAAATTTCTTTGTGGAAGGTAATTTTGTCACCAGAACTGTACTCCAGTGGCCTGTGTTTGCCCTCAGACTTAACAGTGGATATAATGGATTATGCAAAATGGCTTGGTTGTGTTAATGTATTTCGTTAGTGGAAACTGTAATCTAAAACGGCAAACCATTTTTGTCAGAAAGGGGGGCAGGGGGGGGGTCTAGGTATTTCATTAATAATCCCGTCAATGTAGCACAGCCATGCTAACGTTAACAGATTCTCCATGCTTCCTCTTTCAAAACAATGGCAAAAAAAAAATCCATCTCTCAGCCTCTTTAAGGAGCAGCAGCTGCTTACTGATGATAAGACACTGCAGATGCAGGCGTCGCCGCTAATTAGAAACCCACATGTCGAGATTGCAGAATATATATTAGCTTAGCCAGTGAAATTCCCTTTCTTGTATTAGCACTATCCATGACTCCACAGAACTGAATCCTACACAAATCCTGATGAAGCTGGCACTTTTCCTACCCATATTCAAATTACTCCTAGACTGATAAGAGCGTGGGTACACAGACATCTCTCCTATTTATTTTGGTAGGGTTCGACCTACTTGTGTTTGGTAAGAGAAAATATAAATGTTACAGTATTCAAATATATTTTGATTACTGAATGTTTGTACCTTTGTGGTTGGGGAAAGGTCTATCTTGTTTCAGCAAGACCAAGCCCAGGGTCATTTTAAAAAAATGTTTAAAAAAGCCCTTTGAAAGCATTGGTCAATGATAGTGAATGATAGTTCTCATTTCCATCTTAAAGATTAAGTAGAATTTTTTAGTTGATTTACAGTTACATTTTTTTTTAATTTTGCAATGAACTAAAATTATTTTTGGGAAGTGTATCCCTAATTAGAATCTGCATGTATTTCACTATCCAACATTAATGACACCATGTAAAATTTAAATGAGTCCTTTAAACATTTCAAAGATGCTCACATCCTCTTACATCCTCACAATGCATTAAATATTTCTTAATTTATGCAAAACTGTAGCCTATATGTGTACCCAACAAACTGAGTCTTTAAAGGAATCAAGTGGCCTTTATTAAACATAAATGGGTCTGTGTTGCTTCAATTAGCATTCGCCACGCACCGTTTAGATCCTGATCATGCAAAGTGGCCTGGCTCTCATCCAGCTCTGTACACTGTTATAATCCACAAACGACTCATTTGAGATGTGCAGGAGCTGCAGGACAGCAGCATAAGCCCGGTAGTGTTTAGTGAAGATTATCTGGTGCTTAGTCTGGATGTCCTTGGTAATCGTTTTCCTCCTTTTCAGCTTAATGACCAACCTGGTATTTGTTTATAGGCTGCACCTGTAACACTATTTATAAAGGTTAGATGATTTTAATAGTTTTACACTCTGTCTTGCTTCAAGCAATGTGCTAATCAACTTTTAATGCAGTGCTTACAAGAAATTTGAGAAACCATAATGGTTTTACCTGTATGTGGATATTGGACAATTATACATATAAATTAATTTATTTCATATTGCAAAATAAAAGCATTATATCTCATTCACACTGAACATGATTAGAATGAAATAAAATATTAGGGGAATATTAGGTGAAACATTTGTTTTATGTGAGAACATTCAAACTAATTACAGGACAGGCCAACAAGCCACAATAAAAAAATAAAAAAGGAAACAATAGAAAATATTGGTGTTCCAGGTCCTTATTAAGAACCACAAGGCCTGGGTTACAACACCCTGCATTTTATTCCAAATATTTTTATTTACTGAGGTTAGGGTCAGATAGCTAAGCTCAGTCTAAGTCATCAAATCATAACTCTATAACGTGATTGATATAAGTCTTACGAATGAGATACTTGGTAGTTGGAAACATTAATATGCTACAGCAGAATTCTACAGCTACACATCTCAACTTTCTCAGGAATAAAGCATTGATCTGATGGTAAAAGTCTGCTGTTCCAGGTTAGTGAAGGCAGTGTGAAAAAAAAAACATCCCTCCCCTCACGTAGCTACGATTCCCATCGGCACCCACAACATGATTAATGCAGAATGGTATTGATTATTTTCTCTCCTACTTCTCCTTTATGAGTTCTCTTTTATTCATCTGCTGAGCCCTCATCTGCTAAGAAAGAACGTTTGAGAAGCTAGAAGGACTTCTTGTTCTTGCACTTTATAAAATGGCTTCTGCTAATTTCCACTTAGGTTCTTTACCCTGGCTGTTCTCTGTAGCCATGCTGACCTGTGTTTTTTTTTTGCTCTCAGGCAGCTACATTTTGAACGACTATAAACATTAAAACAACATCAACTGTACAATTCATTACATTGCCTCACAAATCCGTTTAAATTATTCCTCATCCATGTTTCAACAGTTAAATATTACTGGCATTATAACTTGCTCACACTTACACAAAAGCATAAGAATACAGAGTTTTCATCCATTGTTTATTCCTCTTGCGTGTCTGTGATTTACATCATATGGTTTTCAATTCCTTGTGTGTCTACACACATCATAGACCAACAACTAGCTAATAATTTATTCGTTTTCTAATGGTTTTCTGGCACAGAGCAGTGCCAAATCAGCCTTAAATCATTAAATCACAGGATAATAAACATTTTTCCAAATACTGCTATGGGTTCAGATATTTCCTAGGATTTTTGGTCATGCTAAACCATAGACATGTCTGGAAGGGAGATGGTTTCCTTCACTTCTCTCCAAATTTAATCAAGACCAATTTCCCAGTGCTCTGCGCAAGCACTTAGACTGCCATATCACCTGAGCACCGGACAGCTTATTCATCTAATCAGATCATTTGTAATAGTATAGCATAACATATTAATGGTAATATTATTCTATTATACATGGTATATTTGCGCTGGGATGCACTGATGACCTGCCCACGATGTTTCTTCAGCTTTAAGTTGTAGACTGCTAGGGTACATTTATATTTAAGATAAGCAACTTGGGATATAAGTAAATTAATAAGTAATATATAGTTTTGCTCTTTATATTTGTAGAAGTGCATTAGAATTAGTTTGCATGTAGCAATATTAGCATTTATGACTCTTTTATTACTTGTAGTGAAGTAATGCAGAATGCAGTAATGTACTGGTGAATGTACACAGAAGAGGATGCATAAGATTCTGAATATAATTATTCAGATATTACATTTATGGATACAACATAACAATAATTTTTGATGTTGAAAATTTTGCTTAGACCCAGAGCAAAATATTTGAGCACAATGACTACAGGATGCATTGGTTATGTGGTTTATCTAATAGAACCACTTTATAATTACTTCGTAATTGATTCATAGTAACTAAGCAACTTTTTACTTATACTAATTTTAAAATAAGTTAATATGCCATAACTCTGGTCATAAAGTGTAGAAAGACATTAAAAATAAAAGCCTTTTTTCATCATTATTGGAAGAAGTTCATGTGATTAATTGATAACAGACTGCTCCGTTCTGTAATAATCAGTGATATCATTGTTTACTATTATGACACATTTATTTTGCAGACAAACATCTACTTGTTGCAATAGCAATGAAATTGAAAAGCTAGGTATTCAAACTCGCCCCTTCAGTGGAAATGACCCAAGGTCTTTAAGGCGTAAAGGCTGTGGGTGGAATGGAAATGAATCTTCACAACCCCTGCAGCATTTTTCATCAACAATACTAGCGAGCACACAACACAGCAGCCAGCATTCAGATTAGACTCCTGTCCTCTATCTCTGCAGTTACAAACCTAATATACTGTATGCATTTGAGCAGAGCAGGACAACAAAAACATTAATCCTTCATTCATTTATTTGTATTATACACTCACCGGCCACGTTATTAAATACACCTTCCTGATTCTAAATTACTTACCTGATACTAAATTAATTTACTTGCAATATGAATGTCTTTTTAGTTTATTTAAAGCTTAGTAAATGCTGGACTGGCAATCGTCAAAAACGAAAATCAAAATAAAAGACAAATAAATACATTAATCTCTTTTTAAAGATTTATATCATTTTAAATTTCTGAACAAAGGAAGGAAGTTCAGTTTTTCTCTTCCTATGCTGAGGAGCCTTGTGTCTTCCTTCAGCAAAAACCTTTTTAATTGTAGGAAAAGAAAACATGCACTTTGTAAGCGGTGCTCACTTATTGAATTATAAATCTCACTAAAATGACTCATGTATCCTGGTGCCAAATCATACAGTAATTTAAAACTATAACATTAATAGAGGAACTGTAATCAACGTGAATATCATAATGCATATCTGATAAAACTAGGCTAATACAATCAAACTTTTTAGATCTAGTCAGAACGCCAGCAGCTGCATTCAAAATCAATTAGTTTATGCAGTGATTTATTACAACATCCTGTCAGGAGTGCATTACAGTAATCTAACCTTGAGGTTATAAAGGCATGAATTAGTTTCTCTGCATCTTAAAAGAAAATTTCTTATCTTGGGGATATAACACAGGAAAGAACGAAAGAACGTAGTCTTGGTAATATTGCTAATGTGCATGTCAAAGTCGAGATTGGAATCAAATATGACACCCAAATTATTTACAGTTGACTTTGCATTGATTAATTGAAGCACTTATCCGAATGAAGAATGCAGTTCAAAGGTAAAAATCTGCAAAGCATCATACTTTTTACAAATCCATGACTTGGGAAGAACATATCAAAACTTCACACAAAAAGTGCCAGTACATAGTCAATCCTAATATCAAACGCTTAGCCCATGTGCCGTCCCACTGATACAAAGAAAAGATGTACATTTTTAATGGACAAAAAAAACAAATCTTGTCTGAACTCCTTTAGCCGTGGATTATTTATTCATGAAAGCCAAAGACAGCCAGAAAACAAAGACACCATGCTCTCTCTCTCTCACACATACACACACATACACACACACACACACACACATATATATATATATATATATATATACACACACACACAAAGCACTTTAAAGTGTCCACAAGAGCCATGTGTCAGTGGAAGTAAAGAGTGCACATTGCCTCGGTATGACACATGCAATGAATTGTGTCTAAAATCTATTTGTTTTGTGAAATATTGCTCTCACCTCTCAATAATTCATTACCAAGAAGAAGTGGAGATTGCTGGTGGACTTATTCTTCCTGACAACCTTGCCTGCATAGACCTCTCTTTCTGATGTGCAGATCTGAACTATTATTCAGCATGGTGACAAAGACAAGTTTAATGAACTGCTACGAGTGCAAATACCTAATTTCTTGTGCATATGTGTTTAAGAGTGTACCATCAATAATCATAGCCGGAAAGAGCCGCTGTAATCATTATTAAATTCCAAAACATGTACAGCACACACACACACACATTATCTATCTATCTATCTATCTATCTATCTATCTATCTATCTATCTATCTATCTATCTATCTATCTATCTATATCTATATATATATATATCTATATATATATATATATATATATATATATATATATATATATATATATATATATATATATATATATATATATATATATATATCAGGCCATCAGGACCCCAAGTTTTGAAAAATATACCTGAATCACAGGCTCCGATCAAGCTCTTTGTACTGCATTTATATATTATATAGAATTATATCACTTGAAATGTAGTGCTCTAATATGCAAATTCTCTATTTTCTATTTTCTCTGTGTGGTATGTTGTGTGCCATAGAACCAACGGATCCTACAATAAATACTTCAATCTCATGAGTAAACAAACTCCACCCGTCAAAAGAAAAAGAAAATGGCGACACTTGCCTTTAGCCTGAATGGCATTAGTCTCTCTATTGAGTTTGCTAAATGCCACATATAAAGAGCAGCCTCCCTGAGGCGAGGACGCCACTCTATTCCATTTAACCCATGTGCATTTCTAATCGCTCTCTCAGTGGCATCAACTGGATTAGAATTGGGTCAATACAGTGAAGCAAAGTGACACGACTGCGTAGTTGGCACTCTCAGATAGATATTAGGCAGGACATACAGGAGTCTTCACTGGGTCAGAGAACAGACCAAACAGAGTCGACCGCATGAAGGTCAGTCATAAAGACTGAAGACCTACCAAGCAAAAGATTTAAGCACAGACCAAACAGTTTACACAGGGACTCCTCTTCAATTTACAGGCTATTGTTAAATTTTGAGACTGTTTATGTCTTTAGTTTATAAATTTAAACTAGTAATAAGTTATTGGAAATAAAATAGTCAATGTATTAAAATAGAATTTATTACAATACCTCAAAAAACATATGCACCTAAAATTATAATGACTTCCTTTTTTTTTATTAGGATTTGACAAATCACCTAAAATCTTCTATAAAGTTTTCGAAAGCTGTAAACAGGGATGGCTAGTATGTCCGAGTATGCAGTAGGCATCAAGTAGTAGGTGAAAATTCACCACATGATTTACTGCATTGGAAGCCATTTTGAAAGAAGTGACTGCAGCACAGATATAACAACAAGATAAAAGGATTACGATTATGTTCAGTATGGCACACATATCACTTCTGAACTTGTATGCTGTCTTACACAAAAAAACCTATTTTACTTATTAAATATTGCTTTGTAGATCATAACTAATACTTCTAGTTCAGAAGGCAATTTCAGAAGTAGCAGGACAGTATTACAGTATTATTTTTTCTCTTATCTATACAGGTATTTAAACTATATTTTATGGTTTAACATAAATATTAATGTCATTACTACAACAGATTTTGATTTGTTTCTATTTGAAGATGACACTTGTTTAAGTTGTTACCACGGAAACAAAGTCTTGCTGCTGGCATGTCAGCCATGAGAGATGAGTGATATCCTAATGTCTAGAAGTGTAAGAAATGTATTCATTTACTTATAAAATCATGTAGTCATCACCATTTACACCATTATAGCTTATATTTGAAGTGCCTTTCATACAAGATGTTGACTAGCATTAGCAAATCCATGATCTTCAATATTTTTTTCTAAAACAAACTTTGACATTTCTGGAAAGGTTTTTACAAGGTTTGTCCAGAAGAAAATTTGTGAGTTACAGGGACTGCTGGATGAGAGGATCTGGCTTGCAGTCAGGGCTCAGGACTCTGTTAGGACTAGTTCCACACCAAACTAACCCAGTAACTCATTATTGGGTCTTACATTGTGCACTGGGGTACAATCACAGAACAGAAAAAAACTTTCCCCAAATATTTTAATAAAGTTGGAAGCATACAATTGTCCACAATGCATGGGCATGTACACTTATGGCAGTTAAACTAAATAAAAAAACCACCTAAATTCAATACATACAATTCATACTTTTGTGCATATTTGTGTAGAATTTTAGTTTCCTTTGATTTCTTTGCATACTAAATAAACCTTAAAACATATTTTAGAGTGTAATGTTATTACGCTGATGTATGTGTCATAAAAAGTATTTGTACTGCTTTAAGAGCACAACCTGGGTCACAATCTGAACTGGGTTGTGAAAAACAGAGTGAGTACATTATTATCACCTCAGCTTATTCTACAAAGCCAAAAACAACAACCAATAATCCATTGCTGGTCAACCAGTTGGTCAACCAGTCAAAGTCTGAAGATATTAAACCAATAAATTCAACAGGACCATGGTGGTTAACTTTAAAACAGCATTGACCAACTTAAGTTAGTACAGAACCTCTCTATTCCCAGAGAGATCCAAACAAAACCATGTAGAGCTGATCGATCCAGTATGAACCAGGTCTCTTACCTGAGACGAGGGGGACTGTGTCTCTCTCCCATGCCACAACCGTGACGTATTTCTCCACTGAAGAAGGAATAATGCACTTGAAGACAGCGGTGCTGCCTCTCATGGCTGTCTGGTCCGCAACACGGACCGTATACGGCTCTCGAAGGACTGGACAAAGGAAACATCAGTGAGGACAAACATCAAGAAAAACCCAGACAATTTATGAAACCCATTCTCCATATGAATCAGGTGTTTGAATAATAAGGAAACCAAGCTGAACTTTGGAGAAGGTTGATTTTCTTTGAGATTTAGGTTCTTGTACATCTCAATTAATCATGTTAGTGCAGTTACTTCTTGTTACTTGAATCTTTGTGCCCAAAAGGAATTAAGATTGGTGCTAATATACAGTATAGTTAATGTTCATCTATAATCTGTTAAGGTTGATGGATGAATATAATTAATTCCAGAGCATAATAATTATATAACCAGAGCAAGACAACAGAAACATTAATATGGTACAATTTGGTTGGCGGGCGGCACGGTGGCTTAGTGGTTAGCACGTTCGCCTCTCAGCGCTAGGGATTCCCGGTTCGAATTCCCATCTGGGTGGAGTTTCCATGTTCTCCCCGTATCTGCGTGGGTTTCCTCCGGGTTCTCCGGTTTCCTCCCACAGTCCAAAAACATGGATCAAGTCAATTGAATTCTCAAAAATTGCCCCATATAGAGTGTATCTGTGTGAGTGAGTGTGTGCCCAGCAATGGATTGGCACCCTGTCCTGGGTCTATCTGCCCAGCGCCCGAGACGTTCTCCCCTGGATGGGCATGGGGAACCCCACCGCGACCCTAATAGAGGATAAAGCGGGAGATAATGAATGAATGAATTTGGTTGGCACACTGTCATCGAAACAACCACCACATCCTGCATCAGTGACTTCAATTTCAAACACACATACCTTTGAATGAACATTCTGTCCAAGATGTTTAAAATCCTGCAAACCAGCAAAGCTCATCTTGTGCTGTTCTTATTTGGGGTCGCCTCAAAGGACTACATTTTTTTATCACGCTCTATCCCCATGTTCTCCCTCACCATATCCATAAAACTTTTTGGCTTTCCTCCCCTCCTCCTGCTTCCTTCTTTTTAATTATTATTGTTAAAAAAAACTATAAAATGTTTTTATATTTGAATGTCTTTTTGTGGAAATTTCATGACAAAGTTTATATTACAGAAGTATATTTATGATCAATGTGGAAGTTCTAAACAGTCCTGACTCCTGAGTTTTAGGCCACTCAAAGTACTAAAGTACTCACCAGCCTTGATGTGGACATCCTGGCTTCTGATTTTCCCTGAAGGATTTTCGGCGGTGCAGTAATAGGTGTTGTCGTGGATTACTTTGTTATAGCTGGAGGGAGGGAAGTGGAAGATCTGGAGCGTGCCGTTGGGGTGCACGTGGCGGATCCCCGGCACGTTGTAGCTCTCCTCGCCAGTGGCCAGGTACCACCGCAGCGTGGCCGGGGGAACAGCGGCTGCGGGACAGGGCACCAGCGTCCCTGTGGTGCTGGCGAACACTACCTCTTGCAAAGATGCATTGACAAAATACAAGCTGGAATGTAGGTCTTCACTGAGGACTGCAAAATACAAGACAAAAGGTTGGTTTAGAGATTAAGATTTTTTATAAATATACACATACAATGACTGTTGTAACAAGAAATGTAGGATGTAAGAAGAATTGCTCTCAGAGGGGAAAAAAGCAAGTGGAGAACATACAAACTCTTTTAGGCTATGGCCTGTAAATCATACCCATTTTGTTCTTACTGTTGGGTAAACGCACTAATCACCGTTCCACTATTGTTATGAAGCTTATGAAGTTGGTCAACTGTAATATACGCTTGTTTCAAAAAAAGTATCTGATAAAATATCATAGAGGGTCTGAGATGAAAGCTGGTGCTTTAGTATCGTCCTGTTTGCAGTACTGGTGTTTTCTGAAGACTGAGGAACTGCACAACTTTAATAATGGAGTTATAAAATGCTGACACATTTTGGAAGGCATGAAAAATTCAGACAGCGTTTTCAGCCAGGCTGCTTCTTCACTCTGATTCCACGGGTCTCTGATGGACACACGGCTCCTGGGACTGGAGATGGAGAAGCGCTTATTGTTTTAGTGCTTTTTCAAAGGCAAGGTGGAGGAATGAAAGTGCTCTTAAACAATTCCACACAGACCCTGCAGTGATTAGATCAAGCTACTGTGCATCACTATCACCTTGCTTACTTTGAGCTCAATGTTGTTATAGCTTGAATTTGTTGGTTTCAATAGATATGAGGTTTCTATTATCATTTATTAACCTTTTAAAAAGATCTTTATTTCGATATTAATAAAATTTGCTTTCAGACCAATTCTCAAATGACTGCAGTCTACAGTGCATGCATTTTTTAATAATGGATCATAAGTACATGAGATGTGATTTGATTTGGATTTAGTATAAATCAGTCCTGGCATTTTGTCAGGACCTTAGTATTTGTTTTAATAGATGACACAGCGGCTTCACAGGCTCACAGTAAGAGTGGCCTTCTCCAGTATTTAAAGAATTTTATGGTTTCTGATTTTTAAATTTTTTTTTACACATTTTAAATTGCTCTTTAGTTACCCTCAAATTTAGTTTACATTCATACTGCTGACCCAGAGTAGTATAATTTGCGATCAGTGGAGCACTTATGTGCCGATAAAAAAGCAAAAAAAAAAAAAAAATCTTTAAAAATATAGTACATGAAAATCTCTAATTTAAAAAAGGGGTCAGATTAGAAAGAATTGTGCTGAGTTTTAGCCAATCAGAACTAAACATTAGTACACTACAAGGACTTAGGAGCTGACCAATCACATCATGACTTTGTCTCTGGGGCAGATTTTTATGTCTCAGCCAAGTCCAAAATCGACCCGACTTCCAACTGCAGCTACAATCAACTCAGAATTGGTACATTCTACCAAAACAGTCCATTCCACAAGGACATGATTGCATATTTCCTGTACAAAGAGAGGACAATGGACTTTATTTTTAGATAAATGGAGCTAAATGGATGGTGATTATGGGGTTATTCGAATTTAATGGCACTGCACAGTGTTTCAGATTATTTTCTGGATTAGGTATTTATACCAGGATTTGGCAATCAACATTTCCTGAGACACACACTCTCAATACATTTATCTATCTGTCTGCCAGTATGTCTGTCTTTTTGTCCATCCATTCATTCATCCATCCACACAAACACCCAGCCATCCATCCAATATTTTCCCTTTCTTGCCCTATAGATAGTGAGGTTATATACAAGGGGGTTCGTCTTTGCCACAGTCAGTGGCACAGTCACAGTAAAGCTGCTTTGAGATAATGCTCAATTGTAGAAAACAAACAGATAAACTTGAACTTGAAGTTCTAAATCAACAAATTTAGCAGATGTAAAAAAAAAGTTAAAATAACACACAGTTTGAATGTTAAAA
This sequence comes from Corydoras sp. C115, assembly GCA_019802505.1. Lineage (NCBI taxonomy): Eukaryota > Metazoa > Chordata > Actinopteri > Siluriformes > Callichthyidae > Corydoras > Corydoras sp. C115. Next base: position 2,594,589 of record JAFMOC010000060.1, on the reverse strand, counting down.
AATCTAACATTGCTGGGAAATTACTTGGGTTTTGATGTAGATTTACAGTCACTTGGTTTTTTAAAAATGGTTATTTCATTTGTTGCAGGGCTGCTTTTTCTACTCTTTTGTCTTTTGACTTGTTCCTGTTAGGAGACAGCACAGTTGAGAAGATCCACACTGACTTTGCACAGATTTAAACCAGAAGCAAACCATCCTATTTGGGACTGGCACCACGATTGCACTGATATATATATATATATATATATATATATATATATATATATATATATATATATATATATATATATATATATATATATATATATATATATATATATATATACCTCTGATGACTGGGACAATTCAGTGTCTCCAATTTGCCTTTGGACATGTCTTTGGATAAGAGAGGAAACCAGAAATTCCAAAGAAAACTCAAACAGGCACAGGAAGGGCATGCATTCTCTACACAGATAAGGCCAATGAACGCTCAACTCGAAATTGAACCTAGGACCCTTTTGCTGTGAGACAGAAGTGATAACCATGCCATACTCACCTTGTTTAAGTCTCTTACTTAACAATTAATTAATTTGATTTCGTTCATATGTTTAGGGTCATTGTGAAATGAATCTGTAACTATTTTTTTTTAAACCTTCTCTGACCCAAACACTTTACTATACAAATTTTATATTTGTAAGCTTATTGAGTGATTGCTAAAGTAGAAAAGTAAATACATTTAAAATGACAGTCAGATATAACTCAGCCCATCCCATTTGTCTATGACCTATTTAGGCAATTTTAACTAATGCAGTTGGTGGCAGTTAATTAATCTAAAAAATATCTGATATAACTGGTGTGGTGTTGAACTAGATTTATAAACACATTCAGCAGCAGCTCATAGAAGCTCTGTGTTTTATCCGACTGCATGATTTCTGCATCAGTCTAGGTTTTTTGCATTCTGCTGTCAGGAAAGCTTTAATCTCAGCTCAAGACTGACTCTAATGCATGCTTCCAATGTCTCCAGGGACAGGGTGTGACAACATGAGGGCACTTACAGCAAGTCAAGGTGATCTAAGGGAGCTGGGGGCTGCAAAGGTAACGAGGAGGAAAAACATAGATTTACTTTAATTTTATCAAATGTCATGCCAACAGAGTAACAACGGTTGTTTAACGGCCTATGTCAAATATCGATGACATAATAGTCCTGGTGACATGTGCATCATGTGGTGAATTTTCTGTCCCATACTACAACAAGGTGATGAAGTTTATTAAGTTTTGACAAACCCATATTTATCAAGGTTAAAGATTAAAGAATACAAGTTCACAAACAATTTATTTATCAGTACTTTGTTTTTTTTCAACTTTGTTTTTTTTATAGCTTTATTATGGAGGCTTTCATCTATTGCAGTTCAAACACTTTTGTCTCCAATAGACTTTTCATTCTTAAAAGTTATGCTGGAACTTTTTCTCATAATTGTCTAAAAGGGTTTAAATGCTGTAGATATACAACATGTAGATGTACACTATGAAGGGATGTGCACTTAGTTATGGCCTAAATAAAAAATAATAAAGACAAAAGTGCTTAAACACAGGTTTGAAATAAAACTTTCACACAAAACCATGTCAGGTCTCAACGTGACTAGTCTTGGGTCACCACAAGAATGATGCCAGTAGGTAGGACATTCCCAGCTCACTCGCTATCTGACGGTAATTAAGTCAGAGCTGTACAGGGGAAGCAGGGGACGAGGACGGTTAGCATCGGTGTTCCTGTTCATGCCCTCGGGCTCAGGCAGATGAGCCCTGTCCCAATTTGCTCTCATGAATATTAAGCACAGCTCAGGCAGGAAGTTAATTTACCCCCCGCTCGTGGCCAATGTGTAATGACATCGACGGCGCTCAGAGAAGCGACGCCAAAGTAGCGATGGCTCCGCTGGAGGATCCAGCTTGGTGTTTCTTTTTTTTATTATTCCACCACAACCCCACCTTCCTTTTGCTTCTTAAGTGAGATAATCTGAATATCATCTGAACGGCGCTGGAGCAAATGCTCATTTACAGCCCGACCGCTCGCGGTAACGAGATCAAACAGCCTCGGTAGGTCCAAATCAATTACAGTGGTGCGGGTTGTTGACGTCCTAATCTGGTTGAGACGAGGGAGCGGCGGGTCGGCGCTAAATGAGCTGGCTGTGGCGCTGAGCTCCCCGATGTCCCATCAGCAGAACGTGCGCGATGAATATGTAAACAGATACACACTTGATTTCTTCACGTGGATGGAGAAACTGTTTTGCAGCATGATTGGGCCGCACGGCTGAATTGCTTCCTTAATCTCTGAGTGGTAACTTTTTAAATGAGAAGCAGCTTCTCACCATTTAGGCAAAATGTGTTGCAGGCTTCACAATTTTTGTTCTATTTAAAGAAACCTTTTTAAAACCTGGGCCTGATTTTCTGATCGTTTAGGGTTTTTAATTTGCTAGAAAAGAATATGATTGAAATCAGTCTTGCTTGTACACTAATGTTTTTTTGGGGCTACTTTAAAGAAGCCTGACTACAAATGCATCATTTGAATCCTGGGAGGAGTGTAGACCAGCCTTCTGTGAAAAGTCTGCATGTCCTCCCTGTGCCTGAGTCATTGGTTTCCTTGTTTTTCCAACATGATGAACCAAACCTGAATAAATAGGAAAGTTTTCTCTGTATCTGTAAAAATGTGCCACATCAACTTTGCAGGTCTACACTCCATGCTGACTCCTAATGGGAATAGCCAAAAAAGCAAAAAAAATATAAAAAAAAAAAAAGATGATCCCTGATAAAAAAAAAAAAAAAAAAAGTCTGGACCAGAAACAATCAGGTTAACAGAAATTCTAATGGTTATTTAAAGAAGCCTGACTACAAATGCATCATTTGCACATGCTTTAAATAACCATTAGAATTTCTGTTAACCTGATTGTTTCTGGTCCAGACTTTTTTTTTTTTTTATCAGGGATCACCTTTTTTTTTTTTTTTTTTTTTTGCTTTTTTGGCTGTTCCTATTAGGAGTCAGCATGGAGTGTAGACCTGCAACGTCGATGTGGCACATTTTTACAAATACAGAGACAACTTTCCTATTTATTCAGGTTTGGTTCATCATGTTGTAAAAAACAATGAAACCAATGACTCAGGCACAAGGAGGACATGCAGACTTTTCACAGAAAGGCTGGTCTACACTCCTCCCAGGATTCAAACCCAAGACCTTTTTTGCTGTGAGCTCAGTCATGCCACTGCTACTTTTTTTTTCCCACCAGGAATCACAATGACTAAAACAGTCCCTTAAGTACTGAGTAATATATTTTATATGTCATTTTGCAGACATTTTTTTAATAAAAATGACTTACAGGTATCAAATTGATGGTTGGGGTCAGAGTACAACATATCTATTGTGCATAGCGAATGTAAGAAGTTTAATGAGTATGCAAGCTGTATAGTGTGTTTGTTTTGAATGTGAAATGTATGTAGGGTGTTTATATTTTGCGTGTACGATTGTCATGATGTGTGATGTATGCTGTGTATCTGTGTGTATCATTCACAGCAGATGTTCATTTTAGCATATTAATGTTTATTCAATGTGTAAATTAAATGTGGGTGTGTTTGGTGTTTTTTAAATGCTATATTTATATTTTGGTTGTGTGTTGCGATGAATGGGCATAATGACATATGTCTTACTGTAGATATAAGGTGTGTTCTACACGGCATGTGTCTATTATGTATATATTATGTGTGTATTGTGAATGTTTTTTAAAAAACTCTATTGTACACAGCAGGTGTGTGCTGTACAAAGAGGAAGTGTGTTGTACTAAGCAGGTGTATGTTGTACAAAGCAGGATAGTTTTGTACACAGCAGGTGTGTGCTGTACAAAGCAGGAGTGTGCTGTACAAAGCAGATGTATGTTGTGTGTTGTGAATGTCTAGTGAAATAAGAGATAAACATCGACTAGCCACCAAAATGACTATTATTTTATAACTTCTATAACTAAAAAGTCTAGTGTCTCTGTCTGTGTACACCATCTTTTAAAGCATTAGATCACAATCAGCATTCCAGTTCATAGTGAAGGTTTTAGCGCAGCTCACTTTGATGATTTAGCCTTAGGTCAAATTCATCAAATTATTAACTCAAACATTCAACAGAGAGACTTCCTAAAATGGCTCATATTTAAACATGTAATATAACGAATGCGCCATATAATATAATTGTAAAAGAATTTGAAGGACTATCTTTTAATGAAGCACCAAAGCAGGAGGGCTGTGCATATATTTTAGGCAGTACTAGACAGACCCAGCTTTGCACCAGTTCGACTGGCCTCTATTGTGTCCATGCAGGATAAAATCTGTTAATCAAATTGTTTGCATTTCCAAAAATCCTAAATCACTTTGTAAATAAAGCCTGCCTCCCTCCGTAATGTTGGAGCTGTTGCTTCGTGACCGCTGCTGTGTTCCAAGCAGATTTATTTTGCCTCTGTCGTCCAGCCGACACTGAGCCACCCTGTGACCCCGGGCTATCGGTGAATCTGCATCAGTGTCCGCGGATTGCGGCGGAATCGGAGTGGAAAATTGAAGATGACCAAATAGTCCCGGGGTTAAATGTGATCAGGGTTTGGGGAGGGGGGTTGGTTGGAAGGATCAGGTCATGTGACAAGGCTGCGGCTCAAGGCTACCGTTTCCTTTTCTCCTTCTCAAGCGCCCACCCCCTTGTCCTCATCCTCCCACCATCCTCATACGGCAACCTACTCCATTTTGAGATGCAGCTCAGCATCCCCCCGTCTCCAGCTACCAGAGAGGCAGGGAGACATCTAAAAAAAAAAAAACACATGTGCAAAAAACAGCACCCTGGTTTCATCTCGCTGATGTATCACCCCCAGGACACTCTGTCCAATGTACCTATAAATCTTCATGATGGACACTTGGCAAATTGGAGCTGCATGCATATGAATTTGAAAACAGCAGAAGCAAATGGTAAAATGAGGATTAAATAATCATCCTTTCATTTCACAGCCTGCGTTTTCTATCCAATCCCGACGCTAATGGGTCATGTTTAGCTAAGGGAATTGACACTACAAACCAAAGCAGTCAAGCATATGGAAATGTATTCGGATCGTTTAGTACTCTGGATTAATCGAATTATAATTTAATCATCTGATCAAACAGCAATTAGCATAATCACTTCTGGGGACGGGCTGATAGAGAGGACGGGGGACATAATAGGCCCGGGGCTGGCGGCACTTTAACGAGACGCTTCACATCTCTGAGTGGTGACATGCTGCCCGCTTTACATATGAATACTCATTTAAATCCTCGCTTAGGTGTTACGCTATATACACAGCAGGTTGAGGTGCTGTCACCATCTACGATCTCTTATCTCTAACTCAGATGTCTGCTGTCTGCTTTTTCTGGCCTCCTCCAAAATATGCCTTCCAAATATTTTGGGGTCAGATAAATGAAAATATTTCTGCACCACATAAACTTTAGAGAAAACCCTGTGGGACGAAACCAAATAAAAACCTATGTAGACGAGTGGAGAAAAGGTTCATAAGGTCACATTCTGAGTTATATTTTGTTTTTTAACAGTGCAATGTCTCAAAGCTCTAATACTAAACTAACATAGAAGAAGCTGAAGTGACTATGGCAGAGGAAAACTGCATTCCACACAGCTGCAACATCAGTCATCATTATGTAATGATATCAAAATTTCCAAACTCATTCACTGTTTTGTTGCCATTCCAACAACTCAGCACCCGACTGGAAATCTTCCAACTACTCTTAATTACTCAATTTGTTCAATTTTGTTGGCCATTACTATAAATGGTCAATATAGCAAAGGAACCAAAATGGTACAAGTGCATCCCATAGTCACAGCCATTACAATAAATTTGAATGTTACCAGTATGGCACTTGTGTCCCGATTGTAAAATGTCATAATTAGCTTCTGGACCTCGCCCTGACTCAACTGCGACTCAATAACTAAGCACTCAGAAAAAACGGATTTGGGAAAAATGCTGGATGGGGACGTCTGCAATTGCTGTTGTAGTGACTTCCATCACTGTGTAAAATCAGACCCGCTGCTTTGCTTCTGCTGAAAAAAAACTGACAGCAGTGTTTAATTTACCAAACTACACATCGTTCTGTGGAAACCTGTAGTGCAAAAATAAAATAAATAAATAAAATTAAAAAGGCAGTTTACATGAGAGAAGAGCATCAGCAACAAGCTGCTTCCCTGCTGGATGACAGAAGAGCTCTCATTAACGGCCTGCATGGGCTTCTGCCAACCAGCACAATCGTTATACCAAGTGTGCTCGTTATGCCAAGTCATCAGAGCTGGAGATGAACTACTCCTGCGAAGCTCACTTTGTTAGTCCTGTTCATCAGCTACTGTTACTGCTGTCTGTTTTGCTTTCCAGTACAGATGAAATATCATTTGGGAAAGGGAAAGAAAAAGAGCAATAGCATCCGGTAGTCCAAATATTATTTCATTCTCATACCAAATGTCATTCTGGTTAAATCAGCTTAGAAACCAGGGTGATTTTTAAACAACTTCAATAAAACATTAAACAACTTCAATAAAACATTTAAATGCTTTTGAGTCAAAACCCAAATTATCTAAACTATTACTATGGGTTATACAGCCCACTCATCCTATATATTTATAAAAACTCTTATGGATTACATGGCCCTAATGTGCTGCATACAGTATGTGGCCCACATCTTACAACTGAAAGCAGTTCACAATGGTGACATCAATCCATACAGCAGGTGAACCAGAAATAAAAAGTAAGATATTGGCCACAAATATTGCTATTTGGGAACTATTTGCTTGGCATTACTTGTTAGGAATAAAAATCTGTATATTTAATATGGTATACTGTATATTACTGTATACAATATTCTGACCTCCTGTGGTAAATTCATGAGGAGGCTTTTATTTTATTTGCATTATATATTACATGGACGCGCCATTCAACGTTACAGACATAATGTCAGCCATTTTGTAGTTCTCAATAGTAAATCTGGTTCACTATACAGTTAACCGGAAAGGTCCAGGAATGCAGAATGGGAGTTTCTTATGATGCAGTGCAGCAGTTAAGAGAATAACAGATTCTCTGAAGAATCAAACTAATAATATTTAGTGATTCATTCAATCCTGTGTTAGTGGTTTGAAGGCTCATTTATTCATCAAAAGAAAATTGCACAATCACTAATACCTGCTGCATTTTTATGACTTAGCTTTTTATGCAGTGTCTGAAAAATATTTTGGCCTTTGGATGCCCCCTCACTCACTATAACCTCTGTATGACCTTGAAAGTGACCTGTCATTTCTTGTCAGATGGTTTAAATCTGTGATCCTAGTGATTTGCTTTTGCAATAATTTTCTTGTGCATGTAATTTATTAAGTTAAATTCATGAAGTTTGTTCCTGGTGGACATTGATATGTCCCCCCGGTTTTATTTAGATAATTATTTAGATAATGGAAATAACAGGGAATTTAACATTCAGACTTATCTCACTGTTTTTTCATTAGGCAGCATGCAGCATCTCGGGCTTCCTCTGTATTTGCACTGCTAATTAGCATCCAATTGAGTTTGTATCAGATTTGGCATTTTGTGCAAACATCAGCGTCACCGTTAGCTGGCACACTTTTCCAAGGACGGGTTTGTTGTCCCAATTATGGCCGAGTTTTAATGGAGATGTGGTAAGAGAAAAAGAGAGAGAGAGAGAGGAGAGAGAGAGAGCACTCAAGAGCAAATAGAGCCCTAGAAGATGGATCTTTATTATTTAGGATGCAAATGCCTCAATTGTACAGTGTACAAACAGCAACGCTACAGAATTTTATAATGAATCATTGAGTAAAACATGTGGAAAACTGCAAAACAAGGCTGAGATTAGTCTGTAGCGTAGTCTATAATCACTGATTACTTTACAGTGTTCAGCAGATGCTCATACCCACAGCAGATTACATCAGAAATGGTCATTGCAAATGAATGAAGACAATATATTTGGAGATTTTTTTAGTACTAAAGCAAATCCAGAAAAGCAAAATAATCCCTATAATTATAAATATTCTCCCTACATTTAATCGCCTCAGTTATGTACATATGAATATTAGAATACTAATGTGCTTTACTCACCAGTTTATTACTTTAACATAACTGTTATTATTAAGACCACGCCCAAAGCCAGGCAAATAATCAGAAATAACTTTAGAATACAATTGTGCCCACCTGGACCTCTGGACCTCTGGACCCCTGTAAGTGGTGTTTTAGATGGACTCAGTTTCTACATACTACCTACCATCTCCTATTTGCAACTATAATTGAAATCACTTTTCTGGGAAATTTCTCTACAAGATTTTACCCATTTATTCAGAGGTCTGACATTTAAAGGTCTGACAATAATAGGGACAGAGGGCTTGGTGCACAGTCTCAGTTAGTTCATACCAAAGCTGTTGAATACGATTATTTACATTAGGGTTTCTTGAGAGCCAACCAAGTTCTTTACACCAAAATCAAACAAGGAACCCTGGCAATGTTGAAGGAAACAGTTGTTAAAACGTATTTCTAGCTGACCTCAAGTGCCCTTTGACTATGGGGCTGAATGATTTTAATGATTTAACTGATATAAAGTTTAAATCTATTTATAAGCACCGGAAGTCTTATATAGCCAGCAGAAATAGCCCAGCTGTACACTTTCAATTAGTAAGAATTAGTGTTCATATGCTTTCTGGAGATAAAGTGGGTATATTTACAAATTCTGGTCAATACAAATAGTTTAGAAAACATTTTTTTCAATACTAAATGACACTGAAACTAAATGTAAGTTAACGATTTAAGCAAGGCCACACCTATGCTCAAAATAAGGTAGTTGAAATAAAGACTGTTTTACTGACCAGAATGGAGATGAATTGAAATGCAGAGTTAGGCATTCTCACAAATTCTGGAATAACTTTGAAAAATTTTATTTTTTTTTTTTTCAACTAAAAAATTTTTATTAGAAAAAGTAAGTATTTATTTATTATGCATGCTGTTCCATATATTCATTTTGGTGGTTTTGTTTAATGTAGGTTTGATAAGTGTTCGTATATTTTTGGCTTAAATGCAGGTTCTGAATGGAGTCTGCACTTTAAAGCCTTATGTAGAATAAGTTGTTAAAAATAAACGAGATGGCATTACACATGATTGCTGCAAATTGCTGGGAAGTTTCTAGAGCAGCGTAGGCGTGCAGATTGCAGGTTGATGGCTATGCACGAGGACTTCCGGGGTCACCTGCGACGCAGAGACTGCCATCCATTACAGGGGTTTCCATAGAGACCATGCAGGGAGTGAGCAAAGCCTCAACACCGCATTTTCACGCAACATCCCAGCCTGGTCTGGTGTCGACCCGAAACCAAGAAAGAGAAATCAATTCTCTTAGATTGCAACTCATCTGCACAATCAGCCTGCCACAAAACAGGTTGTATTGATTATGGTAAAAGCAAAAAAACAAATTGGAGGTCACGCGTTCATATATGTCACGTCCATGCAACCCCTTCTGATAGGCGCTCAGGAACGGGAACAAAATGAAATAAATAAAAGCAATCCTCAGCATCACTCTGCAGGATTTTAGCCTGTGTCCATCACGTTATGCTTTGTGCTAAACAAACAGGGTTTCGGTGCTAAACACTTTTCCAGTCGCCGCCATCATCCGCCAGCATGCATGGATCTGCATTCGTTTTTTTTTTCCTTCTAAATGCCCCCATTTTTCCCTGGTTCCACCTCCTCTTCCTTATTCCGTACACCCCCACCCCACCTCATATACCCACCCTTCTTGATTTAGCCCAGCAACCAACAACCAGCAGCCCTCTCCTGACGTCTCTCCATTTTACAGCCAGGTTTCGCCCCCTTGTCGATTGATTTCTGAGGTCGTCCAGGTCCAAAATGCATTAAATTGAGTAAAGGTAGATCGTCGTTTCAGTTTTTTAAAAAAGGCCATTACCAATCTCTACAAAAAATAAATAAACAACCCATAAAGTCATAAAGTGGTACGCGATTTGGGACTGGTCTCTTTTTTTTTTTCGTCACAGCTTCCATTTCCAACATGGCGCATGATCTGACACCGTAAAAACAGCAATACGGGCTGTTTTGCGATCATGGCGGATGTTCGTCCACTTTGCATTTCGTAGTCGCACACGATGCACGTACCATTTAATTTCCAACACAGTTCAGATAGCAGTTTTAGAAACAATATGCATTGCCATGGAAAAATAAAAATCAATGTGAATGCATTTTGTTTGATTTCAGATCACATGACATGGCAGCTGGAATTGTGAGATTTGTTGGTTTAATAGCCTCAATACACTGGCAGGTGCAATTTACATAACATAGGTCCACTGTAGTATAAAATCTGATTATTGTAAAGATCATTATTCTTTAGGATGTAAATAAAAACCCCTCATGATGAATATATATATTTTTTATTTTTTTAAGATTTTAAAGATTGCGGGCAAAAAAAAAAAAAAAAAAAAAGCAGATTGGTCTACTTCTAATAAATTATATGAATTGCTGTTTTGCATAACAATTAAATTCACTTTTTACATAAAGTATTTTTGTTAGTGGGTTTGTTTATTGAGAGATTTGCAAATTTTCAAGACAAAATTTTATAGCATCAGTGTTTATTTATGCCGTTTGACAAAATTAGAAAGGAGATATCAATTTGGTACCCATAGGCGATACATGGTCGCGGGGAACCATGAAAAAAAAAAAATACAATAAAAATGAGCTTTTGTTTGTTTTAATCACAATTTCACACAATGTTTTAAAGAAAAAAAGATATAAACATAAAAATGAATGAACTCACCATTCAAGATGTACTGAAAAAAGATGATAGCCAATATCCTCATGCCCCGCTCCTTTCAATCCCCCAAGCTCAGAGCCCAAGCTTTTCTATCCTCGTCCCACACTTTTCTCAATTTTCGTCCTGTGCGGCTTAATTTTTTTGTTTCATAAATCTTGGGTTGGCGCCTGTCGATTTGATGTGAGCTTAAATAAACCTTTTTTTGTTTCTATTAATTTCTCTCTTTCCTTCTCTCGGTGTGGATTGTCTTCTTTCCCCTGGCACAGGTGAGCTTGTAAATGGAATGAGACCGTCCAAAAATGCATCCAACGAAACAGGCAAAGTTAATCCTCTCCAGTCGGTCATGGGTCAAAATAATAAGATGCAAAAGTTTTCCCAGGAAAAAAAATGAAAAAAAAAAAGTTAAATGAGAGAGGGAAATAAGAATTGAGGTCCAGACTGGGAGGCAGGATGGAGGAACGGCTGTTAGCTATAGTCAGAAGTGAGTCCCTCTTCACCACGCTGCTCCATCCAGGAGGAAACGCACACACACATCTTCCCCGTACTGCTGCCCGCGCTCGCACGCCCGCCTGGCTCCCAGCACTGCGCAATAACCCCCTCTCTCTCCCTGTCTCTCTCTCTCTCACTCAATGTCTCCCACCCATCCTCCCTCTTGCTCGTCTCTCTCCTTAAAGGTGCAGCTGCATCCAGCATCTTCGACAAACATCCTTCCAGCCCTCCCTCGACCCCATTTCATGAGCATCGGCCCCCCCAGAGCTTATTTCTACCACAAATACCCCCAGAAAAATACAGGAGCACCTACACCACCTTTGGCCGTCTTAATTGGACGAGAAGGACTCGTGTCCTTTAGTGTTTTTGCTTTATAATTCATGAGCCCCCGGGGGGTAAGGCGTAGAGGGGAGCATTTATACACTAGCCCTAAGGTGCGCTCATTAATTGACCTTGACAAATCTGACAAATCTGGGTGCCGGCCTCACACGCGCCCATTAAGTGAGTCCTCGCATTTGCGAAAGAGGGAAAGACGCTTCGTATTAACCCTGCTTTAGATTTAAATACCCACCGGGAAATGGTGTGTGATTAATTTACATAAACTGAGAAATGTTCCGACTGAGCCACAGTTAATTTCATTTATTATTACTGCTGTCCCACTGAACGGTACCAGTTCTATGTATTTTACAACTAGAAAATGATAAAAGGTAATACTAATAATAGTAACAATAATAGTAATGAAGATTAGATAATTAAAGACTATCATACCAATGAAACATCAAATATATGGAAATTAATAGTATCACTATAAGTTTAAGAACTAAAATAAACTTTCATTTAAGTATTTTAATTGTGCAAATGATACAAAGTTGTTTTGAATTATAAAATGTACTAATCACGCTGTGCTGTGTTAAAATGATTAATCAATTATTATTATTGTAGTTGTTATTCAAAAACATTAAAGTAACAATTATTATTCAATTATTATTATTGTAGTTGTTATTTAAAAACATTAAAGTAACAATTATTTTGTTTCCTAGTTATGAAAATTTGTACAATTATTTTAATTAAATTGATAATCATCCATCCAAATTATAATAAGTATCATAATAATTATACATTGCATAATAAATATATCTACATTTTTAAAATAAGATACAGTGTTATAAATAATAGTACTTCTACCACTACTACTACTACTAATATTAATAATAATAATAATAATAATAATAATAATAATAATAATAATAATAATAAAGTCTATAATTATTATCTGTATTATTATCATAACAGTGTTTGATGTAACGAATGTTTAAACGATTAAAAGGTTTAAATGATGGATTTGCAGTGCAGCATTTCTCCTGCTTGTTCTCTGTGATATTCTGTGTTTTGCAGACAAACTGCACCTGTCCTGTGGGTTGCTGGTGGTGTCTGATTGGTTTAGCGTTAAGCTCAGTCCAGCCCACGCTACTGAACACTCTAGCTGTCATTGTGGGGAGCCTGGGGGCCGCCCAGCCCAAAATACACATCATTATAGAGCTGGCTGCAGAAAGCCTGCTCAACACACACTACTCCATCCCCTTTTTGCAACACTATGGTTTTGGCTGAATGTATTCTGGGATGAGGCTGTGATTTGTGGACTTTCAGCGGACTGCAGGCTTTATGTCTTTACAGGCTGGAGATGGATGCTTTTCAGACAGTAATGGCGCGTCGTTCTGGTTATCAGCTCTGTTCCAGCTGTCCCGCTGCTTCCTCCATTTCTTTCTCCGCTCACTGCTGTCATTATACCATATCATACAGTGAAGCGCATTGGCTAAAAGGAAACTCCATGCTAACAAACACGTCTGGTCACACCCCAGTGCTTTTTGTAGCACAGGTGGATTTAAAAATTGCATAGATTTATTTATTAATCGTTTGCAAACCATTGTAAACTTGATCATGATGGTATGATCATTAAATAACTATATAAAGCAGGTTCTGTACATTTATGTGCTGCTTTACGAGAATTATATTTTATAAAAAATAACCTCTCCATATATGCATTTCTTCTTTTGTTGTTATTACATGATGTTAAAAGGTTTTTTGATTAATGCAGATCATTCATTCATTTATTCACTCTTTTAAAATTCATTCATAAGCAGAATAATGTAAAAAATAATACAGAATAAGCTAAAGCATCTATTTATATTTAAATTCTACTCAATTCTTATATATATGATAATAAATGTTTATAGTCATGTGATGTCTCAGATAGGAATTTGTTTTAGTAAAAAGCAATGGTAATTGTCTGTGGAACTTAAACATGAATTATTACTGATTATTACTAAAGAACCAATAATTCTGAAGAGTGGTCACTTAATAAACAACAAAAATATATAATAATAATAATAATAATAATAATAATAATAATAATATAATAATAATAATAATAATAATAAAATGATTAGTATAGTTAATTAGGCTATTGTAATACAACATCAAATTTAGCATGAACTTAGAATATAGAATTTGAGTGTAACTACAACCAGATAACTAAAACTACTTAATCAGATAAATGTAAAAAAAAACACCATTATGTAAAATGTACTTACTAATTTTTGCTGTTGTGTGTGGAACAGTGGTCCTTGGTGTGATTCCAACCAAGGACATAACTTGAACTGGGTCTCTAAAATAAAAGCAGAGTTTTTATGCCTATTAACAATAATATTAGAGCCAAATAAATTATATAAATGAAATCAAACCTCTTTTTTTCTTACCTACAATAAATGGTAAACATACTAGAGTGTATCAGTGCTAAGGCATCAAGCCCAGATAATTAAAAGGATTTCACTGGTAGGAAGTTTCAGGTAAGTTAGAGAAGCTAGACTGGTGTTTTGGACTTTAACAGAGGAGGGATTTAGGTTTATAATGACAAAAGGACACTGAAGATGGAATCACCAGGCAGGACGAGGAGGAGAAGGCTTAAAAGGAGGTTTATGGAAATGTTAAATGAGGCCATGCAGGTTGTGATGAAATAAGTTAAGGATGGATCATAATGATGATCATAAAAAAAAGCATAGCTAGACAAAAAAAATACCGTAACACACACAATGCATATGCACAAACTTTACTAAAAAACCTCAAAGGTCACCTACTATTCATTCCAAATAAAACTTAAAAAACTCCAAGATAAGAATTGGGTGGGTGTTGCCATGGCTGGTGTTGACTACAAAAAACTCTTTCTGCAGGTTGCTCGAATAAACACCACTTTTGAGGTAGAGCATCACTGGGCTTCAGTGGGTTCCAGCAGTTTACCCATTACCCAAGCCAGCTGGCAGTGCTGTGTATGCACCAGTGGCACCAGTCCAGTGCTGTTAAACTCTACTCATATACTTGGCTGGTATGTGGCAAGATGTAAATACCTATGTGTATGATGGGTAAGCCGTTTAACGACCCAGCACTAAGTCACTGTGTTGGATCATTAATTGTTGTCAGGTGCATCTGTTACAGCAACAACAGGGAGGTATGATACAAGTAGACACATTACAGCTACTGCTGTCCAAAACCTTACTGTGGGTAAATAGTCAATAGGGATCACTCTTGCAGTGTTGTACTGGCAGTAAGGGAAACCTCAATCAGAAAGTACCAACTTAAGTGGGGGTATAGCTGCAATATAACTCATCAACTGTACCATTCAAGTGGAACTGAAGTGAAGTGCAATGCCCTCAACTTTAATTTTCTAGATTTGTCTTAACCCTAATTACTATTTATACACTGAGAATTTATATTCATTAATGGGTTTTGGTTGGCATTTTATTTAGTTTAGTTTTGAGAATAGCAAATATTTAGAGTCATGATTAAGAAAACATCTTTTGTACAAAATTGGCTACTTTTAGGGATGTATAGCAACTAGGAACCATTACAGTGCATCGTTTTAGGACTAAAACAACCACAGTGCAAAAAGAGGAAGAAAATTATATCACAGCTAATTTTTACCTGCAAGTCTAGAAGGTGTTTTATTATTATTTATTGTACATTTTATTCTGTTTTTGTGTAGTTGACTTGGAACAGTTTTTTTGCACTTAATTTTAGTGAATTAAAAAATGCTGATACAATGGCAACAGTTTTTAACTCAATAAAACTGATTCCAGCAAATATCCAGCCCTGATAGTTTAATTTCTATTTTTTTGGAACCTTGTGAAAAACCAGTGAGGCTGCACTGACAAATCCTCTAGAAGCTCTGTTTAGTTAAGATTCAATCTTTGCCGGAAACATAAATATGTTCCTCTAGGCGTGATTAAGTATCCAGAAAAAGATTCTAAAACGGATTATGTAAATGTGCATAAGCAGATTCGTGTGGGAGTGATTGGTAAATGTGGAAAGAGGTGTGTGTGTGTGCAGGGGGGGGGGGGTAGCGTCGCCCTTGGACACATCTTCCCCACTTGGGTTCTCTGGTGTGATCCAGGCCCGAGGGACAGCACAGGACCAGGGGGAAAACTGACTAAACTGAGCAGCTAATTATAAGCAAAGCATGTTGGGAAATCACCAGTCCTGGAAAAGCTGCTCAGTCTGTTGCTACACTGCTATTCATCCATCACTCTGGAATTATTTTAGCTTTGTTACACCTTGTTATGTTCTTCTTTTATTCTCTTTCTTTATCATGTAGTTGATTGTCTCTGGTATTATGAATGGTCTCCATTCCGCCCTTAGTTCCCCTGACTCTATGCATTCTGCCACCACAAGCACTTCCATATTTGCACATCAGCAGGGAAACCAGGCTGAAGCTACACCACTGGCACATGTGTAATGGAAAGTCACCAAATAATTTTACCAAAGTTATCAAAGTGATGCACAATGTCAGCAAAGTTCTACTAAAACAGCAGTAAAACTAATACTCCCACTAAAATTTTTACATTTTTTTTGGTCAAAATGACAAGATGACAAGACAAATGACGAGACCTGAACATGGGCATCCCATTGCTTCCCTAACACTCTTGTAAGACAAAGTAAAAAAAATAAATAAAAATAAGTATTTTTATTTTTAAAGATACAGTACAAATTAAATTTAAAAAGTACAGGACTTTTATTGGACCTAACACAAAAGTCAAAAATGTATCAGAATTTTCAAACAAAGAAGAAGCATTTCATATTAATTACAGCCTCAGTCTGAATGAATTTGTACCAATTACATTAACACTCAGAATCTGGGAATTATATTACTTTAACTATGTTTAGAATTGTTTGTATTGTTGAATTTGGCTGAACTCGGTAACCTTTATTTGCCCTACAAACTTAACTAATTGCCTGGTGCTGCTGAAAATAAACACCCTTATAATGTAATACTTTGCTTTTAAACAAAAAAAGTGTTACTAGGACTACGGAATATTCATTTCAAGCCCACTGTACTTGAAACATATCCAATTGACAATATTCAGTAAATTTAGACTTTAAGTCAATTTATACAAGAATGTAGCTGATCAGATGATGGTTCACATTTGTGAAACATTTGTTTATTCCTGAGAAATGCAACGTTTTGAAGACCTTTCTGAAAGGTTTTTTCCAACCGTTTACATTTTCATTTTGATAAACATATTGCACAGCCCAAGCTGCTTTGTGGAGAAAGAACCTGATTGGCTGGAAGAGGCCTGACGTGAATGCTATGCTGAAAAATCTATACATTGATCGTGAATATTGATCAGCATCTCTCTGCTAATTTCCATCAGGCAGCGATTTCTCTATCATCGAGCTAAAAGACGAAGCACC
Source organism: Corydoras sp. C115 (assembly GCA_019802505.1). Classification (NCBI taxonomy): domain Eukaryota; kingdom Metazoa; phylum Chordata; class Actinopteri; order Siluriformes; family Callichthyidae; genus Corydoras; species Corydoras sp. C115. The sequence goes on along the minus strand of JAFMOC010000060.1, from coordinate 2,577,531 downwards.
AAATTCAAGAACACTGCTCTTGTTTATGAGATCTTAAGCGCTCAGTTAGTCTGCACTATTGTGTATAAGCTCTGCTGTTGTTTCTCCTGAAACAATATGAGGCTCAGGCCCTCAAATCCCAAACCACATACAAGCCACATGATTTATGAGGACACGACCCCACCCTGCTTCTGCCTGCATGCTAAAGACGGTATAGTGAACAGAGAAAGACACGGAATCCAGTATCACTGCTGCACCTATAGCACTGGCCTTTACTGTCATGCTCCACTGGCAAACAATTGGATTTGAGTCACTTCTTTTGCACCGTAAAGTGAACACAGCCTTTGTCTTGTCTTTTTGGGTACAGTCACCTTGTCACACTCTTTTGCTTAATGTGAAATTAATCCAATCTACATCAAATATATGTTCATCTACACGTATATAAAAAAAAAAATTATGTTGCCAAATATTGGCAACATAACTGCTGTGTATTGTTAATAGTGTCATAATATTTTACTTTCAGTAGTTTATGTGATGGAAGTCATCACTCTGGTTTGTGGTGATATAAAGCACTGTTTTAATGTGATTAAATAAACTTATTTGTATTTTCTAATGGATCGCTCACTTACAGACTAATGCAATGGGGTTATTTATCATCAGTGATGCTGCCCTGACATGGTGGGTTGCTCCGCTGAGATAACCGAGTTGTGTTATGGTAAAACGTCAGGATGCTGTCACACTGTAACCCCCTGGAGCAATAAAAAAAACAGCCACGTGAGTTTCTTCATCACAAGCGTCCAGCCCAGAGCTGCAGTGTTGCTTAGTAACCGTGGAACACAGCTGACCTTATCCGATTGGTCATAAAAATGTATGAAGGCCTTATATTAATATATTTTTTGTCTCCAGTCTTGCACACACACACACACACATGCAGACAGAGAGTTAGTCTTGCCGTGAGGTGCAGATCAGAGCGAGGCAGCTTCTTCATCTTCACATGCTGACCATGTGACCCTGTTCTCTGTTCTTTTCCTCAGATTGTTCCATCAGTGCCGCTACTCTACAGCTTTCACTTCAAACACCATTCGAATACCAATTTAAACCTGCTTCCTGATTTCAGGCTGTCGGCTTCCACTCTGTTTGTTATAATGCTGTGTCCATCATTCTGCTGACAAAATGTTTATCCTTGAACATCTTTGCCACTGTTATCTTTATTTTAAATACTTGTTTTTTACCTGCATTTCTAGTTATAGTTCTGTACATACGGTTCTCAGTGATGGACATTTACTTGAGTACTGTAATTACACCAATCAAGTACTTATACTTTACTTGGGTCGTTCTATTTAAGACTATTATGTATTTCTACTCCAGTGCAATGACTTTCTGCTGTAGGGTGAACAGCTGCCATGAAGAGATGAACTTAGTTGGGTACCATGCTTACTTAAGCTCTACAATCCAGACTAAGCATTTTACTTTAAAACTTTTTCTGTATTTTTTTAAATATTTATGTCAATGGTTACAAACATAATTAAAAAGCTTATAGTCCAGAACAATTAAAAGTTTACAGAATAGTATACATTTACACTGGATATGTTAGAGCTAAAGGGTAAGGAAATATTATTAAAAATTGCATGGCGATGACCCACTAGGACAAGGGTTAAGAAACAGTGGCCCGAGGGTTCTGGTTTGTGCAAAGCTTATAAGATTTTTTGGAGGGTAAATTGTTTTCTACCCTTTTTCACAGGGCACAAAAGCTGATCTAGCAGTCTGCAAAGAATGAATTGTAGAGCATGATGGCAGATGGTAAACACTCAAAGTGCACTTGAGGGACAAGGGCTTGACTGGAGTAGGAAATAGGAGGGGGGGGGGGGGGGGGGGTTGACAGGTACCAAGATGCACTTATGCTTGGTTTCATCCCATGGTAGTCAAAAAAAGTTTACACCCTTGTAAGAGCAAATCAAAACAGCAATAAAAAAGGGGGATGTAGTGGGAAGGTAAAGCCAGTATTAAACTTTTTTAAACTGTTTTAAAGTCTCCATTTTAGGGAGTTGCTGTATGCCACTGTGTGTAAAATTAATACACAATATGAAAAAATGTTTGGGAACACATCTTCTAATTAGTTAATTCCATTGCAACTGGTTTTTGGACTGTTAATATTAACAAATTTGTGGGGTTCTTTTCTGGACAATCATGAGAATATCCTAGTGCACAAAACAAGGTTCACAAAGGCAAAGCATGGTAAGTTGGGTTGGTGTAGAAGAAATTTAAAGTCATGACATCGACCCTATCAAACACCCAACCTGACAATACCTGATTATTTTTGTATTATTGCAGAACGCTTTTAAAATTACAGTTCTTTTAAATCTGGCTGCACTGTTTAGCTAGTGTATTTGCCTATATCACATTATTTGTTTCTTGTTTTTTTATTATTATTATAATGATTTTAGATCTCAGCATCTGTTCCAACCCTCGCACTACTCTCTCTCCTTTCATGTCAAGATGAAAGCACACATATGGTCTTTCAAGATGATTCTGTTGTATTTAGTGTTTTAAAAGAGGCTCTCCTCAATAGAATCAAGGGTTTTTTGGTAATTTATAATTACTGCATCAATGTATTTCAAAGGTGAAAAACTAAAGGGCTTAAAGAAGCAATGTAACAATCATTTTGCAAAAGCAACTTACAAGTGTGAGAACAACGTAAGCCAGTAATTTAGAGGAAAATCTGCTGAACTGCATTATTAATTATAATATGTATGTAATTATTGTTATTATAAATGTCTAAATTTTCCTGACTACTTATTTATTTAAAGTGTGTGCATTGGAGATGAGTTCTCAGGTGTTTATGGCTTTATGGAGCTAAGCCGGTCATTCAACAGTGAAAAATATGGGGTAAGAATTGGCACCACAGTGTAGTTTAAGCACCACACTACAGTGCAGGGGTACGCCTTTAAAAAAATACTTTAGGAAAGCTTACGCAAATCCAAAGATTGTTTTATAGACCAATGTCAGGGCCTTGACAGGTGGTTATAACAATGTCAGTATTCCTGGTAGCTATAATAATAGTTGATGTACACGTAGTAATTTAAGCAGTGGTATTATAGGTATAGTAATATTCACTTTATGAGTATTGGTAGTCATATTATGAAAATTAAACTAGTATAAAAAAATTACCAAAGCTTGATTTTCAGACAAGTAAAAGCAATGAAGTAAGACTTGGTTATTGACCCACAACCACAAGCAGGCAGGTGCAGCAATTCATAAGCGGGATATAGAGTGAATAGAGAGATTTGCCACAGGTGTGTGTGTGTGTGTGTGTGTGTGTGTGTGTGTGTGTGTGTGTGTGTGTGTGTGTGCACAAGTGGCACAGCAAACAAAGGACGGGGAATCAAACAGACATCAACATCAACTCTTTGTTTCCAATTTACAAAACAGTATCTGATCAATAACCCCCATCAATCATCTGTAAAAAAAGATATGAAGTCAAATATAAGCATCTGCAATTGCGGTTTGAAGAACAACATGTTTAGTATGAATAGTGAGCGAACTATGCCATTCAGAATTTAAAGCAAAACTAACCTCAGGTTAAACCATGAACCTGTGCAGTGTATTAGCATTAAGCAAATTGAACCTTAGGCTGAAAGAAAGGAAGAAAGGCTGAACCTCAGGACTTTCAGTATTCACATAAATCATCCTTAATATGACATGAATAATAACATAATGAAAGCTTTCCTAAAATCAGTCAAATCCTAAAATGGAACCCCTCACTCGCAGGAGATTAGTCGAAAAAACATCTGGTTACACACATTATTTGATCTTAATCCACAAAATTCTCGCGATCATCCCGAAATGCTGTAATTACACTGTAGTTCATATTGCTAGCAAGCAGTGACAGATGTCACGAGGCTAAGAAGAGCATTATGTGCTTAGGAATGCTCTGCTAATTCTGTTTTTCATCAGGACAACATTTAACAAGACAGTTCAGGAACCATCAAATCAGTCATCATGTTGTCTAGATTGCAGATTTAGTGGTGGGATTTTTGCTTAACAGCATAAAAAGAGCTATTTAGTACTATATAGAGGAAAAATAAATAAAATAAAATGCATCATTATTATTAAATATTTTCAAAGAACAGAATAGTGGCTCAGTGGATGGTAATCTCACCTCCGTGCAAGAGTTCTGAGGTAAATTTCTGACAAGGTCTGTTTTGCATGTTATCACTATGTCTGAATCGGTCTTTTCTTTCAGCACCCGTTTTCTTTGTAAAAAACATTGTAGTATTTTTCCTGGTGATACAAAATTGCCCTTCTACTAGCAGGCCAAATACTGTATGTGTCTTGCAGCTAATCAGAGCATATCATTAATGATCAGCTCTCTGAAAAAGGACACAACAGCTTGTTCCATTTTGTGACAGAGCAACAAAATTGTAAATAGATACATTTTACACAGAGACAATAGTAATTACACATCAAGAGTCACTTTAAGATTAAGACAGATACAAGTGATGCCAAACCTCTGAAGAGCAACATCATGCACATTTGGCTAAGTTAAATGAGACAGCTAATTCACTTAAAACTATGAAATCATCATAATGTGGAGAATATAATAATTTCCTAGACAAAAGGTTCCATGTAACATTTTATGCATTAATAACCACAAGATTAACTCAATAGAATAAAGGTAGTTTGCTTTTAGCTGCCATCATTTTTAAAGCCGAAAATAAAGAGAGGGCAATTGGGAAAGCATGGCACAGTTTATTCTATGAGTTGTGTAGCGCCGCAGAGCGATTTCATATTTAATCAGACGCTATGTCAGTCACTTTTCTAGAGGACGTGTTCAGCTGCAGCCTAAGGGATCCACTGTGACCCAAATACTACCAAGTCAAGACAAACGCTGACCAGCACTCAACCCGGTGTCCCACACGTACACCACCTTAAACAGATGTGATGCAAAAATGATAATTGTGAGATTATTGGCAAAAAGCAAGAAGAAAAACGATGGAGCATGTAGGTTTGATTATAATCAACTGTAATTGCTCCTTATTTAATTTAATCTAATTTAATCACTTGAAATTGTTTATTTATTTATGTTGACGTAAGTGATATTCAGTTAAATAGACACATTGTCACTATTCATGTCCATGACTGATATTAGGTTGTATTTATATGTACATGTACATAGTGTAATGCAAAAGTTTGTGTCACTCCACTTATGTTTTATTTTAAATGCATTTAAACAGAATTTATTTTTGGAAATATAATGAATTTCTTGCACATCATATCTTGCACATCTTACATATTCATATATTCATATTTCTACAGGTGAATGTAGACTGAAAAGGAAATGAAGACCTAGAAAAGACTAAAAAAGGGTACACACACATACACACACTACTAGCCAATGACAAAATGGCATGGATGCACATATTGTAGCATCGTTCATCCATCCGTCCATTATTTTCCACTTTATCCTGTACTAGGGTCGCTGGGGGGGGGGGGGGTTCCCTATGCCCATCCAGGGGAGAACTTTTCTATCTATCGCTGGGCACACACTCACTCACACAGACACACAAACACACTCTATATGGGGCAATTTGGAGAATTCAATTGACCTTGATCCACGCAGACACAGGGACAACATGGAAACTCCACCCAGATTGGAATTCGAACTGGGAATCCCTAGCGCTGAGAGGAGAACATGCTAACAACTAAGCCATCATTCAAAGAAACATAAAAATACATGATACAAGGGATTATAAAGTGATATCAGTATATTCCACTGTGTTTAAACAAATTTGAATGCAAATTTGACAAAATAGTTCAAAACAACTGCTGCTAAAAAAAGGCTGTGCTTTGATAACCGGTAAAGGGTCCAAAAAGTTTCAAAATCTTGCTGATAGCAACTTAATTTTAAAAAGTACCTATGCTGAACTGTTTCCACCCCGTGTAGTGGATAAAGACTGCTGAGCTCAGTATTAGCTGACCTACAAACTCCACACACACTGATGCTCAGCACAGGACGCTCACACTACTCACACAGTGTATGAGTCCTGACGTATGACATCGACCTCAAGAAGAAAGAGCGAAAAACAGAGAGAGAGAGAGAGAGAAAGAGAGAGAGAGAGAGAGAGAGAGAGAGAGAGAGAGAGAGAGAGAGAGAGAGAGAGAGAGAGAGAGAGAGGGAGAGGGAGAGAGGAACAGCTCTAACCATAACTGCCCAGTAACAAGCTCTCCATGCTCATTGGCTGCAGACACATGTGCGTTTGATCGTACCCTTACACCAAACGCCGCACACAGTTTGATCCATGTTCATGCAAAGTGCTTGTGAGAGCTGGAGCTCAGTCAAGCCTATAAGTACCATTTAACTCTCAGCTCTGTCCAATGGCTCGAATAAAAACTGGATATCCATAAACAAGAAGAAGCAGGACACAGTGTATCTTGTCTCCTTTGCATCATTTTCTTTCAGTACATCAAATATTGTGATCTGCTTTTTACTAAAATCACTTGATATTATAAAATTTGCGGGATAGTTAAGCAAACTATCATATTTAAGTAACATCCCTGGATTATACAGTAACAGCACTCAATATTTTACTATCAACATTCAATAATTTATTAAGACCACTGGATAATTAAGTAACATTACTAGATAATTACTATAGCATATATAACTAAAACTACTTTATAATTCAGCCACAAAACTGGAAATTTCAGTAATCCCAATAAATAGGACTTTTGTCTATTTTTGTAACGCTACTGATAATTTCAATAACTTCACTAAATATTTCAGTGACGCCACTGGATAGTTAAGTAACACCACTGGATAGATCAGAACTGCCACTAGAGATTTCAGTAATAGCACTGGATGTTTCAGTAACCCCACTGGATGTCTCATTAATGCCTCTAGATATTTTAGTAGTGCTATTAATTATATCGCAATAACACCACAGGATATTTCAGTAGTGCTCATAAATAATATTTTATTTTATTAACAGTACTTAATATTTTAGTAACAACTCTCATTACATAAGTAATACCACATGATATTTCAGTAACTCTGAAGGACTATTCAATTTCACCCCAGGTTTATAACCACCACAGGGTGTGTTTATTATATTTATATCTCATTTATCAGAACAGCAACTTTACTTTAACTTCATGAGGTAGATCAATCTTTAATAATATGTCTATTAATACATTTCCCTAGGTTTAAATGGGCACTACAGACAAGCTATTATCATTATTTCCCTAGTTATTTCAAAAAAACCAAATCGCTTAAAATCCCACTTCCCGGTAGTGGTGTAATTGCAGGCCCCTTGTGCTAAACAAGCATTCATTCAAATGAGTCTCTAATTTCCACATCTGTTACCCTGCAGAAGAGGTTTCACATCTGCTAATTGGCACAAACAGGTAGCAGATGCACTCTCCACTGCTGGGCATCTGCCAATACAAGCTGAGATCCCAATGAGGGCTGATTAGACACAAGATCAGAGCCAAAGTGAGAAAGAGATTCCATGAGAATTCACACACTAAAACTTAATTGATTAAAATTTTACTATGCATATGTATATAGAAAAATAGAAAAAAATATTTGAAATTGTTCAAAAAGTGTCACTTTATAAACAAATAATTGTCACATGATTTTGATATACATGAAGATAACAGTGCTGTATTAAATGTGATTTCATTAGTAGTAAACATTGAAGCAAATACTGTTTAATGCAAAACAGCACACCTTTTTATAAAGACAAATAAATCTATAGATTTAAAATAGGTAATAAATGAGCAGTGAGGCAAAAACAGATGTTTTATAGAAGTGTAATAAAAGTCTATTACTGTAAGTCTTTGTGGTCAATCACTTTGAATCACAGGGCTAAGCTGCAATGTTTAGTGACACCAGCCTTTCCAAATAAAGCCTGGGTAAATATGATCAGTCCACACAGAAGAAAACGGGAGCCAGTGGAATCACTGGTGCTACTTAATACAAAGTCCACAAATTCCTACATTTTGCTAATGGAATAAACAAAAATGTTTAGTTTTTTTAAACACAGGACAATAAATAATATTTAAAGCAGAAACTATAAATAATGTAACCAGGACCTGAACATATCAGAGCAAATACGTTTAGACTTTTAGACTGAGTAACACTGGAATTCCAGTAAATATAACAGGCTGTTTTTATTTGTTTCTAATACGGAGGTTCAGGAGGATGTCCATTTATCCCTGACAGTCCATTCAGCTCAGTTGTTCTGGTTGAAACACACATATAGTATATGAATAATTACAATCATTTCAATATCTGAAGCATGAACATTGAAATTAATGCAGATTTTATATTTATTTATTGTGGCATGAACACATGATTTGGCTTGTGAATGAGGAGAATTTTCACCTCTGACTCCTCCCATTTATGAAATGACATAGTCAGGCAGGTGGAAGGAGGGCATGACTAAGTCATCTCTTTAAGGGGAGGAGTCTAATCATGTAGAAGGGTTCTCCTACATGACCATATAAGAATCAGCCTACATTAATGATATAAATTTTATATAAAAAGAGTATAAACTTATTAAAATTAACCTGTTTAATAAATAAAGGACTCTACCTGCATTGTAACCTGGATCCAGCTGACAAATGCGGTCATATTTCCATAGATACCTGGCTGATTTTGGAGGCCACAGCTCTTATCCCAAATAACATTTCCCACCAGCCACCATAGTGAATTCTGCTCACTGACCAGAGGATCACCCATGTCACCCTGTAGAACAGCATACAGTTCTTCACTTCCTGAATAACATCATGTACTGTAAATAATTATATGATCTGTAAAGAATGCTGACCTGACATGAGCCCAGTCCACCGTCCATCTTTCCTGCACAGATCATGGTGCTTGTGATTTGGCCTTTAAATGCCTCTGCGGTGTTACACACTGTTGTGTTGATGAGGGGAATTTTGGCTTCAAGTAAATTATTTGAATAATTGCCTTTAGAAAAAAATAAACAGACAGTCAGACGGTCAAAACAGTCAGAACATCAGCAAGAATTAGTTTGATCATCACATGCATAAAAGAGTTTCTCACTTGTCGGACTGAATATTTTGGAACTTTAAGTCAGAAAACACAGCAGTAAAACTTAAAAGTTTTAACTAAGTGGTAAGGATGTCTATCAATCTGAAGGTTGTAGGTTCTAATCTCAGGTTCAGTAAAGTTACCAATGTGGCTCCATGAGCAAGGACCCTAACACTCATTGCTCCAGGGATGCTGTATCATGACTGACCCTGTGACCTGACCCTAACATCAACTGTCAAAGTGAGATACTTGTAAATCGCTTTAGATTAAAGTGTCTGCTAAATGACCTTATGTAAAATTGTATTCATAATTAGGCAGGGCGGCACTGTGGCTTAGTGTTTAGCACGTTCTCCTCTCAGCACTAGGGATTCCTGGTTCGAATCCCCATCTGGGTGGAGTTTCCATGTTCTCCCCGTGTCCGCGTGGGTTTCCTCCAGGTTCTCTGGTTTCTTCCCACAGTCCAAAAACATGAATCAATTCAATTGAGTTCTCCAAATTGCCCTATGTAGAGTATGTTTGTGTGAGTGAGTGTGTGCCCAGCGATAGGTCCTGGGTGTGTCTGCCCAGTGCCTGAGATGCTTTCCCCTGGATGGGCATGGGGAACCCCCCCCCCACGACCCTAATAGAGGATGAGGCAGAAGATAATGAATGAATGAATAATTAGGCAGCTAAAACCCTTTTTTTAAACTTATAAGAAAACTAATGCTTTAAAAGTGAACAAAATTTATAAAAAAAAAAAACAATCCAACACAATGAAAATTGCATATTTATCGTTATGTTTATGTTTGTTTTTCTTCAGATTTTGCACTATAATAACTAAATAGATAGAATGAAGATGATGCAGTAATGCATAAGTTCCAGAAGGTGGCAGCAAAGCAACGAGGCGGGCTAGAGGCTGTCATTGGACAAAAACATAATGCATAATAAATAAAATATTTTTTCTTTCTATTTCACTTTTAAATGTTTGTAGCAATAAAACAAAACAACTAAACTTTGTAATTATCATTTGTTACAAACATGAACTGCTTGCTTTTGTTACTGACAGGTCTGATCAGACCCGGTTTGATGGCGCTGCAGTGGCTCAGACAAAAATAAGTGACAGCGACTTTTAAAACGTTTTTTTTTTTAGTTATTCAGTTAAACATATTTGTAGACCCTTGTTATAAACATAATAAAAGTTTATTTTAAAAAAGTGTTTGGACATGAATTATTGTCATGTTTGTTCGCAAATGAGGGATATTTCACTGCCTAAACTTTATGGCCACCAGTAGTCATTATGATGCATTGCTGCCACCTTCTGGACGTTGCACCAAACTTCACCATCTTCACTCTCGTGATTTAGACAATTAAGCAGATTTTTCCTGGAGTGCTGTTTAGATATAGTTCATGTTGTATTAGAATATTATAGATTTTGTTTAGTTTTTAAAAATTTGGTTTTTAATTTGATAGGAAGACAATGACCGCACTGAATAGCTGCTTTGCGTTTGCTGGAATTAGTACTTTAGTTCAATACTGAATCGATTTGAACCTTTTTGAAAAGATGGACGAATGGGCTAAAAATGGCACTTTTATTTTAAAACATATATTGTTTTAAAATAATATTGTACATATTGTTTATAAAAACTGTAAAACAAAAATAATTAAATTAACACTAAACTAAAACTAGTCCGGCGGCACGGTGGCTTAGTGGTTAGCACGTTCGCCTCTCAGCGCTAGGGATTCCCGGTTCGAATCCCCATCTGGGTGGAGTTTCCATGTTCTCCCCGTGTCCGTGTGGGTTTCCTCCGGGTTCTCCGGTTTCCTCCCACAGTCCAAAAACATGGATCAAGTTAATTGAATTCTCTAAATTGCCCCATATAGAGTGTGTTTGAGTGTGTGAGTGTGTACCCAGCGATGGATTGGCGCCCTGTCCTGGGTCTATCTGCCCAGCGCCCGAGACGTTCTCCCCTGGATGGGCATGGGGAACCCCACCGCGACCCTAATAGAGGATAAAGCGGGAGATAATGAATGAATGAATGAATAAAACTAGTCCATTTTATGAAATTATTTTTTGTGTTTGTGCAGTTTGAAAGGAAAAAAACTAACTAAAAGGGTCAATTTAAATATTACCTAAACTTTACAACCTCTTGTTCTTACCATTTTTAGCACTGACCCCCCATCCAGCAACATAGTAATCTTGTGATGCAGTGAAGTTAATTCCATCATTTGGTAAACACACAGGTCGCACTAAATCTAAAGTGTAAAAAAAAAAAGAAAAATCCTGGTTATAATATCAGTATATAAGTTAAATCACTTTAATATAAAAGAGTGCAAGCAAAATTTCATCGCTATTCATGTGAGCATCAGTAACTCAAGTAAAATACAGTTTTCTTTAAAGCCTATCCCAGGTTTCTGGTCTGGTGCAGAAAGGAATGGGTATTAGACTGTAATATTTATTTTATTATTTATTTTATGGACATGAAATGCTCCTGAAAATGTGCTACACTTCTGTCACCAGTAAAGTGTTTTTGTCTGAGGAACTGACACCTAGTGGATGATTTTAATGCACTAATCTAAAGCAGTTTGAGATAAACTAAAAAAAAATTCCATCTGTTACTAACAATTATGAGTTTTGCCATGCTAAAGATGCTCTTTTGGACACCTGAACCCAGACACCTGATATGTTTTATAATGCCCATAAAGGGTTTAATCCTTAAGAATGTAGTAGGTGGTGGCACTTGTAAAACCCCTTGAAGGTTACAGGTACTTAGTAGAGTGTGTTTAATTGTAAACTGGATTTACTTTAAATGTGCATTATATCCAGGCACATTTGGTTAATTACCAGATATGTTTAATGGCTCGACGAGTTTCATCAAAGCAACATTGTAGTCACTGGTTTGTGCACTGAAGCCGGGGTGGGGGATGATTTTAGAGACGTTAATGCCTCCTCGCATGGTTGACAGTTCAAGTTTCCCAACACGCACCCGCCAGCGATGTATTTGTTTGTTGCTTCAAAAAAACCAAACAAAAAGAGGAATTATTGTTAATATTAATGCTAACAGAGAACCATGCAATACTGTACACATTAATCTGAGCTTACATGTACACGCAATCTGCAGACGTGATGATCCAGTAGCGGCTGATGATTGATCCTCCACAATTGTGAACGTTCAAGTAGCTTAGACTCACCTGCCATGGCCAGACACTGATGTTCGTCACTGGTTGTCCTCCTATTATCCGAGCATTAGAGTTTACCCGTGTTCCACATTCTAAAACAAAAATACAGGAAGAAAAACTCAAATCCTTTCTTGAATAGTTTTCTATGCAAATAAGATACTTTTCTTCCCAAATGAGCAAAAATCTGAAGAATGTAAACATGATTTTACTGATTTTAGGCAAGGATTCTGCTTTCCAGTGAAGCTTAATATTAACTCTACAACAATTAAAGATATTGGTCATAAAGCGGCTTTTCTGCCAGTGGGTTGGAGAATGCCAAATAAGGTTTGAGAATTTGATTGATGAATGAATGAAGTGCCCACGAACTTTTGATCACTGGTTTTTAATGAAATGTGGTTTACATCTTGGGTGAATGAATTGGATAAAATGCACTATTAAATTGTATTTTTGTTGTGGAAGTGATGCTGAGCAGTGCGAGTCAAGAACTTACTGATACACTGTAGTGTCACAGCTGCATTCGTCTGGCATGTAAAACTGAAGATACAAACAAAAATGTTTATATTGTTTTATGTAATATAGTTCAAAAATGATATAATACAATATAATGTAATATATACATTTACTCTCTTTTTGAATTAATAAATCTAAATATCGTAATAATGTTTATGTGGCAGCAGCATTGATGATCAGATGCCGGCAGAGAAATGTCACCTCACTGATGTCCTTTTTTCTACACGGTGTCACCTTTTATATAGCTTCCATGGAGCAATGAGTGTAAAAGCACTTGTTAAGGGGCTCACATAGGCCATTTTTTTATCGATTTTTTTTTTTAAAACTTTATCTTTACCAACTCTTTTTATTCTACTTTACTTTAAGTTCCTTTTTTTCTTTGTCTTTCTACTTTTTTTTTTTTTTTTTAATAATTTTTTCCCTTTTTTTCTTATATTTTGTTTCTTTGCTCTTTTTTTTCTTGTTAATTTTAATGTTCACAATAAACCTGACACATACTTCTTAGAGAAAAAGGTGCTTAGACCAGCTGTAGAATTGCTCGGGTATGTTGACTGGAGAGTTAAGCAGCCTATATCACTGAAGTTCGTACTTATTTCACCTGAGGTAAAGTATTCACTCCTAAAACGAGATAACAAAAACATGTTTACATTTTTGTCTTTGTAACACTGAAGGTAAATAATTTATATATATATTTTTAATATGGAAATCTAACCTGTTATATCCCATCTGCTCACACGTCTTTTGGCCAATGTTGTTGTCCCACTTGTATGAACACACGGGTTTCCATTGTTGTCCTCACTGGAGTAGCTCTGTAGCATAAAATTAGGTCCGTAGAATCGAACTGTGAAAAGTCCATGAACAATTAAATTCCTGATATACTGTTACAGCTTCCAGATAATAACTTATTCCTATATAATAACAGAGTCTTACAGCAATAAGCCTCATCCTCGCCCTTTGGACAGTCCTTTCGTCCATCACACCACTGGTTATCCTTGATACAGCCGCCGTTTTCGCCACATTTCTTCCAAATCCTACACTCCTGAACCACTGGCAGTGGCAGAGAGATTGCAAAGCCGTATTTAGAACATACAGATGATTGCACAATAAAAAGTACTAAAATATTTGGTTCACTTACAGTAGTACCAGATCAACAGACCAGCCATTGCCAGAATGATTAGAAGGTACGCACATACACCAATTGCAAACCTGCTGCGTCCTTCATCAAGCTCTGTAAGAGAATAATAGTAAAATGTGTTATTTTCTTTGTCTATTATTAATATCATAATCATGCTGTGGGACTGTGCAGTGATTAGGGCCTCACAGAAAGCAGTTCAAGAGTTCAATTCCTGTTTGAGTCTGCATGTCCTCCCTGTACCTGTGTGGGTTTTCTCTCAAGACTCCAGGTTCCTCCCACATTCAAAAAACATGCTAAGAGGTGATTTGAAAACACCCACTAACTGTATCACTGGTAACAATTAATATCCTTAAATGTGATTCTTTTATATAAAGGGACATAAAAGTAACTTGATGGTTGAGGTCAGAACACAGGGTTTACCATACAGCACCTCTGGAGCTGTAAGGGTTAAGTGCCCAGGTGAACTAAAAAAATATTTCACTCACCCAATAACTAGTGCACTTTTAGTAGAAGCATTTAGGACATGCACAAACTTGCTATCAGAACACTGAGGTATGTACAGTAAATAGGTATCAGAATCAAACACATTACTGTGTTTAAAAATTAATGAAACCAAAACATTCCAGGGATAGCTAAGATGAGGGGTTGCCCTTTTTGCAGTTTAAAGCAATGAACCTATAAAATGTTGTGTATGTCCCTGCTGAGTATAAATAAAGAGGAGGAAGAAGATTTAAGCCTTTTTACTTTTACTGGTGGTTCCTAGTAGCTTCCTGATGTATGTCTGGGAGGGTTCAGGTTCAGTTTCAGGCTGGGGCTCAGCTACAGGCTGGACCTCAGGTACAGGCTCATAGGTGTTGATCTGAGATAAGCCATTGTAGTACACTGGTGTGTATCCTTGAATATGAGGCAGCGGATCGTCTTCCTCATATGATGGGTTCACATATGCAGGATTTTTCTCCATCTGAAAATTAAATACATAAATAATGACTGTTCTTTTTGTAAAAGTTTTAAGAAGAATATTTTTTTGTAAAAATATTAAGAAAATTAATGTTTTGCTCTTGTAAATGTTGTTGTTTTAAGAACTTTTTTTTACCACAGATCTAAAAGCATTCTATTTATTATTATTATTATTTTGTAGAATTTTGTAATTATTTTCATTTTTAAATGTGTGTCCATTTTATAGTAACTGTTTAATTTACAGTTGTAGCACAATTTGAGTTTCACACAAAGTTCTTACTTTACATGTAAGAACATGCACTCCACCGTAATTAAAATCAGGTTTATCTTTTTTTGATTGACTGACTGAACTGGTTTCAAGTCCTACAGCAAACAATCCAATAACAATAAATGTCAAGTGACATTACTAATATAGCCCAGTATTCTGTTTTAAGAGCAGAGCTCATATCACTTTTGTTTAAAGGTATCTGTGCTGTAATCACACCTAACACGACACAGCAAAGCTATGTTCCACTCCCAAACACTTCCCACTTTTGCCACACCCAAAAATCACGTAAACGGAGATCGGATAGCTGTTATATTAGGTCTTAAATTTATCACAAGAAAGATGGTTGTTATGACAAATTAGTTTACAAACCTTGTTCAGGTCAGCCAATGTAAGTGAATATCTTTGTTAATAATCCAGGACTGTACAATATATAGCTTAAGCAGTTATGAATCCTTTCTCACAACAGAAGTTACTGAATTACTTGGGGGGGGGGGGGGGGGTCTTTTTGTCTGTGGAATCTGCATGTTCCATTCAGGTTCGAATCCCGATCTGGGTTTCTGGTTTCCTCCCACAGTCCAAAAACAAGAGTTCATGGTATATTGGCTTGATAGGTATATTGGTATATTCTATGGATGTGTGTGAGTGAGTGAGTGCCCCTGTCCTGGGTGTATCTGCCCTAAGCCTGAAATGGTTCCCCCTGTATGTTCCCCCATGAAATGCACCCCCCACTAATGTAGGATTAGTGACATTTTGATGACAAAACTTTGGTGACTAAAATTAAACTAAGCACTTTAAATTTATTGAAATAGAACACTAAATGCAGCCCCATAGGTCATTAATTTGCAACTACACACTTTGATTACAACCTGAATTTGGACCCTTTTTTAATGTTTCTAAATCATATATTAAGCAAGGAAAAACATAATTGGTATTAAAAACCGATTTGCAGATACTTAAACTTTAGTAAGGTAACTGGAATTAGATCAGATTTATTCCCAAATGAAGCAGGACACTACATTTCACTTTAAATATCCAACAAACTAAATGTCACATGTATGTAACATTTAATATTATATATTAAATATCCAGCAGGCACATAAAGCAGAATAATAATAATCATTATCATCACCATTATTGTTATTACTAAAATAAAAGATCAATAATAGAATGTGGTAATTTTCTTACCGCAATGTTCTTGTTTTAATTCCTCTACAATCAGTGTTGCACTGACTTAAATTCTTTTTGCACCTGTTTATGACATGTAACAGCCACACCTTTACTTCTGCCCAAACTAGACTAAAGACTAAAGTTTTTTTCAGCATTGGACCTTGAGTCCTGCGTCAGCATTCAATAGAATAATAAAAAGAACACTTGAGTCATATAATGACAACACCTTCAGAATTGCTGCGAACCTTGTCATGGGGAAAAAAAATGTTGATGTTGTACATCAGTCAGAAAAAATATAAAATAATTTTTCAGTAAAACAAATATTTGAATCTGTATTTGCATTATTATTACATCTGTGGTAAAAACATCCTTTAGGTGGCCACAACATTAATTTATTCATTATCTTCTGCTTAATCCTTTACTAGGGTCGTGGGGGTTTGCCATGCCCATCCAGAGAAGAACGTTTCTAGGCAGATACTCCCAGGACAGGACGCCAATCTACTGGGCATGGGCACACGCATGCACGGATGTGCATACATAGTCTGTAGGGGCAACCTGTTGATAGTGTTGATAATACCCTAAGGCAAACACAACAAGGATGCAACAATTAACTGAAGAGACCATCTGACTGTATGGGGCTCAGCCAATTTGGGAGGCATTACTATTATTATGTTCATCAAGATGTGCAACCAATGCAGTCATACATCAGCCAGAAGAAGCTTGCATGTAGATAATATGACAGTTTTGGATTACATGGATTCACCTTTGGCACATATACATTTTTTTGTAAAGAACTGAGGCCAGGGATCATTTGATGAGTTTGCATACAATTAAAGACAGGGAGAGTCAACTTTGAGAAAATGTTTTCCAATTCTAAACAATTAAAACACGTTGTATTAAACATGCAGTGTTTGTCATTGTACCAATAACAGAATATATTTCTGTGTACCCGGCGATGAGGCCTATTTTTCAGTGTGTGTAGCTTAAGTCCTACATTTTAATATAGAGGTGGTAAAGCCTTTAACCTGATGTAATAAACTCAGATAGGGAAATTATTTTGGCTGCTGCAAGATGTGGCCCACATGCTCACAGGTTTAGGATCAAATCCTAAACTACATGAAGTTAACAGTGCCAAATTGCTACTAGATTTTGTTTCAGAATATTATAATAATAATTAAGAATATGTGGACAATATCATTTTTTTATATCTTATGGCTCAATTGCAGTTAGCAGTGCAATATGTTTGCCAAATGCAAATATGCCAAATGTGTTTTGGGACATGTGGGTCTATTAAATGTTTTCATATCAAGGCCAAATTCAGTTCAATATTTGGATGTGACAAACAGACGGTTTATTTGTAAATATTAGTTTAAAAGGTTCTCTAAATTATTCTGCAGTGCTGATGTAAAATCAAACTATGGTCAAACTGATGTTTGTTTTGATTTGAATATCAGGTATATATAAAGAAATACGACACACAGTATGAAAAGTCATCATAGGAACATCAGCTGCATACAGTGGTGTCTTACATTGATGGTGAGTTCTCTAAACTTGTAAATAGATAGATTCTGTACTGTAGTAAGTGTAGGGATAGTTCCCAGCAATCTGTTAACCATAAAGATATGAGGCTTCAAAATAAAATAAGAATTTATATGTCTATTGAAAGACCCAATTTTTACTGTTAGTTAAAGCCACTGTTTTTGTTCACTGCAATAAACCTCATGTTATATGTTTCTATACCACCTTTTAAGATTTGATGATTGTTTCAAATGATTGTTGATGATTCTGATTAAATGTTTTTATATTGCAGAATGATGAAGGTTCTGCTTTTGACTCTTGTTCTTTGTATGTTCTTGGTGAGAGGTGAGTGACTTCTGCTTTATTTATATATATAAAGATTTTAAGACACAATCCTTTGCTTTTTTACATAAAGTGGTTAGTAGTAGTAAATTTTTAGTAGTTAGCTTCTTTTTCTCATAGTAACAAAGATTCATTGTTGACCATATGATGCTCTTGATGTCCAAATATTGAACAAGCTTTTTTTTTACATGATCAAATAAAAAATCAGCTAAGGGGAATTTTCACCATAATCTAAGTTCTTCTAAGATTAATCTAAGATAAGTTGCTGCAGTTATGTTGAACCATGTATTTGTTTCAGGTTCCGCACTGGTGTGCTACAAATGTGATAAGTTAAGTAACTGCTTTGCGGAAACCTGCACTGGTGGAGCAGATACCTGTTTATATGGAATGACAGGCAGCATGTTTGCTTGTATGTAAATATTTGATTGATTCCTCTTTTGCTAACTGTTCAAATAAACGCATTAATCTTAAATTTGAATCTAAAAACCTGGCTGACTGGTTTATACTGTACCTTTGTTTGCACTGCACAGGTTTATAATCTTATTCATTTTATTCTAGATGTTGTCACAAGGTACTGCACCACTGCAGAAGATTGTCGCAGGACAGGTCGCCGCTGCTGTCAAACTGACCTTTGCAACAAATGAATATCTCATAAATTATTATTCATTATTTGAATATTAATTACAATAAAGACAATCTGCATGTACTTTACTTTGTCATGATTTAATTTAACATTTTACTGTGAATCCTGACTGCTGCACAAGTTTCTAATTTCATAGTATTATTTCATAGTATTATTATGACTGCAGCCTTACCCACCAACTACATTTACATTACATTACATTTCCTTTTAGTCATTTAGCAGATGCTTCTATACAAAGCAACTTACAAATGAGAGAACAACACAAGTCAATAAAGGAGACAAACCCAGCTCCACTGCAGTGAGTGAATTTCAACAATGAGTGAGTGAAATTCAAGCAGAAAACAAAGAGAACATGCAAATGCCAGTCTAAAACAATCTAGTTTCCTTATCTTTGACTTGAACCATAGACCTTTTGCTATGAGGTATAAGAGTAACTAATTAAATAAAGAGCAAAACATGGTGGGTGAAGTATCATAGATTGGGCCTTTTTTAAGCATCTGGGACAGGACAGCTTGCCATTATTAACTGAACAATAAATTTTGAAGTATGTCATTCTACCGGAAAATGTTATCACATGAACTCTATCTTAGAAGATTCAGAAAGAAGGTGGGTCATGCTACAATGGTTCTAATCACAAAAATTGTTCTAAAGAGGAATTGTTAAAGAAGAATAAAATTATTGTTTTTTGTAAATTGGCCAAGTCCTGACCTCAATTCTATCTAAATGCTGTGAAAAGACCTACTTTAAGCAGTTAATGTAATAAACCTAGTAATATCCCAGAGGTAAACCAATGCTGCACATGAATGTTGGCAAAAATTCCTCCAAGCCAGTATGCAGGACTGAACAGTTACTAGAAACATAGTTGTAGTTAGTTATTCCTGCAATCAAAGGTTTTAATACTTTTGACACTCACAAATATGTAATGTTGGATCTTTTCCTTAATAAGCACCACTAGAACATGAATACCCATATCTGAAATGTCAAATTACCCAGGAGTGGTTTTTGTCTTGCCTATGGCATGTCCCCTCCTTTGTTCCCAAATAACATACTGAGAATGTGGGTGAATTCTGGCTGAGAGATGGTCTGCCAGCACTGACAAACTCCATACAGTTTGACAGACGTACAGCATTTATTTTTAGTACAGACAATGAGGCCTATATTCCTAAGTAAAGGAAGTATTAAACCTTTGTCATTGCAATAGTGATGTAAATAAAGAATCAATTTAAACTTTAATCTATTTAATCAGTTTCCTCTGAATATTCATCTGTATTTGATTTTAAAAAATGATAAATTGCTTAAATGTGGCAAATATTTAAATATGTCGTGTCATTAGTACATCACTGGAGGCAAGTCAGCATCTTGCTATGAGAAAAACAAACACCACTCCTGGGTAACCTCTAAATATTTAGAGAAATATTTGGAAATGTAATTAAAACAATTATATCAATTGTCCTGCCAACGACACCGCACTGTCAATGTGGACACAACATAATATATATATAAAGTTTAAACATAGTTTGACTACGAATTGACAGTGCAGTGACTGGCAGAAATTTTTTTATATTTTATATAATTATATTTATTATTATATTTCTAAAGAAACTGTCTGTGAATACTTAGAATTAACTTCGGAGTATTGTTTGTTTTTCCCATTGCATGATGCTAAATTGCCTCCGGTGATGTCTTAACAAGAAGACAGTTAAATATTTGTCAGCTACTGTAACCAACTCAGATGTGTTTAAAATTTAATGCAGATGAAATTATACTGAAGAAAATTATTTAGAATTATAAAATATAAAGTTGAAACAGATTACTTTACTTTATCCATTTCTCATAGAACTGATAATCAATCAGGAATATAAGTCATTGTCTGCGCAGAAATAAAGACAGCACCTGCCAAATGTAGACAAGAGGAGATTTAGTAAACATAGGACCATGGACGATATGCAGTTTTTCAGTGCTGACCGGCTACATCTTAGCCAGAAGATAAGTGTTATTTAAGAACATTGCAACATCAGGCCATGGGCAAAACAAACACCTCTCCTGAGTAGCATGAACTATATTTTAATGTAGCCTATAATCTGATGTAATAAACTCAAATAGGGACATTATTTTGGCTGATGCAAGATGTGGACCACATGCACACAGGTTTAGGATCAAATCCTAAACTACATCTAGTTAAAAGTGCTAGATCGCTACAAGATTTTGTTTCAGAATATTATAATTTAAATTATAATAATAATTCAGAATATGTGGACAATATCATTTTTTATATCTTATGGCTCAATTGCAGTTAGCAGTGCCCTATGGTTGCCAAATGACAATCTGCCAAAGTGTTTTGGGACATGGGGGTCTATTAAATGTTTTCATATCAAGGCCAGATCCGGTATACATGCAGTTTTTCAGTGCCAGCAAGGAACTCGCAGTGACATATTCCAGCCAAAAATGTATATAATACACTTATATTAACACAAACACACACACACACACACACACACACACACACTATATATATATATATATATATATATATATATATATATATATATATATATATATATATATATATATATATATATATATACTATGTATATATACAGTAGATGGGGAAACAAGGCTGTATCAGTCATTTGAATGTTCTCCTCATGTCTCCTTGGATTTCTTCCCACTTTCCACAATTATGCAAGTAGAGAACATGTGACAGGAATAAATGTGTCTATCTGCCCTGTAATAAGCTGGCTATATGTTCACGACTCTATTTTCATACAGTAGTATACAATATATAGTGAGATATCGTTTTTTTTTTGTTTTTTTTTTACATGCCCAAGTTTTAGAAGCATGCTGTGCCTTGAGACAAATTTATTTAAAAGTGCCATATGTTTATTTATATTTTCTCCCAATAAAACATCACTGGAGGCATTGCAGATCTATACCATGGGGAAAACAAATACCACTCCAGGTTAACATAACATATTTGGATGTGACAAACAGGCGTTTTCTTTGTAAATATCAATTTAAAAGGTTCTCTAAATTATTCAGCAGTGCTGCTGTGAACTATGGTCAAACTGATGTTTGCTTTGAATTGAATATCAGGTATATATATATATATATATAAAGACGACATACAGTACAAAAAAGTCATCGTAGGAACATCAGCTGCATACAGTGGTGTCTTACATTAATGGTGAGTTCTCTTAACCTGTAAATAGATTCTGTATTGAAGTAAGTGTAGGGATAGGTCCCAGCAATCGTGTGACCATAAAGATATGAGGCATCAAAATAAAATAATAATTTATATGTCTATTTATCGAACCAATTTTTACTGTTAGTTAAAATCACTGTTTTTGTTCACTGCAATAAACCTCATGTTATATGTTTCTATACCAACTTTTTAGATTTGATGATTGTTCCAAATGATTCTGATGATTGATGATTCTGATTAAATGTTTTTATATTGCAGAATGATGAAGGTGCTGCTTTTGACTCTTGTTCTCTGTATGTTCTTGGTGAGAGGTGAGTGACTTCTGCTTTTTATTCATTCATTCATTCATTCATTATCTCCCGCTTTATCCTCTAGTAGGGTCGCGGTGGGGTTCCCCATGTCCATCCAGGGGAGAACGTTTTAGGCGCTGGGCAGATAGACCCAGGACAGGGCGCCAGTCCATCGCTGGCCATTCTGCTTTTTATATACAGAAAAAAAGTTTTAAGACACAGTCCTCTGCTTTTTTTACATAGATTGTTCTGTAGTAGTAAATTGTTAGTAGTTAGCTCTATTTTCACATAGTAACAAGATTCGATGACGAGATGATGGTCTTGATGTCCAAATATTCAACAAGCTTTTATTTTTTTACATGATCAAATTAAAAATCAGCTAAGGGGAATTTTCTTCATAATCAAAGTTCTTCTAAGATTGATCTAAGTTGCTGCAGTTATGTTGAACGATGTATTTGTTTCAGGTTCTGCACTGGTGTGCTACAAATGTAAAATGTTCAATAACTGCTACGCGGAAACCTGCACTGGTGGAGCAGATACCTGTGTATATGGAGTAAAATCCGGCTTGATTGCTTGTATGTATACATTTGATTGATTCCTCTTTTTCTAACTGTTCAAACAAATGCAATAATCTTAAATTTAAATCTAAATACCTGGCTGACTGGTTTAAACTGTACTTTTGTTTGCACTGCACAGGTTTATAATCTTATTCATTTTATTCTAGCTGCTCCCATAAGGCAATGCATTACTGCACAAGATTGTCGCATGATGGGTCACTACTGCTGTCAAACTAACCTTTGCAACAAATAAAAATCTCAGAAATTACTATTCATTATTTGAATATGAATTACAATAAAGACAATCTGCATATACTTCACTTTGTCATGATTTAATTTAACATTTTACAAAGTTTGTGAATCCTGACTGCTGCACAAGTTTCTAATTTCATAGTATTATTTCCTTCTCATGACTGCAGCCTTACCCACCAACTACATTTACATTACATTACATTTCCTTTTAGGAATTTAGCAGATGCTTCTATACAAAGCAACTTACAAATGAGAGAACAACACAAGTCAGTTAAGGGGAAAAACCCAACTCCACTGCAGTGAGTGAATTTCAACAATGAGTGAGTGAAATTCAAGCAGAAATGAAGAGAACATGCAAATGCCAGTCTAAAACAATCTAGTTCCCTTATCTTTGACTAGAATAGAAAACACTATCATATGAATACACATACAAATTACCCAGGAATGGTCTTTGTCTTGCCTATGGCATGAAGTTGCAATGTTTTTAAAATTGAATGCAGATTAAATTATACTGAAAAAAAATAAATATTTTTTAATAAAGACATCTGCCAAATAAAGACATCTGCCAAATGTAGATCAGAAGAGTATAGCAATGTAGAGACAATGTAGAGACAACAAAATGTTTGTTTTAATTTGAATATCAGGTCTATTTAAGAAAAGATGACGGTCCACAGTAAAAAATCTCTAAGTCAAAGTTCATTGTAGGAATGTCAGCTTTGTACAGTGGTATCTTATATTGACGGAGTGTTTCTTTAAACCAAAGCAAAAGGGTAACTGTATAAGGTGGAAATAAAAATTTAGTTTTAAACAAACACTATTAAAGTCAATGTTACTGTTTTTGTTTACTGTATTTAATTGTATTTAAACTTATGTTACATGTTTCTTAATCAACATTTTAGATTTGGTAATTAAGAATTGTTCGTTATTGCAGAACGATGAAAGTGCTGCTTTTGACTCTGGTTCTTGGCATGGTTTTTGTGAACGGTGAGTTGCTAGTACTTTAATTCTCTCTATTTTTTGAGAACAATCACCTGCATATTTACAAATTTCAGTTTTCTGGTTAGTGTAGTGATTAGACTCACAGTAACAATGTTCATGGTTTAGTTATAGTAATAAATGGGGAAACAAGGCTATATTAGACTGGAATTTAATTTTCTCTTCATGTCTACTTAGATAACTCCCCAATCTTCACAATCATGCAAGTAGGTAAACTGATGATGGGAATAAATGTGTCCATCTGTCCTGTAATAAACTGGCTACCTGTTTGTGGTGTTTTGCCTTTTCCTCTTAGTGCACTGGCTTGGCTCCTGTAGCAGCACCACCTTCATCACCTTCATACTGTAATGTACAATACACAGTTGGAATGGAATGAGGCACTGACTCACTGTAATGTAGCACAGAATGAAATTCAACAGCTGACCTGTTAGCAGATGATAGTTTTAATCCTTTAATATTTAACCAGCTCCTTTAGCATGATCAATGAAACAGCCATCAACTGAGATTAATTTTTAATCAAATCTAAATTGGGATAAATTGCTCCAGTTATGTTAGTAAACCACATATTTGTTTCAGGTTTTGCTCTGAAATGCCACAACCGTCGTACTGCTGTGAGTGGAGTTTATGTGGAAACTTGCAGTGGTGGAGCAGACACTTGTTACTCTGGAATAGAAGGCGGATTTATTATCAGTATGATTACATTCGTTTTTTTCTGTCTAAAATTCCTTTATCCACATTTGCAGAGTTCATATAATCTCAAATAGCTACATTTACAGTATCTGTATGTGTGGAATATTACAAAAGTTTTATAAAATAATTTAAAAATATATTTTTTATATTTTATATTGCACCTTGTTCACATTGCACATGTTTAGAATCTTATTCAGCTCTTGTTCTGTTATTTAAACTGTTCTTTTTATCCTAGCTTATCTTGCAAGGTACTGCACCACCGCAGCACAATGCCAGAAACTAAAAGGTAGTTGCTGTCAGACTGACCTCTGCAATTCCCTCTGATGAAATCCTGTTTTAAAGATTAATTGTTTAAATGTATACAATAAATTAACAATAAAAATGCTCTCCAAGTTCTTCATTCTGTATATGTGGCTAGTGCGAACAGAGGATTCCTCAAACAACATATGCACATTTTGGTTAGCCAACCCAGGCTATGGCACCCCAAGCATACTGTGTAGGTGATCCCTCACTGAATTTAAATAAATGAGCTCTAAGACGCTGTTTCACACAACTCAATGTTAATAACAAGATGTAAAAGCACTAATAGAAAAACTAACACAATTTTCATTTGTTACTATGGGGGTGTTTACAATAAAAACAGATCTACAATTCAATTAACTAATATCAGAAAGAGGAGGCACTATTAATGGGAGGGGCACTCGGCAAATCAAGCTTAAAAGAACACAAACTATAAGAAAATACAAATTTGAAAATACCTTACACTAAATACAGAAAAATATTAATAAAGCCCAATGACATAAATATACACACAAAACGAAAAGCAAACCACGAACTGAAGCGGAGTTTAAACAGACACTTGTATAAAAAGAATACAAAATTTACTACAATAAAAATTATGCACATCTCCGAACCTGAGTGGACATTGAGCCTTTGATTTAAACATTCAATAATTATAATGCAAAACCAACAATCCATTTTATAAATAAACTAAAAACAAATCAAAATGTGCACCCACCTGAATTAGAGACGCGTAATATAGACCCATGTTCAGTGCGATTAGTTGAGGTAGTTTGATAATACTCCACAGTGCAGCTAAATACTTCTCTTTGCACATATTTGAATCACAAATACAATTATTTTATTGCAAACTTGTCTTAAATCATTTACATATTTAATACAAAATTCAAGTAAAAAAAAGACAATTTAGAAAAAGTAAATAATATTATGCTGCACTAGGACAGCCTTATATCCTTATGGCCACAGGGTTCATGAATTCTACCTCTACAGTTACCCTTCAGCTCTAGCACATGTTTAAATATCATCTGTGTAATGTAATTACATCAAAGCTGAAGTTTCTATCAAGTTTCTATTAACCTGATATTCAAATCAAAATGTATATCAGTTCAACCAAAGTTTCACTTCACATTGACACTACAGCGTCTATGGCAGGATAACTGATATAATGTTTTTAAATTATATTTACAAAGAAACTATCTCTGAATATTTAGAGGTTACCCAGGGGTAGTGTTTGTTTTTTCCCCACAGCATGATGCTGAATTGCCTCTAGTGATGTCTTAATGATGAGACAAATAATTAAAGTTAAATATTTGTCACCTTTTAACCAAATTAGCTGTTTTTAAAAGAGAATATGGAAATGTAAAAATTTACAATTATTCATTCTATTTCTAAATTACAGATTTTCTTTTTATTTCAGTGCAAACTTTGGTTAAAACATTTTAACATGTGATAACATATCATAATTTTGACAGTGAGGCCTTGTTTTATCATGTTTATTACATGTTGCCCATGTTTATCTGTTTTGGTTCTTGTTTTAATGTCAGCTACCAAAGCAAACCATAACCCTGTATCTACAATATGCTTACAAGACAGTGGCTGGCAAAGACGTTTTTTTTTTTTATTAAAGCAGACATTTTTTACTGTTATTTGAATAGGTTTGTATACTTTACAATAGTTAAAACAAGGCTGAAGATCAAGCCAATTAAATATACTCTTGCTTTAAATGACATGGGGGCTTGTGTTTCTGGCCTTTAAATAAGGGTCAGAATGTTAAAAAATTTGATGTTGCCACTGTGTATCTTTGTGAAAACATTGGATCATGTATGACCTTGCACACATGCAATTGCTGCTAAACACAATGATTTTACATTTATAACCGTGGACATATTTTGCACCTTGCGGCTCACACCACTAGAGGGCACCTGCACTGTTCTCTCCCATTTACTGAATGTTTAATGTTTATTGTCGTGTATTTATTGTAATACTTGTTTTGCACATTTGCACACGTACACTTTATGTTGGGTTGTGTTGTTGCTGTTATGTGTAGCACCTTGTTACTGGAGAATGTTGTTTCATTCCACTATATACTAGTATATACTAGTTCATATTGTTTAACATTCACTTAATAAAAAAAATTGTGTAATGCCGGTGTAACATTTCACAGTATTTAACATCAAGTGCATCTTCTTGAAGTCTTGTTGTGTTCCTCTATTTTGCTTATGTGTCCAGTCCAGTGATTCTAAATTATTTTCTGTTAAGCCCCCCCCTAGGAAGAACAAAACATTTTGCGCCCCCCCCACACACACACACACGCACACCCCCCTCACCTCACCCCCCACATGATTCATCCCCCCAAATTTATCAAAAATGGGATAAATTATTTTTACACGCCCACTGTAGTATGATTTGTCTATAAATTTGTTATAAATACACCTCTTTTATAATAATGTATCCTTATTAACAATAAATAATACAAAAAGGAAGAAATATAGATCAACTTAGAACAAAGAATAATTTGATTTACTTTGTTTTTTAGTTTGTAACAGAAACTAATAAAATCCATATTTAAACGTGAAACATTTTTGAACTGACTGCATTTGATACTGAAAAATGAAATTAAATAAAATCAATAAATAATAATAAATTCAAATTCATCAGCAACATTCATTCAGGAGCAAAATTTATTAACAATTTAACCTACAAATCAAAAATGAATACAACAATTTGTGCTGTTTTTTTTTTTATTATTATTATTTTTTTTAATTTTTTTTTTTTGAGGAAGTCAGAACTAATGTCTCCAACGCGTCCGTTTTGCAGCGCACAGCTTTTATGAAGTAGCTTTCATAAAGCGGGATGATTGCTGGCTCTACACGTCACGTTTACGATTTAAAAACTCTAGCAGTTATCAGCGTGATCGGGGTGTAATATCTTTAAGTGACGCCTTCATTTATTTGGCTTCACGCTGTCCGCTGCCAACATTTTAAGACACAGCAGACACACCGGTCTTTCTTCGTCTCCACCTCAGTTACAGTGAAGTTACAGTTACAGTGAAGCCAGGCGCTACATTCGCTTCGACATTTAACTTTCGGTTGACTTTTGTTGGTCTCGTTATCTTCGTCTCTCTCCGCCTTTCTCTGTTAAATATGTCTCCATGTTGTATCTTGAGGGTTTGTTCAGTACACTTAATATCACTTGCTCTGTGATTTCTTGTTATGCGCCCCCCATGTACCGCACTGCGCCCCCCCCAGGGAGGCGCGCCCCACTATTTGAGAAGCATTGGTCCAGTCCAACATTAATTATTCTGAAAGATACAGCATTGTATAGTTTTTAGTCAACAGTCAACTATCAATCAAAAAAGCTGTGAATCTACATTTGAAAACACTGTATACTGAAAAGTTATGCCCCCAAATACAAACTAATCTCAAAGAAAAACAATCATTATGCTTGAATTTCATTTTCAGATCAATTAACCATGGTGTTGATTTTGGCTTCCTGTGTTGCGATATTTAATTTGTCTACATTATCCACCTTTGCCCCGTTCTCAGCAAGACTAATTAATGAATATGTCCTCCACGTACCTGAATTTGTTCGTAAATCCAGTTGAGATAGAAAGTCACATTTCCATAAATGCCGGGCTGATTCGGAGCCCCGCACATCTCGCCCCAGCTTGTGTCTCCCAGCAGCCACCAAAGTGAATTCTCCTGAGCAACAAGCGGACCTCCACTGTCACCCTGCGAGGAGAACAGGTCATCTTTATTGTAGAAAATGTTTGTGCTCAAAATGTCAGTTTTATTACTGTGAAAAGTTAAGTACACAAATGATAAAGTGATCATTAAAAGATATTAAATAAAAAACATGCTGCTTAACATGGTAGTTTAAAGTATTGCTATTGTGTATGATTAAGAGCTAATCAAGGTAAAGATATGTAAATGTAATATGCCAATATTTAGGCACTTTAACACATAATACCTTATCAAAATATCAGACTTTAATCCTCAGTTCTAAGTATGTAAGGACTATAAATGTGCCTAATCATCATTTGTGAGGTCTAGGTGATGCAAATTTCTAAGCTTTAGAAAAAACAGTATTCTTTAAATTTTGTCCCATAAATCAGCATCAGTGAGCTTCTTAAAGCAAGAAAAATAAAACTCTACATGGCCACAATGTAGGACAAGGCTATAAGGAGAGAACAGGTAGGCATTTCCACAGTTTGTAATGCAGAGAAATATGACACAGAGATGCCATGGCCATTAACAAAAATAGTTAATTTGGGGATTTTCAAACAAATAAGAAAAGAAAATACTAGCTTTGTTATTCTGACCTCGCACGAGTCGACTCCACCCTCCAGCTTGCCTGCACAGATCATTCCTTCTGTGATACGGCCATTGTAGACTGTGGAACTGTTACAGGTTAATGCATTAATCAAAGAAACCATGGTTTCACGTAGCTCATTAGAAACAGGACCTAGAAATATGAATAGTCAGTTGAAATCCAAACAGAGCAACAGAGTTTAGATAGTAAGCAGATTACATTCTGTCACAATTAGGGAAGAATTCAATGTGCTTACCTGTGAAATCAGTTGCTCCCCATCCAGTAATGTAGTACCCACTGGATGGTAAGAATTTCAGACCAATATTCGGCAAGCAAACTGGTTGAATCTTTGCTAAAACAACCAAAATATAACAGTTTACAAAATAAATAATACAAGTTTTTATAGATCAACAAAACATTACAATTGCTTTTTGTTTTCGTTGCATTGTGTGAGTGTCGCAGCTCTGAAATTCTGGTTTTCATAACTTACCTGACATTTTCAATGGAGTGTGAACTTTAATCAATGCAATATCGTTGTCATAATTACTATTTCTAAAGTCGGGGTGCTGGATGATTATTGACACAGTGGAACCAGATGTGCTCTTCATTTCCCTCAGAGTCAGATGCCCTGCATACACCTTCCACTCATCAGGTGATGAAAAACTGTAGAACAATGCAACAGCACTAAACAATAATTTACAACAATTCATAAATAAGTAACTAAAAAGAACTAGGTCTTACGTTTGAAAACAGTGAGCTGCTGTAACAATCCAGGATGGAGTGATGATGGATCCTCCGCACTCATGCCCTTCAGGGGAATGTAGACTCACCTGCCAGGGCCACCTGGTGGTCACAACCTGCCCACCAATGATGCGTGTGTCCATGCTATTTCGGCTCCCACAGTCTAAAACACAGCAGTAGCAGCTGCGCCGTTAACATTTTTTATTTAGTCATTTTAAAGAAGTAAACTTTAAAACAGTGCATTTACCGATACACTTCAGGGTCACAGCAGAATTTGTTTTACAAGCTGTGCTGGAAAACCAAATATGGAAATAAATTAATCAATTCATAATTACATATTTGCATAAATTTTATTTTCCTTTATGTTTTTAAAGGGGTATTTTGTAATGTCTTTAATTCACATGATTGACATGTTTCACTCACATTTATTTCACACGATTAACTTCAGGAGAAAATGGGAGAACATGCAACTGTGTTTATGACAGGAAAATACAGAATCCAGAGTATATTGGGAAATAGTTTTTAGGTTTTAGAAAGGGCAATTGCACTTTTCCATAGCATATGGACAGAGAAGAACTCCATGAAATCATATGGTATTATTGGAAGTATTATTAGAAACTACTCAGAACACAACTCCATCCCAAGCAACGTAATATCTTTTTTTTTTATGTGGTAATGACAAACCTAATCACTGAAACCAAATCAGCCAATAATCAGAATTACAATACCACAGCTCAGATGGTTACAGTGACCCTGGGGGAGGAGAGGCAGTAAAGGAATGAGGATTGAGGACAGGACTTCTCACCAATGAACGGACTGTAATTCCAACAATAACATCATGTCTACATTGGTGCCAATGTCCCGCTCCTATGGAATATGTCCCGATCTATGGAATATGTCCCGGTCTATGGAATCTCTTTCCCGGCGAATATAATGTCACAGCTTATAAATGCACATGATCATCAGATGTAGCCGTATCGGATTCGCTAAATGATAAAAGGTAAATGAATAAAGGTAATTTATATGTATTTGGACAACCAGTCTATACAATGCCATTTGTAAAGTGCCATCCAATATAATACTAATTTTGTCTTCTGTTTGTTCTGTCTATTTGTCCCTTTATTTAACAATCTTCATTCATTTCTCCCACTGTATTTTTCTCTCCATTGTCCTCTTTGTTGGTTTGGTAATTTATTATTAAATGATCTAAAGATATGACAATAAAATGGAACCTCACCTGCTGGAAAGATGGGTGTGTATAAATGCTAAAGAACTTCTGGTGTCGGTTGGTGGGAGAGTCAGGTAGCTGGCAGAATTTGGGAGTGTTATTTGCCCAGAAGAATTGTAGTAACTGCTAAAAAGCACAAATCCAATAACAAATGTTATTTATGTAAAATATATATATATTTGAAATCAATCCCATACTATGGCAAATAAATTTCCCCATGTTTAGTCATTTAAAAACATTACTTTATTTAATACCTGGAATATCCCATCTGCTCACAGACTTTTTTTCCAACACTGTCATTCCAGTTATCTGAACACACCGTCTTCCACTGCTGTTCCTCATTTGAGAAGCTTTGCAGCATGAACGCAGATCCATAAAAGCGAACTAAAAAGGTTTATTAGTTAGAAACTGTCATGGAGCCTGGTTATATAAACAATTTGTGAGGTGAACATCAAGGTAACAAGCCTTGGTCATAGATGAAATTTACTTTTTTGTGTAAACCATATATTTTTTAGATTTCATATCTTACAGCAATTGTTCTCGTCCTCGCCCAGTGGACAGTCTTTCTTTCCATCACACCACTGAAATGGACTGACACAAGTGCTGCTTGATCTGCACTTCTGTCCTGTTTCACATTTTGGGTTCCCTGTTTTGCACATAGATAAAAAGACACCTAAATTCTGACATCAAAATTATTGAATATAAAAATAAAACATCTGAATACAATGACAAATATATACTTACAGAAATAGCAGCATAATATCACAACAATCATGATAATAAATAAACCACCAATGCTTGCACCTATATACAAATATCTTCTGACTCCTAAAAAAAAGACAGAAAATTGCATATTAATATTAGGCTCAATTTAAATCAAAATTAAATTCATATTTAAAATTCACACTTATTTTTTGTTTCAAGTAAAGACTGTGAGGTCTAAGGGATTGCAAATGAAGCACATATCTATCATTACTACTATTAATACTTAATATATTTACTCAGTAATATCAAAGTCCATTTTGGATCACTGTGGAACAGTATATGATGAAATATTTTCATTATGCACACAATTGTCTTAAATACAGCCTAAGTGCCTAATTTTAAACACTGGTAAAGATAGTATTTTGAAATAAAAACTGGAACTTGGTTAATAAATGTCATTGAAGTAATTTGTTAGTATAAGGTTTGTTGATGGATAAAAAATAAATAACAGACTGTAACAAATATATGCCTTTAAGGAGAGAATGTGGAATTAAGGGCAGGTATTTAATGCACCTGTTGTTGCTGGAAGGTCAGCAGACTGGATCATCAAGTCATTTTGATTAATAGGAAAGTGTTCTGGTGTTTCATTAGGGCGGGCATGATGGGGCCGATTCCTGTTCCAATGTCTCATTTGAATATTCTGGGACATCCTGCATCTAAAACACAAGAACAGATGAGTTTCTAGAAAGAATAACTCAGAACTCATTAGGATCAAGTTCTTAACAGTAGTGAGCTAATTTATATGTCTTTATTTATAATTATTCTTAAATAAATGAAAATGCATTGCAAATAAAATATTGATAGTTTTTTTTTGGGAATAAATAAACCAAAGATTAAATAAAATTTTAACTATTGTATGAAAGAAATAAAATACTTATGGACCTCGCAATAACATCATGACATTATGGCTGTGATTTGTTTCTTGGCACAATCAGATGTATTGCTTAAACATGCAAATGTTTATATAATATCATATAATAATATAGTATGTCAACATTAAATCATTGTCATACAGTAAATTGACATTTTGAAATAATTTGAACAAACGTATTTATTATTAATTAAGTTATTTTCATATTATAAATGTTATAAATTTAATATTGCCTGGCACGGCAGCCAGTTAAATAACTTTATTCCAGTAACCTTAAGAAACTACAGTAATAAAGAACTGAAAAACATTTTGTGGTTTCGGGGCAAAATGTTGCCAGACTACTTTTGGTATTCTGAATCTCGAATCGGCCATCAAAACACACCCTCTCAATAAATATTTCACTGATTTACATGTTTCATTTCCCTCTTTTGCGAATGTATCTTATATTAAGTTAATCCCAGGCCATTCTCCTTTTATTTTAGTTTATTTATCTGTTTTTACAGTGTTTGTCCCACTTTCTTCCCCTTTAATACATTTGTATTTGATTTGATACAAGATATTTTTGTTAACATTATTTAACGACTTGGGCACCTAAACTTTAAAGACATGTTGTACACTAGTTGTGTATATTGTAAAACAACCCATTTTCTCTAAGAATACATCAGAAATTTGCATATGTAAGATAAACAACAATCTTTGGCAGCAGATTCCGCAAAGTTCACCTTTAATCACATTGAATTACGAATACAAATAAAGCATCCACAGCATGGAAGCATAAACCGCAATATAGTCTATATGCAAACAAACCTCGATCATCGAGTGACGATGCTGAGATTTATTAATCTGGGGTCCTCACCAGCCTGCTGTCCCTCTGCGCTGCCGCAGGATTTTGTTTGCTCGTTTCCAATATTGTTTACTTTCATTTTGTGGCACATGCGCATTTAAAGTGTAAGATGCGTGTTTCTGTCTGAAAAAGCAACAAAAACGCTTAACGTAAAAACTTTCTAATAACGTTGCTTATAAAAAACTAACGCTAATAAAAACTAACGTTGCTTAATGTGTTAAAACAGTAACCAAGTAAATTAAAGTAAACTAACAAAATTAATTAACCCCTTAGTTTGTACTCCAAAAGGAAATCAATCATTTTGACGTGAAGCCTTTTGCCTACTATTTAATTTAACTAATTAACTAATTGGCGGCACGGTGGGTTAGTGATTAGCACGTTCGCCTCTAGGGATTCCCGGTTCGAATCCCCATCTGGGTGGAGTTTCCATGTTCTCCCCGTGTCTGTGTGGGTTTCCTCCGGATTCTCCGGTTTCCTCCCACAGTCCAAAAACATGGATCAAGTCAATTGAATTCTAAAAAATTGCCCCATATAGAGTGTGTCTGTGTGAGTGAGTGTGTGCCCAGCGATGGATTGGCGCCCTGTCCTGGGTCTATCTGCCCAGCGCCCAAGACGTTCTCCCCTGGATGGGCATGGGGAACCCCACCGCGACCCTAATAGAGGATAAAGCGGGAGATAATGAATGAATGACTTTCCTTTTGGACTACGGTTTCAAATTTACTGTAGTAGAAAAAACTAATGAAGAATACTAAATGAGTGAAGTTTGGACTTACTTTTGTTTGGACTTGGTTACTGTTTAATACTTTAAATTATGTTAAGCCGTTTTCACGTTAACCGTTTTTGACTGTCCCCCAAAACCCTAGTGGTTAGACTCCAGCAATAACACAATAAAAACAAAAAATAGATCTTTTAACAGTTTTTGCCAGTATTGCACCCCATGCACATCTCGATAGATGAGGTGGATGCATTAAGGCTGATGTTGTTTTACAAATGTTCTGAATTTGTGCAAAAGCTCCATTAGTAGTTCTGCTCAATTTTTTAATAAAGCACCAAGTATACATATTTTTTTTTCATCTGGGTGGACGAGTTATTGTGTATCTGCAACTGCCAGCTTTCATAACCTGCTTAACTACTTAACAAAACACACTGTACCTAGACAATGTACATTATACGGTATGTTACTAAGAATTGATCCTCCACACCTGTGTGACTAAACACAGGTTTGAATATCTTCAAGATGTGCAGTATGAACCTTTTGTTGTGAGAGGTCATGTAATGAAAGACTAATTCTGTTTAGGAGTAAACAATAGAAATGAAACAAAAAGAGCATGACATAGGTCTTACATAAACATGATGAATGAACAAATATGAATGAAAATGTGAGACAATTAGCAAGAAAGAAGTGAGCTAAAAAAAAAACAGATACAATGTGCAACAGGATTTATGTACATTAAAAAAACACGGTGCAGAACCTGGACTTAGGACTATGAAGTATTTTCAAATGGAAGTAACTTTAAATTTACATTACATTACATTTTGTTATTTAGAAGAACTTTTATCAAAAGTGACTTACAAATGAGAGAACAACACAAGTCAGTAGCTATGGAGAAGCCAAAATATATATATTGAGTGATTGTGGAAGAGATTTTGTTTTGAGTTGTTTCTTGAAGATGCTAAATGAAGCACTTGCTTGTTTACCTTTTTGTTTCATGTAAGAAGCTCTGAGGCAAAACTGCTTCTTTTTATAAGCATTGCAATTAGAATTACTATCATATTAGCATATAAGCCATGTGAATAACATGCTTTGTGAAGCTTGATTAAAGTTCATAACAAAGAATATCTAAAAGTAAATAATAAATGAGAGACAGGACATGTTTAAAGTGGTTGCATTGCAAAAAGCATATGTATTTCAAAAGTACGTATTAAAATCACATTTAAGGACAATTTAGCTGCTTATAATTTGTAAGCTGCTTCTGTGAAAAAAAAAAAAAAAAAACCACTGAGTCACATCAATCTGTGTTTTCTTCAGCGCATGCTGTGTCCTTTGTATTCACCCTTTAGGTCCAGTTACATTAATTATTCTGGAAAAATGAATGATACAGATATATATTTGAAATATTTAGTATTAAGCAAATAGGACAAATAAGATTTAAAACAAAATACTTTGTTAAAAAATAATTGTAATACAATAACAATTATTTACTAAACTACCCATTTTTATATAATGTCTTGCTTTTCTTCACCTTCTTGCGCAGACATTATACAACATATTTGCCTTGGTTTTAAATACAGAATTTGCTTACATCATCATCCACACCAACCTCGACTACAGTCTCATTTAATTTACATAGTCCACTATGTACCTGAATTTGCTCAAAAATCCATTCCACAAAGTACGTTATATTTCCGTAAACGCCTGGCGTGTTTGGTTGAGCACAGTCTTCGCCCCAGCTCGTCTCCCCCACCAGCCACCAAACTGAATTCTCCTGAGTGACCAGGGGACCGCCGCTGTCACCCTGCAAGGAAACAAGTGAGACTTTTTAGTTTTAATAGTTACAGTAATCCCAGTAAATAAAAATGCCTGTTACATCTATGTTCTTAATTAGCACTTTAAAATGCGCACATAGTTACTCTGAAATTCAACTCTAAATGATCCAGGTTTGTGGGACTCGTATTGTACTCATATTTTTATGACTGTATACTTCTGACCTTACACGAGTCGACTTTACCCTCCAGCCTGCCTGCGCAGATCATACTTTCTGTCACAAGACCATTGTATACCATGGCCGTGTTACAGATCGCCCTGTCGATTAGAGAAACCATGGCCTCACGTAACTCATTGGATACATCACCTATAAAAGGTACATTTGAATGCAATTAATGGTTTCAGATGACAACTGAAACAAAGAATAAGCATTAGAGATTAACATACTAAAAATTTGGAACGTGCACAAGAGGTCAAAAAAAGATTCCTACCTGTGAAATGAGTCGCCCCCCATCCTGTAATGTAGAAGTCTCTTGGTGCTGTGAAGTTTAAACTGTCATTTGGCAAACAAATGGGTCTCACTGATGCTGGAGAACAAAAAACATCTGATTACAAACAGATGTAACTTACTTTATCATATGAAACAATTAACAACAAAACCCTTTTGATTTGCTTTATGTTCTGTGAGGTCTGGTTCTCAGTAATGATAACTTACATGACATTGTGAGTGCATGGTTAAGTTTAATCAGGGCAATATCATTAGCATGGGTATTGAGTTCATAGTTGGGGTGTTTGATGATTACTGAGACTGAGTTTCCTGTCACATGCATCATCTCAGTTAGACTGAGATATCCTGCGAATACCTTCCACTGATGTGCTGATGGAAATCTACAGAACATTAGAAAAAGAAAATTGTAACACATACATAAATAAAGTCAATTTAGATGAAAGACTAAAACTCACTCTTGAAAACAGTGGGCGGCTGTGACAATCCAGTATGGAGTTATGATGGATCCTCCACACTCGTGAGCGTTAGATGACTGCAGACTGACCTGCCAGGGCCAGCGCCCCTTTGTGGTTACGATGTGTCCTCCAGCAATGCGTTGATCAGTGTCAGTTTGAGTTCCACATTCTGAAACATGTGATTATAAGTGTAATGCAATTCAGAATCCGAATCAGAGTACTTTATTAATCTCTGTGGGGGATTGGCATAACTAACATAGCACTGATTATATAAATATAATTGACCACATGATCTTAGTGGTATATGATGCTAGTGATGTCATGACATTCCAAACTCCATCAAGAATCCCATACACAGGTGAACACAGGTGTATGTGATATAAGTTTCATCACATAGCATGTGTTCATCTTCATGATTGGGGATATTATGATTTTTTTTCTTTTTTACAGGAAGTTCAACTTAATGCATCAATGAAACTGCTTTGGCAAACAAAGTGAAGGAGAAACAATGATTTACCAATACACTTTAGAGACACGGCTGCATTCGTAGGACACACTGAGCTGAACAAAAAAATAAAACATGTCAATGCTTCATTCATCATTACAAATCTGAGATCTTAAATGTATCTTTATTGTATGAGTAAAAGTATTAAGACACCTATACATTACACCCTAATGATATCTTATTTTAAGTTGGTTCCTTATTTGCATCTATATTAGCTACTAAACTTCTGCGAAGTCTTCTTACAAGATTTTAGAATGTGGGAAGGTTTGCCCATTCAGACTTTGTGACGTCAGTAAGTGATGCTGGGGGTCAGAGGGTCTAGCTTTCTTTCTTTGTTCCATTTCATCCTAAGGTGTTTAATCAATTTGAGGTCATGGCTCTTTGTGAGCCAGTCAATGTTTTTTTTTTTTTTTTTTTTTTTTTTTTTTTACATCAACTCACCCCACAGTGTTATGGACCTTGCTTTGTACACTAGGATATAGCCTTGCTTAAACATGGATATAGCCATGCTTAAGCCCTATCCTAAAACTGTGCCTTTAAAGTCTTTTGCAAATATGCTTTTAAAATTTCCTCTAGTTTGAATTTTAATTTTTTTTTCTTCCTAAAGTAAGTCAACAAAAATCTCACCTGCTGATCAGAGCAGCATGTGAAAATGCTGAACTAGTGGTATTGTTGGAATAAAGAAGCATGTAGCCACTCGTAGAATTCGGAATTGGATATATTTGCTGAGAGGAAACGTAGAATGTGCTAAAATATAAAATATCACAAAGAAAAAACAAATGTTATTTATGTAAGCTGTACATCATTGCTTTTTGTGGAGGGCCTGCAGACCCACAGCTATTGCACTCTGCATGGATCTGTTTTTGTAACATTGTTCTAATTATCCTAATTATTATTCAAAACTTTTTACACACAGAGGAGAAACATCACAGTTTATGCATTTATAACTTTCTTTGCTAGAGAGAAAAAAGGGGATCATTACATTTCAAACAACACTTGTAGTCTTTCATCTCTGCCCCTGATTATTTAGGTCTTTTGGAATTTTGGGCAAAAAGCTTAGCTGAATAGGTTGCCAAATTTACAGCAAAAATGTACATTAACAAAGAACAAAGAACTTATACCCGTTATACCCCATCTGCTCACAAACAGTTTTTCCAAATGTGTCATTCCAGTTGTAAGAGCACACAGTTTTCCATTGTTGGTCCCCATTTGAAAAGCTTCGCAGCATGAATTTTGATCCATGAAGGTTAACTGTAAAACATTTATAGACAGAACCTTCATAAGCTCATTAATATTTGTTTTGTCTAAACATCAGATTTCAAATGACATCAATCACACAGAGTAAGATTTCTCTTCTGTTTGATGTTCCTCATCCACCATAAAATCTGAGCAACAAACATTATAATATATTTGGATTGTGATCCTGCATGGAGTTAATGGAAGTATGTTACAATGGGATGTGCCCTCTAGCAGCTTATTGGCTTTGTGTAATTACTAAGCAAAAGCCTTACAGCAAAAATTCTCATCGTCGCCGGATGGACAGTCCCTCTGCCCATCACACCACTGAGAGGACCAGACACAAGTGTAATTTGATCCGCACTTTCGTCTTAAAATACACTCCTGATGCACTATTATACAGAGAAAGACATTACAAATATCAGAACATTAAAGAAACAAAAAATAAATAAATAAAAATATTTGACTGATTACAAACCACATGTTGGTCCTTACAGAAATATCCTAACAACACTGTGACAAGTCCAATGAGAATAAGTACAGTAATGATCACTGTTCCTTTGTGACTCTTTTGCTTTATAATGATGTCTGAAAGAGACAAAAAAAAAAAAAAAAAACTATAAAAAAATTAATAAATACAATAAAGCCTGTCTTTGTCATTGTATGTTTGGCTTGTTCTGATTTGATACAATGTAAATAAATTAAAGTAAAAAAAAAGTAATTTGAAGAAAGTAAATCTGAAAAAACCTGTTGCTAACTTCTAAAATATTACTTGTTTGTTATCTGTTGGCATCCTGTTTAAATGGTTCACAGCAAAGTATGTAGAGCAGATTTGTTGGAAATCAATACAGTACCATAATAATAATCACACCACATGCAGTAGTTTACTCACCACCAATCAGTGACATGGCTTCAAAGCATTCCTGAGATATAAGTGTACGAGAAAGCCATTGACGTAAAGTCACAGTGACTTTTGACCATCTAACTATAGTCAGTACATCTGGGAGATTAAGGTTCTAAACGTAATGACAATACTAGATGGTTCTAGAAGATTGCAGTCAGAAGCATGGAATGTATGTCAGAAAGTGGAACCTGTAAACATAATGCCCTGTGTGCGTCATACAAAAGACTGAAAAAACTAATTCCACACACAATAACTTAGGGGTATTTCAGTATCTTCAGTTCACATGTATTTGTAGCGTAAAAGCTCCAGGTTGTGAACTTGCAACATGCAAGGGAGAACATGCAAACTTCAAATAGAAAATATAGCAAACTTTACACATGCACAACCCACCAGTGCACCCTGATTTTACTTGCAATAGTGTTGATCTATCTTTAATTTATAAAAAGTATACCTTACCAAAAGGTTTAAAGATCTTGTTTTGTTGTTGGTCTTCAATCATATTGTGGTGTTTCTGTCCAGTGAGCAGAGTTAATGTTTCTTTTAACACTATTCACAACTAGTGCTTCAAAGCAAAGGAACTTACATTGCAGTCACTATGAGAACAAGGGCTGACGTATAGTGGCAATTGAAATTTTGCCATTCAAAGCAGGTAACTAGGTCAAAAGAAGTGAAAGGAATGACTTTAACAATCAGAAAGAAAAGGTACTATGTTTTAAAATCTGTTGATTTAGCTAATCTTTATAGCTATGACAATAAATGGTTTAATAATCATCATCTTTTAAACTGATGAAATCATCATTAAGTGGTATGAATTAGTTATCATTAAACACCATAAATCCTGATGATAAATAAATCTACAATTAATTTATAGATTTAAATAATAGTAAAAAAACAATACGCACGTATTATTTATTAGCCGACACAGCAGCTCTGTGGGTAGCACTGTTGCATCACAAAAAAAAGTCCAGGAACTTGCTTCCGTGCCATAAATATGTAGACTGTACTCTTATAAGTTCTATAATATCGTGGGAGTTCATTCGTCACATTACATTTTTTGAGAAGGTGATCATTTTTCTTTTTTTGGTGAAACACTGCTTTTGGGATTTCCTTGAATCAGATATTTCTCTTTCAGCTGGGTACAAGGAAACTACCAGACAGCCATTGCAAGATTTGCATACGCCACCTGACACTATGTGTGGGGACCAGATGTCATGGGTTTATTGTCCAGTGTTCCTGAACTTTTCTCAATGCTTTTTTTGAGTGAATCTGCACTTTTTCCTTGACTCATTTTTCTAGTCTGAGCTTCTGAAAGGGTCTTAAAGGTCTGGCTTTGCCCTTTGCAATAAATTTAAATAATCATGACAACTTATTGAATTTTTTTTACTACTAGAATTCCAGTCACAACACATCATGACAACTTATTGAATTTTTTTTACTACTAGAATTCCAGTCACAAACAATACACTGTCAATCTGCCACTGTTCAGCCCTTTAACAAATTCTCATCTCATTATCTTGAATGCTCCCTACATGCTAACTACCAGTCATTGTGCCACAATTGAACAAAGCACTTAACCAAAAATTGCTCTGATTGTATGATGTTGTTTGTATGTCACTTTGGATAAAGCCATAGACCAAATGTTACATATGTCAAGGAAAAATTGTATTTGAATGAACCTACAATATTTATACCACATTTACACTGAGGCTGGAACTAAATCAAAAAATGAGCTTATGATAAAAATGATCATTTATTCAGATGAAAACTATAATGCTGTAATAACTTACATATGACTCTTTTAAAGTTAATAAACTTTATACATTACATTTACATAGATCATCAATGATCCTGGTGGATTTTTAAAGAGAAAAAAAGCTATTTCATTAAATACATGATTCTATAAAGTTAGAAGTGAGGCAGACTTCAGAGATCCTAATCCAGATATACACAAACATATTTATATGGTTTCCAAGAGGTCCTTCATATTTAAAAATCTTGCAAAATCAAGCTGCATTTGCTGTAATGCCCTGTAGATGTAGAATTTTACACACAATAATTTACTGATAGCTGACTTTAATTTTAAGTTAACATTTAAATTAGGTTTCAGTGCTGAGTAAAAATATGACTGTATCTGCAGATGTTTGTACTCCAACAGCTGTGAAAGTTGTGTGTGTAGTTGAATGTTACTACAGAACAAAGGTTAGCAACAAGTTACCTGACAAACATGCCTTTGTAGTTTAAGTTTGTAATTACATAATACATTTTTTTTAACTAAAGGCGATAATAGAAATAGAAAAATAAAGATATTTTAAGCTCAGGGTTCTTAACAAATACATAAATAACAAAAGGCTGGTGTAGTAGCGACCCTTCAAGTGCAATTCATCTGCTATTCAAGCCTCTATTTACTCTTTCACAGATTTCACACAATCTTATCTGACCTGTGATGCTCAGTGTAGAGTTTGTAGAAACTTAACCTGTGCACATAGAGTTTACTGTAGGTTTATTCATACATTACCAAAAGTAGCAGCTAGCTGATATGTCTCACATTTTCTTCCAAAACTTCATATTAGTGTTAATGGAATTACAGTACGTCCCCATAAAGATGCATCTGACAATACAGAATTAACCAAAATGCTAAACATCAGATGTCACTCCAATATGTCAGTCACTAAGAGTTAGAAAACCCAATTGTACTTTTAAAATAGATAAAGAAACACTGGCAATCCAGTAAACATAACACTAAATTGCACTTCATCAGGCTGTTTTGTCTTCACCAAGTTGTTCAGAAATTAAAATAATGTCCATCTGTCCATCCATTATGTCCAGTCACATTAATATGTCTGAAAAAAAGAAAGCCAGTGATGTTAATGAGTTTTTAAAGCCTCTCCTAATTGGCCAAGGCTTTATTTCTGATGTCTTAATAAATTAACACATGTACACTTTACAAGAATATGTTTGCCTTTATTTCCCTGGGTTTGTTCATGTTTTAGGTATTTTACTAACCTTTTCCTAATCATTCAATCGTGATTGATCCAAATAGCATTGACTGTGGCAGCTTTGGTACATAGCTCTCCACATGTGTATATTGTCTGCATAATGTTTATTGTATAGTGTTTAAAGTCTCTATACATATTATATCGTGAATCTGTTTATTGTAATATTGTTATGTGTCCAATACTAGAGCCAACACCTATCACATCACATCCCTTGTGTGTATATAACTCACTTGGCCAATAAATCCAACGTCAAAAGAAGCAAAAGGCTTTACGTTCATTATCCAGTTATGCTAGACTGGGTGTGGTAGAGCAGTAATAGACTAGATGTATAGAATGTAAGGCACCCTTGCTTTTAAAAGCTAAATTCGACTCCATTACTTCCTCTTACCACAGCCTCTACTCTGCTTTTTATAGATTGAAGTGAGTCTCCATGTACCTGAATTTGTTGGTAAATCCAGTTGACAAAGGCAGTCACATTTCCATAGATACCGGGATGGTTTGCGCTGGCGCACCCTTCGCCCCAGCTGGTGTCTCCCAACAGCCACCAAACTGAATTCACCTGAATGACCAGTGGACCTCCACTGTCACCCTGCAAGGAAAGAAGTTAACTCTTTGTTTTTTAGATTATAAAGCTATATTTATTCCACCGAACATACAACACTGTAATGTAATTCTGACCTGGCATGAGTCGACGCCACCTGACATCTTGCCTGCACAGATCATGTTGCTTGTGATCTGGCCATTATACACTGCAGGTTTGTTACAGGTCGTGCTGTCTATCAGTGTAACAACGGCTTCACGTAAACTGTTGGAGACTGAGCCTATAGCAGAGTTTCAGATTATATAGTTAGTGTTACACAAAAATAGTGGTTTTAACTGAAAATAAAGGTATGAAGGAAATGAAAACAGCTCTCTCTTAACTAATAAGATGTTTTGACACAATGGGTTGACACCCTAAGAAAATGTACCTACCACCAAAAGATGTTGTTCCCCATCCAGTTATGTAACACTGACTTGATGGGGAATAATTCAGCTGGGTATTCGGCAGACAAACTGGTCTTACTGATGCTAAAGAACACAAACATCTGGTTACAGGAGCAGTGAGTCACAACATTAAATCTTATTTATAACAGCATATTTATAACATTTTAAATGCCCCTCTAGATTTGGATTTTTTTTTTTAATTTTTTTTTTATTTTGCTTTTTTTTTTAAGCAAAATATAAAAACATGATGTTTGAAAATGGTCCTTCATCAGCTATTCTCGAATGCCAAATTATTCATTCATTCATTATCTCCCGCTTCATCCTCTATTAGGGTCGCGGTGTGATTCCCCATGCCCATCCAGGGGAGAACATCTCGGGCGCTGGGCAGATAAACCCAGGACAGGGCGCCAATCCATCGCTGGGCACACACTCACTCACACAGACACACTCTATATGGGGCAATTTTGAGAATTCAATTGACTTGATCCATGTTTTTGGACTGTGGGAGGAAACCGAAGAACCTGGAGGAAACCCACGCAGACACGGGGAGAATATGGAAACCAGAACATGGAAACCAGATCCACCCAGATGGGGATTCGAACTGGGAAACCCTAGCGCTGAGAGGCGAACGTGCTAACCACTAAGCCACCGTGCCGCCATATGCCAAATTAGTGTATGAAAAAAGTTTCATCCAAAAAGTGT
Organism: Corydoras sp. C115; assembly: GCA_019802505.1. Classification (NCBI taxonomy): domain Eukaryota; kingdom Metazoa; phylum Chordata; class Actinopteri; order Siluriformes; family Callichthyidae; genus Corydoras; species Corydoras sp. C115. The sequence goes on along the minus strand of JAFMOC010000060.1, from coordinate 2,532,976 downwards.
CATCCAAAATCAGCATCTAATTCACAGTTGCTGTTTGCACAAAAGTTCTCAGAGAGAACCTCGAGATTCTTTAAAAGCATTTCTAATGTCTAATTTCTAGTGTGGAAGATGTAATAGGTTCAGAGGATAGGATAATTGATGATACTGGCCATATTTAAAAAGTAGAACTCTCAAAAGTTAGAGGCTTGATAATGATGTGTCCACATATTCTTTCTCCCCTAAAGACTTTTGCAGTTGGTTCTGGTTCTTTACTAATTAATACTTACATGACATCTTGAGTGGAGTGTCAAGTTTCATCAGGGCGATGTCGTAGTCATTGGAACTTTTGTCATAGTTCGCATTTTTGACGATCATTGAGACTGAATTTCCAGTCACATACCTCATTTCACTGAGGGTAAGATATCCAGCATACACTTCCCACTGACTTGCATCTGAAAGTCTTCAAAACAATACAAAGAAAAAAGACTGAGCAACAATCCATAAAGACCTATAGATGAGGACTTCAGATAAGGAAATTCAATTTACGTCTGAACACAGTGAGCTGCTGTGACAATCCAGTATGGAGTGATGATCGATCCTCCACATCGGTGACTTCCAGTGTACTGTAAACTGACCTGCCAGGGCCAGCGACCCAAGGAGGACACGATGCTCCCTCCAACGATACGTGAACCAGGGCTAGTCTGAGTTCCACATGCTACAACAAAGTACAAATAGGTTTTATCAGTTAATTTCAAGAACTCATTAAATCATGTGTTTAAATACCTTGGCATTAAATAGCCTTCCCACACTGTCCCCACAAAGTGTGAAACCTGTAGTTTTAAGTAATATATGATTAATTTATTAATATTGATGTCTATTTGCAAGCAAAAGTGTAAATGTGTCAATCATATTAATTTTTGTATATTCTAGAAGATTACATGAATGATTTCATGCCTTGCCAAAAAGGCATACGTGATAAGATCAAACCTAATATTGGGTATCATGATCAACATCATTCCATTATAATTATGCAGATAGTATTAATAAAACCACAAATCTCCATAACAAACATAACAAAAAAGCATTACTGTTGGGACCTGTGCAACAACTAATTTAGTCATGTGTCAGAGTCATGTAATGGATACAGTGATGCAGTTTCAGGTAATATTGACATTCATGTGGGAAAAATGTGATACAAGTAATTCTGACAGTGAAATGAATGTTGCTACCAGATAGGCAGTTTTGAATATTTAAACCTAATTACTTAGAAAATAATTACTTAGATAATACTTAGAAAAATACATTTTAAAATATACAGCATGTCCAGCTTTGCTGCAGATGGGCTACAACAGCATAGGCCACATTAGTTTAATATAAAAAAGTGCTTAGTTAGTGTATATTAAAAAATAGGGAGTCATATTGTTTCTTCTGATTTGCATAAATATGGTAAGATGAGTTTTCATGCATTAGTAAGACTGTATTAGTATAAAGGTAACTTTGAGCAGAGAAAAGAAAACAAGAACAATTATTTACCGATACAGTTCAGGGCAACAGCTGCATTCGTTGGACACGTTGAACTGGACAGATAAACAAAACATACATAAGTTTCTAATTAATTCATTATTTGTCTTCAAAAATGTATATTATTTTATACATAATATTATTATATAAATAGGCTCAAAAATGCATACACACTAATGGTGCTAATTAATTTTGTTTAATATATAATAATATAGAAATGTATACGATGTGGTATAAATATAGAAAATAAACACCACCAGCTGCACTACAGTAAGAAATGAAAAAGTCATTTAGAGAGAGATCCCTGTAGACACTGGAATCAATGGTAGTGCAATACTTGGATGAAAACAATTACCATAATTTTCCTTTTCAACTTTTCAACCTCACTGGTGATTGATTCTTCTCACTATTCTTTCATTTTATTATTTTATTATCTATCACTAAAGTAATTTGTCAGTAAAAAAAGGAAATCTCACCTGCTGATCAGAGCAGGATGTATGTATATTGAATTGCTAGTGCCATTTGGTTGAAGAACCAAGTAACCATTTGCAGAATCTGGAGTTAGACTTATTTGCCCAGAGGATACATAGTAAGCACTAAAAAACAAAGAGAGGATAATAAATGTTTATACAAGATGTTAAGCAGTATTCAGGAAGAGGATTCATATCTTTTTAAATAATTAGCATTGATTATTCACTCATATTACTGAATGTAATTATTAAGCTCAATGACTAAATAGTGTTGGATAATTTATTCTAATTACTTTTAAAAACAAAGCTAGTCATTTTGAATTACCCATATTCATTTTGAGAGGTTCACGTTGGGCTATTTGCACTGACCTGGAATATCCCATCTGCTCACACACTTGTTTCCCAACATTGTCATTCCAGTTGTATGAACACACTGGCTTCCACTGCTGGTCTGTAGTTGAGTAACTTTGTAGCATGAAGTTAGAGCCTGTGTAGCGAACTAAAAAACATTTATAAGTTAGAACCCTTGAAATGTGTTTAGCTAATTTTCTAACCTAAGCTCTACCAGGGCCTAGATAAGGCCTGGGTCTTAGAGTCTACTTGCCAAGATTACACTGTCAGTGCTGCTTTTAATGTGTTTACTACAGACCTTAGTCTGGGCAGCAACAGACTAATTGTCCTGACATCTAATGGTATTTTTCAGTTTTAAGCAACACTTACAGCAAAAGTTTTCATCCTCGCCCGATGAACAGTCCATATGTCCGTCACACCACTTAGAAGCACTGATGCAGGTGTTGCTTGAACCACACTTCATTCCTGTCAGGCATTTCTGCTTCACTGAGATAAATAGAGAGCAAAACATTAAGATCAAATGAAGCTGTAAATGTTCAAGGTTTACAACCTCATGCTTGTACTTACAGAAATACCAGATCAACACTGCGACGACTGCCATGATGATTAAAATGAAGATAATTGTTGCTACTATTGAGAAAAATCTACATTTATTGACTCCTAAAAAAGACAAACAGAGAAATATTAACTTTAATATCCAACTGGGTGTATATTAAAAAATTACCACCAATTTACTTGTTCATTTGCACCCACTAAACAGACTCCAAGTGATGAATCTAAGAGATCTAAGCCTGCAGGTGCTTTTATAGGCATAGACAATGTAGACTGGTAATTTTTTGCCAGTTATGACTTAAATATGAGACAATTGTTAAAGTAAGCACTTGATCAAGATTAACTGTAAAAGAAAAAATACAATAAAGCTTCTAAAGACATAAAGATCCAATCTATCTAAATCTATTTAAATGAGCTTAAGTAATTTAGATAAACATCTATTAGCAGCTTCTATATTGCTGCTGAAACAGATCAGGAAGGGCGTAGAACAGAATGTACCTTTACGAACTGGTCCGGCCTGCTGGACGACAGGTCTAGCTGTTTGGTATGTGTTGACAACATTTTGGGCCATAGGGTACTGTGGTGCATTGGGGTAATATGGTGGTGGAGGCCCAGGCATTTGCACTGATGGATATTCTCCATTATACTGAAATCCATAGTTTGAGTAAACCGGGTCGTTTTGCATCTGGAAGATAAGGAAAGATGAGATGTTAAAGAATACAAAGTGAGAAAGCATTAAGGTCAAAATGTAGCACAGTGGTATGTTAATGCTCCTGTCATCATCATACATCAAAAAATCAAAACAACTTAATTACATAATGATGACTACTTAAAATGATGACGTGAATTTGGTCTATTGTTGGGTAAAATATTTAAAATACTTGTGGTAAAAATAAAAATGAAACCATTCATTGTAAAAACAAATATAAGAAAAATAGGAGGAACTGTTCAAAAACTAAACTAAATATTTTTGTAAAATAATGTGTCACGGCAGTTCTGAGAATCATTTACTACCCAAATAATACCTGCTCTGTGTGAACAGGGTGAAGTAAACTAATATTAAACAAAAAGTATAGAGAGAAAAATGTGGACTTTGTGGAACCACAAAGTGCATCTGTATGGTAAGTGAAGCTGATCAAATAGACAAGAGTAAAAACATGGTGGTGTGCTTAGTAGTGACCAGTAAGTGTTACTAATTCAATGTCATGTCTAAGCATTAGGATTTGCAGTGGAAAGTTAAATCTAAGAATTAAATCTGAGCACAAAAAAAAATAAATAAATAAAAAGATAAAAATAATCTCTTTCCCAATCCAGAGGCTCGTGACCACAACCTCAAAAACCAGTCCTACAACAAATGCCTCGGGCGGAACAATGAAATGATTATGACAGAAGTGTAAATGTCAAGCTTGATTATAATCCAATGTAACAATGTAAAACATGGACAACAGCTTTGAATGGATTTTTGCTGTTTGTCCCTGTTGCTCAGTGGGATAAACAAAGGTGGAACCATGTCAAACGATGTACGATAAGATCAAATGTATGCAAGATCACACCTACATAAACCTTTACTACTATGGTGTGGTAACCTTCTACCTCTTGCTTATACAGTCATTGCTTACATTACTCATCAGCCAGAGTCTTAAGTGAAGTGGAGGGAAAAACATCTTCCTTCCATATTTGCTTAACATGCCACATTTTCCTGGCCTGAAGTCAACTGCTGACCAATCAACCTGTTGTTTTGAGTATCATGTGACTCTTTATCGCGTTTTACTTTTTTAAGGAGCATTATAGATAAATTTCCAGGTGATTATCATTAGCAATAGCTCAAAATAAATAAGATCCACCCAAAAGTGGTCAAGAAGCAAAATCTTTGTTGACTAGTACAATGAACATTTGAATATTTGGCACAAATGTGACACATAATACATGATCCTGATGAAATAAAAAGGCTTTCTTCCTCATAAGCATGACGACTATTAAATAATACTGAGATAAAGTACCGGTCAAAAGTTTGGACACGCCTTCTTCATTGCTCCATCCACAGTATGTACTGTAGTCCACAAACAGATGGACTACAGTCTGGAATTGTAGAACTACAAAGTCCATCTATACAGTAAGTGGAACTGAGAACATGGACATTAAGTGGAGCAGGAGGAGGCATGAAGAAACTTTTAACTGGGTACTTAGAGTACCAAAAAAGGTCATGAGTTACGAATGAGAGAATATATTTTTAAATATTTAATCTGACATGTATTGAGTTTTCAGTTATTTTACATACCATGTAAAGCATATTAAAGAATTTGATGTTTAACCAAAATGTAACCATCACACAAACCCTGAGTTGCAAAGCTTCTCGATAGTTACTAATAAACCCAGAACTCTGTGAAGTTTACATTTTAACAGGGCTAAAGTCAGTTTGTACTACTTTTAAACCTGAAGCCTATAAGGTTTCACTCAAAGCATTAAAGAAATATTTTTAACAGGAATGGTTCATTATTATACTGTCTGTTCAAAGCATTAAAGATAAAGTTTAAACTTCAGATGTGATCCATGTTTTGGAGTTTAAAAGATTAAAATAAAGTTGTACCTGATGGATAAATCAACAAAAATGGAAATAATAACTATTAAGTTTTCAATTCAATTAAATATTTAATAAAAGGTGTATAATGCAAATACACAGTAATAAAATTATATAGTTAAACATCAATGAATCAGGTTGTTATAAAAACTAAGGATGTTATTTTACCAGTCCTGTGATCAAGCACAGATGTTCTGCTGTTGCCTTATTTAAATCATGTGATCAAAGAGATAAAGGTTTTGATGTTGTAAAAATAATAGAACTGTTATTTTTAAATTAAATATTAATAGAACTTTAACGTTACCATTTTTGTTATGAAATGTTAGAAGGCAATTATGTTCGGTACAGTGATATATTTTAAAACAACCGCAAGGGTGATGATGTCATAATATTAATGAATTCTAAACACTGTTAAACATTGTTAAATAGAAATATTCCTTCTTAAAAGTTGTTTAAATAATATTGAACACCATGCAGATTTTACATTTCATTGCTTTACTAGTAATAAAGTTAGAAACTTACTAGGTATGTTATTTACATGACCTAACTTTAATAAATCACTAAAGAACTGAATTAATTAACCACCACCTCCTCATCTATTGACTTCCTATAATGTTTTTTTTTACAGCATATTGTTTATTATCTGCCTGTAGTTATTTGACAGTAAATATGTAATTATATCTGATAATCCTAAATATCTGTCTAGAAATTGATGGCAACTTTAGCTTATTTACATTATCCCTCCTTGAGCTACTGTAAAGCTGCTTTTATGACAATTTTCTTTTATCTTATTAGCATTTAAACATTATATTCATGATTTTATTTTTATTGTCTTGTTTCTTTTTCCCTAATGGTATAAAATAATAACAATAATAATAGATTTTATCAATAGTAATTGTTACATTGTTACTTTAAACTAATGTTATATTGATATTGAATATATATATTGTAAGATTGAAACATGTTACTTAATGATATAATATGTTAAATAATTTAACATACATACACTTATATAGTGTAAAGTGATGTTAAATGTTTGCGTAATGATGATTGCAATTAACAAATCCCAGGTGAAACTAAACAATGAACCAAATCGATATTTTTTCTTTTTTTAAATACTAGTGTTATTGTTTTAAATAAATAGTATAAATTTAATAATTACACACAATACCTTTAAACTATGCCAAATTGTTCAGGCTAAATACTAACAACCAGTAAAATCTGAAAAAATATATTAATCAATAAACAGATAAATTAAATATAGCAATTTTTGCTCTTTCTGCTCTTACCTCCGAGCCCTGGCTGGCCGCTTGTTAGTCTGGTATTGCCCGCACTCTCTTTTCCTGCTCCTCCACAGTTCCTGTATTACCGGTAATGTACAGCCACGCCCACAGCTCCACCTGTACACTACTCAGCTCCAGGATTAGACCCCTGGCTTTAGCATTGAAAAAAGTGAGACTGTAACACCTGGTACAATGAGTATGGGCTGTGACAATGGTTATTTGTCCACTATTCAAAACCCCAGCCAAATTTGCCACCAAGTCCCTCTAAGCAAGGCCCTTTACCCTCTTTACACTCCAGGGGTGCTGTATGATGCCTCACTCTGTCCCTTGATCCAGCATTCCAACTTATTGTGCAAAGTAGAGTTGAGGTAAGAGACAATTAGTGTTTTCATATGATGCCTTCTACTTTTTTTTATTTTTTTTTTTATGATACACTTGTGTCGTGACTGGTACCACAAGCAAAAGGCCGATTTGCATGCTGTATCTTTTACACCAAATCTAAGAATATTCAAATTAATAATGATGACACTCTATGTACTTTTAATCTCAGTGCAGTTGGACAGAATGCATTAAAGTAGCTCAGAACCCGTATGGAAACAAATCTTTACCCACTAATAAATGTATTACAGCATTCTGTGTTCTATTTATTTCACTTTAAACATCTAGCTTGATGTGGGTCACTTAGGTTCTTGTAGAGTGTAATAGTTTGTTAGTCTTTGTGTTTATGTGCCCGAGTTTTAAACATTTGTTGATAAAAATAAATAGTTCTGGATATCAAACGTCACGGGAAAAACCACGGGCTAAGTAAACGGAATTAGAAGCAGGTTGTCAGTTAAAAGGCTGAGTCACTTAATATGTGCTACGTCATTGAAGCCCTGCCCGTTGTTTATCAAACATCACACCAAATTACAGTCCAGCAGCAGTGCCTCCTATTTATGGTCAGAAAAGATACATTATATATATATATATATATATATATATATATATATATATATATATATATATATATATATATATATATGTACACACACACACACACACCCCTTGTCCATTTTATCAGCTCCACCTTTTAAAACACTACAAACTGTAGTCCATGATTCTCTACATACTTTGTTAGTCCCCTTTACTCTGATCTTTAATATTTGGACTGCTAATCAGGTGTTCTTGGGGCTGACATCTAGGTTATGGGTTAGTTTTTTTTTTTTTTTGACATGGCACCCACTCATTAAGCACATTTACCTTTTTGCTCCACCCTGTGAATGTGAACTCAATGTAAAACAATAGTGTAATTGCTGTACAGTTTGTATTCGTCATCTTCTAATTTAACAATTCTCACAGGACACTGCCTATAGGATGCCCGTGGCTTGACATTTCAGTAACTATTCAACATTCAACAGTGCCCCTTGTAACAGCATAACACACACTAACCCAACTAAGTCAGTGTCACTGCAGTAATATGTAGAAGAATTTCTCATCCATACAATAGCTGCTCTGTGGGGGTCCTGATTATCAGAAAACAGAGTGACAAGACAAACAAGTGTGGAAGGTGGAGCTGGTAAAAAGGACAAAGTACAAGAAGAAATTATTGATTTCAATTCATAATGATTTCATTTAACTGCTATTGTTCACTTCTACCAGGAAGTATCTTGGTATTCATGGCGATAACAAGAAATGTTGACATAAGGACCATTTTTTTTTCTTTTTCCTGTATCACTTTCAGTCATATGATAATTCAGGGTTAAACAGGAACCAGTCCTGCTGGTTAATAAAGATGCGCTTAGCTGCACTGCAGGTGCCTCGATGGTCATGTACATGACCTAATATATACTTATGTAGTTAATAAGTGACTCACAAAGGGGAGGAGGAAGATATACGACTTAGAAACTAGCAACCAAACAGAAACCAGAGAAACTTAGAAGTTAAAGACGAATGGAAAAGAACAGTCACAGTATTGATCACTAATGCAGGAGTGGTGGCTCAGTACAGACCAAAACAAATGAGAATCAGAGATGAAACCTTCATACAGAAACTCATGTAATAAAGTCTTCAAAATAAATCCATAATTATCCTTAACCATTTAGTATCTCACAGCTGGCATCTTCAAAACTGTAACTGGTTTTATTAGAATAGGAAACAACCGAACACTGGTACTAAAACCAAAAAGACCTCTTATTATATTATCAAAACAATATTTGACATTACTGACATTTCTGGTGCCAAGAATAAATGCACACTCATAAGCTAATTCATCAGGTTCTTCTCCATATGTCTACCCTCACATTACCGGAGAATGGGGTATTATTTAGGTGTTGGATTAGCACTGCAGTGGTGCAGTTGTGTTGTGATTTTGTTGGACTGAGAAAAATTCAACATTCAGCATCCTGTAGGTAGCATCCTGTGAGCGTCGATAAAGGATTAGTGAATGTGTCTTAATAGCACAGTGAAATAGTTTGAATGTCTGCTTTGTCTGATCCTTTCACACCAGAGTAGCACACACTAACTCACCACCTCACAGCAGTGCTGATATTCATCTACCAGTCAACTTAGCCTGCTCTATGGGGTAACCACCATAAGCTGGTAAATCCTGCAACAATGTACAGTATGTAGAGAAAAGGATGAACTACAGTCTGTATTTGTAGAACTACAAAATGTATCTATATAGTACATAAAGCTAAAAAATTAAACAAATGGACTTATTGTATATTATTAAATGGTTCTTTTCTGTAATCTTTATGGGCTAGGCTCATATTTGTCACGATAGTGTGCCGAGTTGTGGTGAAATGACTCAACAGTCTGTGGTCGAGGCTCAGCACATATTATACTGCATTATTACAGCAGTGGTTATGTAATAATCTTGTATCACATTCATTAACATAGCACCAGTCGATGCAAGTCAACTATTTAAATGACTAGTTTGCTAAAATTAACATTTAAACAGGCACATTCCTTTGATGTTATGACATCATAGCACAGATAAGAAACTAATTTTATCTCTGGACTGTTCCACTATTTCACAAGTAGCCATTTCCTTCATGTTGTGATCCTACAACATTCTACTCTACTGTTAATATTAAAGCTAAATATCTGATTTTTGTCAATGATTTACTAACTTTATTTATAAATCACAGAAGGCATTCAGTGTTAAAACTAAACTATTAAACTACTATAGATTACAGTTTACCTTGTTGGAACTAAATTAAATCACTGATTTAGAATGTGTTTAAAAAACAGAAGCTATATATAAAGGGTTGTGCCAGTGATTCTCATAAGGAGGTTATAAAGAATGACAAGATTAGAAATGTATTTATTAAAGGGATAGTACAGGCAGGATAATTTGGGGACAAAGTTGGGGGGGCAAGCTTGAGGTGGTTTGGACATGTACAGAGTCAGGATGAGGTTTGGCAGAAGGCCGCTGTGGGTGGAGTCGGCAGGCAGGAGTTGGAGAAGGAAAGTCAAACAGGAGGTTTATAGATGTGGTGATAAAAGTGACCTGGAGTGATTGGAGTGACAGAGTAGAATACTTATGACAGGGGGAGATGGAGAATACTTATCTACTGTGACACCCTGTAATGGGGACACCCAAAAGAAGCAGCAGCAGCTTCAGTGTAATTAAATGAATACCAAGAATTAAAGAATGATAAGAATTATTTAGTAATATAATAAAGATAAACACTGAAAGTAGTTTCCAGATCATATTCTTTAAAATGAGAAGCATTCAGTCACAGACAGTTTAATCAGTTTGAAAACCCTCACACATTAAATTACATTTATTATAAATAAGCTAGGCACGGCATGGTGGTTTAGTGGTTAGCACGTTCGCCTCTCAGCACTAGGGATTCCCAGTTCGAATCCCCATCTGGGTGGAGTTTCCATGTTCTCCGCGTGTCTGTGTGGGTTTCCTCTGGGTTCTGCGGTTTCCTCTCACAATTGCCCCGTATAGAGTGTGTCTGTGTGAGTGAGTGTGTGCCCAGCGATGGATTGGCGCCCTGTCCTGGGTCTATCTGCCCAGCGCCTGAGACGTTCTCCCCTGGATGGGCATGGGGAACCCCACCGCGACCCTAATAGAGGATGAACCGGGAGATAATGAATGAATGAATGAATAAATAAGCTACATATGAAAAGCTGGACATGTTCAATGAGTCTGATAAGAAGACAGACGGAGTGACCTATTCAGGAGTGTCATCAAAACATTTCACCATCTGCACTGTAACTAATCTCAAACAACTTAGAATTTCTGGATGAGAATAGATGACGCCCCACCTCCCCCATTGCAGATCCCTGCCAGCCCATACTGCCCAGATTTAAGATTGTGCACCATGTGACCGACGATTCTTGTACCAGACATTCTGCAAAATAGAAAAAACTAATTAAAAAAAGAATGTTATAATTAAATTCACTATAATAGAAACATGCACGAACAAACAGGGGTGAAGGAAGATGTCCAACAAGTAACATGCACGTTAACAAACTCAACAGAACATGAGAGGAAATAAGTTAGAATCCATAATAAAATGGGTAGTTCCGGTCCTTAAATCTGATTTGCTGAGCCGTTTGTCCAGCATGACATTACTGAAAATAACGCACACATCTGAGCACTTTATATAGTGCTGACAATACAATACAATTTAGATTTCTAGTGAAATCAATGTTGTAAAAACGTTTATTTATATTAGTAATTATGGATGTATTTTTTTTATTAAACCCAAAGTCACACTGTGCTTGGTTCCGGTTCAAATTTCTGCACTGTAATATGTTTAGTGTTCAGTGGAGTGATATAGATCAGTCATGTGGATTTTGTTTACTGAACAAACCACCAAAATTACTGGCAGCTCTAGTCAAAAAGCAGTGTGTCTCTTTCTTATCTATTGTTTAACAGTTTCCTCTTCAGGAACATGATGAAAACCTCAAAAAGAATCAAATTACCGTTATGCAACTACTGACCATGTGAGAATTCCCATACCACAGCAAACTCAGGTAACAAACATCTAGATGCTTTTAAGATTTTTAAGATAAGTCTTTTCCGTGCCATTTCAAAGAAAATTTTTGCTTTCTTTATTCAAAGCATTGCATTTTATATTTGTATCCAAACCATTCACATACTTTTCACATTACTGCTTTATATTTGAATCAGTAAATTACAGGTAACTCATGTTGAGTCTGGTGAAAAAGTCTCGGGACTAAATTGATAGTTATTATGAAAAAGTAGTAATGAAAATCTATGAAAGTCACCGTTAAGTAAAGCAAGCACAAACTCCAACATCACTTTCAAACTGATGACAAAGGAGAGAACCTGCTTATGAAACAACATTAAACCACACACTGCCTGATGTGTGCAAAGGAATATTTAGCTAGTGCCATTGTGCAATCGAATATAGCACGAATAAAAAATCAAATGAACTCTTTGTCCACGGGCATCAGAAGCATGTCCTCTAAAATCTATTCTGTGCTTCTGGGTGTTTGTTAACAGTTGCTGGATTTATCAGTTGACTTTAAACTGAATTACAATACAAAATGTGAATTAACAGAAGCAGAAAGCTTCATTATGAACTTGATTCATATGCAATAATGCCAGAAATATTTATATACGTTACCCGATAGGGTGGCCTAGAGACACGGCGCCACCGTTGATGTTGACTTTGCTGGGGTCGATATCAAGCATCTTAATGTTGGCCAGTACTACCACACTGAAAGCCTCATTTATTTCCCACATAGAGACGTCCTCCTTCTTTATACCAGCCGCTGCCAACACCTACAAATGAAAATTAAATCATTAACATAATTTATACTATTCAGAGTAAGAAAAAAACTGGGCCAGAGACAAATTGCAAAACATTAAGCCCCAATGACAAAAAGATAAAGGTAGCTTAATGTCAAACAGCCTTCTTAACATAATAGTAACCTGTGATTGATAATGTATGTACCTGTAAATACAGAAATTCAGCATGGAATTAAATGTTCTAAATAACTACAGTGTGAAGAATAGTCCTCAGTCTGGTAATAAATGCTGACCTTGGGTACGGCAAAAGCGGGAGCGATCGGGAAGTCGATGGGAGCAACAGCGGCATCAGCAAAAGCTTTAATTAAGACCAAAGTCATGTGATTAATTAAATGTAAAATACATCTGTAACAACATACTGAAGTTAAAGGTTTCTAATAAATACTACAGATGACAGGATGCTTGGTTTCTCACCAACAATTCTGGCCAGTGGAGTGACGTTGAGTCTTTTCGCTGCATCTGCAGTCATCAGGACAAGTGCGGCAGCACCATCGTTCAAAGTGCTAGAGTTGGCGGCAGTCACGGTTCCTGCAAATGGAGTCAGATTTTAGAAAGCAGTCTATATAGCACAGGTCTTAAACTAAAGGTACCATTTTAAAGTAATTTAAGTTAATTAGATAAAAACCAAAACACAACAGTAAAGACTGCATAAATAAAATGTGCATTTTATTTATTAATTTATATACTAAACTACAGGAACGGAAACCAGGTCTCCAGCCTCCAGCAGGGCAAACACACTCGGACTAAGTTTAATTTAGAATCTCCAGATTATTGACCTGTTGGGTCTGTGGGAGGAATGATCTCAGAGGGAACCAACAAGACATAAATAGCTGTTATGTTTTAAATGTGGGTGTAGTAGATTAGTGGTTATGGTTTTGGGCCAAGATCACAGATATTTTGCCAATATGGGCCATTGAGCCCTTAGTGTGTTTATAAAAAAAAAAGCTCTTTATCATTTTTTTAACTCTGATGCAGAACATCAGAATGTAAGACATCTCACCATTCTCTTTTTGGAACACAGCTTTTAGTTTGGGGACTTTGCTGAAATCCACCTTCCTATACTCCTCATCCTCCTGAACCACAAGGTCTGGTTTACCTATAACAATAAAGAAAACAATGAGAACATCAGTCAGAGGAACTGAACCATGATCTAAAACCTTGTAAAGGATCGGTCGAACCTCTTTGCGGGATGCTGACGGGAACCACCTCCTTGGTCAGGATTCCTGACTCCCACGCCGATTTGCTGCGTGTATAGGAGCTAATGGCAAAGGCGTCCTGCTCTTCTCTGGAAATGCTGCTGTTTTTGGCTGTGTTTTCTGCACAGTTACCCTGCAGACGGTTTACAAGGTCAACAAACTGCTCCTCTGATGCCTCTCATGAAATGAACCCACTCTTATACATACCATGTGAAATTTGTTATAGACATCTGTAAGGCCATCCTTTACTATAAGGTCCTCCAGTTTCACCCCGCCATATGGAGGTGCATCTCTGGCCATCACATAGGGAACCTGGGACATGCTCTCCATACCACCTGCCACCATCACGTCCTAAAAAGTAAATTCCTGGTGAATTGTTTTCTACGTTAAGTCATATTAAGCAGGATACAATATGCAGGGAAAGGCTCCAGCACAACTCAAGGACAATGGCACACTGAATAATCCAATTGGTCCAATTCCCAATGAAGTTAAAATGAATATAATAAAACCTCATCTGTTAGAGGTTCCAGCTATTACCTGGTGTCCACACATCAGACTCTGAGCAGCCATCATGACAGACTTCATACCTGACGCACACACTTTATTAATGGTTGTTGCTGGAGTGGACAGAGGCAAACCTACAACAAGCAAACAGCCAACAAGTACCTATTAAAATAAGTGCCTATTAAAAATAATTAATAAAATGTGTAAAATATTCCAATATTTTTTCACCTTACTACATTTAATGTAGTTAAATTGTAACCCATCAGCATTTTAAAATTATTTTCTTACAAAGGAGGTGCAAGTGTGTGAGTTAATACTCTGTAGTTGTGTTGTTCACAACATCCATACCTGCACCTAGAAGTGCCTGTCGTGTTGGAGCTTGTCCTTCACCTGCCTGGAGCACGTTCCCCATATACACCTCTTTCACCTCCTCTGGAGGGATTCCTGTAGCATTGACACAACAAAACAACCACCTCAGGTTATATGTAGAAAACAATGCACAATGAAAGTGCTTTCGAGATGAAGGCCAGATTATCAGATATTGGTGAGGTTGCAGGTCATTACCTGCCTTCTCAATCGCCGCTTTAATGGCAACAGAGCCCAGCTTGGTGGCAGGAACCGTGGACAGACTCCCCTTAAATGACCCCATGGGAGTTCGGACTGCACTGACGATAACAACCTCCTGTCAATATTGTTTTTAAAAAACAGCATTTATTAAGAAATCAACCAAAACTACTTTTAATAATAAACAAATGAATAAATAGAATTGGGATGATTACAACAGGAAAGAGATACAATTCTACAGCTATGTGAAACATTTAAAATACAGTAATGATGATGCACTTCATGCCTGTTACTGATCACAACACTAGCGACAATGTACCCAGATTTACAGAAACAGTCATTAAGTCATATTGGAATTTTAACTTTAAAAGCACAATAAAACTGAGTGAAATTTAAGCTGCACTGCTGAAAGATCCGAGTCAAAATTAAACAACAATCCTGCT
This sequence comes from Corydoras sp. C115, assembly GCA_019802505.1. Taxonomy (NCBI): domain Eukaryota; kingdom Metazoa; phylum Chordata; class Actinopteri; order Siluriformes; family Callichthyidae; genus Corydoras; species Corydoras sp. C115. Next base: position 2,517,759 of record JAFMOC010000060.1, on the reverse strand, counting down.
TTCTGCTTGTCTGGTAGCTGCAGTAGCAGCAGCAGCAGCAGCTTTGCATAAATAGATATATGTCTGGCGGCACGGTGGCGTAGTGGTTAGCACGTACGCCTCTCAGCACTAGGGATTCCCGCTTCGAATCGCCATCTGGATGGAGTTTCCATGTTCTCCCCGTGTCCGCGTGGGTTTCCTCCGGGTTCTCTGGTTTCCTCCCACAGTCCAAAAACATGGATCAAGTCAATTGAGTTCTCCAAATTGCCCCATATAGAGTGTGTATGTGTGCCCAGCGATAGATTGGCGCCCTGTCCTGGGTGTATCTGCCCAGCACCCGAAACATTCTCCTCTGGATGGGCATGGGGAACCCCACCGCAACCCTAATATAGTTTAAAGCATAAGATAACGAATGAATGAAGATATATGTCTTAGATCTACGACTGTGGTAATGTGCAACTTTAGTACAAATAGCTGGCTCATATAGTTCCTCTCTAAAACATCATTTTTAGTAAGATTAAGTTGCCCGTTGATGGACTGGAGACATGTCCAGGACCATAATATGTACATCAGACATTTCTGCACATCTCTGTTTCAACCAGATCCCACAGCATTGTGACTCACATTGAGAGAGGCTCTGGAGGTGAAGCTCCTGGACACATACCTGTGTGCCTGCAAGTTTAATGCAAATATATTTTAATACCATTTCACTTTTCCAAATAATAAAATGCATACACTTAATAATAAATGTCAAACGTACTTACAAAGAAACCTATAAACTTTGTTTTGTAAGGTTTAGAGCTTTGCAGGGCTATTTAAAAGAACGTTAACTCAGGCTCACTACTAAATGCCGCATTCGTAAAACATAGTGCACTATAATATGACGCATTTAAGATTCTATAAACACTATAAGTGCACAACTGTAGACAACTGTGAGTGGTTTGAGATTCAGCCCAAGCTAGATGGCTAACCAAATAGAACTAAAGCAATGTGCACACAAGCTTTAAAGATCGGGAGTTGTGAAGCTGAAGCAAAGTTCAAATATCGATCTGTTCACATTTAACTTACCAGTTTTCGGCAAAATCGAGTGTGTGAGGTGAAAAGGGACATTATAAACAGGAGCGTTTCACCTTCACCTCGAGAAAAAACGCCGGACAAAAATAACCAATCGCATTGAGAGGTGTGGCCGCGTCATAGCTTCCCAATGGTTTGTGGGACATGTAGTTGCATTCTATAGGGTCTCGTTCTATATATATATATATATATATATATATATATATATATATATATATATATATATATATATATATATATATATATATATATATATATATATATATATATATATATATATATATATATATATATATATATATATATATATATATATATATATATATATATATAACGAGACCATATAGACCACTAAGCCACCGTGCCGCCCTATATATATATATATATATATATATATATATATATATATATATATATATATATATATATATATATATATATATATATATATATATATATATATATATATATATATATATATATATATAGGGCGGCACGGTGGCTTAGTGGTTAGCACGTTCGCCTCTCAGCACTAGGGATTCCCGGTTCGAGTCCCCATCTGGGTGGAGTCTCCATGTTCCCCCCGTGTCTGCGTGGGCTTCCTCCGGGTTCTCCGGCTTTCTCCCAAAGTCCAAATTGAATTCTCAAAAATTGCCCCATATAGAGTGTGTCTGTGTGAGTGAGTGTGTGCCCAGCGATGCATTGGCGCCCTGTCCTGGGTCTATCTGCCCAGCGCCCGAGACGCTCTCCCCTGGATGGGCATGAGGAACCCCACCGCGATCCCAATAGAGGATAAAAGCGGGAGATAATGAATGAATGAATGAATGAATATATATATATATATATATACTAGCTTTAAAAATATCTGGTAATTCTATATTGGTAACGCTATTAAATTGCAAATACAGACACAATATGCTTTAGATCAGGTCTGAGTAAAATATAAAGCAATGTACATGTTTATGCACTAGTTAATTGACTCAAGCATTTATTCATTCATTCATTCATTCATTTATTATCTCCCGCTTTATCCTATATTAGAGTCGCCCATCTCTCCCCATGCCCATCCAGGGGAGAACGTTTTGGGCGCTGGGCAGATACACCCAGGACAGGGCGCCAATCTATCCCTGGGCACACACTCACACAGACACGCACACATGCACACACTATATGGGGCAATTTGGAGAACTCAATTGACTTGAACCATGTTTTTGGACTGTGGGATGAAACCGGAGAACCCGGAGGAAACCCACGCGGACACGGGGAGAACATGGAAACTCGGGAATCCCTAATGCTGAGAGGCATTATGCTGAGAGTGCTAACCACTAAGCCACCTTGACTCAAGCAATTAACGCTTAAATATTTCTTCTGTTGGTTTGCTGGGAATTATGACACTGAATATTTTTATTTTATTTGAAATTTTTAGACTCCAACGGTAATGTTTTTTATTTCTCTTTCTTGTTAATTCAATAAACATTGACACAGTTGGTTAAAAATATTGTTTTTATTCAGTAAAAACATTACATTTACAAAGAATACATTTGAAGTACAAAAATAACTCTGCAAACCAAAACCAACATTGTGTTAATGTACCTACCCTGAACATAACACATTTCCCAAACAACGATTTAAACATGTTTTATAGGTGATTGGAAACATTTAGTCAGGTCCATATTGATCAATACAAAAAAAATCACTCATAATTTACTGATCTGGTCATGTGCAAGCATCATCCAGATAGTTAGACATTTGATTAGATGTTTGCTTACATTTATCATAACATCTCTATATTTTTTTTTCCAATATCCAGCCTGTAATTGGTGCTTTACCCAATAACATTACAACCTTAGAATGATTATACATTCAGGTAGATAGAAAACCCTTTAGATACATTGATACACCTGTCATAATCTGAGTAAAACATACTGCGGGAATGATTTAAAAAAAAAAAATTAGTAGCAATTTAGCCAGGAGTAGTTCCGCAGCTTGCGGTTGATGGTCTTTAACTGATATTTGTATTCAATTTGAACTGCACCATCTGAGAAATACAGAAAACCTGCAGGAAAAAAAAGAGAAGCAGAAATTAATCACAAATGTTAAAATGTTACAAGTCTTAAGGCCTTAAGAAATTAGCTCACCATAGTTTTCGAATGCTGCGTCCACTTTGGAGCCGATGCCGGGAAAATCGGTGTCTATGCGTTTAGGAAATCCAGAGTCCATCTTTTCAGTCAATTCATTGTAACTACAGCAAACATATAATAATTACCAACTCAACATAACAACTTTTAAAAATGATCTACAACACATTATAATCTCCACAACTGCACATTAGCTGTAATAAAGTATGTGAACACCTTACTTATATATAATTAGAGTAAATGTTGAGTATACACATATTTTTGACCAAGTCCTTTTTGAACCTTTAGCACAAAATCCATCGCTACCATCATAATTACCTCCAATACTTGTTACCAACAAAGAACAGAGTGCGTCCAGTAGACTCCACATTGACGGCTGCATCAATCTTTGTGACCGAAGATGGGAAACCATAGTGCGAAATATGCTTGGGGTAACCGGGTAACAATGCGGTTCCTCTAACACCCCAGACTTGCTGACCTGCAAAATGAGTTTAATACAAACAGATTAATTAAATAGGTTCCTCTGAGGAGGTCCAAACTTGTTCAGTGATGACATCAAGAGGTTTTACCTTTAAAAAAGAAATTTTTGTTTTTTCCTCTAAGTTCATACACCGCATCGACTGAGTTAATGAAGGGCCAAGTGGATCTGATCTGAGTTTGTGGTACTCCAGTGATTAGGGTACTTTTCTTCCAGTAAAAGCTGAGATTAAAAAATAACAAATGTAGTAAATATAACAGAGAAACAAACAAAACATTATTAATACGATTATTGCTGATGTTAGGATGCAATTAGTGTATGAATTTAGTCACTACTCAGTCTGTCAGTGACTTTTAGTAAGACAGTTAATCAGTTTGACAGTCTGTTAGTGTCTCAGTTAGTCAGAAAATGAATGATTCAGACAGTCAGTAGAGTACAGAGACTACTAATGAGTTGGTAAATTGATAAGTCTGCCAGTGACTCAGACAAAAAATGTCATTCAGTCAGAAGCTACAAGTGGTCAGTGAATCAATTGTTCTCATTAACTAATTTAATTGTTCAGTATAGTTTAGTCCTTATTGTTGGTACAGAAAGTGGGAGTAAACACATAAAGCAAGTAAGTTCTTACTCATTTTTGAAGAAGTACAGTTCTCCTCTTATGCTGGTCACAGCATCCAAAACCAAGTCTGGGTTGCATCTCTCTGTTGGATTTGGTTGTGGTCTTGGTTGGGGCTGGGGTTGAGGTTTGGGGTTAGGTTTAGGCTGGGGATTTGGGGACTGGCGAACACCTGGCACAATGATCAAAAAAGCAGAGTAGCAATAATATGCATTTAAATATTTTGTTCATTTTGTCTTGTCTGTGCTTTTCTTTGTACCTACCGTAAAGAGCCTGGACTCCCAGTCTATCATCCAGTGGCAGCTGGTATCCATTAGTGTTGGTGTAGCTGTATGTAGGGAACATCAGAGCTGTACGATCATTTGAGTGATCCAGTCCCAATGCATGGCCAAACTCATGTGCAGCCACCAGCAGCAGGTTAATGCCTAAAGAAAAATATATTTGATGACTGTCAAGTCTGAAGCTTAACGATCACATTAAACCTCCCACATTTTAACCAGAAATCCACTTTATTTGATGTCCATTGTTTCTGGGAAGGATCTCCATCAAGTCCATTAAGGTCTTTGTATTCCTAAAGTATATCATCCATAGTTTGGTCAATTCCTACAGTACCTGCTGCACTCAGGGTCCATTGTTCATCATCATCAAAGTGAGTGTCACCACCATCATTTGGTCCTGGAGACATTGCATGGGCCAGAATACCACCCATCCCATCAAACGGGTAAAAATCTCCATGATCTAAAGAAATGAACAAATAAAGAGTCTGCAATGCTGTGTATGCCCCAATGTAATGCTTAGTGATGTGTAGTAAACTTACTTCTGGCTTGAAATAGAATAACGATGTCTGCCGGGTCCCGGTAGACCTGCTGAAAATCCAGCGGAATGATGTCACTGTACAGTTTGAAAGCACGAGAAATGGTGGCATCTACTTCTCGCTGGCTCAGGTCTGGTGTGTATTTTGTTATTCTATTATTAAGAGAAAAAAGATTTACTAAAAGAAGGAAATAATGTTCATAACATATATATTGTACCAGCTGTATCAATATGATATATGATATCCTAATTTTGCATTTAAAGTCTGGTGTTTTCAAAATACAAAAATACAAAAGAGTTGGTTCTTTCTCTGTCATCTCCTTACACCATAAAGAGCAGAATTAGCATTTTGTAATACTATAATGGTTTGATATTCCAGGATTCGGTACAGGCATATTTGTAAAAAAAAAAGAAAAAAAGACTTGTAGTCAGGCATTAATGTACATGAAAAGTATTTGCTTGCACCCAAAGATAAAAGTTAGCCTGTTGGGGTAACAGTTTGGAGGGTTATTAGGGTAGTCCTGCTTATTGAGATCTGACTAATGGCACATCCGTAATAATGGACTATTAGAAACATTTAATCATCACTTGCTGTAAGTTTTAAACAGACACTTCTTTGAATCCGGGCTAAAACTGGATACAGACATAAACATCAGGATGAAGAGTTTGGTAAGTAATGACCTGCACCAAATACTGACCTAAACCCAGGACAGATACACTCCAAACTCATGCACAGCTTTACCAGAAAATAAATAATATTTTCCAGAAATTGACTAGCAATGGACTACAGTCAGCCTACAATCTTTAGTCCCTAATTCACCATGTAAATACCTGTATGTGATGAGTTTTTTGTCCCACTTGGGTCTGCCGTTAAAATGGCCATAGTTGGACACATCTGTAACGCCACATCTTGGCTTCTTCATCACCTCCATGGTGTTCGTGTCCAGCTTACCAGTTACCTGAAGCCCGAAGAATACCTGCATTTTTTTCAGGGCATCATTAAACTCCTGCGTGTTTAACTCTCTCCCAATGATTGACCTTCTGCTTGATTCGGTGAAGAACATCTGTAGGTATTCCTGTAATATCAAGATAGATACGCTGTTGTTTATCAGGTTTATTAATTAAAGAATTAGCAAGACACAATTGACTTAGTCATACAGTCAAAGCTAACATTGGTTGATAAATAGAAGACAAATTAATATTTGGCAGTTATGGCTTATGTTTGTGGATTGAGGGCCAGTAGGTTATCTACCCTTGAAAACGATCAATAACACTGTTAAATGTGATCATTATAATTTAGTGGTGTTTGTGCCCTATTTCAGGGGCAGTAGTGGCAGATTGGCAGGCTGGGCTGGTCCTCAGTCCAGAATCATAACCATTTAGCCATAACTGCCAAACTTTTATCCATGAGCTTTTTGCTGACAAACAAAATAGATTTTTAGTTTTATCTCTATTCCAAGCCTGACAAATCAAAACCCCTTGTTAAAAATGAATAAAAAATTAAAAGAAAATAGTTATTCCTGGAAAAAACCTCCATTTATATGAAAAAACACAATCCACGCCACTCATCTCTTACAGCTGCAGAATACCTGTGCTTTATCTTCATCCACTTGTTGGCTGGTGGTGGGAGCACCATGGCAAAGCAGCGCACATGCCACCAAAGTGAGAGCAAGAACAGCTGGAAGCTCCATCCTCTCCCTCTATTCTGGAGACAAGCCGGGATGATGAGCTTATATCCCCTGTACCCACCCACGTTCTTGTTTACCAGTTCTCTAGGCGACTTTTTCCTGAAAGCAGAGCTGATCTTCGGGAAAGATAAGCCAAGTCCCGACAAGCCTTTTGATAGAACAAGGGAGTTTATTTTGAAAATGATGCAGTTGGAAAAAGTGCAGGTACAGACACGTTGGCCTTTGATGTATGGAATAAGATCGCATCTTACGTATTTAGATCCCCTCAGTTCAGTGGATAAATCCTCCCACTCTCAATTGTCAGTATATGGCACATTACAACTGTAAATCTTGGCCAGAGGGGAAAGTTGTGATTGGGGGATGGACAGGTGTAGACTTGCTTTACCTAAGATCATTTTGTTCTTTTATTTAATAAATTCAGCACCCAATAATGTGCAAGTGATTTTGGTTCACTTTTTAATTTTCAGCAGTGTGGTACTTTACTGGGGAAAGTATAGAAGTTATAAATGAACAGATTGTATGGTGCAGCTTGAACTACATATAATGTATAAATCTATGTGGAGTTCTTGTGGTTGCTTAACATTTTCAACCCTGATGCCACAATAAGCCACAAAAAATATATGTGTCAGTACACATCACTGTTCAAATCAGCGGTTTGCATTTTTTGAGTTTGCTTTTTTTTTTTTTTAATACTTTAATACAAACAAATCTGCAATAAAAGGACTGCAAACGTGAGTAACCATTATACTTGTACCCTAAAGAGACAAAAATGTCTGCAGACATAATATATTACACCTAAATGTGCTTCCTGCAGGAATGTGTTATTCTACGTTATTTCATTGCAGACATGCCCTTGCTAGCACAGGATAGGTGGACATATAAGGGCATTGACTCCACTATTATATAGTAACACCTTACTGCATCACTCCTCACCTCGGGAGCTTCTGGGATTTGACATCATACATTATATAATTCTGTCCTTCAGGGGTGGGATGATTGAAAGTTGTTTGACGTGTCCAATTGAAAAGAATAAAAACGTAATCCCTGTTAAAAATGTTGTGCAAGCCACAAGCTCAGTTTTTTTTGCATTTGAAAGCAGGTGGCTCTTGAAAACAAATCTGACTGCATCCCAAACCACATTCTCTCACAACAGAATACAACACAAAACAGACTGGGTTCAGGGTCAAATTTTTATTTTTTTTATATTTGAGTTTCTGTAAAATACTAAAATATTTAAATCCATCATTTAAATATTATGCCTTTTAACACTTCAAGAAGTAGTCATTTTTAAGTTGACGTGTCACCTTCATGCTGGAAGCATCAAACTCATAGACGAGGGATCCACTAAAGAAGTAAGTGAAGCCTAAAGCACAAGATCAACATGAGTTTAACATGAGAAGACAACCATCTGATGTACACAAACACAGATGTCCTAATCTAGAGAAGAACATACTAACCAGTGTACTGGAATGCAGCCGTGATTTTCCCAGTGACACCTGGGAAGCTCTTTTCCACCAATTTTGGGAAACCCGCATCCATAGTCTTGCTGCTTTCATCAAAGCTGCAACAATACAAGTTGACAAGGGTCAACACCATCATTTTTAATTTGCACCCTAAATTTAGCTTAAAACAGAACATGTGAAGTAATTTATTCCCAACATATTTATTTATGGGCCCATGCCTTCAGATCTTTTACTAATGAAAAATTATTTGTTGCTGTATTTATTATTCATATCCAGCATCATGCAGATGACATTCAGCCTCAGCAATGTACCATGATCCTGTAGACAGATTGTTTATTTTCAATAAAAACTCTTCAAAGTAATGTAACTTTAAAGTTACATTAAAACTGTAAACCAATAATTACAATCACACACTATAAGTCACACAATCTTCATTTGCACTTGTGTATTATGCCTATTGTAAACCACTGAAGTCTAAGCACCTCCAACAGGTTATATAAACACATCTAATACATACGTGTAATCTTGTTACATGTAAGCTAATGTTACTGAACAACTATAACAACTCAGATATTAGAAAGCTACACCAGAGTAAGGTGGCCCTATGCGGTCGTATCACTTGGTGATTTGTCTGCCTTCTTCAAGGATGGTCAAAAAAAAAAATATATTAAAAGAAAAAAAAGGACCGTGCAACAACAAAAGCACCTGTAGCAATATTAGTATTACAACTAATAAACCACCTCATAATCTTATTTTATCCTATCCTATTCTATCCCAATTTCTAAAAACACTGTAAAGGGTGTCCGCTTACTTTAAACTCTGAAAGTAATCCCATATAAAGTCCAGTAATCAGTAATTTAATTAAAACACATTTTTCTATTCAAAGTATATTATTAGAACAAGTACTTATATTATGTACCTGTAGTAATAGTTGTCTACGAAGAAGAGCGTCTTGGCTGTATTTTTGTTGTACATAGCCGCTGTGATCTTCGTTACCTCTGCAGGCAGGCCCATGCTGCTAAGGCTCTTGGGATATCCAGCCACAATCTCATAACCATAAAACGCCCAGACCTTTTGATCTTTAAAAATGGAGCATGTTATCATATGTGCGAATGGGATTACTATGGTTTATTAGAGATTGTCACTGATTACCTTTAAAAAGGAACAACATCTGCCGTGAATTCTCAAGCGCAGCATCGACATTATCAGGAGCCTCCAGCCAGAAGCTCTTGATCAGACGCTGCTGAGATTCTACGCTCCAGGAACTGAGCCAGAATATGCTGAAGAACACAGTCACATGGTCAAGCAGGAGAATATAGATTGGTCTTTAGTTCAAGTCAATTAAGAATCATTTGACTCTGGAAAAATAGTACAGGGGATATAGAAGTGATACAAAGAGGAATCACTGGTGAGAGCTAATGATTCTGTTCCTGTTGGCTCCAATAATATTTAAAGAATCAAAACTAAATCTCTAAAGGAACTTTAATGGAGTCTTCTATTTCAAATGTTCTTTAAAGTGTACATACTTGTTTTTAAAAAAGAGTCTGTCTCCTCGCAGAGTTGTAACAGCATCCAGGACCAGGTTAGGATCACAGGGATTTGGGTTAATCTGGGTCCTAGGTTTTTCGGTTATGCCAGGATTAGGGCCTGGTAAAACATATTTTAGAAGAAAGACAAAAATCAGGACATGGACACTTAGTTTAAAAACCAGCTGATTATTATATGAATTGTGTGAGGTGCCAGAAGAACTTCTGAAATCCAGAAGAAATCCTATGCTAAATCCATAGAAAACCTCCTATGCCCGTTGTTGGTTGCACCCATCAATGTGTATGTAAAACAGCATGTAGCACCTCAAATCTACAACGGTGGAGTGGCCACAAGGAGATACTGAGTGAATATGAGAATATGACCACTGTGTGGCAGTGCAGGTTATTTTAGTCATTAAAAGACTACAGTTGTCAATGTTATTAGCTTAGTAGAAGCAGTCATTTGTAATAAACACATTCATAATTCTTTGACAAATAACTTTGGTGACGTTGAATGTCACCAGTGGACAGTTCCTATGACATAAAATGTTTTAATCTTGAACCATTAACATCCTCTGAAAAAAACACTTTGAGGTTATTATAACTGAAATATCTATATGAAACATTTGGGACCAAATTATTTTACCTTTAGCTATTTAACCAAGTAGTGAATAATTGGTCATCATCTCTGAGGTCACTAAGAAAAAAAGGTAGTGAAATATGAGATAGAAAGTCTATCTGCCATTGTTAACCCCTAAGCAAGGTGCTCATAAGTGATTTCACACTGGACAAGAGCATCTGTAAATATTTAAGAGGTTTCAGCCAGTCATCACTGGGTGCAATCGAAAGTGGAATGATGTAGTCGATTATATTAGAACCCACATGTGACAAACATCATGCAAATTCTATTTATTTCCACTAACATGCACAGTAAAAGTACTTGGCACATGTGGATTGAGCTTACCATAAAGAGCTTGAATGCCATCGACATCATCTTTGGGGAGAACAAATTTGTTGGGGTCTACGTAATTATAGTTGGGGGCCATGAGTGCAGTGTTGTCATCAGAGTGTGAAAGACCCAGCGAGTGTCCAAATTCATGAGCCGCCACCAGGAACAGAACGAATCCTAAATATGGGCGACTCAAAATGTTATGTTCGCAGTGATCAATATATTAATAACCTTGGTTTAGAAAAGGTTTTCTTACCATTTGGTGAACTGGTGGTAAATTTTTCATCATCATCGAAGTGAGCATCTCCTCCAATGCCTTCAGCGGGTGCAAAAGCATGAGCCAGAACACCCTTTGGTCCATCGAATGCAAAAAAATCACCATGAGCTGTGGAAGAGAAAAAATAGGTTCTTATTTACAGCTGATTTAGATTTTTATCAATAGCACGGTTGTGATGAGTTAATAGAATGTTTTGGATAAGATGTGATTAAATAATACTTGTGCAGAAAACAGATACAGAGCCAGTGAAATGCAGAAGCATAAAACCAGAAGTTCAATATAAAAATTATGGTCATTTTACAGTTAGATAGCAGAAGTGACTGTAGTATTTATTTTGAATAATGTGAATAGTGCTACAACATTGTAAAGCAATAAATTGTCTGACAGAAGAGTAGAAAAGTTTAGGGACAATGGCCACAGGGTCCTTTATGTTTGGTGGTTAAATATTCTTCTCTATAAGGGTTTACTTTGAGTAGAAAATGTGTTTGTGTGTCAGTCATAAGCTGAGGATAAAAAACAAATGCCACAAAGACAAAAGTGTATCATTCTCTGTAAAGCGTTTCTTCTGTCTTAATCAAAATTGCAGATTAATGAATCTTATAATGAAGTTAATTAAGAGACTTAATCAAACCTTAGCCCATACAGAACATCACATTTTGGACTAACCTTTAGTGGCAAAAGAGATCATGATGTCAGCTTCACCACTGTATATGCGGCTGAACTTCAGGGGAGTCACCTGAGCCCATACTTGGAGCGCTTTCTCCATAACTCTGTCCACTTCAGCTACAGTCATGTCAGGAGTGTAATTCACAATCCTGTAAATGCAGACACAAGCTTTCATTAGTCTCATTACTACTGAAGCAATATAACACTAATGTCCTTGTGGTCCTCTCACCTATACGTCAGCTGGTTCTTCTGCCATTTTATGTCAGGGCCAAATGAGCTGAATGTGGAGACGTCAACAACTCCACAGCGCGGCTTTTGCATTATCGCCAGTGTCTTGGCATCCAGAGTCCCCGTCACAGTAAGACCAAAAAACCTCTGCATCTCCCTGAGTTTTACGTTCATTGGATCCACTCTGCTAAAGGAATCAGTCTCAATCGTGATGTTGTAGAAATTATCCAGGTAACTCTGCAGAAATAAAGCAGAGATTTAATTAACCAACAACAAAAGTGGCATTGTTTCTAGTTTTATTTTCTAGTTATAGTTTTATTTCTAATAAAAAATCATTTTAAACGAGCAAATATCTTGTAATAAAAGAAAGAAAATACTCCTTAGACTAAAGGAAAACTAAATAAACAACTAAAAATAATAACAAAAGTCAATTTAGACTTTAATAAAAAAATACAATAGAAATCCCAGCTTCCAAGAGAGCGATATAATTAAAGAGAAAGTGTTGCATTACCCGTGCAAAGTCATAATCACTCAGTTTTGGTTTTATTGGACGTATGGGTCCAGGGTGAACGCCAATCACCAGAGCGATCAGAATGCAGGCCGCATACATCATCATCTTCATGTCGTCTTCTCCAGGTTTCACTCCAGTTTGCTCCTGATCAGAAACAGGGCTGTTTATATACTCTACAAAACAGTAATGTATTGAGCAACAATTACTGAACAATTACTCATGCAACGGTTTGCAACGGATCGAACAGGAAAATTTTGTTTAATTAAACTCGCTTCCACCCAAACGGTTACCATGAACCAAACCTTCTATCTGTTTGCACATCTTTCTCAATAAATAATTGCAGGTACATGGTTTACTTCATATACATTCTTACATTAGTGAATTCAAGTTGCTGCAGTAAAATTATTATGTCTCTAACTATAGATGCTTGTAGATATATTGAGCTCACACTCTGTTACTGTTAAATCAAAAGTTTTGCACCTATTGCCAGATCCTCATTATAAACTTTCAGATGATTTAAAATGCACAAGTTCCGGTGAATGATGGGAACTTCCATCATTCACGTGGTTCACACCTGTAACATCCTGAACATTGTTGGGACATCAAGTCATAATTATATGTCACGGCAAATGTTTGCTCTAAGCATTTAAATGACTAAAGTTTCAGTTGAATACAATCCTCTCCTGGAGGATTAATGTCTTTACATTCTTACATTTTTCACCAAAGGTGAAATTTATGGCATTAATGCTAATTTAAACTGCTACCAAAAAGGCTTGGTCATGTTTAATAAGATCCTAAATCTAATATTGATTCAGGTTTCCATTTCCATTGCCATTTAATCCAACAAGACAAAAGTTCCTCTATTATTTAAAGGCTTAAAATCCCATTTATAATAAATTCTACCTCCCCTACCTTCCTTAACTATCCACAGTTGGATGTTATGTATGTGTGCTGCATGTTAGTCATTTCTGTTACATAACAGCTTTAATTCCAGCTACCTGTCAGGAACAAAAAACTGGATAATCACAATTGATGGGCGGTAGCGCCACTAAATGCAGCAAAGCTATTAGTTTAAATACATATTCCTGTAGCTTGGCAGTGGTGTAGCAGATTTCTGAATCAAACAACTTTATTTTAAATTTTATTTAATTTATTTTTTTGAACAAGTAACGGGAGGGGGGGAACTCGCCGACAAAAGTGGCGGTACTAGCCTGTCTAAGAGCTGATCCACCATCTCTGATCAAACTATTTTTTTAAAACTTACATGTAGTTTTCTTATCATTGTGAAATTATATTAGCATGTACAGTGCATAATTATTTTTTATTAATATTTTCAATGAATTCAGATTGTCTATTTAGAGTGAATTATATAAAGATAGCTTGTTTTGTTTGAGACCATAGGCTTTTCATCGATAAAAGTTTTAATCTGTGTATCCGACTGTCATTTTGCATTAATCTGACATCAGGTTGGTACAACGTGACGTAGCTTCTAAGTAGTTAATTTACTTAGCTTGCTATATTTCTATGGGTGATAGCTTTTGTGTAATGAAGCTTAATTTATTGTTTAATAACTAATAGCTTAGTTCATTATAATTTACATGTAGCTTGTTCAAAATTTTATAATATATACAGAATTTTTTTAGACATTTGTGATTGGTTACTGCCACTGTGTTAAGCACAGGCTATGGACTTATGGACTTAAATTTAATCCAGAATATTCTAATATTTAACATGAGTGTGAACAAAATGCTGCATTATTTATAATAAAAATGCCACAGTGTCAAAGTGTAAAGGTGCGTTTTTATTTTAAAAGGACAGATGGTTTGAAAAACAGAACAGAGCCGGAATAAATAAAAGAAATAAATAAGTAAAGTAAAATCTGATCTGAAACAATGGACGTGTTAGCTAATCGTTTGATTTGCACCATCAGGTGATGTGGTGATGAAATTGTTCTAACAACGCAGGAAGCGGTTGTTGTCCAGCACACGCTGAAGCCTTCCTCGGTTGAACTCAAACATCTTTGAGCCACTGTAGATGTAAGTAAAACCTGAAATGACAGACTCAAGTCAGAATTATGGAGTATTTTCAGTTAAGAAAAATGAGATTTCTGTGAGAGGATTAAAGACTGACCGCTGTACTGGAAAGCTGCAGTTACTTTTCCTGTCATTCCTGGAAAAGACTGTTCGACCACTTTAGGGAAGCCCTTGTCCATCTTCTTAGTTTTCTTGTCATAGCTGTAAACAGGTTTACATACTTTTTCAATATAACAGAGGGAAAACAGGTCTTTTATATTTTTTTCTGGTCTGATATCCTACCTGTAATAGTGGGTCTCAGTGAAGAGCAGCACTTTGCCGGTGGTCTCATCATAAAGTGCAGCGCTGAGCTTCTTCACCTGAGTGGGAATGCTAAAAATGCTAACAGTCTTGGGAAAGCCTTTCACAAGGTCGTAGCCACTGAGAGCCCAAACCTTCTGACCTGAAAACCCCAGAACATGTTTAGATCTCAGAAATGAAGCAAGAAACAAGCTTTGAAAAATCAGTAGATCTTAACCTTTACCTTGAATGATGTAAACACGGTCCTCCACTGGATCCTCAAATGCTGCGTCAATGTTGTCTGGAAGTTCAGGCCAGAAGCTTTTGATGAGGTACTGTTCAGGATTTGGAAGTTGAGGATGACTACGCCAGAAAAATCTGAAAGACAGTTTGTAATCACAGGGTCAGATAATTTAAAATAACACTTGAAAATAAAACTACATTTATGTTTGTGTACCGATCCTTGAAGAAGATCAGCTCTCCACGCAGAGTTGTAACAGCATCCAGGACCAGGTTTTTATCACAGGCATTTGGGGTAACTGGAGGTGTGGGTTTGGGTTTGTCAGGGTTAACGGGGGATTCAGTGTTTGCACCTGGTGAAGTGGGTTAGAATGATTAATCAGAAGTTCAGATTGATTGATTTACAGCTGGTTTTGCTTGTAGCTTTTTAATTAGATGCTGACCGTAAAGAGCCTGGATTCTGTTCACATCATCTCTGGGCAGAACAAAACGATCGGGGTCAGTGTAGCTGTATGTGGGGTACATCAGAGCACCGGGATCATTGGAATGTTCCAGACCCAAAGAGTGTCCAAATTCATGAGCCGCCACCAAGAACAGATTGTAGCCTGTAATGTGAAACATGTTCATTTAAACACAGAGTGGTGATAAATATGAGACATGATACCTCAACACATACTGAACTGACTTTTTCTGAAGCACTTTGCAAATGAGTATAAGAACATAATTATAAATATTGGCACGAGGCAATATGACGTATGAGGCAGTATGTATGTTTTTTTTTTTTTTTTTAAATCTTAACCATTAAGAGAGTTGAAGGTAAAGGTCTCATCATCATCAAAGTGGGCGTCTCCCCCGATACCAGCAGAGGGGAAGAATGCGTGAGCCAAGAAGCCATTGGGTCCATCGAATGGATACCCATCACCATGATCTGGAAGTAGAAGAATTTTCTTTTTAGCAGGATGATATAGATGCTTCTACATACATATACCATGAATAACTAATTCTTCCAGAAGAAAAATCAATGTAGACTCACCTCCGACAGCAAAAGAGATCATGATGTCGGCTTCACCACTGTAGATGCGGGTGAACTTCAGCGGAGTCACCTGAGCCCAGACTTGCAGTGCTTTCGTGATGGCTTTGTCCACTTCAGCTACAGGCATGTCTGGAGTGTAATTCAAAATCCTAAAAGAGAAAAAAACATCAGCCTCACTTCTTCTGAGTTTCTTGGTTAGTACCTGATTCCTCTATGCCCCATCCCAACACCAGTGTTCTTGAACATACTTGCAGTTCACACTGAGGACTGTTATTTCTCTTAACTGCCGGTTTCATTACCTGAAGGTCAGCTGCTTATTGGACCATTTGTAAGCAGCAGGAGAGTCAGAAACAGCTGCCACATCTGGAATCCCACAGCGAGGCTTCTTCATCACCTGCAGGGTTTCCGAATTTAGCGTTCCCGTCACAGTCAAGCCGAAAAACTTCTGCATCTCAGCCAGCTTCAGACTCATATCATCAGTGCGTCCAAACCCGGACTTGTGCTCCTCCATGTTGTACAAAGTCCTCAGATAATTCTGATTCAACAGAAACAGTTTACAGTTAAACATATGAATGAATTAAACCCAGAGACCAGCCCTTAAACAGGTGTCCAGCTCTCACCTTGGCAAGTTTCTCATCCTGCGTCTCACTTGATGATGGGACAGGACCCGAGTGAACCCGGACCACCAGTCCAATCAGAAAGCAAAGCTGAATAGAAGTCTTCATGCTGCTGTCTCCTCAACTCTCTGATCAGACTGAGGCTCTGCTGCTGCATTTATACCATAAACGACCCTCACATTGAGCAAGAACCTGAGTCATGACATCACGAAAGAGGGAGGAGGAACTGAAGAATGACTCCATACCATGAATTTAATTAAATATTTAGCCAGCAGGTCTTAATTTAATTCATATGTTTCCATTTAAATTAATAACAAAATCATTTAAGTGAAAGTAGTTCTAGTTAGAGATTTCTGCAGGAGGAAATGTCTTTATGTCTAAAAGAGCTGAATGAATATTGGCAATAATTTGTTTAAAGAGAACCAGTACAAACCGGCTTACAGTTTTTGGATCTATGTTGTGTGGAGTTTGTATGTTCTTCTGATTAATGAATTCTGAGCTCTTTTTTTTTTCTCACTGCTAAAAAAAATCAAAAAGTTAAAATAAAGATACTCAATTGGTCCTAACTGGGAATGATTGTGCATGTTATGTTAGAGTATGTATGAATCATTATGTTAAAGTATATTACAGTACATTACTTTATGTTAGATTATGTTCAAATATATTACAGTATAAGTTGCAGTTTATTACAGTATATTACAGCACATTACGATATGTTAGAGTATGTTAAAATTAGTTACAGTAAATTAGAGTATTCTCTTTAGGGAGCTTTAAAGTTTCTCTTTAGGAAGCCCTGAACCAGGACTAAACGGACATAATCCCACCCACAACACCTTCATAACTAAAACAACTTTTAACCCTGCACTGCAATATTTGCACATAAAAGCACAACTCACTTTAACTCACTTTAAATTTTAACTCATTAGACCTGTTAGTGCAATAATTGTACAGTTCTCCTATTCTCAAAATTCAGTGTAAATACATAGTTACATTTTATTTTATTTTTTATTTTTATTTTATCTTTATTCTATTTTTCTTATCTTCTTAAATTTAAACTTTATGTGGAGAAGTCAGGAAAGAATTTCACTGCTGGCTGTACAATGTATATCTACATATGTGACAAATAAACCTGATTCTGAGTATGTTGCAGTATAATACAATATAATGCAGTATATCACAGTATATTACAGTATGTTACAGAATCTATGACACAGTATGTTACAGTATGTATAATGCAGTATATCACAGCATATTACAGTATGTTACAGAATATATGATCCAGTATTTTACAGTATGTACAATGCAGTATATTACAGTAGGTTGCAATATACTGCAGTATAATACAGTATGTTACAGTATTTACAGTGCTGATATTATAATATGTATGATACACTTTGTTATGCAGTAAGCTGATGGTGTTTTGTTCTGTGTACAAACCTGACATTTTATTCTGACATGCTGAAACTTGAAAATGAGCTGCTACAAGTCAGTCACATTATTTCTTTAAGTCATTACACACATCCCGTCCATCATGTAGTAAATTGTTTGTAATCTGCCTGTCTTCACTCTGGATTTTACTGGTTGGGGACATCGTCCGGATTCCTGCTTACGTAACAGGTATTTTTTTCACTTACTAGCGACTGAACATTGTCACATGACCATTATCTTGTAGGTAAAAAGGATGCCTTGTATGGGCATCACTGAACAAAAGGACTGATGAACGAATGTTAAAATGAGTTAGAATTACAGCTAATACAAATTAAAACAGAATATACAGTTAATAGATACAATATACAATCAAGCAACAGTCAAAGCTCAAATTACTACATAAAATAAAAATATTACAAACATTTAATTAGGTTATAACTATAAACGTATTATGTATTTTAGTACAATCATATCTCTAAGACTGTGACCTGCTTTACTGCCAATGGTACAATTAAAAAGATCTGGAGGAAATAAAACACAGAAAATAAAAATCTGGAGTCTAGTGATATTTTTTAAAATATAGAATTTACTTACACTATCAGTCATTCAGTAGCATTGCACAGTTGTTTGATTCCAGATTTAACCAGTACCAGATCATTATAAGTGTCGAGAATCTGTAAATAATGAGAATTTCCTTCAGATTAAATGTGTATGATTCACACCTGGAGCATCCTGAATATAACATTAATCTCAGGAAGTATTTAAAGCTTGTGCAGTAAACATGTCAGGACACTGCTTTACGACATTAAGTCCTAATTCTCTTTCGCATTACGATACTATTTGCTGTGTTTCCCCGTTTAAAGTTTTGCTTTACATACGTAAAGTTTCCCATCTACGGTTTTGTACACTTGTGTAGAACCTTAGTTAGTATGTGTGGCATAAAAATACATACATTATTTATAATTGATAACTTCAAATTAATTAATAATAATTAAAACCATAGATTCATTATTCATTAACAGACTTTTGCTTTTGGTTTGTTTCCTTCAGGGGCCAGGACAGCAGAAATATCCACATATCAGACTTTGCACACTGATATTTATACCCCTAAAACCATTACCAGTTTACCTGTCAGTGTGTGGAAGAAAACCAGCAACCCTGTAGAAGACCCACTCAGACATGCAGACTCCACATAGAAAGGACCCTTTTTGTTAAAATTGGGGTCAGGACCCTTTTGCTATAATGCAAATATACATTTACATTTAGTCATTTAGCAGATGCTTTTATCCAAAGCGATTTACAAATGAGAACACCACAAGTCGGAAGCCATGGAGAAAACCAACTATACTGTAAATTCATCAAACCTGAATGTTATTCTATGCTGCGCCCCCCCCCCCCCCCCCTTTTTTTTTTTTTCTACAACAGGTATTTGTTAAAGAGATGCGTCTTGCGTCTTAAGTAGTTTCTTAAAACTGTTTAGTGATTCTGCCTTACGGACAGAGTTGGGAAGATCGTTCCACCATTTTGCAGTGGTGAACGCCACAGAGTGAGAATTAGCTCCTCGGTGAGGTGGAATCGCCAGGCGGCAATCATCTATATAATATAATGCAATATAATGCAAATATACACTATTACTGTGTACATTATATTAATCTGAAGATTAATATAATAGAACCCATCTATTAAATGTAATTTTCATTCATCTACATTAATTTGCCCATTCAAGGTCCTTTTTACCTAAAAGATAATAGTCATGAGACCATGTTCAGTCACTAGAAGGTGAAAAATTACCTGTGACGTGAGCAGGAATTCAGACAAAGCCCCCGACCAGTAAAATCCAGATGAGAGTAGACAGACAGATGACAAACATTTTACTACATGATGGACGGGATGTGTGTCATGACTCAGTGCGACTCTGACTTGTAACAGCTTGTTTTTAGGTTGCAGTATGTTAGAGTAGAATGTCAGGTCTGTACACAGAACAAAACAAAAAAACAACAACACCAGCTTACTGCATAACATACTGTATCATACATACTGTAACATAATGAAATATATTGCATTATACATACTGTAACACTGCAAAATACTGTAACATACTGTAATAAACTGTAACAATTTGTAATATATTGTAATATACAGCATCATACATTTAGTAAAATACTGCAGTATACTGTAACAAACTGTACCTTTTCAGATGTGGCTCACTGAAGTTTCAGCTCAGACAATAAGGCGCGCACTGCATAACGAAGACCTCCATGTCATGTATCATAAGCCATGGCGGGGGGTCAATTATGCTTTGGGGCTGTTTTGCTTCTAATGGTACAGGAAAGCTTCAACGTGTGCAGGGTACATACTGTAACATACTGTAATATACTCAAATATATTGTAACACAGTGCATCATACATACTCTAACATACTGCATTATATTGTAACATACTGTAATATTACATTACATTTACTCACCTTTTCCCAGTTAGGGCCAACAAAGTATCTTCACCTTCTTAGATGAAAAACTAGCTTTCAGAATTAATTCACACTCACATCATCCACACAACATAGACCTTGGCTGCCAGCAAAAGAATCAAACACAGGACCTCCAGCCACGACTGCTTATGTCTGCACATGTTCTTCTGTATTTTAATACATATTTTTTATAGCAACATTTGTTTTTAAAAGAAGGTTTAAAAGGTTAAAGACATTCCCTCTTGCAGTAATCTCTCACTAGATGTTTTAACATCATTGTACAATTTTGAGGTAACAATTGGGACTGTTGTTAATGATGTGAACTACTTTAACTAACAAATATAGGATCCATAAGTGATTTTGTTATTAACTGCAGGTTTATTGAACATTTAATTGATGGTATGGAGTGATTCTTCACTTCCTCCTCCCTCTTTCGTGATGTCATGACTCAGGTTCTTGCTCAATGTGAGGGTCGTTTATGGTATAAATGCAGCAGCAGAGCCTCAGTCTGATCAGAGAGTTGAGGAGACAACAGCATGAAGACTTCTATTCAGCTTTGCTTTCTGATCGGACTGGTGGTCCGGGTTCACTCGGGTCCTGTCCCATCATCAAGTGAGACGCAGGATGAGAAACTTGCCAAGGTGAGAGCTGGACACCAGTTTAAGGGCTGGTCTCTGGGTTCAATTCATTCAGATGTTTAACTGTAAACTGTTTCTGTTGAATCAGAATTATCTGAGGACTTTGTACAACATGGAGGAGCACAAGTCCGGGTTGGGACGCACTGATGATATGAGTCTGAAGCTGGCTGAGATGCAGAAGTTTTTCGGCTTGACTGTGACGGGAACGCTAAATTCAGAAACCCTGCAGGTGATGAAGAAGCCTCGCTGTGGGATTCCAGATGTGGCAGCTGTTTCTGACTCTCCTGCTGCTTACAAATGGTCCAATAAGCAGCTAACCTTCAGGTAATGAAACCAGCAGTTAAGAGAAATAACATTCCTCAGTGTGAACTTCAAGTATGTTCAAGAACACTGATGTTGGGATGGGGCATAGAGGAATCAGGTACTAACCATGAAACTCAGAAGAAGTGAGGCTGATGTTTTTTTCTCTTTTAGGATTTTGAATTACACTCCAGACATGCCTGTAGCTGAAGTGGACAAAGCCATCACAAAAGCATTGCAAGTCTG
This sequence comes from Corydoras sp. C115, assembly GCA_019802505.1. Lineage (NCBI taxonomy): Eukaryota > Metazoa > Chordata > Actinopteri > Siluriformes > Callichthyidae > Corydoras > Corydoras sp. C115. Next base: position 2,496,072 of record JAFMOC010000060.1, on the reverse strand, counting down.
GGCTCAGGTGACTCCACTGAAGTTCAGCCGCATCTACAGTGGTGAAGCCGACATCATGATCTCTTTTGCTGTCGGAGGTGAGTCTACATTGATATCTGTTCTGGAAGAATTAGTTATTCATGGTAGATGTATATAAGAGCATCTGTATCAGCCTCCTGAAGAGAAACTTCTTCTACTTCCAGATCATGGTGATGGGTATCCATTCGATGGACCCAATGGCTTCCTGGCTCACGCATTCTTCCCTTCTGCTGGCATCGGGGGAGACGCCCACTTTGATGATGATGAGACCTTTACCTTCAACTCTCTTAGTGGTAAAGATTTTAAAAGAAAAAAACATACATACTGCCTCATACTTAATACTGATTATCTATTGTGGCCATATTTATAATTATGTTCTTATACTCATTTGCAAAGTTTTTCAGAAAAAGTCAGTTCAGTATGTGTTGAGGTATCATGTCTCATATTTATTACCACTCTGTGTTTAAATGAGCATGTTTCACATTACAGGCTACAATCTGTTCTTGGTGGCGGCTCATGAATTTGGACACTCTTTGGGTCTGGAACATTCCAATGATCCCGGTGCTCTGATGTACCCCACATACAGCTACACCGACCCCGATCGATTTGTTCTGCCCAGAGATGATGTGAACAGAATCCAGGCTCTTTACGGTCAGCATCTAATTAAAAAGCTACAATGAAAACCAGCTGTAAATCAATCAACCTGAACTTCTGATTAATCATTCTAACCCACTTCACCAGGTGCAAACACTGAATCCCCCGTTAACCCTGACAAACCCAAACCCACGCCTCCAGTTACCCCAAATGCCTGTGATAAAAACCTGGTCCTGGATGCTGTTACAACTCTGCGTGGAGAGATGATCTTCTTCAAGGATCGGTACACAAACATAAATCTAGTTTTAAGAACAAGGTTTAACTTCTGAGTGTTGTTTTAAATTCTCTGACCCTGTGATTACAAACCGTCCTGCAGATTTTTCTGGCGCAGTCATCCTCAACTTCCAAATCCTGAACAGTACCTCATTAAAAGCTTCTGGCCTGAACTTCCAGACAACATTGACGCAGCTTTTGAGGATCCAGTGGAGGACCGTGTTTACATCATTAAAGGTAAAGGTTAAGATCTAATGATTTTTCAAAGCTTGTATCTTGCTTCATTCCTGAGATCTAAACATGTTCTGGGGTTTTCAGGTCAGAAGGTTTGGGCTCTCAGTGGCTACGACCTTGTGAAAGGCTTTCCCAAGACTGTTAGCATTTTTAGCATTCCCACTCAGGTGAAGAAGCTCAGCGCTGCACTTTATGATGAGACCACCGGCAAAGTGCTGCTCTTCACTGAGACCCACTATTACAGGTAGGATATCAGACCAGAAAAAAATAAAAGACCTGCTTTCTCACTGTTATATTGAAAAAGTATGTAAACCTGTTTACAGCTATGACAAGAAAACTAAGAAGATGGACAAGGGCTTCCCTAAAGTGGTCGAACAGTCTTTTCCAGGAATGACAGGAAAAGTAACTGCAGCTTTCCAGTACAGCGGTCAGTCTTTAATCCTCTCACAGAAATCTCATTTTTCTAAACTGAACGTACTCCATGACCTTGAATTCTGACCTTGATTCTGTCATTTCAGGTTTTACTTACATCTACAGTGGCTCAAAGATGTTTGAGTTCAGCCGTGGAAGACTTCAGCGTGTGCTGGACAACAACCGCTTCCTGCGTTGTTAGAACAATTTCATCACCACAACACCTGATGGTGCAAATCAAACGATTAACTAACACGTCCATTGTTTCACATCAGATTTTACTTTATTTATTTTTTCTATTTATTCAGGTCCTGTTTTGTATTTCAAACCATCTGTCTTTTTTAAAATAAAAATACCCCTTTACACCTTTAAACGCATTTTTATTTTAAATAATGCAGCATTTTGTTCACACTCATGTTACATATCAGAATATTCAATACATTTTTCAATAAATTAAATCAATTCCCTGATGTTTTTAGTATTTTAATGACGCCTGTGTTTCAATTTGTACGGCAAACAAAAAACTAAAGGTTCATCTGGAGATAACCTCTTTGAATCTTAATTAAAATCAAAAGCACAGTGGCAACAACCATTTACAGGTGTTTGAAAGACTTATAAATAACATGTAATATGAGCATAGTTTTGTGGAAATCAGGAAACTTTGTGTTTACAAGCTGCAATGTGATTATAAAATAATAAGCTCTAAGGATCATGTTTAACAACTAAAATTGTGACGTTAGTGAATCTTCTCAAAAAGCTAAACATGTCAGGACATCAGCGGGCCTAGTTCATAGTTTTTTAATCAGTAAAGCAGTATACAAGATTTTGGCTGTTGACCCTTATATACAATAATTTACATTTGGTCATTTAACAGATGCTTTAATCCAAAGCGACTTACAAGGTGAGCACAGGGTTAATCCCAACATCCCGGGAGCAATGAGGGTTAAGGGCCTTGCTCAAGGACCCACACTGGTAACTTCAGTGGACCTGGGATTTGAACCGCCAACCCTCAGATTGATAGCCCAACGCTCTAAGCACCGAGCTACAACTCCCTCCTTCATTTATTGATCATTCATTGTATTTACAAAAGAATGTGACCTTTACAGTGTATTAATGAAATAAGTTCCAGACTATAAACTACAGATTAACATCACCTATTTCAATTTATAGCTTGTAAATGATGTCTTCAGAAAGTGCCTTTCGCCCCCTGGTGGAGCTGTTATACCGATGCAGGGGGGTGGTGAAGAGCAAAAGCAAAAGTCTACATGAGCAATTAAAAAGAAGTGGACATTTAAAGTTTATTTTTTACTCAGAGCTGATTAGGAATGAGGTTTTGAGGAAGGCCAGTTTATGGTGCAACATTGTTGTACTAAAGTATAAAAAGCAAAGTTTGGGGGGAAAAAATGTGACTGACCCTGATTTCAACCCCATTGAACATCCTAAAACAGAGATTGTTAGTAAGGCCCTCTCATCCAACCTGAGTGTCTAACCCTACTGATAAATGAATGGGATAAAATAGCCCTGACAGTCTCCAATATCTTATAGCATGTCTTGAACGAATGTGTCCTGTTGCTATAGTATTTTATATACTGCATGTACTGATGATCTAAAGGTTAAAGTGTGAACAAAACACTGCATTATTTAAAATAAAAAAGCAACAGTATTACATTATAAAGGATCATTTTTATTTCAAAATTTTTTTTATGTAAGGGTCAGATGTTTGAAAACACAGAAGAGGACATGAATAACTTAGAAATAGTATAAAAGAACAGGTGGTATGGTGAAATCATTCTAACAACGCAGGAAGTAGCTGTTGTCCATCACACGCAGAAGTCTTTCATAAGCAAACTCAAACATCTTTGATCCACTATAGATGTAAGAAAATTCTGAAAATACAAATTCAAGGTTAGGATTTTGGAGTAAGTCCAGTTAAGAAAAGAGAGAAAAGATCATCTGTGAGAGGATTAAAGACTGACCCCTGTACTTGAAAGCTGCAGTTACTTTCCCCGTTACTCCTGAGAATGTCTGTTGCACCAGTTTAGGGAAGCCACTGTCCATTCTCCTGTTGCTCATGTCGTAGCTGTAAACAGGTTTACATGAGTTAATATCATCATAAAAAAAACGACTTAATTTTTTTCTGGTCTGATATCCTACCTGTAATACTTGTTATTACTGAATAGCAGCACTTTGCCAGTGTCCTCGTCATAAAATGCAGCGTTGACCTTCTTCACTCCAGAAGAAATGCCAAAGCTGCTGAAGGTCATGGGAAAGCCTTTCACAAGGTCGTAGCCATTGAGAGCCCAAATCTTCTGACCTGAAAACCCCAGAACATGTTTAAAGTTCAGGAATGAAACAAGATACAAAAAATTTAAAGCATTAAAAAATCAGTAGATACAAAACTTCACCTCTAATGATGTAAACACGATCTTCCACTGGATCCTCAAACGCTGCGTCAATGTTGTTTGGAAGTTCAGGCCAGAAGCTTTTGATGAGGTACTGTTCAGCTTGTGGAAATTGAGGGTGACTGCGCCAGAAAAATCTGCAGGACGGTTTGTGATCACAGGGTCAGAGAATTTAAAACAACATTTAGATAGACCTTGGTTTTTAAACTGGATTTATGTTCATGTACCGATCCTTGAAGAAGATCATCTCTCCACGCAGAGTTGTAACAGCATCCAGGACCAGGTTTTTATCACAGGCATTTGGGGTAACTGGAGGCGTGGGTTTGGGTTTGTCAGGGTTAACGGGGGATTCAGTGTTTGCACCTGGTGAAGTGGGTTAGAATGATTAATCAGAAGTTCAGATTGATTGATTTACAGCTGGTTTTCATTGTAGCTTTTTAATTAGATGCTGACCATAAAGAGCCTGGATTCTGTTCACATCATCTCTGGGCAGAATATATCGATTGGGGTTGGTGTAGCTGTATGTGGGGTACATCAGAGCACCGGGATCATTGGAATGATCCAGACCCAAAGAGTGTCCAAATTCATGAGCCGCCACCAAGAACAGATTGTAGCCTGTAATGTGAAACATGTTCATTTAAACACAGAGTGGTGATAAATATGAGACATGATACCTCAACACATACTGAACTGACTTTTTATGAAGCACTTTGTAAATGAATATAAGAACATAATTATAAATATGGCCACAATAGATAATCAGTATTAAGTATGAGGCAGTATGTATGTTTTTTTCTTTTAAAATCTTTACCACTAAGAGTGTCGAAGGTAAAGGTCTCATCATCATCAAAGTGGGCGTCTCCCCCGATGCCAGCAGCGGGGAAGAATGCATGAGCCAGGAATTTGTTGGGTCCATCGAATGGATACCCATCACCATGATCTGGAAGTAGAAGAATTTTCTTTTTAGCAGGATGATATAGATGCTCTTACTTAAATCTACCATGAATAACTAATTCTTCCAGAACAGATATCAATGTAGACTCACCTCCGACAGCAAAAGAGATCATGATGTCGGCTTCACCACTGTAGATGCGGGTGAACTTCAGCGGAGTCACCTGAGCCCAGACTTGCAGTGCTTTCTCGAATGCTTTGTCCACTTCAGCTACAGGCATGTCTGGAGTGTAATTCAAAATCCTATAAAGGGAAGAAAACATCAGACTCATTTTCTTCTGAGCTTTGCGGTTAGTACCTGATTCCTCTATGCCCCATCCCAACACCAGTGTTCTTGAACACACTGGCAGTTCACTCCAAGGAATGTAATTTCTCTTAACTGTTTGTTTCATTACCTGAAGGTCAGCTGCTTTGTGGACCATTTGTAAGCAGCAGGAGAGTCAGAAAAAGCTGCCACATCTGGAATCCCACAGCGAGGCTTCTTCATCACCTGCAGGGTTTCCGAATTTAGCGTTCCCGTCACAGTCAAGCCGAAAAACTTCTGCATCTCAGCCAGCTTCAGACTCATATCATCAGTGCGTCCAAACCCGGACTTGTGCTCCTCCATGTTGTACAAAGTCTTCAGATAATTCTGATTCAACAGAAACAGTTTACAGTTAAACAACTGAATGAATTAAACCCAGAGACCAGCCCTTAAACCGGTGTCCAGCTCTCACCTTGGCAAGTTTCTCATCCTGCGTCTCACTTGATGGGACGGGACCCGAGTGAACCCGGACCACCAGTCCGATCAGAAAGCAAAGCTGAATAGAAGTCTTCATGCTGTTGTCTCCTCTCCTCAACTCTCTGATTAGACTGAGGCTTTGCTGCTACTTTTATACCATAAACGACCCCACATTGAGCAAGAACCTGAGTCATGACATCACGAAAGAGGGAGGAGGAAGTGAAGAATCACTCCATACCATGAATTTAATTAAATATTTAGCCGGCAGGTCTTAATTTAATTTATATGTTTCCATTTCAATTAATAACAAAATCAACTAAGTAAACTTTCTTTGTCGAAGTAGTTTACTTCATTAACAATAGTCCTAAGTTTTACCTTAAAATAATACAATGATGAAAAAACATGCAGTGAGAGAGTTCTGCAAAAGGAAATGTCTTTATGATGAGCGAACTAAATGAATGGCTATAAGAAAATCACCAATATGTTAATTCCATATTCAGGTCTAAAATTCATACTTTTCAAAATATATATGGTCTAAAAAATATTTAATTGTGGTGCAGAGGTTAACACTATTGGAAGAAGATTTTCTTCTTTTCAGGTTTCTGCAGCTCTGGTTTTCTCCTCTGGCCAAAAACATTTTAATAGATGAATTAAAGATAGAATGATGGACTTGATGTTCAGGATGTTTTTCTGTGTTCAAACTCAGTTCTACAGTATCTTTGTATTTTTTTCAGACACATAAGCTTTAAATAATCTACTCTTTATCATCCCCTTTTAGGAAATGACACACATTAGTAAAGCGATGCTGTACTTTTTAATCTTACATCAACATTACAGGAAGGATTACCATTTCAATTACTTCGGGAATCCTTGCTGCAGTATTAAATCAGTTAAAAATCAGTCTGTGTGAGAATAGAGGGTGCCACAGTGAGATGTGTTCTATTTGGCTTGTTTTTATACGAGATGCCGCTTCTAAAATTACCATCCTATTAACCTGGACTTGGGACCAGCAGGTCCAGCATTTTCAAAAGTGCTGATATATAGAGCCCTAATGGCCAGGACTAATTACTGTCTTAAATTACTGTCTTATCTCTCTGCATGTTTTTATACATGGGAGAAAACTGCAGAGACCCATGCAAGTGCAGGGAGAACACTTCAACTTTACACAGGGGCAACCTGTGTTTGTCTAAACTGACAAGACCTCCTTGCAGGATGCCACCGTCACAGCCTAAGTCCACTTTCTTCATCATTGAGGATCAAGAGGACTTTGTTGATCGAACTCATTTCATTTAATTTTATTTAATTTTATTTCATTTCATTTAATATTTTATTTCATTTTATCTGTATTTTAACTGTATTTTATTTTATTTCATTTCATTTCATTTTGTTTCATCTGCATGAGCTTGTTTTAGGGTTGATTAAATCCAAATCAGGTTTAAATCCATCTATAACTTACTTACAAATGTCTGATTAAATAATTTGGATATAGGGAACTTCCAAGTGATAACAAAACCACAATGCATTTCTTCATGGTTAAGCAACTTCTTTTCATCACACTGTTGTACACCATTGTAAGGAACTTGCAAAACATCCCCTAATTCCATCACCAGCCTGCACAGTCATGACAGAGTTCATGGTACAGTCAAAATAACAACAAATATTTAAATATAGAGACGAAAGCTAAACATGCTAAATGGCTGGTCGTGCAGCACAGTGATCAGTCAGCAGTGAGCAGCTAGGTTTTTTTTCTTATACGACAACAAAAAAATTAAATTACAATATTAAAGCCTTATTATAGCCTTATTAAAGCCCAATTTAATTTCCTATGCTAACCTACCACACGCAGTTCCTAAATTAGTTTTAATTACTCAGAATTTTATTTCTCACCCCCTCCCTCTCACTCTATCACACACTCCTACACACACAGGAAATTATTCACTTACACTAGAATCTTAATCCTAACCCTGAAATTATAAATACTTTCACCCCGACATTAACTAAAACCATACAAGAGAATTTCATTTTTTAAAAAAACCCCGAATGATTTACATTGTAAGGAGCAGCTTGGGGTCTCCAAATTACACAAGGTCCCCACATATAAGTGTGTAAACAGGTTTTGTTATATATACCTGTACACACATATGTTCAGTTCACATCATTTTAAAACTAAGCACCAAAACAAAGATCCATGAAAAATCAGTAAAATATGAAAAAAACTGTAGCTTTAATGCTTTGGAATTGTTTAAACATTTTTAAACAATGTCACAAATTCTTTTCAGACTCACCTTGATTTTTGAGTGAAGCCATAAAGTTCCATGGAAACCTCAATTTACAATTCAAGACTGATGCGTGTGGTTTTGGACTATACCTGTACAATCAGGAGAGAAAAAAAAACCTTTGATAAGCCATTTAGTTCATCAAGGAAGGGCTTCTCGTTTACATCTGGCAAAAATAACTCAGATATTTACATCGGAGTTACTTTTGGCTGATGTGTGGCCCTAATCAGGTAAATATGTGGCCCAAATTTTTTTATTTATATAGCACTTTTCACAATAGTACATCGTCACAAAGCAGCTTTACAGAAGCCGGATCAACATTATAATTTTAATTATTATTTTACAACTTTATTCCTAAAACCATTCTCACTCCAAAAACTATCAGTGATTGGACAAGCTGTCAGACAGGGTTAATTTGTTTTGTGGGTAAAGTTGGGCTCAAAGGACAGATGTGCAGTGATTAGAGTACTGGGACACATTATACAATTAAAATTTATATGCGCATACTGCAGAACAGCATTCCCCCCTCAGTCTACAGATCAGTGTGCAAACAAGAAAATTGAGAAATCCTGAAATTACTTGAATTTCAGCATCAAACAAGCAGAAGCATAATTAAACCAACAACCCAAAACAAAGTGGTGTTAGTCAGCATCCCGCATCTGAGGATGTGATGTGTCATGCTAATTGCTTTTCCTGGAGCCAGGATTTTCAGCACTGAGCGCAACATGCACTAAATGAAAATCAGTTCAAAACATGATGGCCTTCACAGCATCACACACAACAGTGCAAAACCTAGACCTTAAACAGATGCTTTATTTAGGCCATGTCTTACATTTCATCATACTTCCAGAGCATCAGCTTCAGTGGGTGAAAGGTTGGCTTTCAGTTGGTTAAGTATGGACCCTGTGACGATGATACAAAATACACAAACAAAAATCTACACATCCCCTGTCCATGGTTAAAGTTAAAACTCATTATTTTGTGACAGTAACGTTTATTTTTATTATAAGATTATTATTTGAAATAATAACCAACAGGTGACAGACAAAAATAGAAAACAGATGTAATACAGATGTAAACTACAATGTTCATCTTTATTTTAATTGAAGAAAATAGACAATGGTGCAAGAAGTGTGTGTGCCCAAACTTATGACTGGTACTATATATATATATATATTCACTAAGAGAGAAAACTCTTAAGAAGTCCATAAATGGTGAGTCCGGTTGATTTTATTCTATATGTGTATACAGGAAGCGAAGGGAATTTTTCTTCTGGTTACTTACCTCACTCTCTCAGTTCTTCACACAAGTAACAACATGCCTACAGATTTAATGATAAACGATCATATAAGGTGGGGAACTACACCTAAACATCATATATCTTTGCATTGACTCCTCCAGGAGACGTCATTTAGTGTGCTGCAAACGGGGGGGGTGCCATTTAAGGAGTGGACCTCCACAGGCGAACCTGAAAAATACATTGCACTTAAATATAAATATATATATTTAATGTGAATAAAAAGCTTTCAGGAAAAGAAGAGAGCAACCTGTGAATGTGTGTAATTCTGTGAATCAGTATGAGATAAAATTTTTATTATCTTCCGCTTTGTCCTATATTAGGGTCGCGGGGGGGTTCCCCATGCCCATCCAGGGGAGAACGTTTCGGGCGCTGGGCAGATACACCCAGGACAGGGCGCCAATCTTTCGCAGGGCACACACTCACACAGACACGCATACATACACACACTATATGGGGCAATTTGGAGAACTCAATTAACTTGATCCATGTTTTTGGACTGTGGGAGGAAACCGGAGAACCCGGAGGAAACCCACGCGGACACGGGGAGAACATGGAAACTCCACCCAGATGGGGATTCGAACCGGGAATCCCTAGTGCTGAGAGGCGGACGTGCTAACCACTAAGCCGCCTAAAAATTAAAATTTTTAACAAATGAAGTATAAATTGTTCGGATTATTGGGAAAAAATTCTTACATTCACATTTAGCAGACGCTTCTATCCAAAGCGCCAAACAAATGTAAGAACAACACAAGTCATTTAAAGTAGTTAGGATGAAACCAGTGAGACTGTAGTATAACCAAACCTGATTATTATCTAATCTGGCTTCAATGTTTCTTATTTTCTTGACATCTATTTTCTTCACAAAATAGTACAAAGGAGCAAATAGATTCATTTAACAACACAGTTGGAGTTGGAGACTTTAGACCTGCATGACACAGACCTGCCAGGTTATTCTGACTATGCAGTTTTATTAAGGACACGGCTTGAACGTTAATAAGAATCGATCACATGCTTTTTCTGAGTAACAGGATGCCAGCCATCTCCACACGCTAACTACTCATGCATAATATTTGGTTAATGATGATGCACTTGGAGCTCCTTTATGTACATTGGCCATGTTGCTACGATTGACAATAAAGGAAGTATTCACTTCCACCCGTCTTAGACAGTCCAAATGAATCGCTGTTTCCCAACTCCCCTCATGAATAGATGGCGATGATGTCATCGGGATTTGAACCTATGATTTATGAATGATACTATGAACATAATTTTTGTGTCACTTAGAGCCCAACCTCATGTTTACAAAAGCACCCCGCCGTTACATCAACGTGACGAACTTGCGGTAGAAAGATGTCTTTTATTCCTTAAATAGAAACCAGTCATCAGATCAGTTCCTCCTTTAGATTCCTCTGGATAAGTTTCTGTGAGTGCAGCCTTATGGAATCTGAAATCCAGAAACTATAATAGACAGAATCAAAGGATCTGCCCAAAAAAAACAACTCAACACACTTAAATGTCTGTCAAGTATTACAAATTCTTCTACAGAAGGTCAGACTATTATTAATTTTAGTATTTGATTTCCTGATGAGTGAAAAGGGTTTTTCCTGGATTGGTCTCGTAAAATTATGTAATGAATGAATTCAGAACCTGATATTTTTCTTATAAACTTTACTGAATTATGAGGTCATAACAAATTTTGCTATATGTGAGCTAATTATATCTGACAGCAGCAAGCTACACTAAAATTAGGTAGGGTTATGAAGGGCGAATCACTTTCTGGTTTTGTCTACAGCAAGCAAGACGAGCACAAAAGTATAAGAAAAATGTATGTATACAAAAGCAAAGCTTGCATGGAGTTTGTGGAAGGCTCTTTGCCTGTTTCTGCAGAACTTGACGCATACAGAACCCTGACCTTAATCCCAACCAACATATTTGGGATGAACTATAACAGAGAACGTAAGACATATTAAAGTGCTGATCTAGTATCAATGCCCAACCTAACAAATAAGCAAAAAACTTCCCAGAACACTGAAAGCTGTAATAGCAGCAGAGGAAACAGCAGTTAAGAATTGGATGTATAAATAAGGGACGTCACCAAGGCTTTATTATATAGGTCTATAAATCCACCTTTTAAAAAGCAGCAAACAGAGACTAAGAGCTGAGTGACAACTTTAATAAAACATGGTTCTGAATGGACTTAACATCAAGCAGCTGATGCTTTTAAACAGGTTTTTAAGTGATCACATCTGATCGAGGTTCTAATCACATCTGATTAAGGTTCTAATCACACATAAACACAGTTTTTAGTCACCAGCACAAGATGGCACAAGAATGGCGTAATGGCAGTGCTTCCTTTATACTTTTCTTTACACCGCAGCTACCACACGATTGACCCAGGTATAGCTACATGATATGCAGGTATATGAGAATAAACATTTACAGAAGCTGAGATTCGAGGTCAAAGGCAACAAACTTTGAGTAAAAGCGCTTTCAGACCAAACAGTTCCAAGAAATTAACGAAGAGGGTCTAACCACTAAACAAATCTCAGGGAACTATCCATTATCAGGGCCTGTGAACTGTGTAATCACACTGTCAGTAAAAACCCTGTGGTGTTGTGTGTGAACCAGCTGACCAGTTCCTCTTTAATAGTTGTTAAATCAATGTTGCATCAATGTGCGGTGTTGACAATGCTGTAGTTACTCCATCCCGTATAACGAGGGTGTGAGCCTGTTATTTACAGCTGTATAAAGATCTTTAAAAATTATGCCACTGACCCAGTGAGCTGATGTTGCACTGCATCACATAGTAAAATCCCTGTGTAAAAAAAAAGTGGAACCCTCTATGGTACCTTTACATTTGTGGCCATTTAAAAAAACACACGCACATTGTTTCTGTGAGACCCCAATGCTAGCCCTATGAGGTAAAGTGTAATTCATACGTAGGAGAACAGAGATTTAACCCTTATTGCACTTCTATGTATATAATTCCACTCGGTTCCTTGGATGGGAACAAACAACAGAGGTACTTCTCTGAATCATATATAAGAACTCAATTCTCAGAACTATAAGACTGTTTGGTGTGAAAGCGCCTTAAGACTGAACTGAAGGCATCGCTGATATCATGGGTCCACGTTAACCAAAGCAGCACTTTAGGTTAAATGTGCATTACCTCAGTGCTTCTCAATCCTGGTCCATGCTTTTACTTCAAAAGGTAGAATTTAACTCTATATATGCCCAAAATCATGTAGACACAAGTCTCTGATCTCAAAAAGATGGCCCTTGTGTGATTTGCATGTTCTTCTCATGTCTATATTGGATGGGAACTGGTTGTGTGCAAAATAACCTACTGCCTACCAGGTAGGCAAAAACTGCATGTGAATATAAAGGCATCATGTAGGTTTAAAAATCGTATTAAAATGTAAGCCACCTTGAAGCTTCAAATTGAGAATCATGTAAACAAAAAGAATAATGGGGCAGCAGAAGATGCATGCCAAATGCATATTTTACACAAAAAGCCTACTGCTTTATGGTTTAGACTGTACTTACTAGCTCAACACTAGTGTAGTAGGCACTTTAGGATGCGGCGGATGGGGTAAGTAAAAAAAAATAATCTGTATGAAGATCAATAAGTACTTCTGGTGGGTTTATTGATATTAAAAAAAAAATCATGGAGGACCAGTTTTGAGAAGCACGACGCTGTGACGTCGTCTCTATGCCTGTGCTTCTGAAGTGACTTTCATGCACTGGTACAGACACATTTAACACCTTTATGATTCGATACATACAAAAAAAAATTACAGCAATTCAGCAATCTGACTTGAGGTTTCCTGGCAGTTTAACATGTGTTCATCAGGACACACACTGTGCAGAGCTTCTGACGCATGAGAATGAGTCGCTGGGTCCTGAGTCAACACAACTGGGGTACAGAATGTTAAACACAGTAAAGTTTCACCTTGTTTCTAATCCCCTTCTACAACCCAAAGTCAGCGGCAGATAGAGAATTAAAGTTCTGTAAATAATGGTAACAAGCAGGTTTATATGACGAGTTGCCATTTTATTAGGGACACAAGATACACAAGTACGTTTGGGAGGGTTGCCCCAAATCACTTCGATTCATTTCCGCCCTTTCTTTTTACTAACCCAGCAGCAGGGTCCTGTGAGTGTTTAAAAAATACAGTATAAATAAAACTAAAGGTGCCTCAATGAATTTTAATTATTTTTGACAAACTCAATGATTTGGTTAACAAAGTTTATACCTCCATTAGAGGCTTTGTGAAATGTAGTTCGTATAGATCAACAATACAGCCATTTCCAAACATGTAGGTGAAGCTTCTTAACTGCAACTCCCTCATGCCAGTATCCTAACAACCAACAGAGGGTGCTGTTGCAGAGGCAGGTTGGATTTTTCTAAACAGCCCAGGCAGAAACAACTTGCAGGGTGATGAGGTGTGGATTATAGTACATCTTGTCTGTATGTTACTAAAATGCAGTTAAAGAAAAAAATTGGATATTGGCCAATCACAATGCAAGGTTATATCCAGGCTTCAATATAAACTATACTGAAGCTCCCTTTTAACTGAACATACAGCAAAATTTAGCTTTGATTACTATGAGAAGAGTTACATTAGTAATAATGGATCACAGTTTAAAATAACAAAGTGCATCTCTATGGTATGTAAAAAAAAAGAGAGTGAAATGTAGAAACAAGAAGCTGTTCGTAAAAAGTGCACAGTGAGTGTACAATAATGCTGTGATTTAAATAGGTGTATTTGAAATATATGCACTGCCATGCATATAATAAGGGGGGGATTTACAAAAGTTCCCTTAATAAACTGGCAACCTGTCTTAAACCTCAGCACTAGAACCAAATTCACCTTTAAATTACAGTAAGTGTTAATGACATTAAAGATCATATTACTTCACTAGTGCTGCAGCCAGCACACTGATTCCTTCATTAGATTTTAAATACAAAAAATAAAAAAAAACTTCTCCAGCTAAGAAATCATTGTTTTCATACATATAAATAATACTACAAAACAAACACAGTGATTGGAGGAACACTGTGAAAGCAGTCTAACACATTTCTGCACATTGAGAAATCACATTCAGTCATTTCCTCAAATCCTGGAACGACCTGGGAAAAGTGTAATACCCAATAAAACATTCCAGCATAAAACCCCTTGAGAAAAAAACCCACCCCGTTGTTGTCGATCATGAATTCAATCAATAAATAATTTATACAGTTAATCTGAGACATCATCATGCTGCTGATTGGGATTAAACACGAGAGCGTGGTATAGCTGCACATCCACTGATAAATGTAATAATTATGAATTAATATCAGTCCTTAAAGGATATTAAAGCAACAGTATGCAACAATTTTACCTTCATGCAACAGCTTCAACATCATTTATGGGATATGGTGAGTTGTAACAGGGAGAATGGCGCCATGTTCTTAAACACACTGCAACGAATGCTCCACCTATTGTACTAATTAATGCACAGCTGGCTGTAATTTCCAGTAAGAAGTACACAGCAACCCATTTTATGTGTTGTGATTGTTAAGCAACCACATTTTTTCTCTTCGTAGTCTAGAACTAACTCTTAATCATTCACCGAGCAGAAACAACTGCAGCCTATGAATCTATTTCATATTGTAATCTGACACAGAACAGGCATTTAACCAAAATGACTTTAAAGCTGTTGTTTTATGGTAAAATCTTTGTAGCTTTGGTATAAAGTCCGTCCATAATGTTACATACTGTTGCTTTAAAGATGATTTGCAAGTCGTTTCGTCTCTTGTTAGCAAGATACATGATAAACAGACTAACTGAGTGCAAAACCACTTGATTCCACGACCAGCACAAAGCTCAGTGATTAATAAGCGAATACAGACACAGAGGCTCTCCATTTCAGAGAACCTCCCCCTCTTTCTCACAGCAAACTGAATTTTAAGGAATGGGAGAAGCAAACTTCTAGAGGCTTTTTGCCTCCTCAGACGGGTCCCGCAGCCGGGCCTCGTAGTGTCCAAGCTCTGGCTGCATTCTGCTTTAACTCATCTTAGAAGACTCGATGTGCAGCACGGGCCAAAAGCCACACAGAAACTGTAACAGGACAAATGCATGGATGGAACAAGTGTAGAGTTTTATATCAACACAAACACAAAGTGTTTCAAAAGTATTCAGGCAAAGCTTAGAGCCATTGAATTCAGCTGTTTATTTAGTCCTATTGTCATGGGTGTATAAAATCAATCACCTATATATGCATTTTGAACATGGTGTGTTTCCTGCTTTTTAAGAACTGTTTGGGGAAGGTCATTTGCTGTTTCAGCATAACTTGTTTTAATATGTGGTTATGGGACTGTGGACATAACCTGTGGTCATGGGACTAAATAGCACATTCATTAATCATTAAAAAGTGTGTCAGTATTTTTGTTTTAGGAAAGCGTACAGCAAATAAAGAGGTTTTAAATTTTAAGTTTTCAAAACCACGTTTGTGTGCACACGCAAAACTTTGCCACCTTGTGGACACAGATGGTAACGAACCAATGAAGCGGCGCTACAATTGTTTAAACCAGACATAATATTTGATTTAAAGCATTAGATGCATTAAAAAAACTAAATATAAACAATAATGCATTACATATAGTGCAGATATGTTACAGTCATTAATAAATTACATTTAAATAAGTGACAAAATAAACAATACTAAATGTTATAATTTCTAATTTGGTATAAAAATGTAAATTTACAACAATAATCATCTCATGATTGACAGCAGTCAGTATTCAAATAAACTAAAAATAATACAGTATTTAAAATTTCCAGCACTTTCACAGAAATGCCTATATTTGTTAGGAAAGTGTGTGTTTAACCACAGTGCCACTGAATTATTATTTATACAGACAATAATTTACTAATAGTTTTGTTATATTTATGGTTGATTTGGTATTGTGATTCATTCATTCATTCATTCATTATCTTACGCTTTATCCTCTATTAGGGTCGCGGTGGGGTTCCCCATGCCCATCCAGGGGAGAACGTCTCGGGCGCTGGGCAAAAACACCCAGGACAGGGTGCCAATCCATCGCTGGGCACACACTCACACAGACACACTCTATATGGGGCAATTTTGAGAATTCAATTGACTTGATCCATGATTTTGGACTGTGGGAGGAAACCGGAGAACCCGGAGGAAACCCACGCAGACACGGGGAGAACATGGAAACTCCACCCAGATGGGGATTCGAACCGGGAATCCCTAGCGCTGAGAGGCGAACGTGCTAACCACTAAGTCACCGTGCCGCCTTGGTATTGTGATTGTTTAATTTAAACTTATTTTGTAATGGATTGATAGTGAGTTTGATGACATCGTGCAAAATGCTTTTACACACATCATGACACATTTAATAAGAGCATTTGTAATAAGTCTGTGATTACATTTTAATAACAGAGATCAAACTTATGCCGGTGAGCAAATTGAAGGAGCCATGAAGCTGAACTCACCTTAATTTTGGGCCTAAGCTTGAGGTAGGTGCATCGAATATAGAGGCTGCAATAAAGAAAAAAAAATCACATTTTACATTAGTATTTTTTTATTATTATTATTTTTTTTAGATTAAGAAATCAAAACCCGTCTGAAGCCGCGGTCTGTACCTTAGCAGGATGTGGAGGTAGGAGCCGAGGCCTGTTAGAATATGCCACCACGCGTGGAGTTGTGTCACCGCTCCAGCTACAGGGAGTAGCCTCTGCCGTGCAGCTCTGAAAGCATGGCTCATCTTAATAAATCCCAAAGACCTGAATCTAAATCTGTAGCATGAAACCCACCTTAAAGAGTCACAGAATATATTATCAATGTTCCACAGGACAAATCCCAACAGGAAGATGGATAGTGAGGCATAGCACAACGTTCTCAGCCATGGATACACCCTAAAACACAGGGCACAGTTTAGTCAAGTGGGGCTGATTTCTTGTAACCACACACCCCACTCATAATTACATACATTAAACTTAACTGGAGCGAAAATCCTTATTATTACAATAAAAGCCTTACTGTATTTTTATTTTAACATAAGAATCTTTATAAGTATAATTACTTACCATGTGACTATGAAAATGGACCGAAATACTAAGAATGCCACCAGCACTCCATACATGACCTGCATAAGAGAAAATTAAACTTATTGAATTCTACAGAAACGCAAACAAAGCACTCAAGACAATGTGTATGGATTATACATCTCTCTCACACTGTTGATGTTGATGCATTACTAAACAAAACACGAGCTCACAATGGCATCATGCTCCCACACGCTCAGGTATCGGACTCACTAATCTGCCTGAGCTCTGCCCTCATGCCCCCATCCACAACCGGCTCCGCCACATTGGCAGGTCCTGCTTTGTTTTCGGTTTGGGTGCGACACAGTGCTAAAAGTGTGCGTTTGGTAAAACCCACATGGACTGACAGCAAGAAGATCTGATAGAGCTTTAACAACTAGCACACACCCTCTCCCACTTCACTACAAACATGTAAACGGCCTTCCAGAATAATACTGACTAATCACAATTTATACAAAAACACACTTCCTGTCTGAGGCAAATGCTTCCCTCTTTGGCCTTTATGTGTCTGCCATGCTGTGGACTCGTGACTTTAAAAAAAATGGAGTAAAAAAATTAATGAATTAAATATTAACATGAGCAGAATGTCTTTTATTATTTGTTTCACAGCACTAATGAGCCTCCTATGACTCTTCTACAAACCAGCGTATTGAGTTTATCGGCCCATCATGCTAAATTTAGCTGCAGCAACTGCTTGAGGGCAAATCAGAGTTTGTTAGGGCCTGTCAGAGGTGCAGCAGTAAATGTTTTACAGCTTACCTGGTGGAAGACTGGCTCTTTCCACTGCAAGTACACCTACAGAAGATAAGAGAAAAAAATTATTTATATCATCTGGACATCTTCACATACAGTTTATCCATACAGTTAACTGTTTGAGTGAATCAACTCTAAATGTACATCATTTAAACCCACTTTTTAACTCTAAAGGACATTTCTGATTGGTTGATTAGTCTCAGTCCAAAAGTGTCACACAGACGTGGCACACAATATCACACCATCACATCAATTTCACCGTATTGCTGAGAATAAGGCACCACCTGATACCAAAAACACCTGCTCTGTGGTGGAGTACAGAGTAAAGGGAACTAACCAAGTACTAAATGTAGAGGGAAACAAATGGACCCTGTAACTATAGAACTACAAAGTGTATTATTATGGTATAAGGAACAAAGGACAATCAATTCAATAAACAAAATCTTACCACACTAACGATAATACTGAAGAAGAGAAGCAGTGCGATGGGAAAGTAGTTTATAGTGTGTCTCTGCTTGAAGCATTCGTACCTGTAATGGAAAAACAAGGCTTAATGACATCACTACAATGATACTATGTGGTCAAAATTATGCATACACTCAAGAGTTTCCGCCAATTCATTTGTTTAGCACCATAAGTTTTGATTTGGATTTGGCATTCAAATTTTAAGGGTTTTACGCTGGGCTTCTCCCACTGCCTCCACCCTCCACAGTGCTGGAAATGTAAAAAAGGTTTGTAGTATAGGTTGCCGTTACAACAGTAGTGAAGGATCACTCATCCAGCATCCCCATCAGACCTGGTCGGGCTAAAAGCAGTGTTTAAGGTCTAACAGCAGTGTTGCCTCAGTATTTCGATCACTCTCTTCATCACTGTTTAAACTCCCCACAAACACATGAATTAAAGTTTTAGATAGGTCCAGGAATCAAAACTTCACTTACAGACAATAGACGAAGACACAGCAACTGTAGATCATCGGCAACTCATCTAACAACTACAAACAAGTTATACACAAACACAATTAGACATGATGTAAAACAAAATAATTCAATACAAAAATACATGCACATCTATTTAGATATATACTGTAACTAATCACCTACACATTAAACCTATGACCTCCCAAAATGCAGCTCTAACAGTGCCCTTGAATCTGTTAAGGTTTTATAAATGGTTTTAGAGCACGTCAGTATAAATTTTCTAATTGTGAAGTCAGACATTGATGTTAGATAAGAGGGCCAAAGTCATCGCTAGCTAAGGTAATTCCTTTAGTAATGTGTAAAAAGAGAGGAATAAAACAAATCTCACCTGCATTTCATACTGCAGCGTCATGTGGAAGCACCAAGAACCAAGGCCAACAGCTACATAAATAACAGTGACATCATCAAATAATAACACAGGTACAAATCTATAATGTATAAAACATCATCTACCAACATTTCAGTACTGCTATTGTTGACAATTAAGGAAAAATTCAGAAATTAAATCTTTTTTTTTTTTTTTTATGTAACCCTCCTTTTCCTACCACAACCAAAAACACATATATCGTATACCAGCGCTGTGAGGTGAACATGCAAGTGCTATGGTTACATAATTCAAAATAGCAAAATTCAGTAAGTCATTTGAATTATTTTCTACTGCATAATCATGCTTTTTATGCCTAGTAGAATAGTAGTCAGTATGCAACTTCTGGATCATGTGTGTTTTTGCATCAGTAACTAAAGAAATTGTAGAAAATGACTGTTTCTGCAATATACATCCAAAATATAAAGTATCGTTTATCTTTCTGTCTGTTTCAACTCACCAGCAAGGCCTAAAAAGGAGTACACATAGCGGACCTCCAGTCCCTCTTTATATGTTTGTATCGCTCCATAAATAGGAGGTAAAATCATAATCAGGTTACTGACTGTGTTCCCTGCAAAAAATAAACGACACATTGATATGCATTTGTTAATCCGTGATTTTCAACCCATATCCCTAATATAAAGATTTGTCCTGTACTGGTTCTAATGCTGCTGGAATAGTGGATGTACAGTCACCGGGTACATTCGGTAGCCACAATCCCTAGTCCGCGTTAGGGATTCCCAGTTCGAATCCCCATCTGGGTGGAGTTTCCATGTTCTCCCCGTGTCCATGTGGGTTTCCTCCCACAGTCCAAAAACATGGATCAAGGTCAAGTGAATTCTCCAAATTGCCTCATATAGAGTGTGTCTGTGTGAGTAAGTGAGTGAGTGTGTGCCCAGAGATAGATTGGCACCCTGTCCTGGGTGTAGCTTCCCAGCGCCCGAAACTTTCTCCCCTGGATGGGCATGGAGAACCCCAACGCGATCCTGGTATTTACATTTTAGGTCATTTAGCAGACGCTTTTATCCAAAGCGACTTACAAGGTCACAACAACCCTGGAGCAATGAGGGTTAAGGGTCTTGCTCAAGAACCCACACAGGTAACTTCAGTGGACCTGGGATTTGAACCCCCAACCTTAAGGTTGATAACCCAACACCCTAACCACTGAGCTTTATCCCACCCTCAGTAGAGGATCAAGCAGAAGATGGATGGATGGTATGATACATGCCTAATAGAGCGAGTTATACTGTGAAAAGAATGTAATTGTTTTTTTACGTATTCTGTGTGTCAGATGTGGGTGACAGGGCCCTGGGTTCGGAAACAACACACTTTTGTGCTTTATCCTTTAATTTGGACATTCCAGATAACAGACTCGACTCCAGACAACTAAAACTAAAAGTTGTTCCATTCATTTTCAGTGCGTGACCACGAGACTAAAACTTTTAAGTAACAACGATCAAAACAACTAATATGTTAATGACAGAATGATCTAAACTATAAAATCACATAATATTAAATATCATGATGAGTCATCTCGAAGCTTAAGAGTCGACTCCCAGTCTTGACGACCGTTTGCGGTCGTCAAGACTGGGAGTCGACTCTTAAGCTTCTAAGACTCCCGAACACAAAACGTTCGTACAATCGAATGTTTGCGCATATGAATGCTAGCGACGTTCTAAGCCATTTAATAAAAAAAATAATCAACATTTTAGTCTTTTGCACGGAGTTTGACGCTTTGTTTACATCGGGGAGTTCGGCGTTAGCGGGGGGCTGGACTCCTCACTCCCGTCCCGGCTGAGGGAACGACCTCTGGCGCTAACGCTAGCCTGCTAACGCGTTCAGCTGCCGCGAATGCACTGCAGCCGCAGACACTTTATGTCGTACTTACAGAATTCGGCGATGTAAAATGTCACGGCATAATTTTCTTCACACCAATCCAGTGTGGAGGTCGGAGCGCCCCAGTAACCCTGCCTGTCCACCACCGGAGCCATGATTTGAAAATGGGTGGAGCTGGTACTTCCTAAAGGGCGGGGCCTGTGTTAACGGGCTAGGGTGCTGTAGCCAATCAGGAAGCAGCGATCTGGGTCGCGTACAGGTGCGATAACTACACCTGGCTGCTGTTACCTGTGTGTTGCAGGTACTATATGTTCAGACAGGTCGAGTAGCAAATGTTATCTACAGTGAGGACACGTCTTACTGGAATGAAGATCAGCTTTTTTTTTTAAAATCTTTTTATCAGAAGTTCTGTTATGTTCCAATAAACTGTCATAAGTCGGCGGTTTTGTTCCAAAAGAATTGAATGCGTTTTACTGTCAATCATTCATTCATTCATTCATTCATTATCTCTAGCTTTATCCTATATTAGGGTCGCGGGGGTGGGGGGGGGGGTTCCCCATGCCCATCCAGAGGAGAACGTTTCGGGCGCTGGGCAGATACACCCAGGACAGGGCGCCAATCAATCGCTGGGCACACACTCACTCACACAGACACACTCTATATGGGGCAATTTGGAGAATTCATTTGACTTGATCCATGTTTTTGGACTGTGGGAGGAAACCGGAGGACCCGGAGGAAGCCCACGCGGACGCGGGGAGAACATGGAAACTCCACCCAGATGGGGATTCGAACCGGGAATCCTTAGCGCTGAGAGGCGAACGTGCTAACCACTAAGCCACCGTGCCGCCTTACAGTCAATCATTCATCCTTCATTCATTATCTCCCGCTTTATCCTCTATTAGGGTCGCGGTGGGGTTCCCCATGCCCATCCAGGGGAGAACGTTTCGGGCGCTGGGCAGATAGACCCAGGACAGGGCGCCAATCAATCGCTGGGCACACACTCACTCACACAGACACACTCTATATGGGGCAATTTGAAGAATTCAATTGACTTGATCCATGTTTTTGGACTGTGGGAGGAAAACGGAGGACCCGGAGGAAACCCACGTGGACACGGGGAGAACATGAAAACTCCACCCAGATGCTAGCGCTGAGAGGCGAATGTGCTGACCACTAAGCCACCGTGCCGCCTTACTGTCAATCAATTACTTATTAATTAAATGCTGGGCTTTATTATTAGCTCTAACTGCCTTCCTTGTCTGGTTCTTTTGAGATGTGACCGGCTTTCTGGAGGTGTAGTCAGATCTTTATCCGTGGCTCTACCGATGAATACTGGATGGAACCTGAATATTAATTGGACTGGCGGTCCTGCGGGACCCCATTAATGGACTCACATATAGTTCTCCAGTTGTTAGAGTTATTCCATTTGTTAAATATCTGTACATGGCTGTCCCACATTGTTGATGCTGACCGGCCGCTCAAGGAGGATGAGTCCCCCACTGAGTCTCGGTCCTCCCAAAGTTTCTTCCTTAAATAACAACATAACGGGGAGTTTTTTCTTGCCACTGTCACTTTGGCTTGCTCTTTGGGGTTTAAAGGCTTTTCATTCTGTAAAGCTGCTTTGTGACAATGTACTGTTGTAAAAAGCGTGACATAAATACATAACTTGAACTTGAACTTGAACTGAATAGACAAACAAATCATCAATGGCGGGAAACCATGATTGATTGAGAGAGCTCTGAATTCTCAAGGATCCCACTTCGGTATATAATCCTTAGGTGGGCTGTCCTTCTTTTGTGTGGGTCAATGTGAATGGACCTTCCATATATGGTGGGGACTTCCTGAGCCCCCCATCTCAATAATACATTGAACAAATGTTACCTGCCCTCTAAGTCTATTTTTTGACTGGTCACTCAGACATTCTGACTCCTTCTCACACTCATTCGACAAATGGTCATTCCCACAATATATTATACACGCTCATCCCACACCCCACACCTGGTCATTCCCTCTGTTCCCTGCAGCCATTCAGCAGTTGTTTGAACTATGTGTAATTAGCAAATGTCATTACAAAAGTAAAGAGTATTACAAAGTTGAGCAAAACCTTACAAAGAATGCAATTCATGTCTTTTTATGTTCAAAAAATTCCAACAGTTTAAACCATTCCTGTACAAAGCAATTTAGCAGCAGGCCAAATGCAAATGAAGACATGTTCAGGTTGCAGTGCCAATAAAGCAAATATGAGTGGACGCAGGCAGAATATCAGAACCTGAAATTGTCTTTGTCACTGATGCTTGAAAGCACAGATAAAACTCATCTGTCAGTATAAATAAATTACAGCAGGGAGGTTCCTTTGTTTTGAAAGGGCTTGGTTAAATATGCAGGGTGATTCATGTTAATACTTTGCCCTCCCTTCTGAGAATAATGGCCTTTGACACACCAGACATCGCACAATGGCACCAGCCTGTTTCTTCTCGCACATAAGCTATTGTAAACCACACCTGCCAACATGCCTTTGTGGGGCCCACATGGGGTTAAACTGGGCTGCAGGGGATTTACTTGCTGTGGGACCAAACCCATGCAAAAGTCATGAGTGACATATGGTATATAAACAAGCTAAATAGGTTGTGTAAATTATATTCATTCAAATACATATTCATATTTTGATTTTAGGCTGAATTTTTTTTTCAATGTAGTGTCCACTGGCTGATAAAAATGACTTGGTTCTTTCTAGATTCATATTACTTAAATTCAAGTTGTATTCTTTTAACTGTATATGAACAGTTTGGGGAAGGCCCTTGCCAGCATGCCTATGGTGCAGTGCTTAAGCCAAGGTATATAAAGTCACATTTAAGCGCATATATGACATATATGTAATACAAAACACATTTTATTATAAAGTGGTGCAGGTTTCATTTTTATTTAAAAAAAAACAAGATGGACAATAACAAGAGTTTCATTCCATCAAGGGAAGTGCAGAGGTGTGGATTTAGATATTCAGTGTGGGACAGAAACAGAAGTGGTGGAGAGGATTGTAGTCTGTGCAATTCCTGAGGTTCAGAGATCATTAGCCGAAATGATTCTGTGTACAAAACCAATCAGAAGTGCAATAAAAAGCAAAAGCACTAGGTAGGTGAAGAAGCGAGAAGCTGGAGTGATGCTCTACTGTCGAATCCTGCCACTGGGTTGATAAAAAGAAGTGATTATCACTGTATGTGTGATGGAGGTTGCACATGACAGCTCCTGCAGTGCAACAGTGTTTGGAGGAGCAGCACATCTTGTGCTGATGTATAGGATTTGAATTGGAGTACAATAAAAAAGAATCCAAACACAAAGTCCCTTCATACTATGACATAACATGCACCTGGATGGTGGTGTGCTCAGCCTTTACACACATTTGTTAACATTAGGAATGAAACCTGTTAACTGTACTTCAATAATCACATTCAGCTCAGATGAAGACCTTGGCTTGCGAATGCTTTGCATTGTGTTTACAGCTTGTTCTGGTCTATAGATGGTCTGGAATTTCCTCCTGAGGTATTCACCACCTCCTCCTTTCAGTCCCAGAGACACACACACACACACACTCCCTCGCACATGCAGTCACACACACAGACACAAACTGTCAATCCATTTGCCTTAATTTAGTTATAATTCGTCTCTCATCTTATCGCCTTTGGGCCGGACAAGCCTGCCGATGAAGAGGATGGAGCTCGTCTTCCTGTCTTTCACCAGAAAGATAAATGGATGGTCCACATAGAAGAGTTTAGGGCTCTTCACCTTGTCTGTACCGAAGATAGTGGTGTCTGCGGGGTTGCCAAATGTGTCCCACTCAATGGCTGAGGCATGGAAGACATTGGACAGGTACAGGTCTTTTTTTCCTGAGATGTTGGATAGATCAGCCTTGGCTTTATCCACGGCATCAGTCACCCCAAGATCCCCAAGATATTTCTGGAAATAAATAAAGACTTTTGTTTATGTATTGGTTCCATTGGTTTCTTTTTTCTTGGTAGAAAATGGGAATGAAAATAATTGACACTTTGTAGTTAAAAGTGTGTAGATATCAAAAATCACCCCCCTGAAGTCTAGTACACTCAGTGTGGCTTTCTATTGCAGTGACAGTGAGGATCCCACAACTTGGTCTCCCAAATGCAGATGCAAACACTTTAGTCATGTAGATGACCGACTAGGACAAAATGTAAGTGTGATTTTAGTCCTCTCCATCAGTCAGGTGTCCTATAGGTTCAACATTGACACAATTCAGTCTTTTGGTCTTTATCTGAAAATGGACATTTGCTTTGTAGTGTTTGAAGGAATCCCCCGGACGTGAAATAACTCATTTATATTCTTAGCTCATTTCCCTCCATCTTACCTGCAGATCGTGGCTGACCTCCATGCTGACCTTTGGTAATGACACAGCCACGGCTTTCTGTTCCATCTTAGCCAGCCAGGCGTCTACCTGCTTACGTGTCAACAGTTTCTCCAGCCTCTCCAGAGATTCCACATGATAGGGCATGATGAAGATTAGGGATGACATCTTATGAGCCAGTGGCATCTCCAGGACTGTGAGGCTGTTAGCAGTGTCATCGTAAAATCCATAAATACCTTCAGGAGAAAAAATGATTACACAGATTGAATAATTTGTTCATGATGATACATGGCTGAAGTATATGGACAGCCAAACATTAGATGGTTATGGCATCACCTAGAATAACAGACACTGTGATTGTTATTCATGGTGCATGGTGCAAAAGTAAAACTGTTTTTTTATGAATAGACCATTCTCTAAATATACAACAAAACATTATGCAGCTGACTGAGATGACTGCGGTACAAAACTTGGCCACTCGAACATCAGTGTCTGATCTCATGTCTGATCTCATGTCTGATCTTCGATGAGAGGACTTGGGTCAAATATTGATGGAATCTGGTTGATTCCATCGGAATTAGCTAGGTTTGAGCTCAGGGCTCTGTTCAGGCCAGTCCACTTCTTTCACACCTGGAATGACCTTCCCCAAACTGTTTGCAAATAGAAGCATACAGTTGTCCAAATTGCTTGACAGGGTGCTTGATTTTATACAGCTGTGAACTAATGGACCTAAATGAATAACCTTAATTTACAGTTGGGAGGTTGTGTAATAGAATATCAAAAGTATCTAGGTCTGGTTTTACCTGTACGGTGCATCATGGGTATTGCCACAGTGTGTGAGTGATGTACAAGGAAGCCACGGTTGTCAACCATCTTATGATGAAACGCCTCATCCCAGTGAGCTTTAGGGGAAAAGAGAAATTCAACACCATACTGGCAACACATTCACAAAATTCAATGAACATAAAACCTACGCTTGTAGAACATGGCGTTGATGATCATGGCGCCATCAGTCTTTTCCACATCCTTTGCAATCTCAGGCAGTTTTCCGTTTGTGGATTTGGAAGCCCACTCATTAATGGCTTTAACCGCATTGCGCTTGTCCCGGAAATTGACCTTGGCATGCTCGTACTTGTAGTGCAGCTTGCTTTTTTTCACAAAGTCTTCAACAAAGTTGACCGAGCTGGGTCCGTACAGCCGGTTGTTGATCTTCCATGTGACGTTCCTTGCTGTTGAGTTGCTTACCTCAGTTAGAAGCTCATTAAGACCTGGATGAAGCTCCTCATCTTTCACCTTGTTCCCACCGAGGACTGTCTTCACCTGTGAGGCCGTGGAGGACTTTCCACCAAGAGCCACTAGGCCAAGCGATGAGGCCACCACTACTGGTGAGATCAGGATGTTCTCTACGCCTTTCTCCTTGGCCATGTTATGGTACAGTTTAAAGGCCAGGTTGGCGCTACTGTCCGCCAAGATGGTGGCATGGTTACTGACTTTCTTGTCTGCTCCAGTATAGGACAGGAGGAACAAGGACACCAGGATCTTCACCCACATGGTTGAACACTTGAGCTCCTTGCACAAAAGGCTGTCCTCTTCAACCTGCTGCTATGAAGCAACATATCCAAAAATGGCTCTGAATCTGACATACAGCCAGTGAGAGTAGAAACAAGAACGTGTATATAATAGAGTAGCCCACAACTGTAAAACAATATCTGTTCATACCTGTTCATACCTATAACCTGTGGTTCAGCCACTGGAGCTTAAATACGTTATTTATAAAAAAAATATATATTCTGGAGGAATTTCTCTCAGATTTCAGGGCACAATGCAGAAATGGCTTAAACAGCCAGTCTATGAGGAACAAGCATCAGATAATGTCAAGATAAAAGACTTGTACAGTGGCTCTGTGTCATTTAACATGGACTGGGTATGATAAATCAGACCACCACTATATGTATATCCCTTTTCCTCATAGTTAAATGCTGGTTGAATACACTTTCAGTTTATTAACAAAGGCCCTGAGCACAGCTTTGTTAATAATAAAAAATAAAAATAAATAAAAAATTATAGGCAGCCATGACATTAAACCACTGGGAGGTTTTGAATTTAAATTTAAATTTTTAAATCTTCACATCTAACATTACAGCTCACAACTACAATAATTCATCTAAACACACCTCCTACAACAGTGGAGACAGTTGTTTCTGTGAAAATGTCAGGTCACCATACCACAGTGATTTTAGATTTAATTAGATTTTGGAAATTCATTAAGTTTGCAACTGCAGGGAATTTATATTTAGCACTGTAGCTTCAGAAGGCTGAACAGGGTTTAGCATAGGGATACATAGCTGTATAATTACAGGCTTGTTTAGGTCTGAGTCTGAACTGAGGTCAGAGGAAAAGACTGACATCCTCTGCCACGTCAGCGCCTATAACTCCAGACCAAATGGGAGCAGACTAGTGCATTTTAGCACGCATGGGAGAAAAACTTAGTCCAGCAGGCTAATGATGCTCTTAGCTTCTTAAACACAAAGATGTTCTACTGCTCCCACAGAACAATATATTAATTATTATATATACATATTCTGCAGTCTTGAGACTACAAGCTGAATCATATTGAACCCAGGATGATTCTGCAGGGAAGCAGCCACAGGGTGGGACCCTTATCCTTATATAAGTGTTTTTTAAAAATCTCCTAAATTTTCTAAAGCAATTCTTCATTGTTGACCCAAAAGTCACCTTATATTCACAGTAGGCATCAGTGTGAATACCAAAGTTCATTTTGCAGCTCGTTCCAGACCATTAAAGAAGTCCAGCAGTGCACTGTGGGATCTCTGCTCAATCAGCTATATGAATTAGGTTTAATAGTTCATCTTACCTTGTTCAACTTTCTTTCAATGTGCCGGCCTCCACCAAATCCACTCTGTGCCCTGCACTAAAGAACTTTCAGGGGAAAAAAGGCTAATGCAATGTGCAGCTGGATTACATTCTCCTGCAGGACAGAGACCTCCCCTCTTCCTGCCCCGGCTCCTGTTACTGTGGGAAGTTCCAGTCTTAAAGCCGTGAGAAACTTCAGTCTGCACATGGAGGATCTTCACTCTGCTCACAGTAATTTTGTACATACTGTCACACAGACAGCGAGTCACTTAGACGGCCATACTGTTTACAGATGCAATCTATGACTTTTGCTTCAGTGAAACTTATTGAATTGAATTGAATAGACGTCTGTAAAGTAAAGATGTGATGAGTGAAGAGCATCTGTGTTTTTAGGGGGACGAGATACAGAAACTTCTTAATTTTGTGATGGTTTTGAATCATTGTGTCTTGTTTTTTATGGTATAGGGGTATGATTTGTGTTATTACAATGCTACATGTGAGCTTCTTTGTTCCCTGATTGACAGCTTTGTCCTTAAATCCGTTCATAATCTCACCTCCAAATGTTCGACTCCAGTTTCTGACTCTTGCCTGACCACATTTTTTTATTTCAATATTTTTTTCTCTTTCAGATATTCACATTACAATATTATTTTGAATATTATTAACAATCATAACTTCTCATTTACCGGCCTTTTTATATTTTTTTGTTTTACTGCTGCATCTTCTTATGATTTTAAAAAGGTTCTTATTTTATTTTTTAGGGTGTGTGCGTGTGTGTGTGTGTGTGTGTGTGTGTGTGTGTGTTTGTTTGTGTGAGTGTGTTTGTATTTGTGTGTTGTCTGCTGGATTTCACATTCTTATTTCTGCTTCCCCCTCTCCTCCTCCTCCTCTTCCTCCTCCTCCTTCATAATGCCACGTCTGTAGTCAGCCATGTCAGAGCCTGTAGGCTCTCAGTGTGGGCTGTGGGCCTCACAATAGGGGGTGAGGGGCGATTTAAAAGAACTTCCTGCTAAGCCTCACCTTGGCTTCTTGCTTGCACTGTTAAACATTGTTTTGCTTCCTCTGTCAGATGCAGGTTTTGCTTAGTTTAGCTTTAAAGGCGTGCTATATCGGTATGTAATACAGTATGTTGCTACCAACAGAAGGTCAGAGTACACACACAAATCTGCCATGCTGGGTGAAACTGGGTCACAACCACAAAGGTCTGAGATGTTGAGGGGATGGTTCAGTGCGACGGCTGGATAGAACACATTCCACATTGAGCTTGAAACGTACGCCGAAGCCAAAACTGCAGGTCACTCATTCATCCCTTCATTCCAACACAGAAAAGACAGAAAACAAAGATGTTTTTTTAAACACATTAATTAAGACCAAAGATAAATTCATCACACATATATATATAAAGGAAATATTTTATACTAATGTACATATACAACGGTAAATCTAGGAAGTCAAATATTTAAAACAGCTCTATTATGTGCAAAAGGCTTTAATTGTTTTTCTTGATATTTTATTTTCATTCCTACAGTGACTGGAATTATTCACATGAGCAGGAATTACCTGAATCAGTGCACTGATTTACTATTTAATATGTGGATGTGGAAGAACAGAGAGAGGAAGGACAGGACTTTTGCACAATGCATCGTATCCTTTTTCCTTTATCCTATATCCTGTTTCACCCAGCCTGACATTGGATCTCTATACAGAAGACTTGGAAAATATGGAAAGATTTCATTAGTACGGGCGGCACGGTGGCTTAGTGGTTAGCACGTTCGCCTCTCAGCGCTAGGGATTCCCGGTTCGAATCCCCATCTGGGTGGAGTTTCCATGTTCTCCCCGTGTCCGCGTGGGTTTCCTCCGGGTTCTCCGGTTTCCTCCCACAGTCCAAAAACATGGATCAAGTTAATTGAGTTCTCTAAATTGCCCATATAGAGTGTGTTTGAGTGTGTGAGTGTGTCCCCAGCGATGGATTGGCGCCCTGTCCTGGGTCTATCTGCCCAGCACCCGAGACGTTCTCCCATGGATAGGCATGGGGGACCCCACCGCGACCCTAATAGAAGATAAAGCGGGAGATGATGAATGAACGATTTCATTAGTGAAGCTGATAAAATAATCATTGGGTGTAGAAGCATGAAGGTGAACCTAATAAAGTAGCCAGTTGGTGCAAATATATATTTTTAATATCTATCAATCAAATGTTATGTTTCCAATAAAATATAGAAAAGTACTTAAACTTTTGAATCACTTAAAAAATGAAACTACAGCAAATAACCTATTAATGGAAATTTTGCCCTCTTGTGGACACCATGCCACATTGACTGTAAACCATTTTAAATAGAAATCTGATCAATGGCTCAAGTACACGGACTCTAAATATCACACCATGAGCGACTTCCAACTGAAACAACATGTCCAACTGAAAAGATCACTGGCTTGTCCTGCACTATGGTGCAGCGTCACTTGTCAGATGAGAATCCTTATCAAAATGGCTTCACTTGGCCTAGACGTTTCCAGTTTTTACCAGCAGAGGCCGCTAGTTGACCTATAACTCACTATTCAAGACGTTCTTCTGTTTAAAACTGGAGAAACCTTTTTACGTGCTTTATGATAATTATTCATTCATTCATTCATTCATTCATTCATTCATTCATTATCTCCCGCTTTATCCTCTATTAGGATCGCGGTGGGGTTCCCCATGCCTATCCAGGGGAGAACGTCTCGGGCACTGGGCAGATACACCCAGGACAGGGCGCCAATCCATCGCTGGGCACACACTCACTCACACAGACACACTCTATATGGGGCAATTTTTTGAGAATTCAATTGACTTGATCCATGTTTTTGGACTGTGGGAGGAAACCGGAGAACCCGGAGGAAACCCACGCAGACACGAGGAGAACATGGAAACTCCACTCAGATGGGGATTCGAACCGGGAATCCCTAGCGCTGAGAGGCGAACGTGCTAACCACTAAGCCATTATTAGGTACTTATAATTTAATTTAATGTTATAGACATCATTGTTAACTTACACACAAAGGTGATACTAACAATGCAAATATTAAGGGGTAGATTTATAGATGAGTCTTTCTGAAGTTATATTGTTGTTGCTATTTTCACCATTATTCTAATTATTTCTTTGGATCATTTATTAGGAAGAAAACCTGCCTTTTTCTGTACATGTGACATACAAAAACAACTTTACTGTGATTAAACTGTTTCTTTAAAATTAATAATCATATTTACTTTAAGTAACAAAAACAATTTTGACAGTTAACATAAGGTTTCTATACAGAAAGACACTATGCGAAAAGACAGAGTGCAGATGCTGTGAGTAAAGTACCAGCCTGTGCAGGATAAGAAGGATATGACCTAGGTCTAATGGTCTTTCAGGTCAGGGGTTAATCTATGTCCATTACCCAGAAATAGATGTGATGGGTAACTCCAGGCAACCAGTGGCTCTTCATATAATACAGAGGTTTTGTGTGCCTCTCATTATGGAGGAACACATAATGCTTTGGATTTTATTTCTGTTGTATCGAGAGACATTAGCATCTAATACAATACGAAATGTCTTTTCTATTTGAAAATAAAGGTTTAACACCATGTGATGGGGCAAGTTATGCTAATTATTGTGCAGAGTAAAACAAAAGAAGTAAATCAGCCAGAGATTTTATGCTTATGCATGTGCTGCAGAATTATTTTTTACAAGGTAAAAATTATCCGTACACCTGAATACTATTAGCTGGCTTGTCATGTATTCCAACCCTTTGAGCATTGAATTCAGGCTCCTTAAATGTCTATATAAAAGGCCTTCATCTATCTGTAAAAACTTAACACAAAATTTGGAGTGTGATTCTTTTTTTTTACTTTTATTGAAATTATAGCTTAAATATAAGAGTGCTTCTTGATATTCTTGATAATGCTGTTAAAATTGTAAATATAAATGAGCTTCTGTAAATGTAATTCCATAGTAACATAATACAATTTGAATATTGCTATAATAATTTTAATAATATGAATATACTAATCAGCGGCACGGTAGCATAGTGGTTAGCATGTTCGCCTCTCAGCGCTAGGGATTCCCGGTTCGAATCCAAATCTGGGTGGAGTTTCCATGTTCTCCCCGTGTCTGCATGGGTTCCCTCCGGGTTCTCCGGTTTCCTCCCACAGTCCAAAAACATGGATCAAATCAAATGAATTCTCAAAATTGCCCCATATAGAGTGTGTCTGTGTGAGTGAGTGTGTGCCCAGCGATGGATTGGCGCCCTGTCCTGGGTCTATCTGCCCAGCGCCCGAGATGTTCTCCGCTGGATGGGCATGGGGAACCCCACCACGACCCTAATAGAGGATAAAGCGGGAGATAATGAATGAATGAATAATATACTAATTGGGTGGCACGGTGGCTTAGCACGTTCGCCTCTCAGCAATAGGGATTCCCGGTTCGAATCCAAATCTGGGTGGTTTCCATGTTCTCCCCGTGTCCGCGTGGGATTCCTCCGGGTTCTCCGGTTTCCTCCCACAGTCCAAAAACATGGATCAAGGTCAATTTTGATCAATTTTGAGAATTCAAATCGAATTCTCCAAATTGCCCCATATAGAGTGTGTCTGTGTGAGTGAGTGTGTGCCCAGCGATGGACTGGCACCCTGTCCTGGGAGTATTTGCCCAGCGCCCGAGACGTTCTCCCCTGGATGGGCATGCCACTACCCTAGTAGAGGATAAAGATGAAGATAATGGATGGATGGATGGATGGATGGATATAATATAATAATTATCATTAAATTGGTAACTCCGGACTCATCAAACACCTTCAAAGCACACTTCAAAGGACGACCACGCCTGTGCTCGCTGGCTCCGCCCCCGTTTGAAACCCCGCCCACTGGTTTCCAGACGCGTCCTTTCTAATGCGCATCCTGATCTGTGCTGCGTAAATGCGCACTGGAGCTGGAATTAGCGCTCTCTGTTTACTGAATCAGCGCACTGTGTTTGAAAACGAGTTCTTACTGATGTGTTTGTGAGGTTTAGACTTTAAAAAGCATTCCACACAGTGAGAAAGACAGAAAGAGGGAGAGATTGAGACTCAGCGCGGACCTGGCGCACACTGTCCTTGCGCTCTATTTAACACGGAAAAAGCGAACTGCACCAAAAACATTCAATTCAGCCGAACTGGAAATGAGAATCATTATTTAAAAACACAGAACTGAGTGTTCTCACCTGAAGATCACACTTCGACTGAGAGAAAAAGAGCATAAAGGGATTAGATCCGCTACACAGGTGAGTGTTTACTGCCGCTTTACTATGACATCACATGTTTTCTCAGGCGTCTCGGATTACAATAAAGTCTAAATCATAACGTTAACTTGCCGAAACTTCATTAAAAGTCATGTCATGCTTAAAAGAAGAATATTGTTTCATTAAATGACCTGTGTTATTCAGTCTTGTTTTTTCTCCCGGTTCAATTGGGTCCTATCCCTGCTTTGTTTATCACTGCAGAGCGCATGCTTTGGATTTAAGCAATGTACCATCCTCTACTTTTTGTGAGCATCATTGATCCTGTATCTCTGCATCATCTTTGTCAGAACTTTCAGCAGTTTTAGTCATTAGTTTAGTCCAATTTTAATTAGCCACAGCCAGTTGATTAGCCACATATTTAATCACTTTAACTCACACACTTAGTTTGTAACTAGGGATTCCCAGTTCGAATCCCCATCTGGGTGGAGTTTCCATGTTCTCCCCGTGTCCACGTGGGTTTCCTCCGGGTTCTCCGGTTTCCTCCCACAGTCCAAAAACATGGATCAAGTCAATTGAATTCTCTAAATTGCCCCATATAGAGTGTGTCTGTGTGAGTGAGTGTGTGCCCTGTGATGGATTGGCGCCCTGTCCTGGGTCTAGCTGCCCAGTGCCCGAAACGTTCTCCCCTGGATGGGCATGGGGAACCCAACCGCGACCCTAATAGAGGATAAAGCGAGAGATGATGAATGAATGAATGAATGAATATATATATATATATATATATATATATATATATATATATATATATATATATATATATATATATATATATATATATATATATATATATATATATATATATTTACAGTTGTTCAAAATAATTTGAAGTTTATTTATTATTATTAATCAGCATATTATTAGCACATTAGTATATTCAAATCCCGATCTGGATGGAGTCTTAATGTTCTTCTCATGTCTGCGTGGGTTTTCTCTCACAGTTTCTCTCAAAAACATGGATTTAATGTAAATTGGCTGCACTAAAATGCCCCTATGTATTGTGTTTGTGTTTGTGTGTGTGTGTGTGTGTGTGTGTGTGTGTGTGTGAGTGTGAGTGTCTGACCAGTGATAGATTAGCATCCTGTCCTGGGGTTAACTGACCAGCACATTGCATTCTGATGTCATTGTGATGTCATGTTCATTAGGACATAATAGACTGAAATCAGAACTATATGAAGAAACTTTGCCACCTTCAGTACTTGAGAAATGAAGCAGTGGTCATAACCTCTTTCTTCTTCATGGGAAGATGTTTACTTGTCCTACCACTGTGTTATTAACCATGCCACCTCCTGTGAAATGACGCACTGCTGTTTTTTTTTTACAATGTATTAAATTCCTCTGGTGGAGGTGAACTGGCTGGGAATGGAGTTTAGGAGCTGTGAGAGTGCCTGTGGGTGGCCCTGTGTTCTCACCGAGCTCTTAGATTTGTGAAGTGTCAAAACAAAAGATTAGGTTGAGTATTCCGTGTTTACTGTTCATTATCTGTTTGGGGAACAGACCTGCACTAAGTGAGCTACTGGAGAGTTAGAGATTTAATATATCTCAAATAGGGATTGAGTACCAGAAAGAAAAACATACATCTTAGTTCTAGTTCAATAAAAAATAGTAGCATGAGATAGAAAAGCCTACTAATAGTATTGAAACAGTTGAACTAATCTTAGGGATTGATCAAGATACTGTAGGCCAGGTTCTGGACTAGAGATAAGAAGGTTAAAGGTAAAAACCCTTACACTTCCACTCTGCGTCTCTTGGCCCCTTAAGTAAGAAATCTAATCCAGAGGTACATACATTCCATGATGTAATAAATGTGTTTGTTTTTTGCCCTTGATGGACTTACAGTCTTTCTGATAGTCTATATAGTTTCTCCTATTTCATTCTTCAAGCATTGGGATAGGCTTTAACATCATTTTATCACATTTCCCCTACCTTGATTCAGATATTTGGTAAATAAATCAATGTTACATGGGTCGAATAAATTGTTTTAGTTTTATTCATATTTCTTTGGTCAAATTCACCTCAGAAATACATAAATAGAGGAGAACACATCAAACTCCAAACTGTCATTACCCAGTGTCAACAACAGCATAAAAGTCATGCCAATACATTGTGTGTATTAATTCAGAGTATAAAGATAAAACCTCACAACTCCATTCTCAGCCAGTTCACCTCCACCAGAGTATAAGGATGGTCATTGTAACCATCTTCTGGACTCTTCAGATGGTGGTCAAGTCGTTTAGTATCATTACACACGACTTTCTACTGCAGAGCAGACTCATGCACGAACACAAGAATAGAAAGCACATCTATTATTAAAAGCTCAGTTCTGGAATTAGTAAGAGCTCTATCAATGAAACGTCAAATTAAAGCTAATGGATATTTTAATCTCGACTCTGGAGACTGTATACGATTCACACAGGTTTATATTACATCTTGTACCACGGTCAAGTTTCACACCATTCAATGTTCTCATTTAAGAAGCTTATGTGAATTAGGACAATTGAGCACAGTGGCATAAACACTAGCACACACCCAAGGGAAAAACCCAACAGTGGTACCTCTGCTAATGCACCTGGGTTAGTTTGATCGATGGGAAGGATGGAGTTGGGATTCTTACAGCAACTAGCTGAGCAAGGTACAGTATTGGGGACAGCAGTAAAGTGATTAGTGGTAAAGTGATCTATGTTGCCTACTGTACTTACGCACAGTGAAATATGTCCTCCACAAGTAATTCATCTTTGCAGTGAACCACACACATATACACACACTGAGTGAAGTGACTGGAGCAGTGGGCAGCCCTGTACATGACGCCTGGGGGAGCAATTGGGTTAGGTGCCTTGCTTATGGGCACTTCAGCCATAGCACTTGGTGGGACCTGGGATCGAACCAGGGACCTTTAGGTCAAAAGGCTGGCTCCTTACAAAAACCTACAACTGCCCAAATCTGTGGTTCCTTCCCTCTGCGTTGAAGCACCGTCGGTCTGTAAAATGAATTTTTAAAGCTTTGCTGGGATAGATACTGTGGTCTGATGGCTTCTGTATCCTGCTGCTATACATTATGTCTTTGCCTGCTTTCCTTTTGACCCCCGGCTAAACTTTTCCAGCCCCCGCTCCCTGATTGTTATCTCCTTTAGGGACTTGCTGATTCTTTAAACATACAAGTAGGTGGTAGGGGTAAGGTAAGTGATGATACAACACACAGCTTATTTCAGACCATCATATACTCCCATCTATACAGGGTGGAATTTAATCCAACCTGCAACAGTTCTTCATCAATGGCATTAACCCTGAGCTGTTGTGACAAGCACTGTACGAGGTTCTAACTAATGACCTGTAATTATAGCTGTAATAAGTCTGATTTTATTTTTCCTTTGCATGTAATTGTTTCAGAATTCTGTTCTGGGTGGGTGCACCTGCATACTCAGGTGTCCTTCAGGTGTTGGGGTAGATGGGAAATTCCTGACCCTTTGCAAGGCTTTTGAATGAGCTCACCCACAGCTCCTAAACCCATGCAAATTCCTACCCCATCTAAATAACAAAGCAGCTTCCGTGTGTGTTTGTTCGGGCCAGATGGACAACGTTATCTCAGCCAGACAGCGCCATTTGTTCTCAAGGTGTGATGCAGAACAGGAAACCATGTCCTAAAGAGATAACAGTAGAATGCAGGGCTTCTTTTGTTTAAACCGATAATGACAATTTGTACACTTCTATTGCTCTCCAGTAATGAGGGCTGTGGGTGTTGAGGGGGAGTTATCGGCTTGTGAGCTGACATGATTATGGGATGACGAATTTTATAATATGAAGCCATTGTGTCCAAAGACAGAAGTGTTTTTTTTTTAAATGAAGCGTGGTGTAGCAACTGTGTGACACACTGTGACACACCAGGACTTAATGATTGGCAGAGCGATTAAGAACGAAAACTCAGCAGAAGTTCTCTGGACTCAACAGAACAATATTTCTGGACCAAGATATGTAGACATGTGATGATGTACAGTCTCCAAAGATAACCATTAAACCCTAATCACAATTTATAAATGATATGTTCTCCACCAGGCGGCATGGTGATTTAGTGGTTAGCATGTTCGCCTCTCAGGACTAGGGATTCCCAGTTCGAATCCCCATCTGGGTGGAGTTTCCATGTTCTCCCCGTGTCCACGTGGGTTTCCTCCGGGTTCTCCGGTTTCCTCCCACAGTCCTAAAACATGGATCAAGTTAATTGAGTTCTCCAAATTGCCCCAAATAGTGTGTGTATGCGTGCGTGTCTGGGTGAGTGAGTGTGTGCCCAGCGATGGATAGGCGCCCTGTCCTGGGTGTATCTGCCCAGCGCCCGAAACGTTCTCCCCTGGATGGGCATGGGGAACCCCACCGTGACCCTAATATAGGATAAAGTGGAAGATAATGAATGAACGAATGAATGAATGTTCTCCACCAGCTCCAGACTTGCATTTTAACTAATTGGTTTTAACAACCGGCATGAATCTCCACGGTGTGGTGGGGTGAACACAGGTCATTTCTGTGTAAAGTCTGTGTACATCCTCTCTGACCTCCCTAAGTGGTTCCTTTACCTTAAACGAAAACTAATGACCATCAAGTTTCCAAATACATTTTAGTCATTTTTTCTATACCCTGTCCTTCTTTGTGTCTATGGAGGTTATTTTTAATTGTGTTTCTTCAAGACAGATGGTGATGGATGTTGAATCGTATTTAGGACAGAGCTGATTCATATCCTCAGCTCTTTAGCTACACAAGCACCAGGAATTATTCATTAGTATTCTCTTCTTGTTGTCTGCGTGGACCAATTCGTAATTCTGCTATTAGTATGTCATATAATCGTGCTTGACTCAAATTCTCAGACTTGATTGCCTCTGAGTCACATGTTTACTACTCTGGATGAGAATGACTTGCATTAAAATTAAAATAACTAGAAATCCTTTAAAGACCAGAACAACTGCATATTATTAAACTGGAGAAGTACCGCACGTCCAGCTAATTGCCATTGTTAGCACCAAGGCCCATTAAATAAAATCCACAAGATTAAAAGGGGTTGTTTGTGGATGACCATTCTTTAGTTAGTTACATTATATACATTTCATTCATTCATTGTCTCCCGCTTTATCCTCTATTAGGGTCGCAGTGGGGTTCCCCATGCCCATCCAGGGGAGAACGTCTCGGGCGCTGGGCAGATAGACCCAGGACAGGGCGCCAATCCATCGCTGGGCAATTATATACATTATATTTATTTTAATTATAAGTGAATACTTTAAGTATAAGGGAATGCTGGATATGACCCCACAGCCAAAGTAGCTTGGTGGTTGGAACGCAGGCACAAGGCTGGCAGTTTAACCCCCCTGTGTAAAAAAATTACTGACTCCAAGACCACGATAAGGATAAATAGCCAGCACTAGACAATATTAATATGTGATTACATTTATTCTCAAATAAAAAACCTTTATTGTTATTGGGGATATCCTGGAAACCTGTGGGTCAGAAATAAGAGCAAATCAGAGATTCAAAGATTTTTTGCAGTGTATTGCTTCCTGCAGGAGGCCCTGTTGGTTCTGTACAGAGGAGCATAGTCACGCTGAAACAGGAACAATAAGAAGAGTTCATTAATAGCACTATAAATTACAGCCACCGAGACCTCCTGGTAAATCACTAACTAATTTCCCTTTTCTAAAGTGCATTTGGGAAAGGGTTGTGAAAAGGCTTTTAGATGGTGTTATGATCTCCGTGGACTGCTAAACTGCACTGTGAGATTCTAATGACAGTGCTGGATCTCACAGCCCTCTAATCTCAACTAATGACAGGAAGTGACTGAGTAATGCCTTCGCACCAGCAGCCTATGCATGTTAGCAAGGGATGAATGTAAGCGAATATGTATTTACTATGCTAATGAACACCTGCTGTGACCTCCTGTTAGCATGTGAACGGACCCGTGCGCGATGAGGCCTTCAGTAAGAGACATGGTTTATGATGACTCCTTAATTAGCACCATTTAGCATCTCGACCAAAATGAAAAGCACCTTTGAAATCAACATCTGCTGCTTGCTTTTAATCAGACTGACATTTCTGAAAGCCTATAAATAAACCTCACACTGTAGTTCAGAGTTTATATGTTTTATATTTATTATAATGATTTGTCTGTATTTGTGACAGACCATGATTCACTGTCAGGTCTGATTACAGCCACTAATAATGGATGATAGTAGCCCATTCTCCTGCTAAGGGATAATTAGGTCTTTTCTAAAGCTCTTCAGAGGTTTATCTGTTTGTTCGTGAACTAGATAGTAATGAAAATGGTTTCTGCACACAAGGCATGGGTACATTTCAGTTACACACTGTGGAAATGTCAACATACTAACCATATAAGGACAGCGATACAATAGAGGTAAATATAAAGCAACTGGCTTTTAACCTGATATAAATAGCGCATTATTATAAATAATGCATTTATTCATTTGCATAAATATATAGATAATAAATTAATATCCTACTTTTTGGGGTTTGTAAATGTACTCATCCTACAGTAGGGTCACTATTATGTGTTATTATAATTGGTGAGTCAACAAGCTGTGTCTTCAAGGTGCCAATCAAACATACATTCACAGGTCCAAAGCCTATAAAGTAGAAAAAAGTTATTCAAGCATCTGAAAATATTAACACAGTTGTAAAGTTAGGTTTATGGCATACATGTACAGTATACCAGACGTGACTAATACCATGTTGTATTGTTTGCAGGTTTCATGATATTGAGAGGGATGCCAGCTGATCAGGGGTGGGCCGAATGTAAAGGAGCATGGTGAAACACCAACCCTTACAGGTCTATGAGAGACAACTGTGTTTGTCTTGTCTGACCGGGATCTATGGGTGCCGCTGGAAACGCTACCAGCGCTCCCACGATGACAGCTCCAAGGTACAAGGTTTTCTTTTTTACGGTCCCGAGTGCGAGTGTTATCACAAATCATTGTATTCCAGATAAGCATGTCGGATATTGAGACAATAACCCATACGCATCTGTTCTGCAGCATCCATGGGCAAACACCTGGCGCCTCTTTGATGGTCCTTGTTAAAATAAGCCTTTTAATAAAGCTTTGATTTTTTCCAGCTTGCATGTCAGCAAGGTGCTTTTAGGGTTCTGCATGTTCCTGTCAATAAGAACACGGCTGGGGAATTAGTCCATTCAAATGTTAATGCTGGTAACACAGATATCAGTGAAAGTGATTGTCATTAACCACATTTAGGTCAAATATTTGGTAATAATGTCATAAGATTACTCTGAAAAAACAGTATAGCATTATTTAGTACCAATAACACACCAGGAGACATGTTTGAAATACACAAAGCAGTTTAAAAGAATTGTATGATATATACCATTAATTAACCAATTAATACATTATTAAAAGTTTTAGATAGAAATGACTTTGTGTAGTTATTATAAACAAATCAGCATTTGCAGAGATGATTTCTACTAAAAAGTGAAATTACTTTTTACTAAGTAGTAACTTTTCCCATTACACAGTAAAAGTCTTCGTCTCTATGATCAAAATCTATAATAGAACTTTGAGTTTTTAACAATTAAAGCTGAAAAGCAATACATCATGAACCCTGTGACATCAGTCATCCACCGCTCAACTATCAACATGATAATAGTAAAACAATGTGTCCTGTGGTGTCACACCAGCTCCTGTTTACACCGGAACCGATGAAGACAGTGAAAGATGATCCCTGAGTCATGTCAGAGGCTTTTGTGAGTAAACTGTTTATCCAGGTGCTTCAGGGCAGTGAGTGACTTTAGTGTCACAACAAAGCTTTTTTTTTCCACTTTAGATATGAGATCAGGAGATGAATAATGTCAAAACATTGACATCTAAAACAGTTAAAGCATTTTGGAAACATAATAAAGCTTAAAAAAATTAAAAAAGAGACTTATTACGTTAGCTAATTTCATTATATTGATTATAACATATGGGCGGCACGGTGGCTTAGTGGTTAGCACGTTCGCCTCTCAGCGCTAAGAATTCCCGGTTCGATTCCCCATCTGGGTGGAGTTTCCATGTTCTCCCCGTGTCCGCGTGGGTTTCCTCCAGGTTCTCCGGTTTCCTCCCACAGTCCAAAAACATGGATCAAGCCAATTGAGTTCTCCAAATTGCCCCATATAGAGTGTGTCTGTGTGAGTGAGTGTGTGCCTAGTGATGGATTGGCGCCCTGTCCTGGGTGTGTCTGCCCAGCGCCTGAAACGTTCTCCCCTGGATGGGCATGGGGAACCCCACCGCGACCCTAATAGAGGATAAAGCGGGAGATAATGAATGAATGATTATATCATTCCTTCATGTGCAAAAAACATTTTATCCCTGACCTCAACCTCTTCAGAAACCATTAGGATTAACTAATATCTAACCTTCCAAATACTCTAAATGAATGAATAAGCATGTTCCCCCAGACACACTCCAAAATCAATTGGAAAGTCTTTTAAGATGAAAGAAACCTGTTATAGTTGCAGGCCCGCTTATAATGTGTTGTCATAAAAGCTCCTAAAAGTGTAATGATTTTTAAAGTTAGGGATATTTTTGTCCTCTGCCTTCATTAATTCCTGCATCTCTGAGCTTCTGAACTCAGAGTTCAGAGGGAATTACACAAATTCTGGAATGTGTTCAGTGAGCAGTACTGAAGTGCTGATGACAGGGAAAAAGCTAACAGACACAGCATCATTACACACTGACACAACAAAAAGGACACAACTGTTTAATATGTACACTGCTGCACAAAGGGCTCAGGAATTTGCAAAACTGCTCTATAGAGCATTTAACAACGTGACACAAAGGCACTGTCCACCATACCAATCCTATACACTCACACGACCCTGTCTTCACCACCCATCACCTCTAGCCTTCTCAAAACCCATTTGACCCACAAATCTAACCCATATCCAGCCACCCAGCTCACTCATATTTAACCACCAAATGCACATTTTTTCGGCCACCCGACTCACCCTCATAACCCTACCCAACTCTATCAACCCAAAACCCTGTGTATCATCCATATTACCCCCAACTCATGTGTATCCATTCTCCAACCTATCCACATTCTCTCCATTTTGATTTCTATTTATCTTTGAACATCCCACAAATGAACTAA
Source organism: Corydoras sp. C115 (assembly GCA_019802505.1). Taxonomy (NCBI): domain Eukaryota; kingdom Metazoa; phylum Chordata; class Actinopteri; order Siluriformes; family Callichthyidae; genus Corydoras; species Corydoras sp. C115. The sequence goes on along the minus strand of JAFMOC010000060.1, from coordinate 2,453,183 downwards.
TATCATTTTCAGGATATCAGTCCTCCAGGTTGTTCAGAATATGAAACATTTTTAACCCTTTGTGTTTGTTTGTGTGTGTGCTCTCATTACCCTGTTGTTAAGGCAGGTTTACTCAAAGTGCTTGAGAAGCTAATCTGATTGGAGGCTTAGGCTTGGTAAGCTCTGTTTAGCGCAGGGTTCTGTCAGTTTGAGATGAAGTCTCACGCAGTAACTTCTAGGTTTTTATCTAAACAGCAAACATGGTCGTAAAGTTTTGTTTTGCGTTGTTAGGGTGATGACCTCATTCAAATCCACCACACGGCCTGCCTTTTTAGGGTTTGTAAGATTTGTGCTTTGGTTTACGAGTCCTCTGGAACGTGTCCCAGACCTTTTGTTCAGACGTAAATGTCCAGACAGGGATTGGGAGAGTGTCAGTTTTTATTGTCTTACAGCGCATGGTGTAAGAATTAACGCTTCAATAATTAATTCCATTTAATATGAACTGTCTTACATTAAATAAGCAAAAGTGTATGAACTAGTGACCTTTCATAAGAGCAATTCTCAGTTCTGAACACAGTGTCTGCATGTCCTCCCCGGAAATCCTTGGGTATGAAGTATCTAGTTTTCTTCTTCATTCCAAAGGCATTCTAATATGTACATTTAATAATGGGTTGATGGGATGTATGGACTGTATTCAGAACTGTTTTCAGCAGCACACTTTAACCATCATTAGGTCCCTGTTATCACTCATAGGATTAACAAATCCTTCATGCACTTTCGTAATTCCAACTGGCTTTGAATTAGCCGTCCACAACCTCCCGGTCTGCGCGTCTAAACGCACCTCAGCCCTGACTGTACATGTGAAACTGAAGCCTATATATAGCTTTTAGTATGAAGGTCATGACGATTCTTTTACCTACATGCTGTGTCTTTGCTCTCTGGTGGATCCTTTGCCCCACCCCTTATTGTTTTCTATCAATATATACACCTACCCTTCAACTTGTATCTCTCATTGTGACCTGGTTTCACCAAAGCACCTCTCCTGAAGGTTACCGCTTGCTGTGCGATATTTATGTCATTTACTCTGCAACGTTGCCACTGAGGTTTCTGTGGAGATGGAATTTAATTAAACTTCATGCTGGGCTTCATTTTTCTCTTGCCTTCGATGCTATGTTTAAAGGTTTAACGATGAAGGCCTTTTTAAGCACAATTAGGATTTTTATCCCTCTCAGCAGATGTTTACACATATGGCTTATCTTGAGGGAATTTGTTGTATTAGGCTTGTTTTAGCCAGCGCTGATTTAAAACCCGGTATTAAACTCGAGTGCACTGGGATCGAGCATCTCTACCTTTTCCCAGATCCCCATAAGTGTTTTCTTAATAAAAAAGCTATATCTTGCAGGGCAGATAAGAATAGATCTTTTAAATTCGTGTTTTTGTGTTTTTTTTGCAGTGGGAATGTTGCTGGTTCCTCATCCTGTGCTCCTCATTTCTCCTCCTGCTTCTTTGGTCATACTTCTGGTGGGAGGCTCACAACGACTACAACGAGTTTAACTGGTAGGATGACCTCTCACACCTTTATTAACCTGACACGCATGCGTTTTCCAGCGCTGACCCGGCGCATCATGGACAACATAATTCGAACATGATGCATACAGCATTATTGAGGGTTAACTGGAATGATGCAGGAGTGCAATATCGCTGATGCAGACTGCACGTGTCAGGTTGCAGGGTCTCTCCAGTCCGACTTGCTGACTCCTGTGTCTTTTATAGGTTGTTGTATAATCGGACTGGAGAATGGAGTGATGGCACCGTCCCCATTCTCACCACCACACTGGTGGGGTTCTCTTACACTGCATTTTTAATGGTGAGCATCTCACATTTTCATATTTAACCCTTTCACTGCATGTGAGAGGTGAGGAAATGTACTTAAATGAAAGGTGCAGAAGTAAGGCTGCTTATTAAGCAGGCTTGCTATTTAAATTGGAGATGAAGGTAATAAGCCCCAAGAGTAGCAAAAATAAGCCCAAAAGTAGCTAAGTAGATGTAAAGGAAAAGACAAGCTTGAACTTTGTATAAACTTACGTCAGTTTACGTTAGATGGTAACTATTGCTTCATCTTATTAATATCAGTAGGTGTTATACCAAAGTAAAAATTAGGGGACAACAAAAATGATTTGTAAAACTCCATGTGTGGTGGCGTGATGATGTAACGGATCACAAAGAACCATTTGTGAAGTACCACAATTAAAAACTACTTTCGTTTGTTCATTTATTTCAGTGTTACACAAGAAATGTAGCTTGTTATTGTAATCTTAATTACTCTGTTTGTACTGTTTCAGTTTACTTTTCTTTACAATTCACAGGTCTTAGGTCTTTGCCATATTGCACTGGGACAACAGCTCAACCTGTACTGGATTCATAAGGTGAACAGGGCCAGCAATCAAGCACTGAACATTCATTCAACTTTCTTAACCCTTTAAAAATAAAACATAAGCATGAGGCTGTTCAAGTCCTGGTCACTTGTGGCTGTGCAATTTTTTTAGTGCTGTAACTTTTTTCTGTCACATCACACTCATCATACATCTTCCAACTGTCTGCTCCTTCTCAATTGGGATAAAAATCTGTAACGTAACACGTGTTTCATTTTAAACTCAGATTAAAATGTTTAATGTTCAAATGTTTCCAAATGATCTTCTGTCCTTGTTTCCATAAATTTTTATTTGTTATAAAAAGATCATTATACAATACTATGTTGCATCAGTTATTTGTTTATGGCTTAATCATTTTCTGATCCATGGATTGGATCATTAGCTGTTTTGAATTTAGCACTTTTGGATTTGGTCCATTTGTCTGCCTTCTGTTTATGTAACATTAATTGGAGTTAACAAAGAGGGTTTTGGCATAACTCCCAGTATCGGCCCTCTGCGTACAGATTGGCGTGCTGGCTGTCCTGCTCACCACCATCACAGGTTTGGTGTCCATTGATGACTTGTGGCGGGACGAATGGGACATCATCTTCATTTCGCTGCAGGTCTGACCTTTTACCCATTAAGTCATTTTTCTGTGTACACCTACACTTGTAAACATCTACACCTGAATGTAAGACACATGAATATACTGCTTGGGAGGTTTGTCCCAAAACTTTTGTCAATGCACTGTAGATTAATAAAGTTCAGTCCCATTGCTCTTTATTTCATTTTAATAATTAGAGTAAATGGTGTGTGCTTGTAAATTAAAAATAAATGGGATTTTTTTCAGTCGACTGGACCGTTCTTGCACATAGGAGCTGTGATTGTAATGACAGCTTTGGGATGGATTGTCTCTAGCCTGGTGGTGCGTGGCGAAAGATCAAGTAAGTGCAAGCAGCATTATGAACACACCAGCGTCCTAACCTTTTAAAAAATACCTAGAATATGTTGCAGAATATTTACGGATGTTAAATCATGACCAAATGTCTATTATTAATTTATATATTAATATATGATGAAGAGAATATGCTTTGTAATCAAAGTTAAAACCTTTTTTTTGGCAAGATCATATAAAAGTTTTGGTGGGAAATCAACTTAATTTGTGTTTGTGTGTGCGTGTGTGTGTGTGTGTGTGTGTGTGTGCAGGATTTCAGGTGCTCATGGTCCTACTTTACATTTGCATTCTTCTAACTCTCTACTTGACTCCCCTTACCATCTCCTCTCCCTGCATCATGGCAAGATCAGAACTGAAACCACGCCCATCGATCATTGGCCGCAGAGGAGCGCCGATGGTAATGTAACAAAGTTTTTTTTATAAATCACCGAATGTTTTCATGTTTTATGGTAATACTCTTATTGTTATTTGTGTTGCTGTTTTTTTTTTTTTATCTATATACATGCAAAATGCCAAATGTAGTATAAAGCAGTAACTCGATCACTGAGTTAACACCATCTTATTTACCCTGAGCTGTTCTCTGTTACTTAGCTGGCTCCAGAAAATACAATTATGTCCTTCAATAAAGCCGTGCAGCAGAAAGTAAGAGCCTTTGAAGCTGAAGTCACCATCAGGTTGGTACTATGGAATAAAGGTGATCAAACAATTAATCAATAGCTTCACACAATCAATTATGCTTAACATCACCGGACTGGTCACATCTCTACATGGATTTGGCTTCCTATAAATAGTTTTTTTCTAAAGTGATGTATGAAGTTTAAAAAATGCCTTACATGAACCTCCTGCTGGTTAGTGTGTTAATCCCAACCAACCAAATCCTATCAGGAACCATGAGAAAATAGGTTTGTATGGCCTTATTGGTCAGCAGAGGTGCAGCATGTTGGTTTAAACCCCTGATATTCAGTGTGCCACCAGTGGGAATATTTTTTTTATTATATATTTTATTTCTTTAATTTTTATTATTCAGTCTTGTGTTCTCTGCAGCACAGACGGCGTGGCGTTTCTGATGCGCGACAGTACACTGCGCCGTACTACAGACGTGGCTCGGGTCTTTCCTCGGCGGCAATATGATGACGCCTCACTTTTTAACTGGACTGAGATTCGATCTCTGAATGCTGGCCTGTGGTTCCTCAAGGTAATTACAAACACACACACAAACACACACACAAGTATATATACAATCTTCCCAACTCTGTCCGTAAATCTGATTCACTTAGTATTTTTAAGAAACAACTCAAAACGCATCTCTTCCACAAGCAATTGCTATAAAAAAGGAAAAATCTAGACATTGAAACCAGATTGGATAATGTTCAGGTTTCATACTACTACAGTGTAGCTGTTTTTTCCTTAAACTACTGACTTGTGTTGTTTTCTCATTTGTAATTCATCTATATGTATAAATATATATGCTAGCCCACCTCCCCAGACAGTCCATATATGGCATTACAGACCATCAGAAGCATCATCAGAGAGGCAGTTGGGTGACCAATTAAGGCTTAAACAGTTTTCTCCCACATTGTGTTTTTACAGCTTATTTATTATTTTTTTTATTTTCCATGACTGAATCTCATAACGCTCATGTATCTATAGAATGACCCCTACTGGACAGTCCAGTTCATGTCGGTGAAGGAGCGAGGCCGAGCAGCCAATCAAACGGTGTGCAGTCTGCTGGAACTGCTGCGCCTGGCTGCTAAGACCAACCGTTCAGTGCTTTTTAGCCTGCGTAGACCTCCACCTCATCATCCCCGATACCAGCTCTGGATTAACGACGCACTGAAGTCTGTGCAGCGCTCATTAATTCAGCCTGACCAGGTAAATACACACAGCAGCTGCCAAATTCTGTCAAACGCAGGGCAAAGAAGGTCCCTTAAGTGGGAAGTTTGCATATTCTCTCCATCTTTTGTTTCCTCCCACAGTAATAATAATAGTGAGTGAAGTAGTGATACTAAACTACTGGTGTGTGTGTGTGTGTGTGTGTGTGTGTGTGTGTGTGTGTGTGTGTGTGTGTGTGTGTGTGTGTGTGTGTGTGTGTGTGTGTGTGTGTGTGTGTAGGTTATGTGGACTCCTGACTGGTACAGGAAGACCGTACGAGCCGCAGTGCCACTACTTCAGCAGACATTACAGGAAAAACTTGCTGTTGAGGAGCTAAGACGACGGGAGGTTCGAACAGTCACTCTACATTACAGCCAGGCTACAGGACCAGAAATCAGGTACATAATATTCTACCATTTATTTAAAAGTTTTGATGATCTGATACTCTGATACGATATCTGATACGAATCATCAGTAATTGCTTTGTTTGATGTTTAGGATTTAATATACTTCAGTCACTAAATTTAAGAGTGTTTCAATAATTATGAGCAGTGCTTCTGATTCATTGATGTGTGTGTGTGTGTGTGTGTGTGTGTGTGTGTGTGTGTGTGTAGGCGCTTTGTAGATAGCAACGTAAGTGTAAACGTTTATCCAGTGAACGAGCCATGGTTGTACTCTGTGCTGTGGTGCAGCGGCGTTCAGTCTGTCTCCTCCGATGCTCCTCACATCCTCCGCAAAGTGCCTCAGCCCATCTGGCTAATGGTGAGTGACACATTCAGCTTTAAAATTAATAGTTAATAATATATCATCACATATAAATATATACACTCAGTGATGCCCTATATATTCATGTATATTCTTATAAATGTTATTATTATTATTATTATTATTTTATTTTATTTTTTTCTTCTTCTGTGTTCTCAAGCTTTATATAGTCAGATCGCCATTTAGTGATTCGATTGATCACACACTGTTTGTTTTCTGTTTAGAGTCCAGATGAATACTGCTTGATCTGGATTACTGTCGATTTGATTTCAGCAGCAGTTATTATAGGAGTATTCCTGCTGCAAAAGTAAGTATAATTCTTTATATGAGTAAGATTTTTGAGCCTCAACCTTACTGAACCATGGTTAACTTTCTCCACACTTATATATGGCTACACGCAGCACATTATACTGACAATAAAAATATGAACTACAATACAAAGGACAAAGTATTGAGACACATCTCTTAATCAATGGAATTAGGTATTTCAGTCTTTTGTATATTGTATAATATTGATAATAAATATGGGATATCATATGTCACAGTACAATATTGCCCAGTATAATATTGTAATATTATAGTATCAGGAAGATACTCGAGCGCACAAGCAAGGTCCATAAAGGAACGGCTTGCTGAGTTCAGTTGGAAAGAACTTGACTAACCCACACAGATATTAAAGACTCCAACCCACTTTGAGTGTCTGACCTCACAAATGACAAAAGACACATTTAAAGATCATGTGGCAATGGAATCTGTTTAGGGGCAAAGTGGGGTGCAACTGTACATTAATGTATTTATATGCCGTAATTTCCATGAATCCTTTGAACCATAAGGTGCAAACCCACAGGTGTGCATAAATACACCCACCCACCCACACAAACACACACACACACACACACACACACACACACACACACACACCCATTTAATATTTGCGGTCAGCATGGTTTCCTGTTATTTCCCTTCTCTGAGATGCTGGTATGCGCTTGCAGTCCTGTAACGTAATTTTTCTTGCTTCTTTTTTTCATTTTCTCTCTCCATTCCTGTCTGCCCTCTCCTCTGCCTCCTCTCAACATGCCCATTCACTCTGCTCTTCTGCTTTCTGTTAACTCTCAGCTATCACATGATCAGGTAAACAGGTTGCTTTAGGCCCCAGACTTCCCTGTAGTATGGTGCTTATGTCCTAATCCCATGTTTCTACCTGTCTTTAGAACTGTATGTTTGAGTTCATTAACAGTTCACATAAAATCAATGTGTATTTTACTTCTGGCTGGGACACTGATGTGTCTCTCACTATGTGTCTCTCACTATCACTCTCACTCAAATGGACTTTAAAATAAATATATAAAATTGATGAGGCAAAGAACAAGGACAGGCACTTTTGCATATGCAATACTGCCATCATTTGGCTGTTGGCAGTAACTACATTTTGGGTTAAAATTATGTTATAAGTAAAATTAACTTTATGATAACTATTTTTAACTTCTTGTCACTTTTACTCAGAATATACAGAAGCAACTGCATATCACGCGACTGTTCTTGTACTCTGAACATGTGAATGCAAATTACACAGGAAGATGTCTACATTTTAGCTTCAGGTCGCTTAGTTACAGAACATAGAGATCAAAGGAGGATACACTGGAGGCGATGAATCACATCGGAACTGATGAGACTCAGTTAAAGGAGATGGTTGTGCTTTCATTTTTTTTTTTTTAAATCTTTTTTCCATTTCCACATTAAACAGAGTTTTTTGAACATCTCGTCTGAAGAAAATAGATGAGATATTATCTCATGCGTTTGTAGGTTCATAGCACTGGTTGTGAAAGCCATCTGATCAGCTTCTATCTAAAACCACAGTCAGCTATAAACTATACCTGGTTTTAAGGCAGAAAAAAACTTAGCATAAAGAGTGTGTATTGATATAATGCGTGTTACTGCTGTGGCACAGATGGAGGATGAGCGGGATGCGGAGCTACAACCCAGAGCAGATCATGCTCAGCGCTGTGGTGCGCAGACCCAGCCGTGACGTCAACATCATGAAGGAGAAACTTATCTTCTCAGGTGAGACCAAGAACCTGCTAAACATGAGCCATGTGTACCAGTTTTCAACTTATAAAAACATGAATTCAAGGTGACATCTATATCTAAATTGCCCTTATATAGTGTGTGTCTGTGTGAGTGTGTGTGTGTGGATGGTGATGGATTAGCCCTCTGTACTGGTATTTTCCCAGAACTTGAAACATTTCCCCCTGGCCGGGCATAGGGACCATAGTCCCTAGTATAGGATTAAGCCGAAAATGATGAGATGAAATGAGATGTGATACCATTTCAAGCCTGTACAGGTCATATTGATGTCACTGACAAACTAAATGCAATAACAAATAAATATAATTATATTAATTACAAAATTATTCCCTTCTAGAGATTAACAACGGTGGCAGCAGCACCGATGAGATATCTCTTTACACGGACCACGGATATGATGGATACACTTGTGATAGCATGTCCCGTGAAACCAGGCATCCAGGGGAGACGCTGTCCTCTTTTTTTAGTCCCTCATGATGGGCTCTGTGATGGACATTTGGACTGTTACCCTCACAGCAATCTGTCTTTGGACTAAACCTGGTTTTCTTGCAGACTGAATTGTTTATTGTTGCTGTTTTACAATAAGGAATATTGAAGGACAATGATGACTTTGAAGCAAGTGAATGGCCTGACTTGAGGTCAGTAACTTAATAGTGGTAATTTATCTGGATTATATAAAGGACCTAATGCCTTATGCTCTGAATTATAGGACTATTTTTACACTATTTTCCTATAAATCCTAATGTAGTCCAGTTGACTTGTATCAATTGGAGGGGGTGTTTTAAATTAAGACGGAAGTTAAACAGGAATAGAATGGTTCTCATTCATAATGTGTCAACATGAACATTTTTCTGAGGTTCGGAATGTAGCATAAACCTATCAGATGTGCTATTTTGGCCACTGCAAGTACTGTGAGCCCACACCTGTAGAGACCTAGTTCATTTTCTGCTAAGAAAATAAAGGATGTCTGAACACTGGTTTCTTTTATTGCTGTGGCATTAATTTAAAAAAATAAAAAAAAGTAGAATTTGTGTTAGTGAAAGAAACTGTCAGGGTTACACGCATGATCGAGGTAGCATATGAAAGCTGTGGTGTTCCTTGTATGGCGATGTGAGGAGGGTGATACAAGGAAAAATTCAAATAAACAAATAACATAAAATAAAATATCAAGAACCTCTTTCAATCTGTAAAAGAATCCAGTTCCAGAATCCACCAAACCTGACTCACTGTATTAATGAATCTCTGTATAAATGATTATTATTGTTAATATTGTTATTTTATACCAAACTGTTCTTCAAAATTGTATATAAATGAAATGCTGCTATAGAGATATTTTGTCTAGTCTATTCTAGCAAACTGTACCATGATATTTAGATGGAGGATATGACGTTTAATGAAATATCGTGGCTTATTGTTGACCTCTTTGTGTCTAAAATCCTACTGAACTAAACGACTGCTGAACCAGATTATCAGGACTCGTTAGTAGGTCAGGACTTTTAACTCAGTCGAATACAGTACTGTGCTGAGTGAATGCTAGAAATACAATTTGACTTAAAATTGTAAGCTATTTGGTGCATTGTGTGGGGATTTGGTAGCATCTAGTGGTCAAGTGGCAGATTGCAACAGCGTGCCATGATAAATGTGGCATTTGCTTAAATGCACTGCTTCTTTAAATGACTCCCACCAGTACAGTTATTACATCCCCATTCCACGAAGACTCATTCCAATGTAGTGAAAACACAATGATTTGTAATAACTGGTGATAATATACAAATAAAGATATAATTACAGAAACATTACTCTTCTTTTGCTTACACACACACACACACACATATATATATATATATATATGTGATGGCTGCATATAATTAGAACGTTTTTATTACTTTTAAATTTGATTAACACTCATTATACTGTATAGTTTCAACAATATTTACATCATATTTACAACCCACGCTTTCAGTTCTGAATCTGACCTGATTGCATACATTCATATACTTTCTAAGCCATGCATCCAAATTAGGGAGCTACAGTCTAAGCATTCACTGGGTTAAAGGTAGGTTGCAAGATGCCACTCCATCACAGGGCAGACACACATACAGATTTAAACCAAAGAGCAATCACTTGACTGACATGGTTTGGACTGTAAGAGGAAATCTGAGAAATTTCTAAAGGAAAGTCACACAGATATGGAAAGAACATACCAAACAACACAATAAGAATTCAACCACCCACCCCGGAATCATTGGACTCATCTTCATCTGTTTGAGGCGATAGCATTACCCCTGCACATTGGGCAGCAATGGAACACTATGACATCTTACATTGTGACATTATAGTCAAATCTTATGAATATTAAAATGTACATACCAAGTAAAAATTCTGATAGCATACACATGGTTGAATGAACTGGCTCTTTACAGAACATGTGAATTCTGTGCTTAATGGCACACAGCAACATGTCAGCATTTTCTTTGCAATCCCTCATGGGATGTAGGTCAAATACACACTGAAGGGCTGAAGATGCAGAAAACACAATGTGGTTAGACCTCAGCTGCTGATGGTGTGAGATCTACAGGCAAGTGGCTCTCTGCATCCTCTTTACTGTTGTCTCAACAGTCCGAAGCTACGTAGCAGCCCGAGTCTCTGGGGCAGTCGTTAGGGTCGCCTTTTTCTGTCTCACTAGGGGATTCCAGCTCATTTTGGGCCTCTGTTTCTCTCGGACAGTTTTCTAAAAAACAGAATTTATCATGGTTTTAGTGAGATCACTATTTTATAGGATGCTGGTCCATAAACATATAACATCTCCACAAGAGGTTTGGATCACTGGTCTCCTTATTCCATTTGATTTTGATTAAAAAAAGTAGTGACTAAAATGCCAAACAATTCTTTGTTTATCTGGTCTTCAGATGTTCAGTCCAAGTTACGTTTAATTAAGTTCAATAATCAAAAATCTAATCAAGGCATTAAAAATTTAATCCTTAAACTTGAAATTGATAAAATGTTATGCAAATCCATTTCTCTTTCATTTTTAAAATTTTGTCCCTTTGCAGTTCAGATGTTTTGTTTGACACACAGATTTGATGGGAAAATAAATTAAAAAGGGTTAACCAACAACTGGTTTAGTGGTGAACCAGCAGGGGAAAAAAGTGACTATATGGCTCATCTATTAGAAGGTTTACCACTTACTCCAAAATAACCCATCTTGATTTGCTTGACAGCTGCTATAAACAGATTTCCTGCATTAATATTTCTAGACATGTATATTAATGTTTAAAATTATGAATATTTAGGGGGTAAATTTTGCATAAATATTCGTTTTGTGATTGTTTAACACAAGTTTGTTGTTTGTAGTTAGAAGGTTTAACAGGGCGAATACTGGTTTTGAAATACGAAAGGCTGTTCAGTAGCTTAACCACAGCACACTCGCCACTGTCTTTATTTCCTGTGCCTGTACATCTAGATCTTTTGCATGTCCTCTGTGCGAATGCTCAGTTTTTTCAAAATGCATAATATATATTTCCCATAAAACCTTTACTGTAATAAATAAAAGTTCAATTCAACGTTTTATTAAGATTATTGACTTAAATGGGCATGACCTGTAGTAACCCTGTATCATCAGAGAGGTATCTGGATGTTATTTTACATTACATAATTGATTATAATCAGCTGTGGTGCTGTGGTTCATAATGTTGCTGACAATCGGTGGACTCATCTGTTTTTGGATAGTGTGTGTATTATATAAATTATATAAATGGTGAATTATAAACACAGAAGTGGTAACTGGTTTGTTTTTAAATTTATAATGATTCAAAAGACAATTTAATTGCATGATATTAAAATAATGATGTGATATATTACAACACAGAAATGGAAAATGAAAAGTCATCTTCATATTTTTGATGAGGTTTAGGTAAAAATGAGTGTCACATTGGTTCACAGACCTCAATCAAGTTTTTTCCCTGGTTGTTATTACCACCCTCTTATCTGTTCCATTATATGCAAAGACTCGTATCACTCACGTTCATGGTCCTGCAAACTCTCAGAAGCTGCCAGCAGTCTGTTTCGATGCTCTGGATCAGTAACGTTCAGCTCAATTAGGTGCTGGTCTTTCAAATCCTTCAGATCATCCACTGTCTGATATCCATTCATTTGTAGAGCGGACGCAAACTCCTACAGCAAAAGAAAAGGACAAGAGAGATGGGTGAGAGAGATTTCTTCAGAACACAGTAATTGTTTACATTTTTCCAATTGCCTTAAAAAACCCAATTTTGTAAATTATTCAAGGACAAAAACTGGCAAAACCTACTTGGTTTTAAACTAACTGCACCTGAATCAGTCATTAGTCAATAAGACGTATAAAGAATATAATTTCCAAAACCAGCACCTCTAGGTTGAGTCGCTCAAGGAATTCTTGGAGGGTTCTGGGTCGAGGCCGTTTGCTTTTTCTGTGATTGCTCATCCTGTGGATCGGCGCTGGCTCCTCGGGCAGGACATCCACGTAGATGAACTTAAAGTTTCCAACTTTGCCTTTTAACATCCCTGTCCATATTCCCATGGGTGGTTTACTGATGATGTCAATTAAATCCCCTACCTTAACACAATGACAAAATAAATTAAATGAGAAACAGATATGATGGTGTACAGTGCTTTCGGTGTGATGTGTAATGAGTTGGTTACCTTGAGTTTCAGAGACTCTGTGTCATACGGACTCGGGATGAAGTCTGTGTGAACTTTGGCTTTTCCGCAGAAGCTGCCTGTATAGGGCACCTCCTCCTCCAGTCGCAGGCTGTCTCTGTTATTGGAACTTTCGGAGCAGCTGGTGATGCCACCTAACGCAGGACGACACAAACTGCAGGTTGAGAATTCAGTACAAAGTTACATCTGAGCATTAAAAGTTCATTGTTTTGTAAAAGTGTTAGGAATAAGACACACATGTCCTGAAACTTTACAGAACTTTATCTAGATGGCAGTGTAAAACCTATAGGCCCAAGATAAAGAGTGGTTCTGTGGTACACTGAGCTTACTGGAAGAGCTTTGGCCGCTGTGTAGGCTATACAGGCTTTCAGCTGAGTTACTGGACTTTGTGCAGGGTTTTCCTGAAACCTCGCTGGTCTCAGTTTCCTCTTCATGTTTTTTTTCTCCATCTTCACCCTGTGCAACAAAAACATCCTTTATTTCTGTGACTTTAACTGATTATATTGCTCATTATTTAACCAAATATTAACTCTAACTTTTATAAATCACCAAAAAGATGCCTATAATCCACTGGAGGCACGTTGTCTTTTATAACCCCAACCTGGAAAGTGTGTGTAATCCAACTGTATATGCTGCAGAGTGACCAATTACGGAAAATATATGCATGTATTTTGAGTACTAAACACTTAATACCATGTATAGCTGATGAATACAGTGGCAAATGATTATAGCATATGACCTAAAAACACTGAAATGTCACCTGAATAAAGATGCTTTCTGTGCTAAGTTTACTCAAACAGCGAGCACCACATTTCAACATGAAGGTCACTTTACACATAGGGAAACTTATGTACTGAAGATGTCTTAATACTTTTATCTTTATGGTGTAATTGTTTGTGTTAAGCATATTTAGAGGGTTAAAGCACTGGACTGTTAGTGATGTGGGGTTAAATGATGAGTGGCCTGGACTGGATTGACTTTTTGTGCCATTATAATACCATAGTGCAGTTTTAAAAACACATAACATAATATTAATCTGCCTTAATGATGTTTCTAAGAAAATGTCTTGTTTGGATGAGGCTTAATATCCCACAGTATGTAGTTTCTAAATGTATTCACTGCAAATCTATTTTCAGTAAAATGCCATTTAGATGGAGATTATTTAAAGAAGAATTATGAAAATTAAGCAGAGGTTTTTCCTGTGTTGTTGTTTTAGTGGTTGGAGAGTAAAGATTTTTTCCAGCGATAGGTTTAAACCAAAAAATGCAAACGGGGCAGAAAAAAAGTAAAGAAAAACATCTTACCATTTCCTCTGACAGAGCTTTCGCGTATTTCCTCCCCATCTTCTTTCGCATAGTCAAGGAGATGGCTTTCATCTTCCTGCCTATTCCCCCTTTGTGGTGATCTTCATCAGCCAATTCTCCTTCAGCACCCTGTCCACATTACATCATTGATTAGCAGCTGACTAATAAACAGATTTCACTGATCTGCACATCAGGACATGATCTGTTACTTTACCGGAGGGTCCTCATTCTCCTCTGGTTTAGACGTTTGTCTGTCAAATCTCCCAAAGCTGGCGGAACGCTGGGTTAAACACAAGAGAGGGTTTACAATAACATCAAAATAACTGTGTTCTCAAAGTAAAAGCTCGTTTTATATAAATCTCCCTATTTTTTTTTTACTCATCTGCATTTTGTTCCTATTAAACTACAAATATCTGCTGTACCTGCAGTGACATTATTGATTTATTATAAAATATTAGTGCACATCCACAATGTCAGAATTATAGATTAAACAGGCCTCATCATCTGTCAAGGTAAAGTCTAAACTACTGTACACCCATAGCCTTATTAATGGACCTTAAGTTAACCCATGTGTACCAAAACCTTATATAATAGTACCTTAGGGAGTTACTGTGCCCTGTAAGGTATGATGATATTCTGTAATTATACAAATATTCTTTAACTCCATTCTTGCCCTTCCTTTCAATACTGCTTGGACATGACCTCATGAACTGATTCATTTAAATATTGCTTTTTTTCACAGCACCACAAAAGACATGATGCAATGATCTGCCCCCTCCTGCACTGCCCTGTCATTTTTCAGGTTCTGGGCTCCTGATAATATTTAAATAATGATTATTATTTTATAGCAAATTCTTTGTGCATTATGAACATTCAAACCATTTTGAAGAAAATAATAGACAGATCTCACAAATGTACAGCTTTTTAAACAACTGTCATCTTTTAGTTATGTGCAGAAGTCTGGTCCTTCTGCTGAAATACTAGGGTTAGATGTTTTTTCAAGTGTCCTTTACGGTGTAAACATAATTAAATTCAATTTGGACTGGCAGTGTTTTCTGTTCAGTTTTTTATGAATATGTTGAAATCAGTGTGAAGTTTGTTCGTACAGCATATGTTCACGTTTTAGATTATAGTACTAATTTTATGTTATTTTTATATTTAAATTTTATATTTAAACATTTTTAAAAACATATATAACAAAAGTTATATTTTTACAGATTATTCTTATTTAAGTAAAAATATTGTCGATGCCTCAGATGTATTATCCCTGATATAAGTTGATGTTTTGCATTAAAACCTACTAGCATGTTTAAAAGCATCCTTAAATAACCTTTATAATCATCAACAGCCAATCAGCTTCCTCAAACAACCCTAATCAATAATTGCAATCCATTTATGTAACTTTAAGTTAAGAATTCTAATCACTATATAATCAATATAATTCATTTTTGAGCAATAATGCAAATTATGATTTTTACCTTGGGTTTATTCCTTGCTTTTTCTGAAGCGTTTGAAGCTCTCCTCTGAAGCATGACTCTAAAGATGCACCACTTGTCTTTAAAGACAAAGTTCAGACTGCATGGCCAGACTGTTTTCTCACTTTGTTCACCACACACACTCAGGGCCGAGCCCACACTTCCTCATCAGCACACAGGATGTGTAGAATCTAGTGTGGCACTCAGATCAGGTCGAGTCACTCGACTCAAAGCCTCAGTTAAAGATAACGTGTAAAGCATCTTTATTATGAAACTGTGCTGCACAGGAAGGGCAAACACAGGAAAAGAATTGACCAAGCCCATGTGTCTGTTTCATTGCATCACTTCAACTGCAAAGCATTCTAAAAAGACGTGTCCTCACGAATCCATTTCAACACCACGCACATAAATGACTTGCAACATAAGTTAGTTTCATCTCACTTGCTGTTCATTTAGAACGAAAAGATGATTTTATCTCTTATTAAATGTTAGACGTTGATGTCACCGTGGTTAGTGCTTTCACAATTACTAACTTGTCTCAGGATGTTCTCCTGGTTTCTGCTAAAGTTTCAGAAAGCTCACAGAGTAAAACGTTGTAAATGTGTTTGTTAGTTCAGTCATTGACCTGCGTATTTTGCTTAAAAACATTTGCTGCTCAAAAATGGGCAAACGTATTGGGACATATTAAGTTTCATGTATTTTATATGCTTTGTGTAAACAGTTTGGGGAAGGCCATTTACAGTTCAAGCATTTCAGAATTTAGTAAATGTACTTTGTAAACTTTTACATGTATTTGCTGTTGTTTCCCAGCTGTTGTGTGAGGACTGTGTCACTTTGTCCTTCCCGCATTCAACATGCTTAAAGGCCACACGAGCTGTACTGTGGAAGGTCAAACAACTCACCATGTCCAGGTCCGTAAAGGAGCGGATGACTCTCAGGGGTGGGTAATCTGATCTGGGGAGGTCCAGGTCATGCATCAGCTCCTCGTACCTGTGTCGGTCAGTGGCACGGGGCAAAGTGAAGTTGACGTTAAGCAGCCAGGTGTCAGCCATGGGTCTGTGGCAGGTGTGATATGAAGATTCCCATAACAATGAGACATCCATGGATCTCCACTGCTGGTGAGAAGGTCCAGGGCTGGATTGAGCCTCAGTGTCCACTATGTTCTTTATGCTTTCTGGTTCAGTCTGTTGGGTTAACAGCTCCCTTTTGAACCTCTTTTCAGACCTCTTGGTCAGGCCTATGCAGGATATGACTGGGTCGTCATCCTTAAACATGATGTCTGTCAAGTGTGCTAGATGCACACACAATACAAACATTATGCGTCATTATTGGATAGTGTTGCACAGCTATAGAGAACGTTTCCACTACTGTCATCACTGCATAATAATCTGTCATCGCACCTATGTTTCTATAAAACCACACACAGAGCCAAATATGATACCAAATATAATATTTACAATAAGCATATTGAAATGGGGTCCAGACTAGATTATAATAGATTATATATCTTTCTTTTCATCTAGTTATTTTTCACGTTAAAGATTACTTTACTGTAATGCAAATCTAAACCTCACTGGTGTCCGATGTCCTCCTACTGTCCTCCATACTGTTCCGGTGGTTTTTCTTGACCTTGTTTCTTTTAAGTGAACCATGCAGTTTTTCATCTCCATCCTGCAGGTCAAGAATAATCCTGTTAGTATGAGAGCAGAACCGAGCTCAGATTATAAACAGATGGATAATGCTTTTATATTTGATGTTTTCATTGTTTTAATCAGACTAAGGCTCTTTTTAGTACTGAAGTCATTGCTGTAGTTTTTCATTTAAACACACGACCAGTTAATTCAGAACCAAAATTGTAAAAAACAAATGCAAAGCAATCTTTGCTAACATGTTATCAATCACCCCTCTGCAAAGGTGATATGTTTTGTGTAAAGAGGAGGGTGTATATTAAAAAGAAACCACCCATATTCAAACCTGGATCCC
The DNA here is from genome assembly GCA_019802505.1 of Corydoras sp. C115. Classification (NCBI taxonomy): domain Eukaryota; kingdom Metazoa; phylum Chordata; class Actinopteri; order Siluriformes; family Callichthyidae; genus Corydoras; species Corydoras sp. C115. Next base: position 2,435,656 of record JAFMOC010000060.1, on the reverse strand, counting down.
CAGTGCTGGGAGGCAAATGTGCTAACCACTAAGCCACTGTGTTGCCCTATTGTATTAATTTTACAAATAATGTGATTATTTTGGTCTGCATGATGGTGGAATTCAAACTCACACTACCCTAAAGAGAAGATGAACGTCAGATGCATTGTTATAGGATTGTGCAAATGCAGAATGATTGGCTGGTGAAGGTATATTTTGGATGCTGGGGGAATCAAACACTCAACAGTCACATGACTTTATGTTTGCTATGCTTCAGGAAATACGTTGGTGAATTGATGCTGCATGAACCTTTACTCTTAGTCACATTAAGCCCAGTGTTTACCACAACAGATATGCTGCTCTGAACTCTGATTGAATTCAGGCTGTAAAATCTGATGTTAAGTGCATAACTAAAATCATTGAGTGTTTGCAAAACTCACACTCACCATATCATACAGGTTACTTCCACCTGGTTCTGGTAGGTTAGGGTTCCAGGATTTAAAATTCATTCCCTGTAAGATGAAAGCAAAAGTTACATATACATTTTTCATTCATTCATTATCTCCCGCTTTATCCTCTATTAGGGTCGCAGTGGGGTTCCCCATGCCCATCCAGGGGAGAACATCCCGGGCGCTGGGCAGATAGACCCAGGACAGGGTGCCAATCCATCGCTGGGCACACACTCACTCACACAGACACACTCTATATGGGGCAATTTAGAGAATTCAATTAACTTGATCCATGTTTTTGGACTGGACCGGGAATCCCTAGCGCTGAGAGGCGAACGTGCTAACCACTAAGCCACCGTGCCGCCCATATACATTTTGTTATTTTATTTTTATTTTTTTATCCAAAGTGACTTACAAGTTATTAAGCTGCAGAATAATTTTTCTTGATCACGATTTGGTTTTAATCTCTAGTTTTCCGCCCACTTCTTTTCAAAGCAAGTGCTTCTTGAGTAGATGAGTCTTTAGTTGTTTATTGAAAACCCTAAATGTCTCTCTAGTCACTAGAGCACAACTGGGGCCAGTGTGAGGCATTGGGTACATTGGATAAAATTAATGATTTAGGCACTTTGAGCCTTGATGTTGGGTTGCTGGTCATTTTAGAGAGTTTTGGTATTCAGAATGGTGCTTCTTGCACTTTTTTGGATTTGATATCAAAACCTTTAATATTTCAATGGACTATACAAGGAGATGATTCAAAGACAAAATAGCTGGTTGGCAGAAATTCTGGATACATTTTTTTTAAATTCTAGTTTTTTGTAAATATTTTGTACATCAAAAACCATTTGTAAATCTTTAATGTTTTAAAGAATCTGACTGGTCATATGCTGTAGACATTTCACTCCACCTGAATATAATGATCTCTCTCACTTCCCTCCACATTCACTACCGGTTCATCTTGAATTGCAGGTTTCACTGTGTATGGCTCCTCATCTTCATCTGCATCTAATGATAAAAACAAGATTTTTAATATCTGGAGATGATTAACAGATATAGAGATTTGTCAAACTAAGTAAAACAGAATAGTTGTTACCCACTCTGAAAAAAAGTCTTTATACAATGTTATTATAAAGCTATATTCGGGAATACTTTTGGTCCTGTAACTTGTCCATGCTGAACTTAACCCCACGGTAAACTCATCAGGCACAGTGTAATGACGTGTACTATATTATCCATCTGTCACAGACTCAGTCTCTTTACTAATCCCTCTCACACACACAACATGGGTATTAAAGATGCTTTGTGTCTTCCTGAGATGTATGGCTTCCTAATCACCCCATTACTGCCTTTAAAATGCCCTACTGCACAACTTACCTCCATTTTGATGGTGACCTAAATCATTGTTCTTCTTTGAGCAAGGCCAGTAGACAAAATTAGATAGTGTTTTGTCTGAAAAGAGGAAGAGACCAAAATATTCAATGTGTTAGTAAAAGATGTAGGACCTAAAATTAATTAAGAAGTGGAGACAAGCCTGGGTTTTTTTGCGGTAGGACAAACTGTCTGCTAATGTGGGCCAGTAATTAAAACAATTAGCAAATTCTGTATTTAAATGTTTGTTTTTAAAATTTTGGAAAATAAATATAGTCATTACAGATTAAAATCCAACCTACCATTGTTGCATATGGATGCGGATGTGTGTGGTCTGTCACAAAACAACAGACTTTTATTACAATTAAATAATTACAGTTTTAATAAATAAAACACATGAAACACATAAATAAACATGATGATGTCATTAGTGTCACTTGCCCTTTCATAGTTTAATTTTAATTTGGCTCCAATTGCACCTTAACATTCTCTTTTATGATGTCACAATGAGGTGACATTTATCTTTTAAACAATTAACCATCATTTTTTAAAGAGTTGCAATTCATAATGAGATATTTTGTTGACCAGGGGAATTAAGGTTACTGAGGCTACAAGTTTGTCAGCATCCCTCTTTGTCCTTGAATTTGGCAGATTATAATGCACCACTGATTTAATCTGGACACATAATCCAGTGTGTTTTTCTCTGTCCCTAAAAGAATCCTAAAATACATCATGCTCACAATTGCCCATCAAGCTGACAGACACAGGCTAAAGAGTAGAAGTCATGCTAGATATTTATTTCTAAAAGTATTTCTGTCAAGTGTATATATTTGGTAGATCTTAATTTACTGAAATTAAGGGGTGATGGGTCACGCATGTACTGAGAGTGCTGTCCGATTTACTGGCAACTGGATTGTGAGTGACATGGGGAACTAAGATTTGAACAGTAATAGATTGTCAATTAGCTTTGATGATTCCTAAAATGAGCAGTGTGTGCATTAAATGAAGTTACTTACTTTCGCTTTTCCATCTTCTGACACTGCTTCGTAGGAGAATATTGAAGCTCCTAAAAAAGCAGCAAATGTGAATAAGGATGTACTGTTTGTTTTACATGAATTAAGCAATTACTGAAGTGATTCAGGTGATGAAGTACACAAATCAGAGCAGGATTTGGTCATTTCGCTGATGGATGCGTCTGAAATGCAGGAAGCCTGGACTACAATAGATTAATCATGCATTGTGCAGATGGTGACCACTTTTATTTATTAATGTCCTTTGTGCAATGTCAATGCTAATGTGCTCAGTCATGCGACAAAAAACAACCCATTAGGTTTCTGCTTGTTACAAACATAACACGAAGCTTGACTGAAATCCTTTCCATGAATCAGTGCTCAAATATTTGTCAATAAATCATTTAAATGCCTGCATTTAATCTATCAAGCTTTTGAAAAACAGTGTTTTTTATTCACGTTTACTTTATACTTTCTTTAGCAAAATTTTATGTTTTGCAAAACTTCATTAGCAACATTTATGGCTATAAAGATACTTGCCCGAGTAGTACAAGACTGTGAATCCAACTTGTTGCTGTCCATCACCACATAGTCAGGGCTCCAGGAGCCAGTCCTCGGTTCTGATCTGTGGTCAATCTGTGGTAGTTCATATAGACTGTCTGTAGAACCTTCCTAAAGCAAAAAAATTATAATAATTTAAAGCACATTGTTTTTTTATTTTATTATTTTTTTTTTATTAGAAAAGGCAGTTCTGTAAACTTCATCATTGTAATATATATATATATATATATATATATATATATATATATATATATATATATATATATATTACAATGTATGATATATGACTATATATATATAGTCATAGCTACATGCAAGCTAATGCTATGATTACTACTTTTTATTTAATTTCACTTATATTACTAATACTAATTCCATGAATTTTCTCTTCCAATGTTAAATAGATGCGCAGCAGCTTTAATTCAGGTGGATTTTTAAACACTTTGACATTAAATGTCACTTTTAAAATGTCAGTATGATGGAAACATGACTTTTAAAGCTTGAACCAAATTCTTGGATTTTTCTCGCCTCTGTGTAATGCATAATCACAGACATGAAACTGTTCAGCTTAAAGTTTTGATGTTAGATAAGCTATGAACCTCACCTACAGGAAGCCCTGTTGTGGTTGGATGGTAAACACTGCACATTCTGTGACTGTTTTTGCTTCAGGAAATGAAGAAAATTCAGGTGTAAACATGATTCTAATAACATCCAAATGTGGATCCCAGCTATCACCTTCTAAATCTGAACATGGTGTATGTGTGTCTAAATTAGTTGCGCTGCAAAAAGCAGGTGTGATTAAAATGTTATAAAAAGGTTTTGTGGTTTATTGGGTCAGGTTGTAGGTTAACTAATCTCACTTTCTAAATATGAGTAAATTCTAACCTTTACCATGGTACATTTACAATCAAATGCAAAAATACACCCTTTAGATGAATAACTTTTTATTGTACAATGAGTTAAGTAATTAAAAACAAAGAAGTGTTATATCCCTTTAAATACCACAGACATATAATAAAAGAAACATTCATCAAGTGCACTAATTTTAAAAAGTGATCTGTGACTGAGATAAGCAAATGCCTAAAGATCTCTGGCTGCTAAATTTGGAGAAACCATTTCTCAAATGCAAAATATAGTGTAATAAGTGATTGGTTGAGTGCTTGTGTTTTTATTGGTGCCGTAAAGTTCTAATGAAGCTGGTGAGACTCACATGTAGGTAGCATTGACCAGATCTTTACCAGATGTGATCAAATTCTTTACCAGATGTGCATCAGCTTTTGAAACATGTAAACCATGTGAGTATTTTTTTGTCGGTCACTCATGGCTCAAATGTAGGTAGCAATAGAATATGTCTGCCAAGCATGAACCAGATGTGTTTTGGGACATGTGGGCCATATTAATGTTTACATATGAGTTCCACCTTCGGTTCAGTGCTGTAAACCAGCAGTGTTGTAATTCAGATGTGACCCACAACCGATTGAAATTATGGCTTCTGTGGTAAGAAAACCTAGATTACACACAATAAAATGTATGTTTCCCCCCAAATATCTACTGGATTCAGGTTCTTCAGCAGAACAACCAGAAATGAAACAAATTATGAGCACAGAGTAAATATTATCAGTATTTTTTCTAAAAAATATTAGAATCCTATAGAGCTAATTACGGACTAGAAGAAACAAGTCACAGCAATCTGAAAAATGATCTGAATTAATGATTTCCAAGTTAAAACCACTTGTGACTCTTGCAATGAAGTTCTATCAGTGCCAGAGATTACATATAAATAGGGTTGAATTTAGCAGAGTGAGTTCTGAAAAAAAAAAAGATTTAGATGCTCGCTCGAGTTTCAGTAAGAGAGAAATCAGCTTTATCTGATCTTAACTAGAGACAATCAGGGCTGTCATCACTGAACCATCGTACACAACTGCTCACTTTTTGATCTCTTTAAGCTATTCACACTTTGCTTTACTGGCAATGAAAGTTTCATGCACAAGTGAAAATGACAAGCTCCTGCAGAACCTGTATGTTCATGAAGGTGTGGCTTTTATTTTGTTTTTAATTTAGAGCATGTCTTTTCGACAACACTATCAGGACACTGAGCCAAGTGCTTATCTATACCTCACCTTGTGTCAGGCAAACTAAGGCCTTTTGAAGCTTAAGGCTACAGATAGTCGATCTAACATTTTAAACAATCACAAGCTTCTTATGCATCAAGTATAGCAACATATTTTCTCAACAATTGTTTTCTCCTCCTACCTCCACTTCTGCCCATCCATGCACCCCATACCTTGAAATCTACTTGTTTAATCATCATTTATGCCTTTTTGACCATTTCTGTCCTCAGGTACAGGCCCCAAATTCTCATAAAAGTTCATCCAAGGTTAAAATAAGGTTGTTACAGTGACATAAAGACATTTATAAGACTTCAAAGCTCAATATTTGTACATGTAGCATCATATTACCTCATAGTATGGGAAACAGTATGAAGTCAAAAACACTTAACTTTACAGCATCATCCAAACAGAGGCTCTTAAATAACAAAACATATTATTCTTACCAGACTGAAGCAGAAAAGGTTCATTTTGTATAAATTATCCCTTCACTTCCTTTAAAACTGCATGCAAAAAACAGCTCTTAGAGTGTATGCCTGTGTATGAGTGCAGGGCCAGACCGTAGCTCCGCAGCTTAAGGCCAGATGAAAATCCCTCCCGTAATCCAATATAAAAGGTATCACTGTGTTGAAGGGAGAGCAATTTAGGACAACTGCATCCTCCATCAGTGTATAATTCACTCACCTGAACATCACACCCTGATGTTCTCACAGTTTAACTAGAGATGTTTAGCCTTTAGTTTCCCAAACACCCCCCCCCCACACACACACACACACACACATACATACACACATTCCCTTAGATTTAACCTGTACATTCAATAAATTGCTTAACTCATATACCTCAGTGCAATACACTTCACATGGTGCAACACATTGTAACTGCTTGTAAATTGTAACCTAGTTTTGCACAAAACACTGTTACTTTACAATTACGTCGAACCAAGGCAATGAAATCTTGTTCTTATGCGCACTGTACGGTGTAAATTTAAATGATAATTCATATAAGGTCCACTTTCAGCTCACATGCACATAAAGTCCCTTAGGTAAGTGCTACCTGGGTAGCTTACAATAACCACAAAAATATAACAGGGGTGGTTTTACCCTCCACTTTGCATTTCAGCATTGCATATCTGTCCACTGGATGGTGCTGCTGTCATTGTAAATGCTGTAATACTCCCAGATGAATTTATAATACTACAGTCGCATAGTTTAATGATGACAATGATGATGATGATGATGATGATGATGATGATGATGATGATGATAATGATGATGATAATGCTTTTTATTCATGTGATAATTTATATATATGTGTGAGTTTGACAGGGTCATGTTAAAACAATATCAACACTTGACCATCTATTTAATGGCATTGTATAACCAGTTGTCCATTGCATCTTTGCAGTCTCTACTCTTTTGAAAAGCTTCTGAAAAACAAAAGATTAAGGTGTGTTTAATGGTGTTTACAAGCTTCAGGATTCATTTCGGCTTACAGTGTCTTAATTCATCTCATGTGTTCAGTTCAGTGAGACAGCTGAAGTTTCTCTATATCAGATTCATCACACCGTCATGCTGAAAGGGTTTAATCAAACCTGGTGGCCCAGGACTGTTTTTGTACCCAATTAAGCAAGTTCTGAAACAAGTCCTGCCCAACTTTATAAAACAAACTGTCTACATATCTTTGGCCATATACTGTGGGTGTAGTGCTAGTTACTAAGCCACTGAATGACAAATGAAAATCCCTACAGGTGCACAATGTACAGAGAGGTCAATGAGTGCAGGAAAAAAAAAAACCTCAGGAATGATCTATGTGCTCGGCAATAAAGCTTCAAATCCGCCAGCGATATGGATGGTCCAAGCGTCATTGATTTTCTGTGCCCTTGTTGGGTTATTCGTAAATTGTTGAAGGCGATGGCCTTCGCTTTTCACATCACCTCATTGCTGAGTTGGAACACGGCCGCTCGGGTGAAGGCTGGTTTTAGGCGGCGAATGATGATTATACCACGTTTTAGCCGATCGATAGTTTTATCACATTCCTAAGCGAGGTGAACATCGGGTCAGATTGCTGTTTGATTTCAGTACGACTTACTTATACTGAGGGAATGATTTGGTTTAAATCTGTTACATGCAGTGTTTCGCTGTGAGGTGGCATTTTATCAGTCTTGCACAGGTGTGTCATGTTTGATGAAGCCCGAGATTACCGAATCAATTTAACAGCATTAAGGAGACAGCATATCCACAACTGACTTATAAAATAATCAAATCATTTTACACAGCCTCAAAGAAGTCGTTTTGGACTCTGGACTGGATCCTATGATCATAGGTCACTTCAACTGGTCAGGTGGAAGATCAGTAACCATGTGGTAAATCAATAAAGTCAGCTAAGTACTTGAATGTTCTGAACGACCTGGTTTAGCCCATTGGTGTTTATTGTTCATTGATGGTGTGGCTGTTCCAGAGGACAGTTCAGTGGTACAGTGCTTATTATAGAGTCCACGGTCAGATTACAGAGGGGACAGTGGGGCAATTTGAATTGGATGTTGTGCTGTATATTGTCCTACTGGTGTAAGTATCAATGTACATTTGTACTTTTACTCAAGTGACACATAAACTGCCGAATTTGACTTTTACTGGAGTGGCATCTCTACTTTAACTCAAGTACATAATTTGTGTACTTCATACATGAGAGGCAGTCTTAGGCTTGTGATTAAGGAACCAGCCATGAGATCTGAAGGTTTCTTCCCACAGCCCAAGAATATGGATTCAAGGTTAGTTTGCTGCTCCAAAATACCCTAAATCTAAAATTTCCCCCATTTAGTGTATGTCTGTCTGTCTGTCTGTGTAAGTAAGTGTGTGCCCAGCGATGTACTGGTGCCCTGTCCGGACATCTATTCAGTGCCCGAAACATTCTCTCCTGGATGGGCATGGGACCGTGTCCCTGCCCCTTTTCCCTTGTATAGACTTAAGTGGAAGATAATAAGATGAGATGAAAATTGAAAGTGACACATTCAATAAACAATAATACATTCTTTCATATTGTATTTACATGCAGCAGTTTTTCTGCAACACACCAGACCGCATGTCTGCAGCTGCAGCAGGTAGAAATAAAGACAGAAATCCCTGCATGTCTGATTTTATGCCAGACCTTTTCTTTGCTAGAAATGTTAAATCAGCATGTTCAGTCCATCATCAATGCAGCGGAAACTTCACTCAGCCGCACAAAGCTACTGCTGTAAAATGTGTGTGTGTGGGAAGGGGGGGGGGATACAGCTCAGCTCGGGTGGACAAGAAGCAGATCACAGGCCGCGGCACTCACGCCGCCGGGGCCGCCATGTAATAAGAGCAACAAGAGGAGAAAAACAGCCCAATTAAAAGGTAACAAGCATCACAAGTGCTTTGTCATCATTAAGCATGAGCGCTTTTACAGCGCCTGCTTGAGTGTAATTATGCTCAGAGCCTCCCGCCCACCAACAGAAAGCCGCCTCGTGATGTAGGGTCAGTGGGGGTCGGAGATCACAGAGGGGCCAGAGGGGAAAAGCTGGTGAGTCTATGTGAGTGTGTACATACTTCCAAATTTACTCTCTCTCTCTCTCACTTTCTTTTTCTCTCTCTCACACACAATACATGAATGCACTCCAATCACGAGGCTTAAAAGTAGTGAATAAGGCTTGTTAAATATTTAAACCTGATTTATGATATTAATATGTGTGTCTGGTTTTAGAAATTAATTGCAGCCAGAAAAAGCTCACGTCTATAAAATGGTGCTCTATTATTAAAAACTACAGTCCCAGGTACCTGTGTTTAAGGCACTACAACACCAGCTCAAGTGGTTAAACTGATTTTATACAGCGACAGTGAGGGAATTCATTAATATAAAAATGTGCACTCTTTAAATTTAATAGAAATGACATTTATGATAAATAATTCCTCTGTCTTATAGTAAATGTAGCCCATTCACACTTCAGTAGATCAGTCAATAGATCATCTCGCTTGTCATCTTATTTTCCTTCCGTCATTTCATTATTAACTGTTTGCTCTTTTAAAGCACTGATTAATGGAACCTCTGCTGCCTATCAACAGATTATTAAAGGATGTTCAAATTCTCATCCATTTTACTTTTCATGCATTTAGTGGATTATATCTATATCACGGTGCACGGTGGTTTAGTGGTTAGCATGTTCTCCTCTCAGTGCTAGGGATTCCCGGTTCGAATCCCCATCTCGGTGGAGTTTCCATTGTTCACCCCACATCCGCGTGGGTTTCCTTCCGGGTTCTCCGGTTTCCTTCCACAGTCCAAAAACATGGATCAAGTCAATTGGACTTCTCCAAATTGCCCCATATTGAGTGTGTATGTCTGTGTGAGTGAGTGTGTGCCCAGCGATAGATTGGCGCCCTGTCCTGGGTCTATCTGCCCAGCGCCCGAAACGTTCTCCCCTGGATGGGCATGGGGAATCCCCCCCGCGACCCTAACATAGGATAAAGCGAAAGATGATGAATGGTTGGATGGATGGATGGATGGATATCTATTATAAAATATGTTTTATAAAATATGACGTGGGTATGGAACCAGATCGACAAACGATCAGGGTTGATAATACTGTTCCTTCTAAAATTATTAACTTCAGTAAGTCAGTTTGGATGCAAGTCTCTGCAGAATGACGAAATGCAAATGTAAAGTCTTCGTCTTTTAGCTGTTTCTATTGGGGGACGCCACATTATTATCAATCCCGTCTTATCCCGAGTAGCCTCCTTCATCACAACAACCACCTGCATGTCCTCTCTCCCCACACCCATAAACCTCCTCTTTGGCCTTTTTTCTCCTCCTCGTCCTCCTAGTGGCTCTATCCTCAGCATTTAAATAATGCAATGGTAAAATGAAGAAGTTATATATTTTTTTAAAAAAGCGACTTGTGGCTTAGTGGTTAACATGTTCGCCTCTCAGCAATGGGGATCCACAGTTCGAAAACATGGATTTAATATAAATTGGCTGCTCTAAATTGCCCCTATATAGCATGATTCTGTGTGAGTGAGTAAATGTGTGGCCAGCAATAGATTGGTGCATTGTCCTGTATGTGCTCAGCACCCAAAATTTCTCCTCTGGGTGGGCATGGGCAACCCCCCCCCCACACACACACACACACACACACACACAACCCTAATTCATAGTAGAGGATTAATTGGAAGATAATGGTTGGAAAACTTTGATATGAGACTAAAATAATATTTTAGCTTATTGTATGTATATTGTAGAAACAAATTCTTAAATTACAGGTTCATTACTACAGTTCTTCATTAACACCCATTATTTAAGTGTTGCATCTGTATTCCCTGAGAAACACACACGCTGCCAGAGAATGGAATAAAGCGAGACCTCGGACAAGCAGGAATGAAATGGAGCGTGGAAACGGCTGGTCACAACCTAATGGCCGTCCTCTATTTTATTTCCAGGTCATGCTCAGGTCGAACGTGGCCCTGAGGCGGGCTGTGCATGACCGACATTTTGGAGTATAGGGCACGTTTAGCCCCAGGACACACTGGCCTTGTGTGATATGTGTGCTACACTAAATGACACGTCACACTAACGATACCATAGCTCCTTCGCTCCTATACAGCTGCTTCAGGAACAGTAGAAATGACCTGCACAAGTCTGTTCTAATTCTGCTGTCCGATATTCCATATTAATTTTTTTTGCACTGTCTATTTTGGTGCAAAACTCAGATTAATGCTGCAATATGTAACGGAGAACCTGGAGAAAACTCACGCAGACACAGGGAGAACATGAAAACTCCACCCAGATCAGGATTTACACCTGGAGAACATACTAATCACTACACCACCGTGCCACCCAGTTTTCCGAGTCTTCCCACAAAGACTGTTCTGTGTGTCTATGGAATTCCATGCCTATTTCGTCTAGTACTATTTAATCAACATTCCAATTCGTGTGAGTTATTTACAGGGACTTCTCATTAAGGCTACTGCTTTGTGCCCAGTCACCATTTATTGTAAAATGCTCTTCAAATGTCTTTATCACTCCTAACTAATTCCCAATAAATCAGAAGGGGTGCCCATAAATTTTGAATCAACATAATATTTATTGTTCCTCCTTTGATTATGGACATTAGCTCTGTTTATAAATGTCCTCTCAGAATGCTTTATGGTTATTGACAGTGAGAGGGCACCTACCCCCAGGATGGCAAGAGCACATTTGACAGGTGCCGTGAGCAATAACATGTAATGTTATTTATATGTATATCGTGTTTATGTAAAAGGAGGTTATTGACTGATCAGGAGGCAGTCATGTTAAAAAGGTTGTAATGTTGTTTCACAATATAAGACGGCAATGCTGTTGGGATTCTGCTTTACTACTACTGTGTTTCCTTGTGTTTGGGGTTTTGAATAAATTAGGAACACACTGATTTCCTTAAAGGCCATGAATCCAAGGCGGTTATAAGAGTAATTTTATGACATTTAATTTTAAGCTCATATCTTGTTATGAAATATAAATAGAAAAATATGTAAAAAAAAAAAAAAAAAAAAAAAAAAAAAAAAGAAATGTCATACAAAATAGATTCATCGATGAAAGAAACTTGGCATTGACCCAGCTACGGTCCAGGACTGGGTTTCCAAAGGGGGTACTGAAGTCCAAAACGCAGGAGTCTGTCTGTTTTAACCCCCCCTCTGCCCCCTCCCTTCCCTGTCTGATGTGCTGACGAGGCAGCAGAGAGCAGCAGGCACAGCAATAAAAGAAAGAGCTAATGAAAGGTCGCCCAGGGTCAACTCACTCACATACCTTTGTGGGCGTAGGCAATGAGGGGTCATCCAAACTGTTTCACTTTTTGACTGAGGGGCACCAGGCGTTCAGGAGGTCACCGCAGAAGTTAAGAGATCGTGATCCCCCAGTTCAGATTGCGAGCACCGGCGGGGCTCAGAGGTCGCCTTTGGCATGTGAGCAGCCCGGGGGAGGACGAAGACGGGTCGGAGGGGAGAAAAATCGCCCAATTCCTCATTCTTTACTCACTTTTCTGTCTTTTCTTATTCCTTTAAAAGGTTATCGGGTTGCTGGCCTTCGGGATACCCTAAATCTTCTCCTCGAAGAGAAACGGCGGTGCCCGATTCCCTTGAGCTATGATGTATGAGGTTGTTTCTCTAAGATGTTGGTGATGGATCGCTGTTTGGTCTTTCTCTAGAGAAGTCTGGCACACAAATGACACCTCAAATCATCTCTGGTCATGCATCTTTCTGACATCAAAAATCGTTCCCCGGGAACCAGGTTCGACTTGCTCAGTCAGGAGGCATGTGAACACCCAACATGAAGAAGTGGCTTTATACGCAGGCTTTACATTTTCTCATGGTGAAGTTAAGCGCAAAAACAAAACAAACTTCAGATACCAGTTCATGAAAAACTGCAGAGCCAAAACTACACCCAAACACCAAAAAAACCTAAAGCTCTTACACACATCCAGTATTTTAAAGGAACTTAGTGCAATTAGGATTCCAATCCATCCCATATGTTCTCCCCCATGACCTTGATTTAGAATTAAGGGGTATTTAATGAAGCGATATTTAATAAATTAATGGATGAATGAATGAGCTCAGTGGTTAGGGTGTTGGGCCCTCAATCTGAAGGTGGTCGGTCCCACTGTTCTGAACTCATTTACATTACATTACAAATAGTACATTATATTTGGACTGGTCCATAGTGAGATCAGCCACACCACAAAATGAACACAAAATGTTCAATTCTCAGATTAAACTTTGCCTCCTGTATTGCCTCTACAATACAATCCCTTGTTTAATTCCCACCCTGTGTGTGCGATGTGTAATTCCTCCTCTTGTTTGTCCTCTACGGGTTGTTTTCTGCTCAGTGTAATTGTCACCATGTAAACTTTAACAGGATCGTGTGGTAAACCAGTTTTCTGCTTCGCAGTTATGCCATTCTTCTCGAGCACGCTGTGGGAAGGACGGTTTGTGAAGCACTTGGAGAAGAAGTGGCGAATGAAGACTAATACTCCTGTGTATTCCTCTGATGCATGTGGCCTTGACTGTGTTGATGCTGAATCCCCAATTGTGAGAGATGCTCGTTTGCAGCTGCGTATGACTCATAGCCTCATTGGCCCAAAGTAGCCGAGCAAGTGCACACACACACACACACACACACACACACACACAAACATACACACACACTAACACACCCAGAGAGTGTTGTTTAAACTCGACACATGTGAGAATGGGATTTTTCAGGGTGCTGATGTGTTCTCGTCTCATCTTCTGAGAGATGTGTGTTCAGCAGAGTGTGTTGGTAAAGAAACAGTTCACAGGATCTCTAAATAATGAGAGGTTGTCCTGTTCTCTGTGCTTTAATGTTGCATCGTAATTTTAAAGATTAAGCAGCATAGGGCTCAGGCCCATTTTGAATTTTGACTTCCATGAGCGCCTGACTGATCTCCATGTGGCTGAAAGAAAAACTCATGAAACTCAGGGTATATTCATCTCTTTCTTCACGATTTTGAAGTGTATATCTGTCAATTCTTAACCACAGCTTTGTGCATTCCCTGATTCCCTGTTTTCACTTGTCAAAAAATACAGGGAGCCTGATTGTATACACTAGGCAATGGGTCTGAGTAAAACACCTGAATTCAATGCATAAGAAGCTTATAGCAAATCCTATGAGTGGATTGGGGGGTACACATATCCTGTAAAATTTTGAAGGTGTTTAAAATGTTCCTGCATACAGCATCCCTAATATAAAACACAACTCTAGTGATGTAAGGTTTGGTGAAATAAGCATTAACCACAACCACTCCCCATCCATCCATCCATCCATGATCTTCCGCTGTATCCTATATTAGGGTCGCGGGGGAGTTCCCCATGCCCATCCAGGGGAGAACGTTTTGGGCGCTGGGCAGATACACCCAGGAGGGCGCCAATCCATCGCTGGGTACACACTCACTCACACAGACACTCTCTATATGAGGCAATTTGGAGAATTATATAGACTTGATCCATGTTTTTGGACTGTGGGAGGAAACCGGAGAACCCGGAGGAAACCCACGCGGACAAGGGGAGAACATGGAAACTCCACCCAGATGGGGATTCGAACCGGGAATCCCTAGCGCTAAGTGGAGAACATGCTAACCACTATGCCACTGTGCCATCCACGGGGGGCGGGGGGGGGGGGGGGGTACACATATCTTGTAAAATTTTGGAGGTGTTTAAAATGTTCCTGCATACAGCATCCCTTATATAAAACACAACTCCAGTAAGGTTTGGCGATATAAGCAGTAACCACCACCACCCCCAAAGAAATTAAAATCCATGCCATTGGTTTATATAGTGTATATATTAGAAAGTCAATGAACGAAACAGGGAGATCAGGGGCAGAATAAAGGGAAGGAGGTATGTTGTAAAGGACAGACAGTCTGAGACAACAAGCATTGTCTCTTCACATTTCCTGAACTTCCTCTGGCTCTTCAAATCCATTTTGATCCCAGGATCCTGTTCCGCTCGTTGGTTAAGATGTCAGTAGTGCGTGCTCTTCCTCAAGGTCAATGCACCCTAATGAGAATTCACCCCGGACCATGGTAATTATTGTCTAGCAATGCCATGGCGGAGGGAAAGAAACTAATTATTCCAGGCCATGAACGGTTTTAGATAAAGGCACACATTGCCAGCATCCGGAAAGGAACACTTTGAAAGGTATTGGATTTCCTCTACGTGCTAATTGTCCTTTGTTCTGCAACCTGTACGGGGATAAAATCATATGACCTTTAGGTTTCATTTCCAATGAGTTTATGGTAAACGTGCAGTCTCAGTCATCCCTGAGGGATAGCTAATAGCTGCTCACGGAGACATTTGGATTTAGCATTCTGCTTGAAACACCATTGAAATGCGGATTCTGAGGGATCCTGCCTCCACAGGTTATTACAGAAGGACTGGTGGAACAATAATACTCTCCTCGCATCATATATCACTTTGCATATAACCAGCGAACAAAGGGGTTTGTGGAACTCGGAGGCAAATACACTGTCTTTCTGCAGGGGAGGTGGATTCAGGGTGGTCATGGGCTGGGTAATCTGAAGCAGGTGGTCAACTTCTGTTCAGCGAGTCTGCTGGTGTTGTTTACACTCTCGACACCTTGGCTATCGTCATCTGTTTCTGACTACTAAGCTTCACTTCTCCAGAAGAGCCATTCTATGTATCTGTGTTAAGTGGTGTCTTGGCCATGGAAAGAATATCAGCCTGCTTTTTTTCATATTCTTTTGTTTTAATTCTTGTTTATCCCAAATGGGCTTAGTGATAGGATCAGGGTCAGGGTTTTATGGAGATCATTGGAGTTTCCCCAGACTAAACCCACCTGAAGCCTTTATTTTGTCCAGTGATGGTCGAATAGCCATTTGCAAACTGTTGGCTTGATATAGAATCCAGATCTGACCCACAGGGAACATGGATAGATGACACTTGAGTGGACATTTTGCAAGATTTAGGTCACACATCAGTCAATAGTGTCTCACATGAAGATAATACGATAGTACTAGTTCTATACCAGATGAAAACCATGAGTTTTGGGACATGTGGACCAAATAAATGTATTTATGTTATCTGGTTATAAGAGTATAAGATGTTAAAGCCTTCTCTGGAACCAAGAGGCAATCAAACTGACCACAGTACAGATGTTCCAAATGATCTTCACTGTAGCATTACAGTGGTTTTCTTTAAAACCATTCAGCCGTGTGTTGGTGAGACATGTTCCACCAGCTCTAAACTTCGGTTTTGTGTAGTCAAGGCTGCTGGATTAAGAAACAGGAGTCTTTTTATTTTATCTCTACTCAGTCTGTGTTGCTGATCTGAAGGTCATCGACAGCAAAGCCAAAAGGGCGCATCAATTTTTAGAGCTCTCCTGACAAATACCCCCCTCTCTTGCCCCCCCTCATCACCTTGCCTGCTGCCAAGAGTCGACTTTCATTGTTCTTCAAGGCGTTGATTTGTGAGATGTCTGATCAGGTGCTGGAATGCAATTGGAAAACAATTTCCCGCATTTAACTTTTATAAATGAGGGACAGTGTAAGACTCTTCCCCCGAGCACCAAAAATTCTCCCAGTATGTTTGTATGGGGAAAATTATTCCCAAATCTTTTACAGAGGAGAGTAACTGATCATGGGTAAGTGCCGACCAGGGCCAGCCAGGTTATCAAGCGGCTTGTTTGTCTGCTGGTTCATTTCACTCCAGTCTTGATTGTCTGCCTCCCACAGAGCGAGAATTATACCGGCCACGAGCAAAATGACTGGCAGTGATCAACTGTTATTAGTATCCTGCTATCCAACATTGGTCTTTGCAACAGTTACATGTTCATCCCCTGCCTTCGGCTGTTCTGAGGCTGTCACAAGGACAAAACAACGGCAGTCTTTAGTCAGGCTCTGCTTCAGGGAGCAGCGGGGAGATTAGATAAGATAAAGCAACACAAATCCAGCAAAGGCACAACAACTAAGGACAAGACAAGGGGAAAAGAAGGATCAAGAGTTGTCACAGTTCAATCTGACCTTGTGCTAACATCTGCTTAATCTAAACTAAAGTCTGGACCAAAACACTGATTGATCTTAACACCCCATAAGACAAGTAAAGAACAAACTTCAAGAAGAAAAGAAAAAAATCTGTCTTTTTAACCAGATAGAATAAAATTCAACTATTAATGGCTGCTTGTCCTGTCACGATATACCACCAATACAGCCAATGTGTTGGGATTGTAATTTAAATAATTCAGGCATTACTTTCATCCTGCCTGCTACCTGGCCAAATGCACCCATGATAAACAAACTCTAAATATATGGACAATGTCAATTTAACATACCACAGTTCATTATTACCCTTTACCCCGGCCTAACTTTCAAAGGGCTACTGTGTGTAAACAGGAAATGGGTGCAGTATGATGCATTGTTCTGGTGCTGAGGTGATGTGGAATGGCAACAGGGTAACTTTCTAAAGCTCAGGAGGCATGTGAGGCTTTTTCATGGGCAGTGCTTAGTGGGAGAGGCTTGCATGGATGCTGTCTTGTGTGGACCTAGCTCAAGCTACACATTACAGGCATACCTGGACTATTAAGAGCACTGATTTCATCCTTGTGGTTGCTGCATCCACTACCGGGTGGTCCATTTCAGCAATGGCATACAAACCCCCTGTGTACAAAGCAAGGTCTGTACTTGATATGCTTTAATGAATACAGAATGGAGGGACTTCAATGGAACATCGCTTTTACATCAAGCCCATTACACATCTTTGAACTAAATTGGAACACAGCCAGGCCTTGTAGTTCAACATCAGTGCCTGATCTCTCAAATGCTCTTTTGACTGAATGGGCACGAAATCCCAACAGACACGCTTCAGACTTTAGTGGATATATATAATCCAGAAATAGCAGCACACACATATGGCATGTTCTCCCCTTTTACTTCTCCTTTAATTTAATTTCATTAATTCTCTTGACTTGTTTATCCATACTGAATTTTGTAGGAGACACCAAGCTCATTACTGTGATTTTAAATTCTTTCTGATTCGTGCCATGCTGATGATCTGTAACTTTACATAAACTTCTCATTATTCAAATCTGTGTCTACATCTACCAGACACTCCACCCTATGAGCTATTGAGCGCAATGTCTGGTGTTTAGGATGAAAGAAAAGCAGCCTCCCATCACCCCAGATTGAACCTTATGCATTGGATGATTGAGCAGGGAGGGTGATTATTTGTTAAGCAACTGTAAAAGGCAAATAGTCTCATTGCATACGTCACTGTGTCACCAAAAGGTCATGTGTTTTTATACTGGTGTTATCAGTGGCTGAAAGAAAACTCAGGAACAAAACCACAATGTTTCCACTGCTCGGATTCATTCGCTCGTCAGACGTGGCAAATGGGAAATCTGCAAACACAATGAACCAATGCAAACCAAATCCAAATCACAAACACTGTGCGGTCATTTCAAAATCCTAAATGCTGACATAAGACACACCTGCAAGCATTCAACTGTAAAAAAAAAAAAAAGTCAGAGGTTATCCAAGTACTTGCCCTCATTCCCCCAAATACGCATCTGATGCTGCAAGGCTGTAAATGTCACAAAAAAGACTGCATGTTGTAGCCTTCCTGAAACCAATGATGTCTTTGATAAAATAGATGTTTAGAGTAGCAATGGGTTAAATATAGAATGTGCGGACAGCATGCAGGGTCACTTTATATTGAGACAGTCCTGCTGCACGTGAGCCAAAGGTGGCTCTCATATAAAACATTTACATGGCCCACATGACCCGAACTATATCTGGTACACATTCCGCAGATATATGTATAAGGTCTGGCAGTGCCACCTACAAATTCCAGGTGCTATTCACGTCCATTGAAATAGGTTGAAACACCTCATCATGCATTTTGGACAATAGTGTTCTTCTAGTTGACTAAGAATAGGACATCAGAAAATGTTGATGTCCCAATAGTTTTGTCCATGTAGTGTAAATAGGGCAATAAATTGTGGTTGTGGAGAAAGTGTGTTATTTGGTTATAAACAACCGAGTCACTTGTAGTTTCCTGAATTAGTCTGACCACCACCTCTGTCTGCTACCAACAAAATTTCCCTAATCATGTCTCTACAGTGCAATAGGTCATGGCTGCCACCTTCTTCCCAAATAGTTAGTTGTGCACCAGCTTTGAGAAAGAATTGTCATGTACACACGTTTACTCAATTCCCACATAGATTCATAGATCCGAAAACTGTCAGATACAACTGGGGTTCATACTCCAGGATTGAGTGGGTAGGAGTTAGGCGTGCATTTTAGCCTGACTCGTATTAGATGGCTTCCGACAACTTTATTGAGATCATCTCCTTGACTTCCTGTCCGGCTCCTCATGTTTCATTGTAAATGTGATCTATGGATTACTCATGATGTCATCAGCAACCAAGCAGCTGCTGTAGTGTTGCAGAATATTGCGGGATGTAGCGGAGGTGAGCTTGGGCCTGTCTGAGGAACAATTTGTGTGTGTGTGTTTGTGTGTGAAGTAGGTAGGGGTAGATCAATGTTAACAGTGGCTTGGTGCTGCTGGAGAATGTTTTGCAAGATTCCTCAGGGGAACTGAGGGTCACATGGTGAAGACTGCCAGCACTGTGGAGATGTACAGACAGTTTGTGCGCTCGTTCCTGGCTGTTTGTGAGTATGTGTTTGTGTTGCATCTGCTGATGCATGAAATCGAACTCAGGTAAGCAGTGCGCTGGCCCGAGGCTCTCCCGCGTCTTCCACCCAGTGATTACTTTAACACATTGATTAGGTTCCTCTCCGCCAACCGCCACACACACACACACACACCCATACATACATACACCGCATCACTTCATTGACCTGCTGCTGGAGTTCAGTGGCTCACAGCTGAACCTCTGCAGAGGAGAATATGCTCGCAAGAGGCAGCAGACCAAATCCAACCCTATGTTCTCCCACTGTCTCAATCTGAGTTTCAGTAAATGGAGGAGAGAGGCAGCAGGATGGACTGTTACATCTCTCTATATAAGCATTTTCAGTGGCTCCTTAAATCAAAGAAGAGGACAAAGGCAGTGCAAATAATAAAATATTCAAATATTAGTAAAAACTGATGTTAATGGTCATGTAAATACTTCATTTTAATTCAATGCCGTCACTGATGTAGTGTCCTGACCTCAACCAAGCTAAACATATTAGGAATAAACCAAGATGTGCTCACATCCAGCCTCAGTACAGATCCTATTATTTCGACCAATTAGACATAAAATCACATTTTAAATTCCCAAAGAATGGGGTCTGTTATAGCTGCAAAGGGGGTTGTCTACATTTTGCAATTGGGCTACATTCATTTTCCAGGCAGTACTTATACAAACAGAAGTGTAGTTACAAAGGTAACAAAGATTTTAATGCCATTTCAGCATGCTGTAGTCCAGTGACGACTCCGGCTTTGGCTTCTGCGTCCCTATTTTAGTCAATACCATTTCCCATAACAGAGTCTCCAGACTACTATTTAAAAAGGATCAGGGTGCAAACATGCTTATGGCAGCAAAGAAACTCCCGAAACTCATGCATGAGAAATTTTTACACCTCCCTTAACATCCTCCCGCAAACAATGCACAAAAGACCACTCCGTTTCCGAGCCGCCGTAATGGAGTGCTAAAACTCTGAGCGCTCATCTCATACCTCGGTCCTCCGAGAGGTCAGAGCAGACAGCATCAGTGAGGCATGAGAGCCATAAAGGCCGCACTAATAAGTAAGAGCTACCAGCCGAAGCTCCCGAATGATCAATGCTCGAGTGTGATCAATGTTCAAGGCACCAAACTGTTAGTGGCGAAATCAATATTGTTTTATTTGCTAATACAGTGGGGTGTCTCACTGCAAATGAGTTAGTTTGTAAGTCAAGCCTTTGCACAGTGGACCGCCTGGAGCCGGAGGTAAATCGAAGGTCTTGTTGTATGGAGCCTATGGATCCTCTTTGTCTCGAGGACATGTGGGTGCTGGCATTGGCTCCTTCTGACATATGTTTCTGTTTCATATTTAGATAGACACACACACACACACATCTGTATAAATCAATCGTTCTATATGTTAACCTGCAGGAACTTGCCATTTCCCCATGAAGCTCTGATTACTTAGAATAGATTTCACTACCTGAAAAAGCTTCGTCCCTGCTGATTAATCAAACAGTTTCTCCGTAAACTACATGCCAAACAAATATCTGTCATGTTTTAAAAATACATAAAGCATATGATTTACCTTGAGCTTGACTGACTCTTGAGTGATACTGTAACCAAAAATGAAGATGTAATGGTCCGTTTGAGAGCCTGAGTGATGCTGTGCTCTAAATACAAGCACACTTATTTTATATGGCCAGAAGTTTTGGGGCACACCTCCTAATTGATGAATTCATGTGTTTAATTGAGTTCTAGTTCCACATGGGGCGGCACGGTGGCTTAGTGGTTAGCACGTTCGCCTCTCAGCGCTAGGGATTCCCGGTTCGAATCCCCATCTGGGTGGAGTTTCCATGTTCTCCCCGTGTCCGCGTGGGTTTCCTCTGGGTTCTCCGGTTTCCTCCCACATTCCAAAAACATGGATCAAGTTAATTGAGTTCTCTAAATTGCCCCATATAGAGTGTGTTTGAGTGTGTGAGTGTGTACCCAGCAATGGATTGGCGCCCTGTTCTGGGTGTATCTGCCCAGCGCCCGAGACGTTCTCCCCTGGATGGGCATGGATAACCCCACCGCGACCCTAATAGAGGATAAAGCGGGAGATAATGAATGAATGAATGAATAGTTCCACATGTCATGCACAGTATATAATTATATGCTTTCACTACTGTGGGAACAGTTTGGGGAAGGACTAACTAGCATGACTGTACCCCTGTAGACAAAGCGATAAAGGTTCATTAAGATTTTCTGGTGTGTTTGATGTGAAAGTAAGGGATAGGCCCACACAAATCCCCTCACCAAACAGATTTTAACAATAATGCCTCACAAAAGCTGTGATCGCTGCAAAGAAGGAGACCAACTTAGATTAGAATGTCATATCGGCTCCTGTCGGTGTAAGGGTTTATATGTCCTGATTATTTTGCCTGAAGCATGTATGTATTCGTTCCTTAGCTAAAGGATGGCATATGTACAGAACAATGAGACAGTCTGCAGTAGCTCCCCTATGGGGCCGCTGACCTTTTCCATTCTGTGACTGGATCAATCTCCTCCGAGGAGATCCTTACACCCCACAGAGCAGTGAGGTCTGTCGGAAAAGCTTCTAAACTGAGTCCGTGTGTGGGTGTGTTTTCGGGTTCTGAGAACAGCATGCAGGCATGTGTGTGTCAAACCCCCACGTCTCGTGTGAGAAACTGGAGAAAGACAAAACAAGCCCTGACCCTGGAAACAGTCTTCTCTCCAGCTGCAACCTGTCTACAAGGCCGTGCGTGACGTCAGTGTGCTTTATATCCTAAATATTTGAAGTGAAACTCTATTTTTAATCTTTTTGATGTGGGCCGTCACCGCACAATAGCATCTGACTGGTCGGCTTGCTGTGTGCCCGGCCATGAACACAAACTGCAGATGCAAGGTGTTACATGTTTTGAGTTTTGGAAATATTTTCGTTTAAGTTGATGATGATTTTCACAGAATGACGCTGGCAGTAGGTGGCATCAAAATGCTTGAGAGATATTTTTTTTAACGCATGACATTGCTAACAGAAAGTGCTAATGGAAAGAGTAATTCAATCCTTAAGAATGTGGACATCTCCAAAATTACTGTATCTGTAAATGTTTCCTTTGAATAGAAGTTAATGTAAAAATATCACCTCATTAGGTACACCACCATATTTTTACACTCATTGTCCATTTTATTAGCGCCATAAACATCCATTTCGTAGTTTCGTATTTGTTTCTAGCTAACCAAATGTGTTTGGGGACAATTGGACCATGTGGGGGTTTTTTTTACATGTGGACCACTAATAGCTTGCATATAGTATCAGTGGCATATCTCAGCCTGATGTGGACCTAATGATCATGGGACATGTTCGCCATAGTTATGTTTACAAACAAGAGCCACCTTTGGCTCAATGCCATTTATCAGTGCCGGAGGTGGGCCAGCAGTTCCATATCTCATACTCATACGCATTGACAAGGGCCTTCCTAAAAAAAATGCTGCCACAAAGCTGCATGAGTATAATTATAGAAAATATCTTAACCAATCCAGACCTCTCTCTCTCACTGACAGTCCACCCTGCAAAGATTTTCCATCATCAACACCTTTAATATAATGAAATCAATAATTTAGCACAATGCTCTTGAAAAGCCTTAAAGATTTAAAGTGTCTGTTACACCAATGCTTATCCTCCCTTTGCACACCAATCTAATTACACTACCCAGTCACCAAATATTTACCCACCCGCAACAATGCCATGTCCCCTCATCACATCTATTATTCATACCGCCTTTACTGGGTTAGCAGCTAAACAGCGATCCTAATGAAGCTCAATGATTATCTGAGACGTCTTGATCAGGAATTAACCTCACTCACACCTTTGGCCTTTTCCGAAGGCTGCTGCTGCTCAGTCCCATCCTGCGCCAATCTGTTGGTTCAGCAGACGCTTTAACCTTCATCGCAGAACAATAACAAGTGCGGCGAGAGTGAGCTGGGGGAAAAAGAGCAGAGAGAAAGCGAGATGGCAGGGGACATTTGACACATCTTTTAAGCCAATGTCTACTTTATCATCCTTGGCAGCCCTTATTGGTCGCTGGTAATCAAGTGGGAGAGAGAGGTGCACGCCACCCTAATACACAGCGGGTGACAAATATATTATTAACCACCAGGAGACGTGCGACCTTGCCCGGTGTCACCTGAGGACCTGCTGGCACTCGTTCCGCCGGCAGGAAATGACCTTCATATTAAATCCCTGCAGAGGTCAATAAACTAAATAATTCACAAAGGTCATTCACTTTGCTCTGAAATCTGCAGGAAAAAGAAGAGGTGACATAAATACACACTATAAACGACACAAATCCTTAACGTCTCGGTGTTCTGACTCACGTGAACGGGTAATTCTGGATTTGAAGGGTATATAATATATTTATATACACTCACCGGCCACTTCATTAGGTACAGCTCATTGTTTCCATCCATCCATCCATTATCTTCCGCTTTATCCTCTATTAGGGTCGCGGGGGGTTCCCCATGCCCATCCAGGGGAGAACGTCTCGGGCGCTGGGCAGATACACCCAGGACAGGACGCCAATCTATCACTGGGCACACTCACTCATACAGACACACTCTATATGGGGCAATTTGGAGAATTCAATTGACTTGATCCATGTTTTTGGACTATGGGAGGAAACCGGAGAACCCAGAGGAAACCCACGTGGACACGGGGAGAACATGGAAACTCCACCCAGATTGGGATTCGAACCGGGAATCCCTAGCGCTGATGGACTTTGGATGGACTTTGTGGTTCTTTGATTAAAAATTAAAGGTCTTTTGTTTCTCTTCACGCTTTGTTAGTCCTCTTTACTCCACCCTTAATGATTAAGTCCCCAACAAAGCAGGTATTCTTTGGATGGTGGACCATTCTCAACACTGCAGTGATATTGATGTAGTGATGGTGGGTATTTATGCGTTGTAAATGTGTGAATCAAATACTACTGTCCACCAGCCTCAGACCCCCGGCAGCTCTACTCCCTCAGTCAAGTTTAAGTGTAAGTTTTATTGGTCCGAATCCTTTTGAAATATCTCCAGAGATTAAATTAGAGTTCTTTAAAAATCCCTTTAAAGAGAAAGAACTAGATGAGATAAAACTTGAGCGTGTTTTATTAAACATGTTGAATTAAATGAACCTATAAAACCTAACAACCATCCAGTCTTTGTACATTTGATCCCCAACGATACTTAATTGCATTTTTACGGCTGGCGATACAGTTTTACAGTTTAAATCAGCTGCACTGATACTGGCCTTAAACTCTGAATCAGTAAGCTATAACACTATTACATAATATTACGAGCTCATTCTGTCCATAGTTATGAGACAGACTAAAGAATCAGTGTACAAACCTGGGCATGATGTCTAAATGAATTGTGAAATTTGGTAAAAATTTTAGATAAGAAAAAGATCTATGTGGGAGATCACTGAAGGTGTTTAATTCATAATGGTACCTGAGAGGCAGAAACATGTTTTATAGGTTGCATTAGACATCAAATAGTAGGTGAGAACTTTCCAGATGAATTTGAAGCAACATCTTACAGAAGTATATCTTTTAAATGTGTCCAACTTTTTCCTCTACTATATATATATATATATATATATATATATATATATATATATATATATATATATATATATATATAGGCGGCTTAGGCTTAGTGCTTAGCACGTTTGGTTCCCTACTAGGGATTCCCGGTTTGAATCCCCATCTGGGTGGAGTTTCCATGTTCTCCCCGTGTCCGCGTGGGTTTCCTCCAGGTTCTCCGGTTTCCTCCCACAGTCCAAAAACATGGATCAAGTCAATTGAGTTCTCCAAATTGTCCTATATAGAGTGTGTATGTGTGAGTGAGTGTGTGCCCATCGATAGATTGGTGCCCTGTCCTGGGTGTATCTGTCCAGCGCCCAAAACGTTGGATGGATGGGCGCCCTGGATGGGCATGACCCTAATATAGGATAAAGAATACACTAAAGGTCTTCTTTAATGTTTTTCTCATATTCAGCTAACCTTGCTAATCCCCTTCTGCTGAAAGCTCCTTTTGTATGAAGGCAATCCTACAGATTACCTCAGAACATGTTTACCCAATCTGTCAAATGCTGTAAGTCAGTCCTGTAAGTGCTCCACTGAGAAAACACATGCTAACATCTCTGATTCACTCACAGCAGGTGCTGCTGGGACCGTTAACTGCACTCGTACCAGCTACATCTCCTTCTAAAGACAGCATCATTTATATACATACCCTACAGATAAAAGTATCAGGACACATACACATTATACATACAGGAGCTTTTAGGACATCCTATTTTAAGTTGTGAGGCTTACAGCCATGACATCCTTTAGATCTAAAGGGGCTTTAGAGGGTTTGTGGGAATTTCTGCCTGTTTATCTCGAGCAAGGTCTTGAATCCTGGGTTGCTTGGATTGTATGATGTAAAGACCCTATTAAATGGTGCTGTGTAAAGGTGTCCACTGTAATGTTAAGACAGTACCACTTGGCTGATCATCCAAACAAGGATTATACTGCTGAAATGTGGTTACCTAAAAAAAGAGACACACATGTAGTTTGGACCACAATGAAAAGAACAGACAGAGTAGCAGACATTGTAAACAACTTTGAATAAAGAAAGAAGAAAAGATGCATTGTCCTGATGTTTAATCAGAATATAGAATATTTTAGAGGTGTGTTGACTTCTGAGAGTCAGCTTTAATCTCATTGGAATAAAAAATGCTGCCTGCTCAGGTAACTGATTTCTGTTCGACAGCAAATGTAGGCGAGCCTTAGTCGAAACTCATACTTCTGGAACGAGACACGTTCCATTGTTCACTCACTTTCACGCTGTACGACAATCATCACAGTGCATGGGTGCACTTTCACTGATCACTGGACTTGCTTTTTCAGATGGATTGCATAATTAGACACCGTAGAACTGACATCCACCAAGTTGCTGACGCACTGCCATTTTTCAGCCAAGGCAGCAAGTCTTGAGGCGTCCTATACATCAAGGGCTTGGCTCACCTGACAGCACGCTGTATGTTGTTTTGCATAAGACGTTTAACATTTCGGCAGAGGCGTGGCCACTCTGCTGTGACTGCAACAAGACTTGAATGAGTGATGGGTTATAACAAAAAGGTTTCCAACGATAATAATGTTGAACCATCTGCCTACAGCAAAAGCATGCAAACCCCCTCCCTCCAAAGAATAAGATACACATACGGCATGGCGCTGTTGAACAGGAGCTGTAATTATGAAGGAGCTGTGTGTGGATATGTGTGTGCATATGAAAATGTCAGAGCACGGGTGGGTGGTTAACGGAGATAGACTTTAATTGCATGAAGGACAAAGTTACTGACCCGCAGCGGTAACAGAGGATTGTATTTCTGCTCCATCCCAAGGTCAGGCCACTTATTTTACCTCTCTGCTTTCCATAATATTCTTCCTATCAAGACGAATGTGCCTGTTTGGATATATTTACATTTTCAGAAGGGACTAACAGCCTTTCTGATACATCAACTGATTGATTTCTTTCTCCCACTCTGGACCAGATTTAACAATATGAATCATTATGCACTATATGGACAAAAGTATTGGGAAACCTTCTTATTCACTCTCGCATTGATATGGATGTTTGAAAAAAAAGTACCTAACCATGCATTTCAAGCCATTGTATACCTAAAACAGTTTTGGGGGGCATTTTCATTATCATAATGATTGAGTGAGTTTCCTGTGGAATATTGTAACTGGGGCGGCACGGTGGCTTAGTGGTTAGCACGTTCACCTCTCAGCTCTAGGGATTCCTGGTTCGAATCCCCATCTGGGTGGAGTTTCCATGTTCTCCCCATGTCCGTGTGGGTTTCCTCCGGGTTCTCCAGTTTCCTCCCACAGTCCAAAAACATGGATCAAGTCAATTGAATTCTCCAAATTGCCCCATATAGAGTGTGTGTGTATGTGAGTGAGTGTGTGCCCAGCAATGGATTGGCACACTGTCCTGGGTCTATCTGCCCAGAGCCCGAAACGTTCTCCCCTGGATGGGTATGGGGAACCCCACCGCGACCCTACTAGAGGATAAAGCGGGAGATAATGAATGAATGAATGAATATTGTAATTGGCCACCACAGTTAAAATCTTACGTCCTTCCATTATCTTTCGCTTAATTCTATTCTAGGGTCATGGGGGGGAATACACCCAGGACAGGGTGTATCACTCAAAATTTATTACTTACTCACACACACAGATACTATAAAGGGCAAATTTATAGCAGCCAATTTACGTTGAATCTATGTGTTTGTATGTATTAAGTCAGAGAACCCAGAGGCAACCCACACCGATACAGTGAGCTCCACCCAGATCAGGATTTGAACCTGGATCATCAGCGCTGAGAGGCTAACATGCTACCCACTAAGCCACATTTTTAGGTCAGATGGACAAGAATAGAGAATGCAAACCAAACCCTTTATAAAATCTACCCCGACATATTATAGAAAGCCAGAAAATGGAAATGATTAGAGCTGAAAAATGAGATGAACAGTGTAGAATGAGATATCAATAACATGCAATGTGTAGGAGACCTAATACTTTTGCCCATGGGGTGAATTATGCCAACAGGCATTATTTAATTTTAGCCCAGTCAGTAGGAAAGACTAAGAGGGAGCATGTGGGACCACCTATAAGAATAGTTACAGGTCAACATCATTAACCGTATAAAGTGTTTGGAATCGTTCATGCTGTCTATATTATCCTGACATGTTAACCCATTTCTACATTACACATGTGCAGCTGCTCCAGCTTCTTCTGGCTGCATTCCAAACTTTATACTACTATGATATCGGTTTTTAAAAGGATGCTTTATTTTAAGAACATAAAATGCTTGTAAAGTATCTGCCAGACTTATTAACAACACCCATGAGAGTATGTTTTCATCCAGTCAGTATTGCAATATGGGCGGCACGGTGGCTTAGTGGTTAGAACCTTTGCCTCTCAGCGCTAGGGATTCCCGGTTCGAATCCCCATCTGAGTGGAGTTTCCATGTTCTCCCCGTGTCCATGTGGGTTTCCTCCGGGTTCTCCGGTTTCCTCCCACAGATCCAAAAACATGGATCAAGTCAATTGAGTTCTCCAAATTGCCCCATATAGCGTGTGTATGTGCGTGTCTGTGTGAGTGTGTGCCCAAGGATGGATTGGCGCCCTGTCCTGGGTGTATCTGTCCAGCGCCCGAAACGTTCTTCCCTGGATGGGCATGGGGAACCCCCCGCCCCCCGCGACCCTGATATAGGATGAAGCAGAAGATAATGGATGGGATGGAGTATTGAAATACATAACTTAGGTAGATTCAGGGGCTGGGGTAAGACTATCACGCTATCTGGGGTAGCGTGATTTTCAAGACTTATATATTTAATTATTACATGAATTAGTGAGAATGTGATATCCTGCCATGGACTTCCACATCTAATGTCAAGAATTAGCTCAATAATTAAAGCAACCATTACGTATTATGTATTATGCATAATTACAATTACGAATGGGGGTTGGTCTTATTATATTTTCAACATCACCCTGGAATCGTTTGTAAAATCCTCCTTTTTAAAGTAATTATATATGTAAGAAAATAAAAAATACAGTAGATATAGCATTGAATAAGCTTGTCCATGTGCCAATTCTTTTAAAGGACAACACTGCAAAAGTGTCAGGCCAGATTCAAGGGCATCTCGAAGCAGGGACAACTGCAATCGACTAGCTCGCAAGGCCAGGGTCTCCAATTAAAACTCCATTTGTATCCATAATGTCACTCCATCCCCTCCTCATGTGACCTGATAGCTGTGCTAATTTAGAACCTGCATGCTAACAATGTACTGTGTATGTTACATGTATAGGTACCAATGTATAAATTGATCACCAGCGTAATAGGTCTTGTCAGAATTCCTCTAGTCAGCACTTATCGATTGTGGTATTTATGAAATACTTTTGCTCGACTCAGGTCGGGGAGGAGGAGGTGTTTCAGCGTAAGATTATGGATCATTTTCAGGCCTTTATGGATCGTTCCGGGTGCCTGAGAGGAATCAGAAGCGCAGCTGGGACTGCAGTTATGTCCTCGAGCCGATGTGCTCCAAACTGTTATGACTTTTCATTCTGCAGAGTGTCACCGATGCCACGTCCTCCCCCCGCCTTGAACAGGGAGTTTTATCAGCAGTCTGTTAAAATGCCTCCGACTGTTCCGTGCTGATCTGATAATGAGTAAACAGGGGCGATTGAATGTCAATGGCCCCGTGGGAACAGAGGGAACGTGCCTGGGGGCCAGGGACGCCCCCGTCAGTGCACACAACACCAACACACATACATACCAGCCCAGTAAAAGTAAGTGAGGCGGAGGTGCGGGTAACCTTGTAAAACTGTCTTTTTGTCCTCCGGTCGGCTCGCCGTGTGCCGGGTGAAGGGGGACTCGCTGACATCTGAGTCTCCCCGGCAAGGTGCCCTAATTCATGCCATGCAGATTTCTGTTTTTAAGCGAGAGGCTAATATTTGCCTCCCATTTCGAGCAAATGTTACTTTAATCCTCGTGTTTGCAGACACATTGGACCCAGATTGCAGCAATATTTCCAGATCTCCTTCATGTATTATGTGCGTCTTTATTCCGAGCCACCCGCTGAAGCAATTGTCTAATGTGTGCTGCATTTCCTGTGCATTATAGATGAATGAGTTACGTGTTGGCTATAACAGTAGCAATTTGACGGGGCTGACTAGGTTCAAAGGCTGTAAAACACACGCCGAGAGCGGACGAGAGAGTAATGAGATCTCTCCAATGCTAGTAATAAAATCTTACCCAAGACATTTTCTCGACTCTGTCAATTAGAAAACCTGATTGTTCTTGTAAACTGAGCCTCTATATTTCATAGCTGCTTTATCTACATCGGGATTGTAGAAAGCTACAAAAAACATACAATTTCCACAAAAGGATGGTGTGATATAAAGACCTTTATGTGAATATATACTTGACTAGGACGCTCAAATAACTCCTCTTCCTGACAAGGTTTTTGAAGTCATGTCCCTTGAGAACTGTTTGAGAAAGAGAAAAAAGTGCATATTGTTATGTTTGAGTTTTCCAATCCCTTGGCGGGGTGGCAAGGGTTTTTTTATCTGACTGTCCTTGCTATCTGATATTTAAATGAAGCCACAGGACCGCTGGTTCCACGCTGACCACCCGCTGAACTCTGGGATTAGTTCTATGGCATGAAGTAGGTCAACAAGGCGCAGAGGCAAATGCACAGAATGACCTGAAAGGATCCACTTCTTGGTGGAAAACACTCCGACGCCTGTGATTTTCAAGTATAAGGTGTAAACGTCCTGAGGAGATTCTAGACAAAATACTAACCGACAAACCCAAACAAATGACAGTTCACCACAACCAAGGGCGTTTTCACACTTGCACCATGTAGTCCAGTTTAATCGAACTCTGGTTCTTCACCTCTTGTGCGATTCATGTGTGCATGTGTGAACACAGTCATTGCACAACAGGAAAACAATCCAAGTTTTCAAACTCACTAACTCATTTGGACCAGACCAAACAATCTTAAGGTGTAAAACTGATTTTAAAAAGCCTCTAAGACACGTACAATATTCCCCAACGTTCCCATAGAAGCAAACATCCTGAAGCTGCCCACAATGCACACTGAAATACTGTAATAAACCACAATCTGTTCAGTCTACATTTTATACCCAGATGCAGCCTCGAAAGGTTTTCAGTGATTTTCATGACATGACGAGGCAAGAAGCGGCATATATTCACCACGCTGTCATTCACCGGGGAGAATTTAAACTAGTTTAATTTATTCATGAGACGACACGCCCGAGCTGCTCGTCACTTTTGATTAAGACATGGCCCGTCGTCGGAGAAGCAGCGCTTCTGACTCGTTCTGTCCGGTTTCCTTTTCCATGCCAGTGCACCTGCAGGAATAACATAAATACAGCAGGTGAAACAACATACATAAGGGTGAAACCAGACACCAAGTTCAGTGTGGGACACGCCCGCGAGCTCAGACTTACCTGATGTGATCTGTATAGTTGAGTGAGTTTATTGCAGGGGATGTCACAGGCTTGCTGACACAATTCTGGGTCTGTGTAGAAGTTAAATGTCACTGATTTGGCAACAAGAACATTATATAATCTGGAAGAACTTTGCATAGGTCATTTTATAACAGAAACTGCACTAGTTAGTTGCTTGTATCTCAAACCAAACTGCATTCAGTTTGTGTGTATGTAAGTGTGTGTGTGTATGCTATGTCCTGTTATGTTGGTCAGTGGTATCGATTCAAGTGTGATGTAAAATTGCATTGGCAGTCACTTAATGCTATTGATTGCAGCATCACGCTTTGTCTATTACAATATCCTGTATCTGTTTAAAGAAATTATCTCCCAATAAAAAGTGATTTGTCTGTAATGGATTTGACCAAATGAATGTGAATGCTGTCCAAAGTTGGGTTTGGCAAACTTTTTCACAAACCGAGAACCTCCTGAAAGCAGGTAGGACCATTTATGCTGTAATACCAGGTTTGAATTGGCAGAAAATCAGCAGAAGCTTCATTAGGGACAGAGAGAATCTATTTCATGGTTCATAAAAAAGCTACAGAACCTAAAAATGGGGAAAATACAAAGAGCCTATCATCAAATACGGAACAATATACTGAAAACTTCAATAAAGGAACAAGAATTAGAACACATAATACATTATCTCATTTTACAAATACTATTTTCTGAAGTGACTTTTTTTACCCCAGCTTGATGGGTTTAGCTATATAGAACACAGCGTCAGCTATAATACAGCATTCCTGCGGCAAAAAGGGTTAAGGGCCTTGCTCAGGGGCCCTTATTAACCTTCAGATTGATTGCCCAAACCCTTAAACAGTGAGCTACAACACTAGATGATTATGAAAATATTACAAAGACCCTGAAACATTGCATTACATTACATCACTTTGCAGACGCTTTCATTCAAATTACAAACGTATCACAAATTAATGGTTGGGGTCAGAACACATGGTCAGCTATAATATAGCACTGAGGGGTTGATATACCAACCCCCTAACCACTGAGCTACCATGTCCATGATAATTTAAATGTTTAAAAACCCTGAAAATAAATAGTTTGACCAAGAACTAAAGAAAAGACATGATTACAAGACTTTAAACAAGTTAAGGGGACAGGGTTCAGGACAATGCACAAGTAACCAATGGAAACCAAAGGACAGGAAAACAAGCAGTGAACTAAAATAACAAAAGAGCAGGTGATAAAACCAAAACTAAACAGACGTCTAAGGACGACTGCAGCTGTTGGTCACATGTAAATGTCTTTAAATTAGCAGCTTCATCGCTGCAGTAGCACCTGCACACAAAATACACTGTGGCGTCCACTGGCTTGAATGGATCTGAATGAAACAAACAACTTAATTTTAAATACCTACCAATTTATCAGAGGGAGTGGGGGGGGGGTTTCCCATCCAACCTCTCACCCATCATATATGCCCTTTACTCACAATGAGATTTGATCTGTCCAAAATTAACAACTACAAAATAGTTATGCATCATATATCATTGAAATCATTCACACTTAATGCATTTAACACAGTTATTTAAATCATTACTCCTGTTACATCTGGTATCTACATGTCATTGACTTGTACCTGCACTTTTCACAATAACAATTCATTTTAATCTCACAGGAGTTTGTTTTTAGGTGTTTTTTTAAGTCTGAACAACATAACACTGTGAGTAGGATCATATTAATATGTATATTTGCACAATATGTGATATTTTTTACCACTAAACAGTCATTATATTCTATTACACCATCAACCACTTACTTTTGTTGATTCCTAAAATATTTCTAGCATTCCATGGCAAAAAGAGAAACCTAGAGATGGAGGACAGTTTCTGTTTGTTTGTGGCTCTGCACTTTACACTCTTCCCACCGTTCCACTCCAGACTGCTTTTAATCTCCGAACTTTGGTACCTAAATCCTCAGGTCAAAGTTCAGTGACAAGTGATGACCTGCTGCCCAGTGCGGAATTCCTCGAGACTGCTGTCTTTCTGTTCTAATCATTAGCGGCCCAGAAATCATTTATTTGGGAAGTTAATGTTTAACACATTCCTGTAAGCATCATGGAGTCAAGTTCAGCAGGATGAATTTCTGTTCAGTGAAAGTCAGCGATGAAACTAAAATAAAGTTTATGCCTGTTGGCACCTGCATACTCACTTTATGTTCTTTCTTCTCTTTTGACCAACAGTAACCTCATGACTTACATCTCACAGAGGTCAATGGGTCAAAGGGTAATATCTTTTGACCCTAAGGCCTTCTTCCCCTTGAGACAGTGAGGCGTCAGGACCCAAACTCACTGCCCCCGATATGTGATGTGTAACAGCAGGGGTGCCCACACTTTTTTTGGCTTAGAGTTATTTTTAAAATAACTAGTTTTTGGTTTCTTACTTGGTCCAGCACTACTATTTATATACCCATTCGATAGCCCAGTGAATATGCATTGGCTCCCTAGAGTTGTGTAGGGAGACCTCATCCAGGCTGCCCGTCAATTTGTCACTGTATTGTGCATCAACCAAGCGTTAAAAGTTGTAGTGAGGATTAATGGTGAACTAACATATAAAACATCACACAATCTCCCTGCGCCTCACTGGGATTTTTATGAAAGCTAGAAATTGCAGATGTAAATCCAAAAGACAAATCTCCCGATTTGGAATCTGCCTCTGTGTTTAGAGTGAAGTTATGTCGGTGGACTGTTCAGGTCTGTTCAAATTAAAATGGATAATCACAAATGGCATGTTTTACCAGAGGCTGCGTGTCATTTTCATGAATTCCAAAGCACTGAAAATGAGGCATGTGTAAATTCCATCTAAAATCCAATCCTCTGCATCCTCCAGACTGAATGACCTGTCAACATAGAAATTACACCACTGGCAGTGTACTAATTTGAAGTTCTGCACTATTTAGTTCAGTAGCACAGTGGCACAGGGGTGAATTTCCACTGTTGCCTCTGCATAATTAATGAAGAAGAGCTGCTTTAAAAGTAGAAAATGAGCCAAAGCATACCACTGAATGCCTAAACAAACTCAGTGATATCTAAACAATATTACTGACTAATAATAAGGTGTTGCAGCAGTGTGGACAAACAGACACCCACTCTGGTGGGTGGAGGGTCGGGGGTAAATCACAACATAGGAATTTCAATTAATGTCTGTGTGCAGGGTTTTTTGTGTGCATATTGTGTGTAAGATCCATCAATCCATCCATCCATCATCTTCCGCTTTATCCTATATTAGGGTCACGGGGGGCGGATGGGCGCTGGGCAGATACACCCAGGACATGTTTTGATCCATGTTTTTGGACTGTGGGAGGAAACCGGAGAACCCGGAGGAAACCCACGCGGACACGGGGAGAACATGAAAACTCCACCCAGATGGAGATTCTAACTGGGAATCCCTAGCACTGAGAGGCAAACATGCTAACCACTAAGCCACCGTGCCGCCCTATTGTGTGTGATGCGAAATTGTATTTTTTATTATTTACAAAAAAAGGAAATAATTATTAATAAGCTTATTATCCTAAACATAATTTATTGGAAGTTTTAAGGGGATAGATACTTAGATAAGAACTCAGATTAGATCAGGAAGCCAACTATATGAGGACTTGCAGATTTCAGGTGTGTTTATTGTGTAAATGCAATTCGCATGAGCGACGCAGGAAACTTGGCGTAGGGGGCTCGTACACACCTGTAAACGGGAATGTATGTATTGTTTTGGGAAATGAAACACAGGAAACCATCGCCTTGTTTACATTCTCAGTGGGTCATGACAATCTTATCTGATATCTGATTGAAAACATGTCAGTTGAGACCAAATTTGCATGAAGTTTGCATCGCATCTGAAAGCACTTGATGGAAATCCAGCGAAGATGTACGTAATACATTTGAATGATTTCTTGCTAAGTAGTACAAATTAGAATGTGTTGTATCTCCCAAAAACTGATGCGCTGTCTGCGTTCAGCAAAACGCAGAATGCTCTGCGAGTTTTTAGTGGAGGGTTGGATGTACAGAACATCTCTGAGCCGACAGAAAACACACATGCTGCTCTGTTCTGAGGTCAAAGCTCCATGAACCATGTTGCTGTGGAAATCTCTGGGGCAGAGGTCAGGCAGCTCGATGGGGGCAGGAATGGAGGAGAGGATATTGTATCTCCATTCATGTGGCACTCGAGGTCAAAGTTTAAAGATGAAAGGTCACTAGAGGTCAACTTGGAATACCAATGCAGTTGCTGATTTGGTGCCTCGGTGCCTCGCCGCACCCGCCGCGCCTGTCGCACCCGCTGCAATATCATAACAGCACTGAGGTTGGATGACACTGTTTATACTGTATAATATGATACCCGCACATGATACCCATCCGGACCTGGTAATGAAGTTAGACAGGTTTTTTCAAACCACACACACCCCAAAAAACACACACGCCAAACTGCACACACCCCTAAATGCACACACCACACACACACACACACACACACCAAACCACAACTAATTTACACATACAAACCAAATCACACACACCCTAAACCAAACACATCCGAAATAGTGCTCAATCCAACCCCCCGCTTCCCCCCCATTAAATGACACACTTCCGATGACACACAACCCAAACCCCACACAACCCAAACACACAGTCCAAACCACACACAACCCAAATGACACAATCTCCAAACCACACCCAAATCCACCCAAATCAGCCTGCCCACTTAGAAAAGCCAAATGTTTTTAGCTATTATAATCATTTTGATCATTGTCATTATTCATTAATTCATTCATTCATTCATTATCTCCCGCTTTATCCTCTATTAGGGTCACGGTGGGGTTCCCCATGCCCATCCAGGGGAGAACGTTTCGGGCGCTGGGCAGATAGACCCAGGACAGGGCACCAATCCATCGCTGGGCACACACTCACTCACACACACACACACACACTCTATATGGGGCAATTTTTGGAGAATTCAATTGACTTGATCCATGTTTTTGGACTGTGGGAGGAAACCGGAGAACCCGGAGGAAACCCACGCGGACACGGGGAGAACATGGAAACTCACGCCCATTGTCATTATTAACAATGTCATCATGATTTAATAGTTTAACCCCTGAGCAGCTCAAAGAGTTCCAGTCAGAGGTCAGTTATGAGCTTTCACATGCAGGAAATGTAATGTTTCAAATTTACCCACCAGCATGACTTTGGATGTGGAAGGACACTGCCGTCCCCACGTTAAGACCATGGAGGCATGGGGAGAACATGTAAGCTTTACTCATAAAGTTCTATTGTGTGTGCCACTTGGACACCCAGGACCTTCTCTCTGTGAGTGAGAAACCTTTTATTTATTGGTTCATGTAATCATTATTTTTTATGTTATTGTTTTTTGGGTGGCTTAGTGGTTAGCACGTTCGCCTCTAAGCGCTAGGGATTCCAGTTCAAATCCCAATCTGGGTGGAGTTTCCATGTTCTCCCCGTGTCTGCGTGGGTTTCCTCCGGGTTCCCCGGTTTCCTCCCGCAGTCCAAAAACATGGATCAAGTCAACTGAATTCTACAAATTGCCCCATATAGAGTGTGAGTGAGTGAGTGCCCAGCGATGGATTGGGTCCCTGTCCTGGGTGTAGGGTGACCAGATGTCCTGCTTTGTGCATTGGTGTCCCACATTGTCCCACACAAACATAGTCTTTGTCCCTTATCTGATGGATTGGAATCTGGTCACCCTACCTGGGTGTATCTGCCCAGCGCCCGAGACGTTCTCCCCTGGATGGGCATGGAGAACCTCCCCCTCCCCGGCGACCCTAATAGAAGATAAAGCAGAAGATAATGGATGGATGGATATTCATTCATTCATTCATTCATTATCTTCCGCTTTATCCTCTATTAGGGTCGCGGTGGGGTTCCCCATGCCCATCCAGAGGAGAACGTCTCGGGCGCTGGGCAGATACACCCAGGACAGGGCGCCAACCTATCGCTGGGCACACACTCACTCACACAGACACACTCTATATGGGGCAATTTGGAGAACTTAATTGACTTGATCCATGTTTTTGGACTGTGGGAGGAAACCGGAAAACCCGGAGGAAACCCACGTGGACACGGGGAGAACATGGAAACCTTCACCCAGATGGGGATTCGAACCGGGAATCCCTAGCGCTGAGAGGCGAACGTGCTAACCACTAAGCCACTGTGCTGCCCTGGATGGATGTTGTTTTTTTGTAATATTTGTTGTTAAATATACTGCATTTAAACAGTATAAATATATTAAATAACAGTTTTGTCCTCTCTCTGAACTTATGAAGGTATAAAGTCAGTGCCACGCGGCTGGGCGTCAGTGAGGTTGTTGTGTAGCGTGAGATCTTAATAAAGCGCTTTATGAGAGTTGGAGAGGCTCCTGTACAGGCGCGTCACAAAGGGGCGGGGCCTAAACTAACAGTGGTTCCACTTACTTTACTGAATCGATTCGTTCGAACGATTCGTTCAATTTTCAAAAACGATATTAAATAGTAAAACATAATGAAACGTTGCAATGTATTACAAACATCAACCAAAACCAAGATAACATCAACAAATTCAATTTGAAGTCCTAAAATTTAAGCCACCAGACTTTGTCCTTTTATGTTCTATTACTTAGGACGTCTTTATTCAACCTTGTCTTCAATACTTTCAATACTTTTAATATCACGTTTAGGCATATTGTCTTTAAAAGCAAATAAGAAAATACTTTCATCTTTTAATTAGTATCGAAACCTTTTTGTTTTATTTTATCACAGATTAAAAAAAAAACATAACACTCTAAAAGAAAATGTTCATTCATTCATTCATTATCTTCCACTTTATCCTATATTAGGGTCGCAGGGGGGTTCTCCCCTAAATGGGCATGGGGAACCCCCCTGCGACCCTAATATAGGATAAAGTGGAAGAAAATGTTCATTCATTCATTCATTCATTCATTATCTTCCACTTTATCCTATATTAGGGTCGCTGGGGGGTTCCCCATGCCCATCCAGGGGAGAACGTTTCGGGCGCTGGGCAGATACATCCAGGACAGGGCGCCAATCTATCGCTGGACACACACTCACTCACACGAACACACTCTATATGGGGCAATTTGGAGAGCTCAATTGACTTGATCCATGTTTTTGGACTGTGGGAGGAAACCGGAGAACCCGGAGGAAACCCACACAGACATGGGGAGAACATGGAAACTCCACCCAGAGAAAATGTTCAATCGTTACTTTTAATTTTGAAAAAAGACAGTGTTCCTTGTGTAAGTTGCTTGGATAGGGAGTGTTCTCACTGCTATTACCAGATTTCAACAGTTCCATCCTTACAAACATATCTACGTTTATCACACTCACCTTTTATATATATATAATTTTTTTTAACTTATCTTTATATTTAAGTACAATAATCTCTATGTGATAACTTAAATGTTATCAAGGTTCTATATTTAACGTCTTATATTTCACTTATACTAAGTGTGCATTAAACTGTGCAGATGTTTGTTCCCTGTAAGAGAAGTGTTAAAAATCAAAATAACATGGGATTTCTCTTGAGCTGTGCACATTTCTGTCTAAATATTGATCACATCTTCCACAAAACATATCGACTGTTCAGTTTTATTCAGGCATATTCAGTAATGTTATGGCTGCCAACACAAAAACAATAATTTAACTGATTATGTATATTGATTTCATTCACAGGGCGGCACGGTGGCTTAGTACTTAGCACGTTCGCCTCTCAGCACTAGGGATTCCAGTTCAAATCCCAATCTGGGTGGAGTTTCCATGTTCTCCTCGTGCCCGCGTGGGTTTCCTCCGGGTTCTCGGTTTCCTCCCACAGTCCAAAAACCTGAATCAAGGTCAGTTGAATTCTCCAAATTACCCCATATAGAGTGAGTGTGTGCCCAGCGCCCTGTCCTGGGTGTATCTGCCCGGCGCCTGAAACGTTCTCACCTGGATGGGCATGGGGAACCCCCCCCCGCGTGACCCTAATAGAAGATAAAGCGGGAGATGATGGATGGATGGATGGAAACGTTCTCACCTGGATCGGCATGGGGAACCCCCCCGCGTGACCCTAATAGAAGATAAAGCGAGAGATGATGGATGGATGAATTTCATTCACAATAATAAATGATTGGATGCAATAATTGTTTAAATATTTTATTTTTATTTATTTGTGTTTAACATTTTATAGCATCTGAAAGAGTCATCACATCTATAAAAATGTTCATTCATTCATTCATTATCTTCCGCTTTATCCTCTATTAGGGTCACGGTGGGGTTCCCCATGCCCATCCAGGGGAGAATGTTTCGGGCGCTGGGCAGATAAACCCAGGACAGGGTGCCAATCTATCGCTGGGCACACACTCACTCACACAGACACACTCTATATGGGGCAATTTGGAGAACTCAATTGACTTGATCCATGTTTTTGGACTGTGGGAGGAAACCGGAGAACCCAGAGGAAACCACACGCAGACACGGGGAGAACATGGAAACTCCACCCAGATGGGGATTCGAACCGGGAATCCCTAGCACTGAGAGACGAACGTGCTAACCACTAAGCCACCGTGCCGCCGCTATAAAAATGTTATTATACATTTTATATAATACATTTTACTTTTCAAATAACATATGTCCAGCAATGGACTGACACCCTGTCCTGGGTGTATCTGCCCAGCGCCTGAAATGTTCTCCCCTGGATGGGCATGGGGAACCCCCCCCCCCGCACGACCCTACTAGAGGATAAAGCGGGAGATAATGGATGAATATACAACATATAAAAATACTAGGGCGGCACGGTGGCTTAGTGGTTAGCACGTTCTCCTCTCAGCACTAGGGATTCCCGGTTCGAATCCCTAGTGGAGTTTCCATGTTCTCCCCGTGTCCGTGTGGGTTTCCTCCGGGTTCTCCGGTTTCCTCCCACAGTCCAAAAACATGGATTAAGGTCAATTGACTTTTCCAAATTGCCCCATATAGAGTGTGTTTGTGTGAGTGAGTGTGTGCCCAGCGATGGACTGGCGCCCTGTCCTGGGTGTATCTGCCCAGCGCCCGAAACGTTCTCCCCTGGATGGGCATAGGGAACCCCCCCGACCCTAGTGGAGGATAAAGCGGTGTAAAATGGACGGATGGGTTAGTTATTAGTCGGTCACTCGGACAGTCCGCTATAATTTGAATTTTGTAACACAGGAACGATACCTACAAACTAAATAAAGTAAATAATTACTGAAATGTGTTTAAAGCTGGGCGGCACGGTGGCTTAGTGTTTAGCATGTTCTCTTCTCAGCACTAGGCATTCCCGGTTTGATTCACAATCTGGGTGGAGTTTCCATGTTCTCCCCGTGTCCGTGTGGGTTTCCTCCGGGTTCTCCGGTTTCCTCCCACAGTCCAAAAACATGGATCAAGTCAATTGCGTTCTCCAAATTGAGTGTGTTTGTGTGAGTGAGTGTGTGCCCAGCGATGGATTGGCGCCCTGTCCTGGGTGTATCTGCCCAGCACCTGAGATGTTCTCCCCTGGATGGGCATGAGGAACCCCACCGCGACCCTAATAGAGGATTAAGCGGGAGATAATGAATGAATGAATGAATTAATGAATGAATGAATAAAAATACTATTAGGAATGAGACATTGCACATTATGGATGTTTCCAAGCTGCTCTGGTCTGAGTCGTTTGAGAGGAGCCGGTTCGTCGCTGACTCGACTCCTCAGTAGAGGACTCATTGCGGAGTTCGCACACAGCCCAGTGGAGATTCCGGGCATGAACAGTGGAGCTTCGTACGGCGCTCACACGCAGACACGGACTGCTCCCGGACTCCGGGCTCCCACGCCGAGATCAGAGCTCTGCTCGCGGACACGACGCCATCCCGCGGGCCTGAACGCCGGAGCACAGAGCACACTGCGTTTATTTACGAGCGAGGACGTGTTTATAGGTACGTACCGATCCGGTTCGGACAGTTCGGGGCAGCTGTTCGGAGAGCTTGTGCCAGCTGTTGTTATTTTGCCAGCTGGACTTAAAATGATCACCAGGGTTATAAAAACCCAACCACGATCATAATCGGGGTCCGATCAAACAAACACACGTTGTACTGTAAAGCCGATCTTTCATCCGGCGTGTTATTTAGATTCACTATTCAGTAGGGCGCTTCGCGGTTTGGGACGGAGCCACAGGCAGTGGTCAATTGTCATGGTAACCGGGAAAGCCTTGTTTTGCTCGCTCGCTGCTAAGCTAACTGTCAAAACAGTTACGCTTTACACACGTTGCACTAATTAATTACTTTATTTAGTTTGTAGGTATCGTTCCTGTATTACAGAATGCAAATTATAGCGGACTGTCCGAGTGACCGACTAATAACTAACCCATCCGTCCATTTTACACCGCTTTATCCTCCACTAGGGTCGGGGGGGTTCCCTATGCCCATCCAGGGGAGAACGTTTCGGGCGCTGGGCAGATACACCCAGGACAGGGCGCCAGTCCATCGCTGGGCACACACTCACTCACACAAACACACTCTATATGGGGCAATTTAAAATTCAATTTTAAAAGAAACCGGAGAACCCGGAGGAAACCCACGGGGAGAACATGGAAACTCCACCCAGATTGTGAATCAAACCGGGAATGCCTAGTGCTGAGAAGAGAACATGCTAAACACTAAGCCACCGTGCCGCCCAGCTTTAAACACATTTCAGTAATTATTTACTTTATTTAGTTTGTAGGTATCGTTCCTGTGTTACAAATTCAAATTATAGCGGACTGTCCGAGTGACCGACTAATAACTAACCCATCCATCCATTTTACACCGCTGTATCCTCTACTAGGGTCCGGGGGGGGGGGGGGGGGTTTCCCCCATGCTCATCCAGGGGAGAACGTTTCGGTCGCTGGGCAAATACACCCAGGACAGGGTGCCAATCCATCGCTGGGCACACACTCACTCACACAAACACACTCTATATGGGGCAATTTGGAAAAGTCAATTGACCTTAATCCATGTTTTTGGACTGTGGGAGGAAACCGGAGAACCCGGAGGAAACCCACGGGGAGAACATGGAAACTCCACCCAGATTGTGAATCAAACCAGGAATCCCTAGCGCTGAGAGTAGAACATGCTAAACACTAAGCCACCGTGCCGCCAAGCTTTAAACACATTTCAGTAATTATTTACTTAATTTAGGTTGTATATTATTGTTCCTTTATTACAGAATGCAAATTATAGTGGACTGTCCTAACGGTATAGCGAGTGACCGACTAATAACTAACCCATGTCATATTTTATTTATATTTGTTTATAAATAAACCTGATGCTATATATAAAATCAGACACAACACGGCTGTTGACGACAGAATTAATGTTACATTATTATCTACTGTATGTGCTGCGATCGCCAATTCATGTCAATAATAAAAAAATATATATACTTTTTTATGTACGTTAATTATTAAAGCTTTCATGGTAGCATTTGCTGTGTTTTACACTGAATATACCAACTAGTATCATTACTAGTTAATTAATTAGTTCATTTAAGTATAAGCAATAAGGTGTAAATGTCATATATCAGGGGACTGTTTAACTATTTTAATACTATGAAAGGAATAAATCTTTCTAGAATAAATTTAAATTTTTTGACATAAGCATTGAGACATCTAATCGATGTGTTATTGACATCCTGTTTCTACATTAGTTTTCCCCTTTAAAGCTCTAATACCTGCCGCTTTTGTAAAAAAAAATAATAATAATAATGATAATCTTCTTAGTCTAATGGAATTATCACTCTTTCGTCAGGAGTGTTTGTAGGGACCAAAACTGTTGTTGGATGAGACGGCC
Organism: Corydoras sp. C115; assembly: GCA_019802505.1. Lineage (NCBI taxonomy): Eukaryota > Metazoa > Chordata > Actinopteri > Siluriformes > Callichthyidae > Corydoras > Corydoras sp. C115. The sequence goes on along the minus strand of JAFMOC010000060.1, from coordinate 2,392,087 downwards.
TGGCTCAATTTCAGGGCAGTCGTAGGCTTGTGGTTAAGGAACCAGCCTTGCAAACTGAAGGTTCCACGTTTGATTCCCTGGCCCGACCTAGTGTTCTGGCTTAAGTGCACCATGGACAAGGCACCTAACTTCTTTTGCTCCCTGAACTCTGTATACAGGGCTGCCCACTGCTCCAGGCAAGTGTGCTTGATTCACTAGTGTGTGTGTGTGTGTGTATATGTGCGATTCAGAAGACAGTCAAGTCCTTTCACACAGCCGTTCCTTATGAGTGCAAAACTGATAATGGCCTTCCCCAAACTGTTCAGACAAATTACAAAAGAACATGCCATGTCCATAATACGTGGCTTTGTACTTGTTTTAACACCTGTGGTAGTGGGACTAAATACAACACCCGAAATGTGACCAAGTACTTCCATCCATATTGTGTTTAAATGCTGTTTTATTACAAGACTGTTTTATTAATACCCGAGTGAATCCTCCTGATATACAGCATTTAACTTGAAATGATTTATAGCCGGTGATTAAAATCTGAACCCACCAGTGAAAATGCTTCTGGAATTTAATACACTGCTGTTCATGATGAATCATAAATCTGATTAACAACTTATATAAAACTCTGAATTTTTAATACATAACTTCCATAACTGCTATGTAAGTATTTGGTATCTTCTCCTACAGTGTGCAGTGGAGCTGTGTGGGCTTTATTAGTTTGGGTAAATGTTACCCAGCATTATGGCACAATATTCTAAACAGCATCTTGTGAGGTTACTAAATGTTTGACTCTATTTAAGTGCTGGATGGAATTCAGGTCAGGTGACTGAGAAAGTCTGTGACCAAAATCACACTTTCATTTTGTTTGATATCAAAGTTGTTGTTGTTATGCTGTGGTGTGTATTCTGTCAGTATCTTATGATTTACGATGACAACACTATTATTTACTATCAATTTCTCTGCATACCTCGATATTTCCCCTTAATATTTGTCTGTCATGACCATACATTATCTAAGGCAATTTACAAATATCCCAACTTGATTGGGGTCAGAATACAGGGTCAGTCATCATACAGCACCCTTGGAACAATAAAGGTTAAGGGCCAGTGATAACCTCAGTGGACCTGGGATATAAACCCACAACCTTCAGATTGATTGCTCAAATCCTTAAGCACTGAGGTAGCACTCTCAGACCACCACAGATCAGGTACTATTTGGGTGGTGTATGATTCTCAGCACTGCAGTGACACTAAAGACGGCTATATGTGTGTTATTAAGTGGATCAGATTCAGACCTTTTAAACATCCACTATCTATTACATTATATGCTTTGAGTGTCTGAGATTATTTGAGTCTGAGTATGTTTTTCAACACTGCTATGTACTGCTAGTTGCTTCATGCTTTGACCTTTATGACATGACTTTGGCATCCTTGCTGATAAATAATGATCTCTATCAATTTACATCTATTTTACATATGTAGCGCCTCATCGTCCAGCCCCAGGTGTCTCAGTTTTTTTAAAGTTATAATGAATTAAACTCACATTTCTGACCAACTAATTCCTATATAGCTACAAGTTTATCTTGCAATATAGCTTGTAGGTTTTGCAAGATCTATACAAATTTACATTGTACAATTTAACCTAACTTAAATGTAACTGTAATTGTTTAATGTAAATAGATTTTTAAAGGGTGGTTTTGCAAAGTAAGAATTATGTTGGACACTGTAATGCCTGTTTACTACATGCACATGAAATATTCCACCCCTGTGTGTTGCTTTTGCATGGATTATATGTAAAAATGTAAGTGAACATGGTGGTCACTTGTAATAACTCTGAGGACAAGTCACACCTCAAGGCTCATAAACTCTCTGTGTGACATCTGGAGGTTAAGTTGAACATGCATGGGCGTGCAACACACCCCGCTGAACGCTGTTTTAATTCATAGTTTTGCATTAAACGTCCTTCGGAAAGGTCCTTCACACTCAGGCTTTTATTAAGTTGTTCTACCACATGTCATTCAGCTGCTGTTGATGTCCTCGTGTTGTCATGTTAGACTGAATGTGTAAAAACAGGCCAAAGAGCAAATATAAGATACAGATATTTTTATTTTATTTCAGTGTTAACTCGGGCTGGGAAAAAAAGAACTTTTCTGATGAGGGCAAACAGCGGCTATGGATTTTGGACTGTATTTATTGTTGTCATGAGCTTCCCAGCAGCTTTGGTCAATAAGACAAGGCTACAGGGGTCAGAGTCAAAAGGTTATTGGGAGGTGCTGGGAACATGCTACTGATTAGTTCAGGTGAATCAGAGGAAGGAAAGAGGGTCGGGTTCCTCCAGTGGAATTAGCTTTAGGTTTAAAGCTTTTGAAAGGTAGTCATTCGGTGGCCCACTTTAGCTTTAGAGGCCTGGTTGTTGTTATTCTCGTCTTTATTTTAAAACGTGGGGGTGGGGGGGTCAGAAACCGAGGGGTCATGACCATATTTTTGTTTGCTGATTTCAAAGCAGTGTTGAAACACACTGAAGGCATCTGTGTTGTGACCTTTACGGGAGGAGCCGGAAGGGGAGCAGTGGTTATTTGCTGTGTAGTCATGTCACTTTGGCCGGGGGAGTAAGTGGAACTTTCCTTTATAGCCCTGAGTTCAATTTGTATTTAAATTTCCCAGTGCGCTTAAGATCACATTGGAAATGTCTGATCCTTCCTGAGCACCTATTCAGAAAGTGAATTGCCAATGTGCATGCAAATGCTAATTTCGAGTACTCGTGCCAAAGTCTATAGGCCCAGCCTGATTTTTACTATAGCCTATTTTACATATATAAATGGTGCCTGAACTTTTTTAGTCATTATTCAGGAGAACTTCACGCTGTCTAGACAATATTTAGTAGTATGAGGATGGTGCCATACAGGAAAAACAAACCCGGATCTGAAAAAAAGACAAAGGAGACACAATAAGCTTCAGAACTTCGGTGGGTCAAATTAAATGAAATTTAAACTTTGTTGTTTATGACAAGCACAAGCTGAGATTTTGAAGTCGGGCGTGTGTGTGAGCTCCTGCTGCATGTGTGAAAAAAATATCTGTGCCTGATTTTACAGCCATTATCCTGAGTTCACGTGTGAAAACACAACGAGGCACATTAACAAGTCTCCTGTTTTTAAGGGGTGCAGGGTGACTACAGAAAGTCCCAAGCTGATTGTGCGAGCAATGCTGTCGGGGCTGCTAAAGTGTGAGAATGAGTCAGCCGTGGTGTTGACGGCTGCTCAGGGAATGAAAACGACCCCATCGTTGCCTCTTTTGTGGGGAAATTCTGTCATAGAGAAAGGCAAAATATAATGCCTGGCAATTTTCACCTTTAAAACGGGGCCGTCTGGTGTTGGCTAAGCTTTTCTGTCTGTTTAGTGGCTTTCGCTCCAAGGGAACGTTTCTGGAAGACTTCTTAGGGAAGAAAAGTAAAGTATTCCATTAATCTTGCTGGATGTAGGAAATACAGCGGCTCGCAGCATTGATGAACATCCTGACCACAAGCGCATCGCTCAGCAACACTTTCATTTATATGGATTGATCTGTGCTGATTGGTTTACTGGTAATAATTTATAGCTTGCTGAATTTGCATTCCAGTCCTAGACGAAGACGCAGGTCAGATAAATTAAGCTGGCCACCCTTTCCGTCATCACCTATTTAAAACGGCAGCTGCAGAATCTCTGTACCAGGCGAAGGCATCCACCTAGCGTTCCCAGAATCAGCTCGGCCTTCGACCGCTTCATTTAAATTCGAGCGTAATGTTTTGAAAGGAGATACAAAGTGCTCACATGGCTTTCCAGAACATTCTGTACGGGTATGGCCTCACACCTAAAACACCATATGGCCTTAAATATGAGGGGTTCACATCTGTATGAGGTTTGAGATTTGCATAAAAAAAAAAAACAATATGCTTTCATATAAAGTTCTGTTGAGAAACACTGGTTCCCCGTTCTTACGAGAGGATTTTTAGGGTCACATGCTGAATTAGGACAACACCTGGCTTACTGTGGACGTTCTAATTTAGTATACAGTAGGGTTGAGCTAGGGCAATGTATAGGTCAAACGACTTAATAAGCCAACTTGGTACATACAGATAAAAATAGAGAAGGACCTCAACTTTATCCAACTTTGGCATGGATTAGTGTCCGACCTCACAAATACTCTTTGGGCAAATGGGTAAACATTTCCTATCACACTACAAAATCTTGTAGAAAGACTTTCCAGAAAAATAGAATGTTATAACTGTTGGGATGGAGGACTAATATAGAATGGTATGTTCTGCTCTAGGTGAACTGTGTGAGTAACCCACTGCTTTTGTGCTTTTCTAACTATTAGTTCAGTTGAAAGCCAAAAAAACAGAATAGGTATTTTTAGTTATATCATGTAGGCCACTTGTGCAACAAGTTCTGGCCTTCGGACTCTAAAGATTAAGAGACACATGATCTTTGCTACTTTTGTAGCATATAATTCAATTTAGTGTGACTGCCGCCAAGGTCGGTCGCTCTGCCATATATGGAGGTGCCATCCAGCCTTGTGAAATCTGTAAAGGTGGAACGCAAGGGTCAACAGGTTTGATTAAAATGCCAGGTCTGATGAGACAGGCTCTTGCGTGGGCCTGGGCCTTATTTTAAACAAGGCGTATCAAGTAAGATTGGAAAAGAAGGTGAGCGCCAGCGAGCGCTGTCCAGCTAAGTGAAATGTCAGTCATTCCTAGTGAGTCCAGTCGTGAAGGTTAGTACCTTGTCTGTGCGAGCTGAAGGATTGATGCATGAACCTGTCTGCCAAAGAATTCAAAGTCCAAGGCCGTCTCAAAGCCAGACTATTACCGGGACTGTCCTTCATAACTTCCCAGTGCCGCCGTCGCCGTCCTTTCGGGAACCTTCGGAGTCCAGCCAAGGACACGACACAGTGTTTGGTGCAGTAATCTGTGGTGGGAAGAGATTTAAGTAATGACCTGACATAAATGCTGTGTGTGACTTGTACAGACCCAGGTCCCCTGAGATTATGATCCCTGCACCATGCACTTTGAAAAAGTTTCCCTTGTAAGAGTTATAGCTTTTCAGCTTCGACTTGAAGTTGGGTACTTTTCCAGCACAATTGGGACCATGGGTGATGGAAAAGACTAGTGAATGGTCTAAGTGCAAGTTGGGTGAAACCATTCATTCATTCATTATCTCCCGCTTTATCCTCTACTAGGGTCACGGTGGGGTTCCCCATGCCCATCCAGGGGAGAACATTTCGGGCGCTGGGCAGATAGACCCAGGACAGGGCGCCAATCCATCCCTGGGCACACACTCACTCACACAGACACACTCTATATGGGGCAATTTGGAGAACTCAATTGACTTGATCCATGTTTTTGGACTGTGGGAGGAAAACCCACGCAGACACGGGGAGAACATGGAAACTCCACCCAGATTGGGATTCGAACTGAGAATCCCTAGAGCTGAGAGGCGAACATGCTAACCACTAAGCCACCGTGCCGCCCTCGAGTGAAACCAGTGTTTTTTAAATAGTAAACGTGTATTTGGACCTTTGCGTTGCTCATGGATTCCTTTCAGGTAATAATTTCTCGAGAACCATTTAGACTGAAAGCATGTATACATGCTCCAAGATCAGTTTACTGCTATGCTTAACGACTTTATTTTCAAACCTCTTCAAGTGAGCTCACTTTTCATTTGACTCAATATCAAAGATTTAAGGAACAGTGACCCATTCTGTGGCCTGGCCTTGCTTCTCTTGTTGTCCGAGTTAACTCGATAGTTCTGTTACACCGCAAGCCCTTTTTTTCCCACACAGCTGAAAAGCCTGACATTTTTGAATCACAGCTGCCTAAAGCCTTTCCAGGCACAAAACGACATGAAAGAGCGGTGAGGGATGAAGTCGTCTCACTTCCTAAAGCTGACTGACACCAGGCTCCTGCTGCCGGCGCACAAAAGCCTCCGTTTAGGGGTTAACGTGAACAGATCTGTTGCTGAGCAACAAGGGACACCTCTCTGGCAGCGATAGATGGTTGAGAGTGGATTTTTTTCCCCCTTTCTCTGGTCACAGCCAGTGACGCTGCGTCAATGAAGTCCAACCACAGAACCCTGCTGTCTGTGTGCCGTTTTAAGCGCGAGCACACATTCTTGGTTCCGAAAGAAGAAAATTGATCATGTTCGCTGCTTATCCTTTATCCTAGCCCTGTTCCTGTCCTTACCATATGTACATTCTGATTAGCATGGGATGGGTTAAATTGGATGGGTTAAATCCCCTTCATTGGTTGGAAATGTCCTTGGGTGCCCTAAGAGGATAAATACGCCCCCCTCGACCTAGAGAACCACTTCATGCTTCTGGAAGCTTAGTCAGGAGAAGAAAGCAGGCATTAAGATTAACCTGACCTTGACCAGAGAGGCTTTTAAATATCACTCCAAACCAAGGTTCAGTCATCATGTGACCTTTTTGCTTACAGTGAGAATCAAGAGTTTGTGCAGGGCTCATGTGGAACTCCGTAGCATACATTTCAGCATATGGCAAAGTGCTGTGGGACACATGATCAGGCTGAATATCCATCACAGCACTTTAAGGATTACCATGGAGTTTGTGCTACAGGTGAAGCCCTCACCAGTGTTCAGGAAGAGCTTTTAACAGATTTTAAGGTTAGACTCCATTTTAACATTCCAGAGGTATTTAGTGACCTCACAAGGGTCTAAGTGGTTTGCTAGAGTTACTAACTACTCAGATAATGTTATTACTTAGACTAAAGACAATTGACACTCGGCAAATTCGAGACATTTATACGATCAGGACCACATTGCTCAATCCCATTTTTTTAGAATTCCTAGAGGATGAAATGAAGGAAAATCTTAAAAGAATTTTAGCTTTATACAGCCAGATGTTTATCTGTACTGCAAATATGATCCTGCTTTTTCTCACTCTGTTGCTGTCGCCATGTTCCCGTTGCCGCAACTCCACCCTCTGTATTACGCCATCTCATATACCTGCACACAGATCATTAGCAGAACTTCTGATGGGTGTGTAAATTACCATCCAATTTTGTGGATTCTACTCCCCCCATTGAGATGTGTTCGTCTACGACCCTGTCACATGATCATTTGCTGTGCAGCTATTTACAAATGTCTAACTTTTGCACTACCATTCTGCGCCCCGTTAAAGACCCGAGGGAAAAGGGATTAAAAATGTTTTTTAAAGCAATTGTCGAACTACCAAGTCCCCCTGTGTGGTAGTTAATAAAACAAGGAGGTATAACTAATCAAATAACAGCTGAGTGTATACAAGAATAAAAGTTTATTTTAATAATTCTGCTTTGTGTCCGTGACGATACAAAAAGTATTGTTGGGACAGAAGAGGTCCTTGCCTTTACTGTTAAACTGTTTAGTGAACAGTTATTTAACCTGTATGTAAAACAGTCATCTGTTATATATCAACCTAATTCATGACAAAACCAAATTCTATCAGTCTGTATGTAAACTTTATTCAGCTTGTAACGTTCGGCTCAGTTTCTGAAGGATTTGTCGCTGTGCTACTGCTCCACTTCTGTAGCGGTGTTTACATGGCTGAGTCACCAAGGCCAGACGATTCCGATTTAGCAGAGCCTCCCTCTAAGGCACCTGCCCTTCCATTCAGGGCCGACCTTCATGCTCGCAGCGAGGCCGGGCCTGACCTAAATACATGTAAATGGATTTAATAAGGTCAATGAGCAATGATTCGACAGCTTATTAATGCCATTCAGAGGAGAATGGTGGGGAGGTGAAAAAGCTGAGTAGAGCATAAAATAAAACCGTTCATTAAAAACACTCGTTTAGATAAGGATTGCGTCGGGTTTCTAAATACTTGCCGAGCTAGAACTTTTAGGGCCTTGCACCTGGATGTCAGGATGAGGTATGGACCAATTTGTTTGCATGAAGGTTTGGGTCAATGCTGCGTTTTTGGAAATCTAGAGGGCTTGACCAGATCTCTGACCTCAAACTCAGTAAAGACCTTGAGGGTAAATCAGAGCATCCATTAGAGCTGTCAGGTTTACATAGGTGTGAATGTGCCCACAGGTGTAGCTGTTATAGTCAGGACTCATAGTGTGGGGTTATTTATACCATTATAATGTCTTCAGTAGATGCAAATTGGATAAATATCCTAACCAAAGTTGTAGGTGTGCTTTCATATTTTGGGGCGAGTGTGGAACGTTTCGGTTGAATCAGTTAGGATGTAGATAAAGCATAATGCACTTCCTTTTTATGCACGTCAGAGAGATGAATACAGCTGTTCCACAGGCTAACCACACTCGTAACGTTTCTGCCCTGCCTCACTGAGGCATCGCTGGTGTTGATGCTCGTATCATACGAGCATCGTGCATTATGCATGTCGAGGGAAGCAACAGCGCTGTTGCGCCAATGCCACAACCAGAATCAATATCTGACCATTTGTCACTTTGCGTTGCCTGGAAACACGTTCTCACATTACCAGGATCACACGGCCAAGTACGACCGTTGCTCAGACAAGAAAGTCCATTTCCCTGTGAGTATTATCAGTAAATACTGGCAAATGTGTTACTCCTAAAAAGGGGAGCAGAGCAGTCCATCTTCATCTGTCCTGTGGGAGTTGGAAATCAGTGTCTGAGTCAATGAATAAAGCTTCTATTCAGCTACAGATTGACGTGTCTATGTTTGACTGTAACATCAAGCTACAGTTGTGGTTCTGGCTGTTTTAAAATGTTGTGCGAATGCCCCTGCAAGATCACCAACAGAAACTAGTCTGGCTTGGTGGATGACGAGATGAGGTGAATTTATAATTGCAACTACCAATTAATAGCCAGTTAAATTTAACCAGTTAAATTTAAATGATAACTTTAAAATAACAGGGTAATCGGGGTCCGTGACCCATAATTTCGTTCTCATCTCATGTTCATCATCCACATGTGATCTTAATGATAATAAAATTTTTGAATCTTGAATCTTGAATAACACAGCTGACCACACCCCATGTTTATTTCAAGTACTGTATTAAATTTATTATGGTATTAAATGTTATGGACGGTGTTAATCACTTTACCAAAATGTTTTTAATTGTACCTGTGCTAGCTTCGCCATGTTGGTGTCACTGTGGTGTTGATAATCATCCTCCACCCCCAACTAATACCTGTTTTGAGGCTTCTGATAATTAGACAGCAATGTAAAGGGGACTATACAGTATGTAACGAAAAGACGACTACAGAATTTAACTGTAGAACTACAAATTCCTTTTATATGGCAAGTAAGGCTAATAAAACGAAGGAGGTGTGTGTAGTCAATGAAATGACCCATTAAATGTATAGTTCAGCCTTTATTTTCAACTTCTATATGATGTTAGTGCTAGTAACAGGTGATCTATCGATGAGTAAAACTTCTGCATGTTTCCTTTGGAGTGCTTGTATGTTCAATACCCCAGAAATCATAAACGGAGTCATAATACAGACTGTCATAAAGATCACAGCGCAATGTTATTGTGGCCGTACAGCCCACCAGCCTGAGGACACACCCCAGTTGGCCAGTCTAGCTGATGGGATGGACCCTGTGTGGAAAGGATGAGGCGATCGTGCTGCTCAAGTGTGATTCTGAATCTCATTTAATTAATTATGAATCATGATAAAAGCGCCGTACGGCTCCCCCACGAGGCCGGCTTGTTACCAGCACACTGGGGTTAATACGAGTAGTCTTTCCGTTGCCTTTTCCTTCCCGCTCTTTCTCTCATCTCTCGCTTCATCTCACTCTCCCCACCCTCCACGTCTCTTTTTTTCTCTGCTTTTTTTCCCCTCATCCCCTCATTAAGACGCCTGATCAGACTCCGCGGCGCTCTTCACATGCTGTCACAGAGAAAAACACACAGAGAAAAGTGGGTCACGGCGACCTATTTTTCTCACAGTTCACGGAGGCAGAGGGTGCCAGGGCTGTCGTCAGTCAGATGGGGGAGCGGGGCCTTGTCTCCAGACGCAGCTACATGGAAGTGGGTCAGCAGCAAAGGCTACATCTTGTAAACGACTGGGCTTATTGTGAAGGAAGCTGCAAATGAAGCATAGATTATATGCCCTGAGCTGTGTGTGGAGGTCCTCCTTTTTCCCTTGCCTATTATTTTTAGACACACACAGACACACTGCCAAGACTCCTAGCAGAAATTTTGTAATCACTGCCATATACTCCTGAGAAACATAAACAAGCAAAGTTCTTATTGAGTGCAGCAACTTATCATTGGTCAGAAGATTCACACACATTCAAACCAATGGCTGCACCGTAATGTGCTTCAGTGTCGGTGTGCTTTAGATCTGCTTTCAATAGAAATGTACACCGGATTCACAAAATGCGGACAAAGGTGGCACATAAAGGACGATGATCAAATAGATAAACCCCAAGAATTTTCCCACCCCCTTATGTTGCAGGCTCTAAGAATAGGACTACGTGACATTCGGAATTGGAAACCAGCGAGATGGACTTTGGAACGGCGAACTTTATCCTTGAAGCTATGACTCTTTATGACTGTGTGGTGTGTTTGATTGCTGACAGTCCTCACACTTTATTTCACCGAGGGACTTTGACCCTACGTGTGGGCTTTAGTGTTTGACTTGTGGTTCGCAGGCCTTGCTGCAGAAGCACCCACAAGTATCTTGCCTAATGGATACCTGCTTGACTAGGCGGACGGTGGGCTTTATTTACACAGGTGTGCTAACCCTCAAATGAAATGACATAGAACATACCAGGCTGGATTACAAGTGTATACTGAGGATTAGCGTAATGATTGTTGTATTATCAAGGCTTGTGTTTCCAGCTGGACTTGGCTTGCAAAGAGTAAGTCACCGCAGAAATAGCTACTAATAATTCCAAAACCAAAGTTATAAGATTTTTATTGCATCTCTTATAAACACTTTAGACAATTGGTTGGCCAATATGGAGAACCTTTAGACTAAAGCAGAGGGTCAGCTGATTGCCTTTTAATCCAGCTTTAAAAATGGGCCTGTACCTGTTACATGAAAATAGAAGAATAATTTCATGTTACCACCTGTGGTGTTAAAACAGGACGTCCAACAAGCTCCTGTGTGATTGTCAGGTGTCTATATACTTTTGGCCACAACAGAGTAATAGAGCAGATGGTTTCCAGCAGGACGACAGAAAACAGGCAATGTCATTCCAGTCAGGAAAGGTCACTCAACAGAGCCGGCTGAATGGACTTCGACCCGCTGAAATCTCCCGCCAAGCACAAGCTCTGTGTCATCCTGTTCACCCGAAGCCATTCACATTATATTTATTACAGTGCATTTGTATCACCTCTCTCTCTCTAGTTCTCCCTTCTCTCTCTCTTGCACTACAGCAGCAGATGCACTAAAAGACAGTCTAAATATTTGCTTAAAGCTCCGGACCTTGGCCCGACATGCTGGTGCATTCAAGGGCACAGCATTTGCATCGTGATAACATTTCCGTCTTATTGCTGAATGCACTCGCTGTAGAGTTTTCTCTTGCAAATGATCTTGTCCTTGAAACAGCATGGCATCAGGGCAGATCAGCCTGTTGCTCAAGGGTTTGAAGAATGCACAGCTAAGGCTTACTTCATTAAATGGCATTATCCTGCTCTCCTCACTTCACGCTCCCAGCATTTTAACTAGTGGTAGCTGCTTTGACGACGCGTGTATGAAGTTTTCCTTCTGTACATTGACCAGATAAAAAAAAACGAGCCTTGTTTAAAAATAGCAACATTTATGCTTTTTGATGCAAATCTATACCTACACTCCTGATTTTGGAGTCATTTTGAAGTCATCTTTAACACAAATATTTCCAAATCCTTTTATATTTTATTGCTCATCTCTTTTTATGAGATGGACAAAAGTATTAGGACACCTTCACATTAACCCCTACAAGAGCTGGGTTTGGTTTCATGCTGGGTTCAGCCCATTTTCTTTGTACGGCAACGTTCTGCAGAAAGATAAGTGTGTGCCATTCAGCATCAGTGAATCAGAGGTCTTTCAGGAACTTTATACCACATTAGCAGGGGAATGTCATTGTTAAATGCAAATAGCATCTTGGGGGAAAAACAAGCAAGTTCCCACCCATGGCACCGGCGCCATCCGGATTCAAGCCACCCAGTCTGAATGGTGAGCTGGTGGTGGTGAAGGTTAAAAATACCCCAGCTAGTTTGAGATTCTGTCAGAGTATCTCTGAGTTCTGGATTAAGCGCTGAGATCCAGCACTGTGATAATGCCATTCCCACTGGAGGCCCCTGTGACAGCAGATCGGAAGAATAAGTATGAGCAAAGAAGAGGGAGAGAAAGAGCGAGAGCGAGAGAGAGAGAGAGCGAAACGGCAAAGGAGATTTAAGATGTCTATCGGGCAGCACGGAAGCTTTTTGTATTGCAGATCCAGTTCAAGGACGCCTGCAGGCAAGGCAGCTTTCGCCATGCCAGTGATGCCGCTCAAGGTCACACACGCCCTGTGACATTCAGAAACAACAGGAAATGGGGGAGGAAAGAGGAAGGGGAGAGGGGCACTGTAAAATCCATCATCTTAGCTCTCTATCAGCAAAGCAAAGGCTTTAACCCCCATCAGTTGAGGACAGATTGGCTGTTTGGTACTCACAAGAACAAGGCAACTGCCTCTCGTTCTGGCAGATCTGAAGGAAGCTGAGGCAGCTTTGTGGTACCACATATACAGACTGAGCCAAAATGAGATATGTAGGTGGGTGTTAACATGGGGGAAGGAGAGGGGGAAGGAGAGAGGGAAGGTCCTAAAGTTATTTAAAGTGACAGGCGCTAAATTTTGTCTGACACGGCGGCTAAACTTGATGACTGTCTGAACAGGCCCCATCCCTCTCATTAAATCCTAAATCCGGCTTTATCCACAACTGCCACTTATCCATTGGGCCAACTGTTCGTGGCACCCCTTACAACTTCGCAAACATTTTCATCAAGGTCAGTATTAACACCTACAGTGACAGTCTGTACCAGACGCTTTGATTATGACAAATCTTTCCAGACAAATGCTTAAATCAGGCTGTCAGAATGCTGTTACATGGCTCACGAGCTGTCACCTGTGAAGACGGCAGATCCTGAAGCTTTAGCGATCAGGGTATGATGAGTTTTGCAGTCCCCTGTGTGGACTCCTCAGCCCATCTCAGATTTACACTGTATGTAAGCTTCCTCTCTAACTGATTGATTTTACACCCAATTAGCTTCAGTCCAATTTACACATTTGCAACTACACACTTCCAGCAGTTTGGGGAAGGACCTGTTCTGTTCTGAAATGATACTCGATGAGAGGTAGGTTGATGAGTTTGATGTGACGGAACTCAGTCCCCATAAGCACCATAAATAGTATAGAACCCATTTTTGTGTGCAACGGTTAATTGGTGGCGACTCCTGTATAAAGCCTTAAACAAAAACATTAAGCTATTAATTTGATTAAGCTGTGTATTGTAGTCAGTGTTGTGGTGGTTGTTGGAGGTTAAAGGAGAAAGATGGGGAAACATCCTGGACAGGTTGCCAGTTTATCACAGGGCTGTTATAAGCTATTCTGTAAATGCTGTCCATTTTTTAAGACAAAAGGTTGACGTTTTGCTATTTTAACTCTGGTCCGTTGTTATTTTGCAAAGCAGTTTACATGTCATAATTATATTCTGCCCATTACATAGTCCCAAGGACCAAGGGACCACAGATAAGTCAGCTATATTCACTTTCCTGGCAGCTTGGCCTTTAAAATGTAATAGACAATGCGTGTACATTCATAACCTCCTGGAGTAGACCTCTTCATCCTGTGTGTGCCAAGTGTCCCCTCCATCCACTGACATGGAGTAGTGTGTGCTGCATGTCAGAACAGGATGTACCAGGACTAGCACAACTTGCTACAGAAAATTGGTTACAACAAGCCAGACTTGTTGGCTCATAACCCTGCACTGTATTAACGTCAGACCTAAAACCTTTAAAGCAGGGTTTTACAGGCTTCCACCAGCGTTTACCACATTCTGCTTCACTTGACACATCCGACTGGACAGGCCTTAAGACTATCAGCCCATCAGCAGTTCCATTAATCATCCCTCTATTAAAATCTTGTCTTGTTAAGGCACTTTTAGCTGTTTTTCTTTTTCTTCAGCCATTTGATTAAATGGAGACACTAAACGATCGATAAGCGCCACGATGAGTCCAGATCCGCCAGACCGTAAATCTTCCGCAGGCTGCCGTCCAACTCATACCATCTCATTTTTGCAGATTAGCTTTCCCATTACTCAAAACAGATGTGTTTGGAGATGATGAATTGTCTGGTTCCAGCAAATTTGTCATTAATTGATAAGTGCTGCAGTGCCTCTCCTCAAGGTTCCCTATGGAATGTATTGTCCTGACAAATTTACCCACTCCTGCTTTATTAAATTCTCCAAGTTCCTCAGACGGGAGCCAGAATTTAATAATAACCTTCATCTACATTCTGTGCGAATGAGAAACAGATGCCGCAGATGTATCTCTAGACTCATCGATCTAAGAAAACTTTCCGGACTGTTTGCTGTTGTGGGAGTAAACATCATCATACCCGTTCCAAACCCATGCCTATTAAATTGGACTTGTTTTCCTTTGCTGTACGAAGCTACAGGTCTCCATTTGTCCTGTGAAGCTTGTTGTTTACCAAGTCTAAACAGTTGGCTTGATAGGTTTTTATGCAGTCTACCGTAGCTCCTTCTGGACCTTTCTTGACCAGCTGGCATATAAATGGAAGTAATTAAAAGTCCTAAATTCTATGGGATTGATGTTGTTATTCGTGATCGCCCAAGAGGCTCTGCAGTTTAATAACCTTGCACACTACCATTTGAGAGCACCAATGAAGTCTCCATGGGTTCAGTGGCCTAACCAGGTTTATACAGGATCGACAGCTGGTATGCACTTACAATGGATTAGTGAATACAGGTAGTTTACTGCAGCAACTCTTACCTAGCCAATGGATAGGGAACCTACACATTTTTCTATCGTTAGACTTAATTTAAAATATATAACAAAATATGTCAAATGCTATGTCTTGGCTTTTTGTCGAACCTGACAGGCCAATTTAGAATAATAGATTTAGGTACCTGCTCAAATAATAATGGCAGCTTTGTTTACTGACCCAAAATTGCTCTTTAGTTTTCCACAGTTTGCTGGCCCCTAAACTAAATTGAACCCCGGCAAGTAAACATGCTTTTTAACAAATAGTTTCTAGACAGTAATTCAAAGGTTTGTGACTGGGCACCTCTAGTCACTATTTGTCTGTAACCCATGTACATAGTCAATTTTATTGTTCTAAAAAAGAACTGCCATGTTCAGAGTTTATCCCACGTTTTTGACATTCCTTCCCCTGTTTTTTATAAAGAAAACCTGCAAATTGGTCCTCAGCTAGAGGAAATTTCACCGCATTCTCTCAGCTGGTGACCGCGGGACAAGATAAAGTAAGGTAGACAGGAACAGGGTAGCTGTGCTCGCAGGGGTGAAGCCCTGGCCGTAATTGGCACCCACAGCTGCGTGGGCGTCTGATGGAGGGACTGTTTGTGCGGCCTCTAGTTTGTGTGACAGCTGCCTAATTGGGCATTCTTCCCTCGCGGCACGGCCGCTGACGAATAGCGGTGGATTACAGATGAGGGCACAGAGAGTGCTGTGACCTTCACCATGAGCTCTGGGAGGAGGAGGGGCTCTGGGATGGGTGGAGGTCACTGGAGAATGAGGTCGTGAGAAGGTGGAGGTTCTTGCCAGGTGGCAGATGACAAAGTGTCAGATGACGACAGGCTGATGTCACAGGGTGTCAAGGACGCCGCTGCCATCGCAGGCTCTCTTGCTCTTGCCTCAGAGTCTGTCGTTCATTCGAGGTTTATATTCTGCTTTTGCAGCCGCTGGCTGTCTTCACACCTCAGCATGAAGAGGGAGAGCAGAAGATGGCAGTTTCCTGAGTGTGGTGATGTTTAGTTCCTGCCTCTCTTTTTTTTTTCCCTCTCCCTCCCTCTCTCTCATTTGACATTCTCGCTCTGTCGTCTCTCCTGCTTCTATCCCCCCCTCAGCTGCATGCTGGAGTGCCAAGGTGAGGTTGTGTCCTCTTGTTAGAAGCGATTAATGGCACTCGTTATGTACATAATGAAATATTCCTGCTGATGCAAATGGTGCTGTTGACTCTCACTCATCTCCACCTTCTGAATTGCTGAGTGAGGAAGATGCACCTGTTAATATACACACCCTCTCAGCATCTGTAAATGCTTACAGTGTGGTGGATTAAACAGCACTGACACTATAAAGTACAAAGCTTTGGTATGGAGTTTAATTAAAATTTAACCAACTTTTCATAGTTGAAAAAATAAGTAATTGGTAAATTATTTTCTACGTTGAGTCCATTTTTTGTTTAGATTTTAAATCTGTGATTTGTTTCACTTTAATATTTTTGTTTTCTTTACCCTATAGCAGTATATGTGTATTATTTTGCCAGTTAGAGCCTTTGTCACACAGCAAAAGGTTTATAAGTTCGAATCCCAGATGGAGCAAACCAAGGTCTTTTCTGAGTGAGTCTCCTTCCACATTATAAAGACATGCAAATGGGTAAATTAAAGATGCCAAATGGCCCCCGTTAAAAATGTTTTGGTGGTTTTGGAAGTGTTGAGTGGGGTTGATTTTGTTGGGGTGTTATAGTTGTAAAGGATGTTGTGGTTGTTGTTCGAAGGTGGCGGTGTTTCAGTTGGGTCTCTTGGAGGCTTTGCTGTGAATATTTTTGGTTCTGAAGCTCACAGACAATTAGGAGAAAGAAGAGTCTTTATTTATTTTATTCATTATGGACATGCTGCTGGTGCAGAAGGTGTTTGTAGGTTAGAACGGGTGAGTAGGTTAAGGTTAGTTCACAGCAGGTGACTATTCACAGTCTGCAGATGGTAGAACCAGAGTAACTCTGTCTGTATAACATCAACGCTTATTTTATCAGTATGGTGATCAAACAACTGCCATGTTCAAGGATCACAAATCAATTTTTCTTCTCCTCTGGTGATTCTTATTCTCCTGTGATGCCAATTTTCACAACTCACAGATGTGCAGTTCTGCTGCCTGTGACAGGCTTCTTGCCTCGAGGAGCACGTGCCGGGTGTCTAATCAACGTCAGAAACGGCTCGGAGCTACAGACATGGCTCACTGCTGAAGTTTTTCATGTCCCTGTAACATCATCGTCAAAACATGAAGCGCATTCAAACCACCTGAACAAAAAAAGCTTCTGGGACACCTGTGTAGCGCCTGTGTGTGTATCTGTTACTGTGTATGGATTAATAGACACTCAATCGAGTTACAGGTTACAGACTGACCTTTATCATGGGTGTAGCTTTCCGGCGCCTTGAGCTACATAACACGACCTCTTGTCCCATGTCCTGGTTCGTGTGGCCGGTGTTTGAAGCAGCACTTATCTTTGATGGAGAACAAAATGCCTTCCATTAGCCCTGGTACAGATCGAACTGTATCGAGACATGGGAGAAACCAGCCAGAGCAAAATGAAGTGGCCTTCTGGGTAGTTGAGGAACCGAGTGAGTGAGTGAGCAAGTAATAGAGAGAGAGGGAACTGCAGCAAGACAAGGTTGGGGACTCATTAGCATTCTGCCGAAGGATCCTTGTCAGTGGTGCAAATTGATTGGCACACTTTACCTGTATCAGCATGTCCAGCTAGGGAAAAGGTAACTTCTCGTTCGATTTGATCACACTGTGGCCTAACTGAGTTTGATAAATGATATATGGCCCTGGTTGATTGCTACTGAAAGCAGCAACACTCCTGCATTTGCTGAAGATTAGATGTTGGTTATAAGCAATGTTATGATGTGTATGTTTTCATACTGTAGGTACAGTATTGTGCAAAGGTCTTTGAGTTTAGGAACATTGTGTAAAATCTATATATCTTAGCCATTAGTGTGTTTGGTAATGGAAGTTTATTGGGTGGGAAAACTAATATTGTATCATACACTCATGGGCCATATGCCTCAAAACTTCACTGTGCATTAAATCAGCTGTAGTTACCATAAAGATGGACTTTGTAGTCCATCTGTTTCTCTACATACTTTGTTAGTGCCCTTCACTCTGTACTCTAATGACCAGGCCCCTCAGAGGAGCACCATAGCGTAGGTGTTATTTGGGTGGTGAATTATATTCAGGATGTAGTAACATGGTCTTGTGAGCACTGACGACGGTGGATCGATAAGGTGGACGTGTCTGAAAGAGTGCATAGTGAGTGTGGACAGTGTTTAAAAAAAACTCCGGTAGCACTGCTGTGTCTGATCCCATTGTACCAGCACAACCATCTACCTCCCAAATAAAACCTGCCCTGTGGAGTTCCTGTTCATCAGAGTACAAAGTCATTGACCTTCTGGCCAGTGCTTTTATCTGTGATCCATCACTACCAATGACCGTGTGACTCAGTGATTACTCAGTGATCTGTTGATTACATGGTTGGGGGTTCGGGTACGACACTGCCAAGCTACAACCTTCACGTTCTTTCATTCTTTTACCCTCAGATACTGATGAAATGAGTTTTAATGAGTTGTTTTTAAAAGCACCGGACGTTTGATGGGTGCTATAGGAGGTTCTGTTTTTGGTGTGCATTAGTGCAGTAATGTCTAAGTGTGTCTGGTGGTTGGAGGGGGTACACTCAGTCTTATATGAATGGAGTCTGGGGGAGTCACAGTTTCAGTTATTAGAATAAAATGGAGAGGTGTGTGTGTGTGTGTGTGTGTGTGTGTGTGTGTGTGTGTGAACAGCCTCTGATAATGTCTGGAGGAGTCTAAACTCTAGTGATTAGAGCAGCAGCGTGGGAGCACAGGGGTAATCACATTTTGGTGGCCTGGCATTTAATTGGCAGCTGCTCAATGCCAGACATGCCAGTTGGCTAGACGCTACCTGAGGTTGGCTCCAGGAGGCTACACACAATCGTTTTGTCTTTTAATAGGTTAAGTGCACTTAATTGATTAGAGATCCAGCCCGGCTCATACATAACGGGACGGACGCTGGGCATCTGTTCTGTCTTGCCAACGATAAAGGAAAACCGGTCCTGCCATTTAAACGACACACTCCTTTAGACCTGCACTCCTGTCATCTCAGGGGATGTTCTCAACAATGAGCTCGGCCGCAATTAATCCGTGGAGCTATAAATCAAAGCTGGAGTCGCATCAGCAACATTCTTTTGCATGTCGTGGCGCGGACAGGCGCACCCGTACTCTGCGATCAGCCTTGACTGTCTTCCGTCTCTTCGGATAACACTTTGGGGAGCGATTCATCATCTCGTACATGTCCCTTAAGAGCACCTTGTGAAATGAATATTTAATCAAAAGTCTGAGACTGACGTGAATTGATTGCAAAGCCTTTGTCCGGCTTCGTTCCTAGAATCAGCTTTTTGGACAGGTTTTGCTGTTATTCACCGAAGTGCACAGTTTTAAAGTCTGATTGGATGATCAGAGCATTAATTTGAGCTGAAACTGGCAGGAGTTTTGGGATAGTCTGAAGTACTGAAGGTACAAAGTTGATTGATGTTTCATATTCACGTCAAAACTCCACCTGCTTAAATACAGCAACCAAATAAACATTGTGGCACCATTCACCCTACACCTGCAGGTGCTTTTATAACCCTTTATACCCGTTCTATGTTAGTTCTTCATCTTTTACATTTACATTCGGTCATTTAGCAGGCGCTTTTATCCAAAGTGACTTACAAATATCCCAACTTGATGATGGGGTCAGAGCACAGGTTTGGCCATAGCATCGCTGGAGGGAGCAATAAATATTAATAACCCACATTGGTCCATTTATTTCATACCAAACACTAGTTACGCTAGAACAAATTAAGGGCCTTCCCCAAATTAGACCAAATCACAGCCCTACACAGTCAACTTGTAAATAGGTGTGGAAAAAAAGCGGTGGGGTCCAGGGGTATTTTGCAATTTGAAATATGATGTGAACAGTGTGATGTTGGTGCAGATGATTTGTTGTTTCAGTTTATTTTTGTAACCTCCCGGTACTTTGGTTTCTGCTGCCACTTATTTGCTATACAGGTTCCAACATGATCGTATTAAACTTTCCCTCATAGCAACGAATTTCTACAATTGTATTTGTGCAGGCAGCAAGCCCACCGTTTAATTTCATCTTCCCGAGTTGTATTGAGTTTCGAAACACATGGCACCGGAGCCCTATTGAGAACATGCCACAAGCTCGGCCTCGGATAACATCATCGAAAAGTGTTTAGCCTTGGGTGGCTCCTGTAGATTCCTTTAACCTTGACTTACCTCCTAATGCGGCAGCTCTTCTGCCAGCCTCGTGTCCGATATTAGTGATATACGCAGTCAGGGCCGCATTGTCACTTTTTATTAACGCTGAGAGCTTTGCCTGGGCCCCAGCTGTTGCGTCGATGCAAGAGCTCTGCCATGACCTTCATTTCCACCAAGAATTCCATAGTACCCCGCACCCCCCCACACACACACTTTCTATTAATCATGCATTTTAAATGCCTTAAATGGATTACGATTTCTGACAATGGAAGCAATTTATTACCTTTTTTTGAGGGGAATGAGTGGGTATTGCAATTAATCTCGCAGGCCGTCTGCAGAAAGATGAAGATTGGCTTTTGGATATCCAGCCCCTGACATTTGCATCAGGTCCAGCATTGGCAGCGCAGTCCATTTTCTCTTCAACTCCCGAGCTGGAAATTGCCTCTCCGCCACTGATAATGTTGTGACCTTCCTGCTCTCGGTGTCTCTGCAAGTAAGGAAAGGCACCCCACGATGATAAAGCATTCTCGCCCGTCGCTGATTCTCTCACCATCGGCGAGTTGAAATCACTTAAAATGCTGTTGGGTGTTATTGGTTGACATTGTCAGAGATAAAGGATAATTACTTGGAGGCTGGTAAGTCAGAAGGAGACCGTGAGCTGAGGGGAGAAAAAAAGAGGATGATCCTTTAGTCCGGGAGGGTGGGGCAGCTGATAGAGAGGTAGGTGCACAAGGTCATTTCAAGTATGTAGATCAGGAATTTTGATTCTGTACGTGTATCGTCATTTCCCCCTAAATTGCTCACATATACACAATATATCTAAAATTACATTGTCTAAACAAAAGTGTAGAGATCCTACGTTGCAGCTACAGGAGCAGGAGACGCCCATTCCAAATTGGTCCCCTGTTTTGCTTTTATTTTGTAGCTATGACAACTACAAAATAAAGGTTTGTCTGCCAGAATGTTTGTCCATTTTTCCAGAGGAACATTTGTGAGTCAGACACTGACATTGGGTGAGATAGTCTGTCTTATAATCAACATTTTAATTCCCGCCAAAGATTTTTGATGGGTTTTGGCTTTTCTTTCTTGACCTTCCTGGGCTAATTTGATGCTAGACTGTGGGCCTTCCCCAAACTTCCCATAAAGTCAGAAGCATTTTTATACACCAGTAACAATTAGACTGGATGCTTAGTATTTATTTAAACCTGTGTTTACTCTTCTATGAAGGAGAATGTGTGAGTGTGGGGTGTGGTGTGGAGCTCTGTTCAGGTTCCTGCCTTTCTTTCAAACCCATGTCCTACAGACCTGTGGGGTAACTCTGTCAGCAACCTTTATTTTGACTGTGCAACACCCGGTCTTTAAGTCTGCAAAGCAAGAGTGTCAACATCCTTTGGTCACAATTTTAAACCAAACATGGTTCGTTAAACATGCGTTCTGAGAGATTTGATCTTCCTTAATCTGTATTTAATCCAGCACTGGTGAGCCTCCAGCAGTTTTTTTTTTTGTTCCTTTGGGACATTGTTTTGGGTTCCAAACACCCTGCTAACCTGGATGCATAATTTCTCCTGGCATGTTTATTGGCCCTCAGCGTTACACTTTTCAGAGATAAACGTCTGGCAGCACAACAGACTTAATCCTGCACATCAAGATTAGCGCGAGACGTCAGATGGCCCTGTTCAAGCAGGCCGTCTTTTGTCTCCATCAAAATTGGGTCAGTGGCTTAGGATAGCAGCGTAACCGAGACTGATAGCCCAGTCAGAAATAATTAATTAACTAGGCTTCCTCTCTGCTGTGCTTGTTGTTTTTCAGCCTTGAACTCACTGGCTAACCTTTTTCAATCCAGTGTAATTTACATGAGATTTAAATGTGTGAGTATAAAATGACAAAGCCAAGGTTACCCGTCACCTATCGGGACGATGACAACGTCGGTCCTGCTAGCCCCGCAGGAAGGGATTGCAAAGGCCAGCCTGTGGTTTGCTTACATGATTTTCATCAAAGCCACTGCCTGTAATAATCGAGCCTCCGTCTTGTGAGCTTGTGAAGAGGGCGCGGACACACGCAGATGCCAGAGGGAGGACAAGTTGAAGGATAAGACAGTCCTTAGTAACTGACTGGCGCTTGGGGAAAGGTGGAGCATTCTGTATTAATTAACCTTTGTGGCTGTGGTTTTGACAGAAAGGAAGAGGGGGCTGTTTGTGGAATCGGAGCTGACAGGGTTCACGTCCAGGGTGTCCGAGTGCACAGCACAGCAGCGGTGTCACAGCTACTTGACAGGGCGTGAGCTCTGATGCTGCGGAGCTGCACAGCCATAGGCTGGCAGGTGCACCAGGTCCTTCTCTTTCCTCTTATCCCCTTGTATTCACACCTGCCAGTTTTGCCAAGCTGCTGCCAGGTCGAGTGGTAGAGCTCTGATGATGGGCAGCTTCAGTCTGAAGGGGCATTCACACCTCCAGGGTGAACACATTGGTGCTAAACACACTGTAGGTTTGTCAGAATTACTCAAGCTGCATGAGCTGTTGATATTGGAGTTGTTTTCAGTTGTTTACAACCTGCTCATCTGCATCTCACAAAGACATCCAGCTATTTTTAAAGGCTTTTTGGGTTGGCACAGTAAATTGGAGAAGGGTAGCAATATTCAGTGCCCTATGGATGTCAGCGTCTGGGTACAACAAATTCATGTGACACTGGCTCAACAAGTGAGTGACTGCTGATGTGGCAGGAGACTGACTTTTTTTTTTGTCTAATGGCAACTGAATGGGTGCCACAAAGTACAGGTGCAGAGTAGAAAACAAGATGCATGTAGCCCTATTTCAGCCCTATTTTATTTTCCGGGTCCTACTGGGCCAAAGGCGTGAGTACTAAGTGACAGAGTGGTTAACAAGGCCAGGCAACAAATGGGTTTGACTCTGCCGGCTGTCTTTCACTGTCCACATGCTTATCATCAGCTTTGTTCAAGCTGAAATCCTCTTCTATTTTACAGAATGGTGAAATGTATCTCTCCCTGATGATTTCAGGAGTAAGCGGTCAGTGCCTGAATGTTCTCGTAAGGTTTCCAAACATTTCAAATCGATTTCCTGATCCCAATCCTTTCATGTTCTCAGACGATATAAAAGCATAAGATTCCAGCATCCAGGACCGGTTGCGGGGCAGAGCTGCAGGGCCGAGTCCGCCATGCCTCGAGTATGTGTGTGGTGGGAGGATAATCCTCCCAAACCCTACATGTGATGAGAGGCACAGCGCTCGAAAAGCCCTTCACGCATGAGAGCAAGCAAAGACACATTTCTCGAGAGGTTTGCAGCCGAGTGTCATAGCAGGACGTGACTACGCATAGAGCGGGCTTTGCTGGGAATTACTCCGATAATTCATATAATCTATAGTACCCTGCTGTTTTTGAAGTTGATCTTCAGACAGAAGTGGTAACTCCTGCATATCCACTGCACAAATCCACTGGCTGGATTATCTTTAGGGAGCAAGTCTTCTTGCCAGATTATTATTCTATGGCTTAAATTTATTTGTAAAGTAATTATGAGGTTAGTGGACCACAGACAGTTCTGAAGTAAAACTATTTATTAACTTCATCATCTTGCACATATAATATGTAAACACTAACTGGAATGGAGATTGCAAGTCATGTCCTCTTCTTTAACAACATTTTCTGATGCTCTTCTGGATAAATAGGTATAATGACCCCACAGTCACCCCCTTAATTATTGAAGAAAGCCTTCTCAGAACTGTGTAAGCTGTTATAGCTGTAACCGATTTGAAATTAAACATCATAAAAGCACCGATTTGAACCGAGAACTGATTTGAAATTAAACATCATAAAAGCATCTGTAGGTGTCTTAATACTTTTCGAGTCTCTGCATGTCTCATGACTCGCAATCTGTTTTCCTAAAAAAGTGTCTATAAACTGTCTGCATGCTGCGAAATCATTGTTATGCTATCTAATAAACTAAGGAATTACATATAAACCTTAAAAAACAAGTGTGTCTATATAATTTGGAGATTCTGCAGCATTGCACACATTGTGTAAAAGTATTTTTTAAAAGCTGCTAATCTGGATCGCATTTATAAACTATGTAGCTGAATTATGTGTGATGTGACAGGTTTATAGACATGTGCTGTCTCGTAGAACGTCCCCTCATTCTGCATTTTCTCTGTCTGCTGTAGGTCCCCGTGTGGCCCGGTCTGAGAGGACAAGAACAGAACAACCCCACAAAATCCCTGGGACCTTGTGACTGACATCTCAACCCACATGGACTTTCTAACCAGGACATTGAAGAGCTCTGACTGAAGGCTGCTCTCATACCAAGACTGTGGTGGATTGGTGGGGGATATAAGCAACTCCAGCTGCTCCCTCTCCAGTGATGGAAAGTCTCAAACCCCAATGTGTGCGAGAATAAGACCCACTGACTTACAAAAGCAAAAGTATCAGGATCCACTAGATCAATGGCACAAGACTTAGTACGACTTTTTCAGTAGTTGTCTACAACCAAATAAGGGGCGCCTACTATTGAACATGACTCATGGGGAGGAGACTGGCCCTGAGACACACCAGGATTCTGCAGTTCTAACGTATTTGGAAGGTTTACTAATGCATCCAGTTGGACCAGGTGCCACGGCAACAAGGAGATCGGAGGCGGATATTAGGGAGCCAGCTAACCATGGGACTAGGGGAATTCAGCTACGTGGCTCTAACCCTTCAGAGAAGGACATTCCTACTGGAGCAGCATCGCAGCATCTCAAAAAGGCCAGACTGTTGCGTTCGGGAGCCTGGAGTGAGGTCAGCTCCCAAAAGGTTCAGACAAACGGGCAAGACCAGGAGCTTCATAAAGCATCTCTGGATGGTTCTGCACAAGGAGAGAGCACATTGTTGGCCTCTCTGCTGCAGTCCTTCAGCTCACGCTTGCAGACTGTCGCCATGTCGCAGTGCGTCACTCAAAGCCACAAGGAGCTTGAGCAGGACGGCGGGGAGGCCACACAGTCCGACAAGGGCACCTTACAGGGCTACTGTCCGGCCTCCAGTCGCCTCAAAGGCCTAATGAGGAAAAAGCATCAGAGCTACAACACGGTGCCTTACAGTCGTCGCAACAGCCAGCACAGACGTGCGGAGTCTCCTCGTTCTTTTCAGAACTCAGCAGACGACACGGTGTCCTGCGCCGAACGACTGAAGGCTGTAGCCAGTCTGGTAAAGAACAGGTCCAGTCCTGCCCCTTCCCCTAAACCTACTGTGGCCTGCAGTCAGCTGGCATTGCTGCTCTCCAGTGAGGCCCATTTGCAGCAGTATTCCCGAGAACAGGCCTTAAAAGCACAACTGTGTGGACGTTCAGCCAGTGAACGTCTGGCAGCCATGGCTACGCAGCAAAATGTAAATAAAAGACCCCCCAGCCTGGGGGAGTCTGTGATTGTTCCAGATATGCTAAGTTCATATAGTGCTTTTAATGGAACTCTACCATCACCCTCCATAAATTCATGCGACAGAAGCCCCTCCTCAAATCTGGGCCAAAGCGTATCCACAAATTCCCCTTGGCATGCTTCACAGCCCGTGAAAGAAAAGCGTCCCTTTGACAGGCAGAGCAGTCGCCCACCACAAAACTGCAGCAGCCTCCTCCTGCTTCTTCTCAACAACCACAATTCTCAGAAGCATCTCACGAGGAATGGTCACCTGGAGGATGACTGCTCTGCTCCTCCTAGCCAAGCCTCATCTCATCAGTCTGACAGCGAGTACTCCAACCTGGACAACAGCCTAACCAAGGATAGTAGTGATGCAGAGAGCTGCTACTCCAGCTGCTCCCCTATTGACCTCTCGGTGAGGAGCAAAGTTTCCAGTCAAAAGTTAGAGCCCCCCACCTCGGCCTCATCTTTGGACAAGCTCACAGAGACTCTTATAAACAACTGGAAGCCAGAGACTCCTGGGCCGAAGGTCCCTGAAGGCAGGGACTTGGAACAGAGCCCAGACATGAAATCCCATCATAAGGTCACTCTCATGCAGTTGCTCTTAGACCGCAGGAATATAGAAAAGGTAAACAAAATGGCGGATCATCCTGGTTTGCAACTTGACCCAAATGTGGCTGTTGGTCCTCTGGGCTCACTAGAAGAAAGCAAGCCACAAAAATCCTTTAAACAGCTGATGGGTGGGGCTGCTTTCACATCCTCACTTAGTGGAGATACAAGCAAGACTCCTTCTCCATACGCATATTCATCCCCAGTTCTTCAATCTAGCCCACTGGATCTGTGTAAGTCCAAGCCATACGCAGATGAAAAGAGGCTGGAACCCTCTTTCACTGCCAGTAAGCTCTTACAAGATCTGGCGCAGTGTGGTTTACAGAATAAATCTCCCTCACCCCAGTTACAACCTTCTCAGCCCACAAGCAAAATACAAAGCCCACATACTGAGCCTCACAGACCTCAGTCTCTCCTGGACCGGCTTGTGGCTCCAGTCAAAAGGACCAGAACACCTTTGAATGAGCAACCCCCAGCTACCTTCACACCTTTTGCCAAGGAGAAGTCGCCTCCAGGGTCAACACAGATTGAAAATCTCCTGGAAAGGCGAACTGTATTGCAGCTGCTGTTGGGCAACACCTCCCACAAAGAGAAATCCAGTGAGAGGAAAAGCACAGAGGAGGCCAGGGGAACTCCTGAAAGGCCTATTGGGACTCCTGTTATCCGTGATAATTCAAGCGGACGGTCATTAAATATTAATGTCAAACTAGAGCCAGGAGAGGAGAGACTTCATTCATACAGCTCTGATGACGAAGCACGTCATAGACGGGGGCGGAAAAGTCACACCCCCCTTGCTAAAGCACACAACGGCATTAAAGATGAACAGTATCCCACAGACGCTGTGGCCAAGTACGGTCTTCTTAGCCAGCTCCTGAAACAGAAAACCACTACTTACCATTCGAGTCCAGGTCCGGAGCCACTCGCGAGCACAATGAAAGAAGAGCCTAAAGACTGTCAGGTGCCACTTCCAAAAAAACGAAAACTGTGTATAGAGTTGGCTGAACACCTCAGTAAAGAACTCTGCCAAAAGCCAGTGGACCCCATGGGCGAGCATCTGGCACAGGGAACACAAGAGACGCCCGGCGCAAGGCCCCTCAGCACCATGGAAAAGGATTCCTTCACGAAGGTTCCCGTGAGTAACGTTCCTGTGAGAGACAGCCAGGGATTCAACGTTTTGAAGCGGCTCCTTCTGTCAGACAACTGCCTGAAGGAGCTGACACCTCCCCACGGGACTGCTGGTCCTCTCCTCACTCAGGCAAACTGCAAAGCCAACGGGAACGTCAGTCAGTCTGGTTACAATCACGAACTCGTGAACATGCCATGGTTTCCCCCGACTCTTAACTCAGGGCCTGGTAATCTCAGACCCCTCGCTTCCCCCCCAGGACACAGCACCCAGGGATCGCCCTGGGTAAAGGGCTCCCCTAAACCCAGTCCCAAACATGTAAAGATAGAGACGGAGGCCTCCCCGAGGTGGCCGTATGCTGGGGAGGGCACACATGAAGGCGGTCCCGATTCTCCACCTCTTACAAGGTCTAACCCTATATTGTACTATATGCTCCAGAGGAACAATCAGCTCAGAAAGGAGCTGGAGGATAATGGACAGAGGACACACTGCGGGGTCAGAGTCAAAACAGAGCCATGTAGCGATGAGCGGTATTACGAAGGCCGACTAAGTGCCATCTCATCGGGTCACGTATTGCGACAGGGAGATGGCAGCGAGCACATTAATGCTTCTTTAGCTAAACCTTAGATCCGCCAAAGAAAAAAAAGGTTATGAGAATTTTTTTTTTGGACCACTGCAAGGTTTTGTTTTGATGCCAAACGTCTGCAGCCTTTTACGTTTACACAATGTGTCATTTCCCTTCTTTGCAGCCCTTGTACCTTTTGTACTAGTCCTATTTCTGCAGTGCTGAAAGTTTTCTCCCTCCTGCTACCTATAAAACATTAATGAAGAACATTCTAGTTCATTTCTAATTCATGACTCCAAAAATGTTACTGCAAGATTTATTTTATATTTATTTCTGTTTGAATGAGGCCCCTGTTTCCCGAAGCACAATGTTATGTGATGCATCGACACCTTCCTATGGAACATGGACTCTATATATATATATATATATATATATATATATATATATATATATATATATATATATATATATGATTGTCCTGCAAAAACTATTGGGTACATGTCATTTCACCCCGACGGTGATCTGCTTTAATTGTTCTCGTGGGGTATGGATCGGAAGGGGCGCGACGTTCCTGGCATGGATGAAGGATTTGTATTTCGAGCCTCTTTTTACACTTTTGTATTGTTTTGTACCACGTATGTAGCAGGCTTCCGGTGTGTCCTATGTTTTAAAAGCCAATGTTTTCCCCCCAAAGATGTGAGTACATGTTTGTGGACTAGGAGTTTACTGTTCATATATGCTGTATGATATACGTCCGGTCATCGGGGGATAGCATGTGATCCTTATATATACTGTTCTACTGTGAAACAAAAGGAGATTGAAGAAGAATCAGTCCAAGTCTTTGTTGCAGGTCTTCAGCTCATTGATCCACTCAGTCTTAACGAAGGAAGAATCATCAGAAGGACTGTTTGATTTCATTCCATCCCTCCTCTCTATGTAGATAAGGTTTGAATTAGATTATGTGTGTACATATGCTTTGATGATGGAAGAGTAACTATTTTGTATTGTTATAAAATCCCTAGTTTTTATTGTGCTGGATTGTATATATGATCTCTGTGTAATAATGTATATCATTTGACGGCAGACTATCTACCTTTTGCTTTTCCTTTTTTTTTTTTCCCCCCTTTCGTTTTTCTTTCTTTCTTTTTTTTGCATGTCTCTATGTTGTGAGCTAATGATAATCTCTGTTCTGCAGCCAGTCGTTTCACGTCTACGCTACCGATTGCATGCAGATGCATGGGAAGCACCTGCGTATCATTACTGGCACCTAATTTCGAGTATTTAAAAGACACCATGGATGAATGCTAATTTAAAGCTGGAGATTTGTCCAAAAGAAAGTGCATCTCTTTAATTCTCTTGAATTCTCATTTCTACCTTTTTTTTCTGTTAACGTCTCATTGGATTCAGTGGCATAGTACATCCTTGAAATGTGTTTGTAACAAATGCTATCGTGACCTCTGTGTTTCAGATTCTTTTATATTTCATGGTGTTTATTTGCACTGACCTAAATAAAATACTGAAATGCACAACGCTGAATACGGTTGTCCTGGGTTGTTTTTATTGAGGAACTTCAAATTCAAAGACGTCTCAGACTGGATACTGCAAATGATTCCAAAGGTTTCGGAATGATGGCGAGCTTTTGCACGGCTCATTGAACTCCTCATAGACCCTGCATTGTGTGCAGTCTTCCCCAAACTGTTGCCTTTGAATTTAAATCTGCATTTTTGGCTATATGCTGTGTTTGGTGCCACACAGTATTCTAATAATGACAGCAGTTCCAGTAATTTGTTTGTGAGTAATAATTATGTGGGTTTAAATACATATTTAATATTTAATTTATATATATTTATTTAATATATATAATGTGTATATTTAATAATATAATCTTGTAAAAATATATGAATGAATTTCCTGTTGTATTTTAAGTGTAAAAAGGTTTAAAAATTTCCATTCATCCATTATCTTCGACTTTATCCTCTATTAGGGTCGCGGTGGGGTTCCCCATGCCCATCCAGGGGAGAACGTTTCGGGCGCTGGGCAGATATTCCCAAGACAGGACGCCAATCTATCGCTAGGCACACACTCACACAGACACGCACACATACACACTCTATATGGGGCAATTTGGAGAACTCAATTGACTCGATCCATGTTTTTGGACTGTGGGAGGAAACCGGAGAACCCGGAGGAAACCCACGCGGACACGAGGAGAACATGGAAACTCTACCCAGATGGGTATTCGAACCGGGAATCCCCAGTGCTGAGAGGAGAACGTGTTAACCACTAAGGGTTTAAAAATTTGATACATATCTTTATATAAATCATATATATAGTGATTCATTTTGCCTATTATACTTACAGAACCAAAAAATAGGGCCTGCCCCAAACTGTTCCCACAAAATTGCATACAGTTAAGTATTGTACGTTGTACACCCGAATCCCATGATTAAAAGGTGTGTTCCACTATATTTGTTCATAATGTGGATCTAATAATTCAAATCTATTGCATGATGCTGTTTTCATCATTTGTAATTGAATATTATAGAAAGCAAAAGAACATTACACTGTGTTTAAGTTCTAATCAACATCGTGGCCAGAGAACCAAGTAATGTGCATGTTCTTTTCTTAAAAGCCTTAATGAGCTGCCGTTCCTCTGTCTGCACGTAACCTTTCCGCTGCGTGAACTTCTCCATCCCCAGATTCTTATCGTGCCTGAACTGCCCATAACCTCTCATTTCCTTCGGCTTCATAACAGAAACAAGTGAATGAGTCACAAGTTAAAGTCGAGACCGGCGTCAGAAATTCCACAATCAGCCGTTTGTTCCTCCTCTGCCTCTGAATCTGCAGCTCAGACACTAATGAAGACTTGGGATGCTGTAAGGAGTCTTAACCTCACGAGCTGAGGTGATGACGCCGCTGCGCTGCAGAGGCTTTCAAGCGAAAATTTCAGGTCACTGAGTGTGTGTGTGTGTGTGTGTGCGTCCATGCATACATCATACTGTGGGTCCAAAAACGGTTAGTACGTGTGCGTGTCCATGTATATTTATTGTATATTGAGAGCCCACCTCTCGTCCTCACAATGCAAAATTACACTTTAAATTGTGAAGATGAGTTCAGAGTTCAGGATTAGGGTTAAATTAATGCTTAGCCTTTTAGTAGTTGTTTAAGACTTTGGTAAGTCACCATGAAATGAAAAGAAGTCCATATTAAGCTGACACCACAGTGTGTGTGTGTGTGTGTGTGTGTGTGTGTGTGTGTGTGTGTGTGTGTGTGTGTGTGTTCCACCAGGCTCAATGTTTAACCTCCCCTCGTTCCAGTTCCCAGCTGCTGTTTAAGAAAACACTCGCAGTAAGGTGTGTAATTGCATTTTATGGCCTGTTTGGCTTGACGGCTGTCACGAGCTGGTGTCAAGAGTTAACTGCTAGAACAAAACAATCTAAACGCCTAAGTTCACTTCGGACGTCATTTCCACACACTGCTGCTTTGAAACTGAATGTTTGTATGAATGTTTTTAGGGAAATGAAAATCCCTAGCTTCCTACGTCTGAAGGGAACTTTCAAAACATTCTAAATAGGAAACTTCTGGAATGCTAATCATATACACCCCCAAGCAAAGGTCTTGGGGACTGATGCTCTGATTCCATGTTTCCTTGATCTTTTGAAGCGAACACATCCTCTACAGGGACGAATAATTCGGGACATTTTGGGACACAGGCTCTGTTTATGTTTAATTTTACATATGGGTGAAGGTATGAGTCTCAACCTCAAGTAACGTTTTTTTTTTTTTGCTGTGCCATCAACAATCTTGATTCGTACATGATAAATAAAGCGGAGCTTCTGAACTGTAATCACACTGACACATGCCAGATGAACTGCAATAGCTCTCAGGGAAGAACAGACGACAGGGAGCTTATTAAAGTCATGTTTGGTAAAGTCATCTGTGGTTTTGAGGTGCAGCTTATAGATTTAGATTCAGGCATCTGCCAAAAACAAAAGATATCTTTGTATTTGGACAGTTTTAAACAGAACTCCATTAATCAAAGACGGTATGCAGTAGATTTAACAAAATCACGACTCCAGACGGATGCCCCTATTGCACCCTCATGAAAGCTTTTTAACTCGGTAGCTTAAATTGGAATCCTATGTAATGACCTCTAGGTACTAAATTATTCTAACATACTGAGGGGTTGTATTTCCGTGCATTTTATTTTTACTATTAGTATTAAAGTTTATTTTATTCTTAATATTATATATTCACTCTTCTCCCTCGATATCTTTTAACTACAACCATCAAGCTTTACAGGGCTGTAGGGCCTTTATCCACTCAGGTCACTTGTGCTCTTTTAAGGGGTCGGAGAGACCATGTCCAAGCAGTGCACAATCAAAGTTTGTTTTCCTCCCTGATAGGATCTATAATAAAACCCTCAGAGTGTAGACACTTATGTCCACAGCACTGTAAAGCAAAACATGACCTGTACACACCCACCCCAAACCTACCACCCTGTACACTCCACACCACAACCTTTGACATACCAACTTATAAAGCTATTATTATTATTATTATTATTACACACTTCTGTCCAGAAATGCAATCCAGCTGGTTTATTTTATTACCAGCTGTAAATTTCCCTCTTGACCTTCTTGAAGGTGAAGCCCGAGGTCCAACAGTTATAACCTTTGTCTCTGTGTCCTGCCTTGCAGATGTTTAACCCCCATTTCCCAGCATGCCATCTGTTGAGAACCAGCACAGATAGGACAGCAATAATTAACACCCTTTCCTCGTTCATTTGATTTAATGTAATGAGATTTTGGTAAATGAATTTAGGTTCAGGCATTTTTGATGCTGATACTACACTGTTAATGAACATGCACTATATGGACAAAAGTATTGAGACGTCCATGCATTACACCCTCGTGAGCTTCTCTCACATCCTATTCTAAGTTGTTCTCCTCATTGCAGCTATAAGAGCCTGAATTTACAAGTATTTGGAGGCTGTGTTTGGATGTGGGGGGGTGGTGCGTTATTTGTGACGTCATAATTGGACTCATGTGGGATGAGAGGGTCTGGATTGCAATCTCTTTTCTAGTTTATCCCAAAGATTTTTACTAGAGTAGAGGGTTTTGTGTGAGCCAATCAAGTTTTTCACACTAAATTCACCCAACCATGCCTTTATGAGCCTTGCTTTGTGCAGTAGGTCACAGTCATTCTAAAACAGATCCCCAAACTCATTCATTCATTCATTCTCACCCGCTTTATCCTCTATTAGGGTCGCGGTGGGGTTCCCCATGCCCATCCAGGGGAGAACGTTTCGGGCGCTTGGCGGATACACCCAGGACAGGGCGCCAATCCATCGCTGGGCACACACTCACTCACTCAAACACACTCTATATGGGGCAATTTGGAGAACTCAGTTAACTTGATCCATGTTTTTCGACTGTGGGAGGAAACCGGAGAACCCGGAGGAAACCCACGCAGACACAGGGAGAACATGGAAACTCCACCCAGATTGGGATTCGAACCGGGAATCCCTAGTGCTGAGAGGCGAACGTGCTAACCACTATGCCACCGTGCCGACCTGATCCCCAAACTCATTCATTCATTCATTATCTCCCGCTTTATCCTCTATTAGGGTCGCGGTGGGGTTCCCCATGCCCATCCAGGGGAGAACGTCTCGGGCGCTGGGCAGGGTGCCAATCCATCGCTGGGCACACATTCACTCACACAGACACACTCTATATGGGGCAATTTGGAGAACTCAATTGACTTGATCCATGTTTTTGGACTGTGGGAGGAAACCGGAGAACCCGGAAGAAACCCACACGGACATGGGAAGAACATGGAAACTCCACCCAGATGGGGATTCAAACCGGGAATCCCTAGCGCTGAGAGGTGAACGTGCTAACCACTAAGCCACCGTGCCGCCCTGATCCCCAAACTGTTCCTCCAAATTTAGAACAATACAGTTGTCCAAAATGCCTGGCTTAATTTTACAAAACTCTGATGGTGACGAGATCCACTTTTATCCATCTTGTGTCTCTAACACTGTTTTTGTAGCGTTTAGTAGGTTGACAGTTAGAACCCTCTTGACTAAATGTTCGTTGTAAGTAGTTCTTAAAGATTAATCAGCATTTCCACTGCTATTAATATAAGACTCCTTTGTTCTTGTTTAATTTTGTTCTTCTGTGTGCATCTGCCTGCAGCACAATTAAGGGCCAAGGAACTTCCAGTGCAAACGTTTCCCTAAAACAAGCCACTGTGAAAGAGTGTTTCAGTGTCAAGCAATCTCACGGAGAGCAGATTGAGTTCAGGACTTTGTGAAAGTTCAAGCTGGGGGCAACTCGGGCGCCTTCGTGCCATGTGCTCTGTAAGATTCATTCCTGTTCCCGAAGGTAAGAGGAGCAGGCTTTTCTCCACATGGCCTAATACATCAGCACGACCCTTAAATAACCTTTGGGGAAGAGTTAAGATAGATGTCAGAAGGACAGGAGGAGACATTATGGGGTGACTTGGGTTGTTAGATACATTAGAGTTGGACAGTTTCACTCTGCTTTGTGAAATGGCCACAATTATTCAGCCGTTTGACAGAATCGACTAACGACTCCAACTTAGAGACCTTTTCTTCAAGAGGTGAATAAATAAATATCTGCTTTATCCATATGATACCATCACAGACTTTATTCTACTCTGAGATTGTGTGTGAGGACCAAAGTGTAATTCAGAAGTACAAAACTGGAACAACCAGGTTGAAGTGATCAGGCCCCGATTCATGAACCTTATGCTTTCTGTAGTCTGTAGTATTAGTCTGTCCCCACCAACATGTTCCCACCAGCTTTACTCACCAAAATTAGGGCGTATTTACATTTTCTTCCCTACAGAACTGTTCCTAGCTCATTTAAACTTGCCAATGACTCGCAATGCCCTGCTTTTGTCAATTCCTTCCACAGATTTTCTATGGGATTTAAGTCAGGGCTCCAATTTGGCCACTCGAGGACATTCACCTTCAAATCCTCAAGTTACTTCTTCTTTTGCCTCTTCCTCTTTGGGGTCCCCACAGTCGGACAGATCTGCATAGTCATATACACCACCCTTCTTTTCCAGTTTGGGCCCAGCACAACGTCTGCACTGATAAATACACAAAAGAAGACCGTCTCAAAGGGTTCTAGAGATTTTCTAAAGGCAGTAAGTGGAGAGTAAGGGAGATGGATCTACGGCACTCACCATCGCTAAATATACTCGAGCAGGCAGAGTAAAGTCTGGTACGTGTGCCCTTACACATACAGTTTCTGTAGCTAATGTCAGGTCAGGGCTACAGTTTTAGAAAAGTTCAGGGCTGCAGTTTTTGTGTGAAAGAGGTTTAAATGTGGTGTCGGGCAAAAACCCTGTTCAGCACATAGAGGAAGTATAAGCACCAGCATATAGAGCGCATGACTCACACAGTGTTACACAGCAAGTGTAAGTAATCATCCACTTAGGTCTTAAATAGTCCTCGCTTCAAGTGACAGCTCGAAGGTGACCTTGGTACTTCTTTTGTGGCAGTCTTATGTAAACAGATACACTGTACAGCATGAACACTTGACCAAAAAAAATCCTGAATTCATGCATCGGTGGAAAAATGGAATGTGTTTATGTTTCAGATGTGAATGAAAACAGGTCGCTGCATGACTCGAAGGACAGAACCTGACCTACAGACAATACTCTGCTGCATGTCCTCTATGTGGTGGATTAAAAGAACAGGGTTACGCAACCTTGAAGGTACTTGTGCAAGAGCGACATCTGCTGGAAGTGTAACGCTACTAGAACCGCAAAAGCTCAGGTTGGAATAAAAAAGGACCAGTTTAAAGATTTAAAAGACATTTCTTCTATTTTTTTAGTTTTGCAAACTGTCTTTATTAATTAATTCATTCATTCATTCATTATCTTTCGCTTTATCCTCTATTAGGATCGCAGGGGGGGGGGGGTGAGGGGGTTCCCCATGCCCATCCAGGGGAGAACGTTTCGGATGCTGGGCAGTACGCCAATCTATCGCTGGGCACACACTCACTCACGCACACAGACACACTCTATATGGGGCAATTTGGAGAACTCAAATGACTTGATCCATGTTTTTGGACTGTGGGAGGAAACCGGAGAACCCGGAGGAAGCCCACGTGGCCATGGGGAGAACATGGAAACTCCACCCAGATAGGGATTCGAACCGG
This sequence comes from Corydoras sp. C115, assembly GCA_019802505.1. NCBI lineage: Eukaryota > Metazoa > Chordata > Actinopteri > Siluriformes > Callichthyidae > Corydoras > Corydoras sp. C115. Next base: position 2,355,958 of record JAFMOC010000060.1, on the reverse strand, counting down.
TAATCCCTAGCGCTGAGAGGCGAACATGCTAACCACTAAGCCACCCCCCATCTTTATTAATATTTAGTAAATTCACTCATTAGCATTTCTTTATCTCACTGTTCAAATCCAGTTCAGTGTTTAGAGCCAATTCACCTTAAATCTATGTTTTTGGAGTGTGGGAGGAAACCGGAGAACCCAGAGGAAACCCACGTGGACACGGGGAGAACATGCAAACTCCACCCAGATTATGGATTTCAAACCTGAATTCAACGTGATGGGAGGCATGAGGCCTTGTTAATCACTAAGTTACTGCACCATGCAGAGCTGTAAATTAGAAAACACATGGTAACTTTATCATGGTGCTGATCTGTTCCACACCCCCTTTTTTTATCCGGGCCACTTGCTGCATGGATTGGAGTGTTTTGCTGCACCATGGTGGAGCATTTCACAATGCAAGATGTCAGCGTTTAGCACCCAATTAGGGTCATGTTTTAGCCAAAAGTGGCTCATGTGTAAGTAGCACTGCCTGATATCTACCAGATGTGTAGCAGAGGTGGTTTAAAACATGTGGACCACTCATGGCATGGTAGACCAGATGTGTTTTGGGAGGAATGGGCCACACAAATGTTATATGAGATCCAACTTCAGAAAACAGTAAAAATAATAATAATAATAATAATAATAATAATAATAATAATAAAATAAATATAATAATAAAAATGATGGGCTTAGTGGTTAGCACGTTCTCCTCTCAGCACTAGGGATTCCCGGTTCGAATCCCCATCTGGGTGGAGTTTCCATGTTCTCCCAGTGTCCGCGTGGGTTTCCTCTGGGTTCTCCGGTTTCCTCCCACAGTCCAAAAACATGGATCAAGTCAATTGAGTTCTCTAAATTGCCCCATATAGAGTGTGTTTGAGTGTGTGAGTGTGAGTGTGAGAGTGTTGGCGCCCTGTCCTGGGTGTATCTGCCCAGCGCCCGAGACGTTCTCCCCTGGATGGGTATGGGGAACCCCACCGCGACCCTAATAGAGGATAAAGCGGGAGATAATGAATGAATGAATGAATGAATAAAAATGATAAAAACAACGAATATGAAATATGATGTTTGGCTCCCTCTACTGGATGAAATATATCACAGGTGAATAGAATAAGCATCTAGTTGTGCATTTTGAACAATTGTATGCATTCAGGCCCCCATGCTCACTGGGCAAAGAAGTAAAACACCCTAGACATGTCAAACATGCATACACATGTGTATATATATATATATATATATATATATATATATATATATATATATATATATATATGTAGGAATAAAGTCTTCATTAATATTAACATTAACAAAATATTCAAAGATCATGATGTGAATAGATGCAGTGATTCAGTGTTTAATTAAGGAAAGCGGGAAGTATTTAGGGAAAACCACCTATCGGATTACGGGACTGATCCAAACAGGGGAACCGGAGAATGGAAATGTGCTTTGCTTCTTTGCTTCAAGCATGATTGATTTGTTTATTTGCAGCTTAAATGACAAGGTTGAGATTAAACAACAGCCAACAGACTGCTAAGTGCAGTTTCATTTCACCTTTTCGTTCTAAAAATACCACGGGTTTCAGTTTCACTTCATGTTTTATATATATAACCCAGGACAGGGCGCCAATCCATCGCTGGGCACACACTCACTCACACAGACACACTCTATATGGGGCAATTTTTGAGAATTCAATTGACCTGATCCATGTTTTTGGACTGTGGGAGGAAACCGGAGAACCCGGAGGAAACCCACGCAGACACAGGGAGAACATGGAAACTCCACCCAGATGGGGATTCGAAACAGGAATCCCTAGTGCTGAGAGGCGATATATATATATATATACGTGCATGGGTGACATGTCTAGGGTGTTTTCCTTCCTTGCCCTGTGAGCACGGGGGTCTGATTCCTAGTCCCACCAAGTATTATGGCTGAAGTGCACTTATGCAGGGCACCTAACCCCCAGCTTACCAGGTGCTGTGCACAGCTTCAAGCAAGTGTGCTCACTGTACTCAGTGTGTCTCTATGTGTGCACTAATTCCTCTGTGTGTAGCTACTGTATGCAAAATGGATCACTATAACTTTAATTAGTCTTTACCAATCCTATAATGTAATGAGCCACAATTTGCCAGTAAAATTAATGGATGTATAAATGGATGTATAGTGTTTGTGTGTGTGTATGAGTAAGTGAGTGTGTGCCCAGGGATAGACTGGCGCCCTGTCCTGGGTGCATCTACCTAGTGCCCAAAACCTTCTTCCCTGGATGCACATGGGGAACCCCCCCTGCCGACCCTAATAGAGGATAAAGCGGAAGATAATGAATGAATGAATAATTAGGTTACTAATTACGTTCTCCTCTCAGCGCTAGGGATTCCCGGTTCGAATCCCCATCTGGGTGGAGTTTCCATGTTCTCCCCGTGTCCGCGTGGGTTTCCTCCGGGTTCTCCGGTTTCCTCCCACAGTCCAAAAACATGGATCAAGTTAATTGAATTCTCCAAATTGCCCCATATAGAGTGTGTCTGTGTGAATGAGTGTGTGCCCAGTGATAAATTGGCGCCCTGTCCTGGGGGTATCTGCCCAGCGCCCGAAACGTTCTCCCCTGGATGGGCATGTCTATCGCTGGATTCCCGGTTCGAATCCCCATCTGGGTGGAGTTTCCATGTTCTCCCCGTGTCCGTGTGGGTTTCCTCCGGGTTCTCTGGTTTCCTCCCACAGTCCAAAAACATGGATCAAATCAATTGAGTTCTCCAAATTGCACCAAATAGAGTGTGTCTGTGTGTATCTGCCCAGCGCCCGAAACGCCCCCCCCCCAAACCTAGTAGAGGATAAAGTGAAAGATAATAGATGGATGGATGGAGTTCCTGATTTGGCGGCACAGTGATTTAGTGGTTAGCATGTTCTCCTCTCAGCACTAGGGATTCCTGGTTTGAATCCCCATCTGGGTGGAGTTTCCATGTTCTCCCCGTGTCCGTGTGGGTTTCCTCTGGGTTCTCCGGTTTCCTCCCACAGTCCAAAAACATGGATCAAGTCAATTGAGTTCTCCAAATTGCCCCATATAGAGTATGTGTGTGTGAGTGAGTGCCCAGTGATAGATTGGCGCCCTGTCCTGGGTCTATCTGCCCAGCGCCCGAAACGTTCTCCCCTGGATGGGTATGGAGAACCCCCCCCCCCCCCGCGACCCTAATAGAGGATAAAGCAGAAGATAATGGATGGATGGATGGGTTTCTCGAGTGCGTCCGCTCTAACCGAGCGCGCTTTAAATCGGTCCATCGGTCCGGGAGGCCCGGTCGGCCTATCCGCGTCCTGTGGGCGGGGCGAGGCGGAAAACGGGTGGGGGAAACAGCCGCTCTCACATGCCTGCGTTTCCCATGGCGCCCGCTGCTGCGTCGCTCGGCGGGGGCGCGTTTTAACCCTCGTTTGAAACTTCCGAGCTTTTTGAAAGTCGCTCTCGGCTCGGAGCTCCGTGCGGCGGCGGCCATGACGGTGGAGCAGAACGTCCTGCAGCAGCACTCCCAGAAGGTACGGGCGCCCACGGGCTGCGAGCGTAAAGCTGTGTGTGTGTGTGTGTGTGTGTGTGTGTGTGTGTGTTCCTCCGGGGCGCTGAGCCAGCAGCGTTGCTCGATCGCATGTTTAAGGTGGTTGACTACAGCGGGGCGACGCTGGCACCAGGTGGCCGCGCGGCCAGTCGCCTTTATTTGGGCGTACGGTGGCGTCGGCAGGACCGCGCAGGCGCGAAGGCGTTAGCTCGTCGGCTAACGAGCTAATGTTGACGTTAGCCGCGCGACACGCCTAGAAAGCCGCTTTCACTCCGACCGTCGATGCGAACGTCGTTTTAAAACCTCGCTGATGTTTCAAACATGTCCGCGTGTTTTTCCCCTCCGTCGATGTTGAATGTGGTGGAAGAAGTCGGCGGCCACTGCGTCAGTTGGCTAAAGCTAACTCTCCATAAGTGCTGCAGCCCCGCTGTCAGGGTTATGCAAACCGCCTGACGTCACACGCCAACTTCTAATAATAACAACTTTGGAAAATGACGTTGAAATAAATCCCCGATGTTCGCAACCGTCGAGTTTATAAAACCGGGCGGCGCGCGATTTAGTGGTTGGCATGTTCTCCTCTCAGCGTTAGGGATGCCGGGTTCGAATCCCAATCTGGGTGGAGTTTCCATGTTCTCCCCGTGTCCGCGTGGGTTTCCTCTGGATTCTCCGGTTTCCTGCCACAGTCCCAAAACATGGATCAACGTCGATTGAATCCTCCAAATTGCCCCATATAGAATGTCGAATCCCAATCTGGGTGGAGTTTCCATGTTCTCCCCGTGTCCGCGTGGGTTTCCTCCGGGTTCTCCGGTTTCCTGCCACAGTCCCAAAACATGGATCAACGTCGATTGAATCCTCCAAATTGCCCCATATAGACTGTCGAATCCCAGTTTGAATCCCAATCTGGGTGGAGTTTCCATGTTCTCCCCGTGTCCGCGTGGGTTTCCTCCAGGTTCTCCGGTTTCCTCCCACAGTCCAAAAACATGGATCAAGGTCCATTGAATTCTCCAAATTGCCCCATATAGACTGTTGAATCCCGGTTCGAATCCCAATCTGGGTGGAGTTTCCATGTTCTCCCCATGTCCGCGTGGGTTTCCTCTGGATTCTCCGGTTTCCTGCCACAGTCCCAAAACATGGATCAAGGTCGATTGAATTCTCCAAATTGCCCCATATAGAATGTCGAATCCCAATCTGGGTGGAGTTTCCATGTTCTCCCCGTGTCCGCGTGGGTTTCCTCCGGGTTCTCCGGTTTCCTCCCACAGTCCAAATACATGGATCAAGGTCTATTGAATCCTCCAATTTGCCCCATATAAAATGTCGAATCCCAGTTTGAATCCCAATCTGGGTGGAGTTTCCATGTTCTCCCCGTGTCCGTGTGGGTTTCCTCCGGGTTCTCCGGTTTCCTGCCACAGTCCCAAAACATGGATCAAGGTGGATTGAATTCTCCAAATTGCCCCATATAGACTGTCGAATCCCAGTTTGAATCCCAATCTGGGTGGAGTTTCCATGTTCTCCCCGTGTCCGTGTGGGTTTCCTCCAGGTTCTCCGGTTTCCTCCCACAGTCCAAAAACATGGATCAAGGTCGATTGAATTCTCCAAATTGCCCCATATAGACTGTTGAATCCCGGTTCGAATCCCAATCTGGGTGGAGTTTCCATGTTCTCCCCGTGTCCGCATGGGTTTCCTCCGGGTTCTCCGGTTTCCTCCCACAGTCCCAAAACATGGATCAAGGTCGATTGAATTCTCCAAATTGCCCCATATAGAGTGTCGATCCCAATTTGTCCCAATGGGTGGAGTGCATGTTCTCTGTCCGCAACCTCCGGGTTCTCCGGTTTCCTCCCACTGTCCCAAAACATGGATCAAGGTCGATTTCCTCCCACAGTCCAAAAACATGGATCAACGTCGATTGAATTCTCCAATTTGCCCCATAGAGTGTATCTGTCATGGGTGTATCTGCATCTGAAATGTTCTCTCCTGGATGGGCACCCCCCCCCCAACCCTAATAGAGGATAAAGCGGAAGATAATGGATGGATGGATGGAGTTCCTGATTTGGCGGCATGGTGATTTAGTGGTTAGCATGTTCTCCTCTCAGCATTAGGGGATATCCAGTTCAAATCCCAATCTGAATGGAGTTTCCATGTTCTCCCCGTGTCCGCGTGGGTTTCCTCCGGGTTCTCCGGTTTCCTCCCACAGTCCAAAAACATGAATGTGAGCGTCTGTGTGAGTGAGTGTGTGCCCAGCGATAGATTGGCGCCCTGTCCTGGATGGAGTTCTTGATTCGGCGGCACATGGTTTAGTGGTTAGCACGTTCACCTCTCAGTGCTAGGATTCCTGGTTCGAATCCCAATCTGGGTGGAGCCAGTTTCCTCCCACAGTCCAAAAACATAGATCAAGGTTAATTGAATTCTCCAAATTGCCCCGTATAGAGTCAGTGGGTGGGTGGGTGTGAGTGAGTGTGTGCCCAGCGATAGATTGGCACCCTGTCCTGGGTATCTACCCAGCGCCCAAAATGTTTTCCCTGGATGTACACCCCCCCCCCCCCCGTCCCGTCCTGTCCCCCCATCCCTAATAGAGGATGGATTTGTAGGTCTACTAATATATACTGTAGTTGTGTTTCTGTATCATTACATACCTTTGTCTTTTTCTCATGGTCAGCACCACCAGAGTAAGTGTTATTTGGGTGGTGGCTGATTCACTACACTGCAGTCACACTGCTGTGTTGGTGGTGTGTTAGTGTGTGGTGCTGCTGGAAAAATCACATGTAAAATCAGACGGGAGGTCATCAGTTACTGCACACTTATAATCTTCAAACCAGGCGTAAGATGCTGCACCAACAGCATTCTCCTTGTGTTTCACACTTTCATGGTTGCTTGTTATCTATTCTGTGTAAAAACCCAACATCATGCTGAGTCAATAACTGTTATTTTACTAAGTAGGACCTTTAGATTACCATCAGTAAATGTCACATGCAGTTCTGGTTGTATGGAGTTTCTATTTTGGCTCTCCACTCATACACTATATGGATGATTAGTGCTTCCGCTTTGCCTCACAAAGGTCCCTGACTTGTCCTTGTCCCTGAGTAAGAATGAATCCTACTGAGCTCATGTGGGAAAAGTTTCACCAGAATTTCAAAGGAAAAAATGCCCTTTGAGGCAGACGTACCACAGGGAATGGCTGCCCCACATATTTTTACAAACTAAAAGCTAATATTGTCTGCAAAAAGTTGATGTACATAATCAGTTTTAATTTTCTGCTCAGATCAGATTTGTCTTGTCAGCCACTGAACACGTGTAAGTGTACAGTGCAAACACATGTACGCATCAATCTGTCATTGGCGAACAGGTTGTTAATTCCAATCTGAGGGTTCTTATTCCCAAATCGAGGCCCCTGATTAGTTGGATTTACAACCACATTTGAGAAGATCTGATTTGTCATTGAACCAAACAGTCATTGAAATATCAGAAGTGGGTTACTTTGGGATGGGAAATTGAGTTTGAATCCCTCAGTGTGGTTTGAATGCAGCCATATAGTTGTGGATTGGTTTTAGAAACACGGCAATGAGTTCTCCTTGGAGTTCTGGTCTTTATAGTTTTCAGGTCTTAATTTTGTAGCCCAGCTTCCACAATCAGACCTCTTCAACTAATTCAAAACTCTGCAGCCCGGCTTGTGTTTAACCAGCCCAAGCGAACTCATGTCACTCCACTTCTCACTTCCCTCCATTGGCTCCCTGTAGCGGCTCGCATTCATTACAAGTCACTGAATATGGCCTACAGAACCATTTCTGGATCTTCCCCCCCTACCTTCACTCCTATCTTTTCAAAATACACTCCGACTCATTCACTTCGCTCCAGTGATGATCGCCGGCTGGCGATTCCACCTCACTGAGGAGCTCATTCTTACTCCGTGGCGTTCACCACTGCAAAATGGTGGAACGATCTTCCCAACTCTGTCCGTAAGGCCGTATCACTAAGCAGTTTTAAGAAACTACTGAAGACGCATCTCTTTAACAAATACCTGTTGTAGAAAAAAAAGGGGGGGGGGGCGCAGCATCGAATAACAATCAGGTTTGATGAATTTACAGTATTGTTGGTTTTCTCCATAACTTCTGACTTGTAATGTTCTCATTTGTAAGTCGCTTTGGATAAAAGCATCTGCTAAATGTAAATGTTGTGGCGCACCGGTACCTCAGTTGAATTTGTGTTAACTGCCAGAAACTATCCTGTTCGCAGAATCTTTTTAGCATCTAACAGAATTTTGCCACAATGAATCGCAGTGGTTCCTATGCCCAAAAGAAACTAGATGTAGACGGGCATCTTTATAAAAGTGGCCACTCAATAATAGTAAAATCCAAAGTGTTGTTAGATGAAACCATCAAGCAGCTGCTTATTCTCTTTTTCATTCAGTAGAAAAGTTATAAACCAGCGGAAGTGTGTTTTGTTGTATTCACTTATATAAATTAATAAAGGTCTGTAGTTCATGGCTATTTTCTCTGAACGATGAGTGAACACATCCTGCTAATTAGCATGTCGACAGCTCACTGAGTCACACGTTCGTCGGGGAATCCCGAGTTTAAAACAGTCTCATCTCTAGTACAACCAGGACTGTGAATTAAGTTTAAAAACAATCTACATTTACTGAGATCTTCATTTTCTACCGCTCAGGTAACACTGAAGGCTTTATTCTGAGTCTGATCCACCCAGTACTAGAGTATACATTAGATTCCAGTCAGAGGAGGAGCTTTATTCATTATGTGTTTTCTTAATCAATGGCTCAGACAAATGTAGCTAGTACTGGTGCCAAAGGGCGGGTGTGTTATTTAATGTTAAGGCACATTAATGGAGGTGTGGCAAACAACTTGGACAGGCCTCGAAGCGCTTAACTACATAACTGAGATGTTCTGTTGTGTGCAGACTGCCACAATGGTTTTGACTCATTGTTTGTATTACTCATTGTTTCTTTCCATAATTAATCTAAGATACATGTGGCAACAGTATGAGAGACTTTCTGTTCTGACCCGGTCCAGCGAAAGGTCCTTAGTGACATGGTTAGGAGCATCACTGGCCTGCACCCAGACCTCACCCCAAATTCATAAATACTTTTGGTACTTTGGGAACAGTGCTCAGAACCTTTTTTTTATTATATAAAACTCGAAAGAACAGATACATTTTTAGCTCCTATCTCAGGGTTGCTACTTTGTTTCAACACAAAAGGAACCATAAACAATTAAAGTGTATGTTAATGCCGTGTTAACATGTTTTTAGGGTTGAAAGGGAAATAATTTAAGACAAATAGTTTTTACTGGGTCTATTACTATATGTTCACCAGTAGTACAATCAGAGGGACAAAATAAATATATTTTACAGCTTTATGCAGAACTCTGCTGGTGGGATGCATGCACTGCTAAATTAAAAATTAAAATGACCACCAATATCATGCTTGGGTAGTTGGCATGGGCCTGTGTTTATGCCATGTATCTGTTTTCTGATTTTCTTGGTGACTACTATGTGTTTTATTCTCAGCACCAGCAGACGTTACTGAATCAGCTGAGGGAAGTAACTGGAACCACCGATCTTCAGCTCTTGCAGCAGGCTCTCCAGGTACCATGACTCATAGATTAACATTGTTTTAGTGTGTCCTTTATTAATGAGGAAATACAAATGAGGTAGTTTATATGGGAAAAGAACCCACATGACTGTGCAACATTGTTAGTTTACATACTTGTTCCCACTTGTTCACAACCTCATCTCTTTTGCAGGTTAGCAATGGCGACCTTGGTGAGGCAGTGGCCTTTCTGACAGAGAAGAACGCTAAGGTCCCTCAACAGGATGAAGCTACATACTATCAAACAGCTCAGCTTAGCAATGACAGATACATCAGCGTGGGCAGCCAGGCCGACTCCAGTACGTGTTTATATTAGAGTCAGATGTTTGCTGCTGTGCCGGTGTGGACATACAGTACTGTACAAAAGACATGTGTACTTAGCTCACAACATTTGTCTTGGCTGTATTTGAATGTGTCTTTTTGGAGTAGATATTAAAGGACATTAATGTAGTGCAAGGTCATCAGAATTCTGGACTTATAAACTTGTTTGAGGTACAAAGCTTAGATAAAGATGTCTCCTGGACTTCAGTCTTCACATAGATTTGTTCGAGTCTATTACCAGGACACGTAATCATACATCATAACGTATTGATTAACCAAAGCAGCACAGATTTAATATCTATCTTTGATGTGTTTTTGTATTGTATGCTGTTGATGGTATTAATTCAGCTGTTTAATTTGGTCCCATTGCCATTCCCATATCCAATTTGGATAATGAAAACAGTTTAGGGAAGGCCTTATCTCTTTCCCTATCACATGTTATTACTGCATGGCTAAGAATCCCCCCATCTAATCAGTACAGTATCAGAGTTGACCTATAAGACGATCATGTTGTTTCAGATGTAATCGATTTGACCGGGGATGATAAAGATGACCTACAGAGAGCCATCGCTCTCAGTTTGGAGGAGTCCAGTCGGGCCTTCAGAGAGACGGGCATCACCGATGAGGAGCAGGCGATCAGCAGGTGGCAAATACACACCGAATTACAGTCAGATATGCAGCATGTTCGTGTTTACAGTGTTAATAAATGTCTTTCCTCACATCTTGGTGAATCACACATTTTTTTCATGCTTTTATATAATAAACTTTAATAAAATAGTCTGAACTAAAGTGTAAACATTGCTATTTATGGCCTTTTTAAAAGCCAGATGAATAAAAGTTTGGTTGTTGATGCTCAGAGTGTTGGAGGCCAGCATAGCGGAGAACAAGGCGAGTCTGAAGCGCACTCACACAGAGGTGTGGAGCGACTCGCCCAACCCTTACGACAGAAAGCGGCAGGGCAACTGTCCAGTGGGCCTGAAGAATGTGGGCAACACCTGCTGGTTCAGTGCCGTCATACAGGTGAGCTGCTTCATGAGTGCAATAGGATATGGACAAGTGTAGGTGTAGGACAGTGTGTTTGTATTTATAAGACTTTATCTGGTGTATAAAATGCTCAGTGAGCTGATCTCAGATGCTCAGATAAGCCTGTCTTGGTGACAGGCATGCAGACCATGCAGGATGAGGCTGATGACGCGTTGTGTTTTGATCTTCCACGGTAGCTTGTGGTAAAACATGACATATGCAAAGATATGTGTATCGGTCACTAGATACACTGTCACATGCTGTTTGTCTGCTGGTTGTAATCAGACTCCTGAAGAAGCCACAGCACTTTTAAGAGCTGCATGGACTAGTGTTGACATTCTAAGCTGTGTGAACTCCTATCAATAACCTAATAATAACCTTAACGGTCAAACCTGTCCTCTCATGTGTACGTAAACAAACCAACACACTCCAGTGCTTTTACTAAAATTCCAGCCAGTCTGTGCAGAACCTTGACCTCATTCACTACTTATGTAACCAATTGACCCCGATATCCCCGATTTAAAAACTCGTGTTGTATTTGCAGTGGTTCTGATGAATAAGGCAACAAGGTTCAAGGATTGTGTGCATTATTGTGAATAAATCACAGGATAGAGCTGTTTCACAATGTGCTGATACACCTCTTTCACGTGAATTATTCACAAAGATACTTAAATTTGAGTGCCGATAAACTATAATAAAAAACAAAGTTTGATTTATAAATGAATTTATTGAAAACAAAAATATTAATAAACTGGTTTTCACAACATAATATAGTTTTCTAAGTGAACTTGTTTAGATTCTGATTTCTCAAACGATCAAAAAATGCCCTATAGTGGTCAAAATAAAGAACACAATTTATAAACAACAGTAATGTCACGGCTCAGCCAATCAGATATAAGGACCGGAACTAACTATTTTACAATATACTTTTCATTTTTTATTTAATTGTAGGTCCTAAAAAATTTTAAAGGTGAAATGTGCTAAAGAATTCATACCATACATAAGTGTATGAATATAGACAAATTATTGTTGGAAATTCAAACTCATGGTGATGGCATATTTAACAATGGTCATATACATTCATTCATTCATTATCTTCCGCTTCATCCTCTATTAGGGTCGTGGGGGGGTTTCCCATGCCCATCCAGGGGAGAACGTTTCGGGCGCTGGGCAGATACACCCAGGACAGGACGCCAACCTATCGCTGGGCACACACACACTCACACAAACACACTCTACATTGGGCAATTTGGAGAACTCAATTGACTTGATCCATGTTTTTGGACTGTGGGAGGAAACCGGAGAACCCGGAGAAAACCCACGCGGACACGGGGAGAAGATGGAAACTCCACCCAGATGGGGATTCGAACCGGGAATCCCTAGTGCTGAGAGGAGAACATGTTAAGCACTAAGACACTCTGCCGCCTTGGTCATATACAATTTTACTTAAAGTATCTTTCTTTAGGGACTATGTTTCTTTAGGGATGCAGAGGGTCACTTCACTTCTTAGATGGAATCCTGGACAGACTGCAAGTCCACAGCAGATCGAACACTAATTGAAATAACTTTTGACTTCTGGGTTTTCAGTGTTCAAAGAATGCAGTTTTCCTTAATGTTCATTTTGTTTATTTTATGTTTCAGTCCTTGTTCAACCTGCTGGAGTTCCAAAGACTGGTTCTGAACTACTCACCACCCACCAGAGTGCATGACTTACCTCGAAACCAGAAGGTAAGTTCCAAACAGGACCTGCCTCAGTATTAGCTATCTCACAGTTATGGCACAGTGACTCACATTTGAGCTAATTCCAACCTGGGTGACCTTTGCTGGGGCCTCAGAGTTCTTTAGTTGAGATGTGAGTTCATGGCTTGATCTTAGAATAAAAAGAAGAAGTGATTGTTAGAACCCGGCTTTTAACCCAGTTCAGTTTTAATTTTAGCTTCTGTATCTTTATCAGAGCTCACAGTGTAATCATCAGCTCTCTTTCAGTTCACTAATATTGGAGTTAATATCTGTACATATGGAGTAACTAATATTTAATTGGAATTATTGTATGGACTTAAATTCTCCAGAGGGTCATCACTTGTATAAAAGCCTGGCATGCCTGTCCTGCATCTTGTCTCCATAATCTTGTGTTTACTTTCTTTTCAGGAGCACCGGAACCTTCCATTCATGCAGGAATTGCGTTATCTCTTCTCCCTCATGGTGGGCTCCCGGAGGAAATATGTGGATCCTTCGAAGGCTGTCGAGATCCTTAAGGATGCATTTAAATCCAGCGAGTCGCAGCAGGTTAGCTTGGGTTGGGAGAAAAAGCCCCTGGGGTGATGATTTCAAGTCATGGTTTCATCTATCAGCTCACAAAAGGATTTTTCTCACTGTTTAAACGAACCGGTCAGGTCCGTCGCTGTAATGACTCTGCCGTCATGTGCTTATTTTAACAGCAGGATGTCAGTGAGTTCACTCATAAACTGCTCGACTGGCTGGAGGATGCGTTCCAAATAAAAGCAGAGGAGGAAAGGTACCATTCACATCAACACCTTGAGTCCCTGCACTGTGCATCCATTCATCCACCTGTCAATCATACATCAATTAAAAAAGCCCATCAGCTTCACTTTATAGGTGAAGCGGAATTTTACAGTAATATGATTTTGTACAGGCGGCTTAGTGGTTAGCATGTTCTCCTCTCAGCACTAGGGATTCCCGGTTCGAATCCCCATCTGGGTGGAGTTTCCATGTTCTCCCCGTGTCCGCGTGGTTTTCCTCCGTGTTCTCCAGTTTCCTCCCACAGTCCAAAAACATGGATTAAGTCAATTGAGTTCTCCAAATTGCCCCATATAGAGTGTGTGCGTGAGTGAGTGTGTGCCCAGTGATAGATTGGCATCCTGTCCTGGGTGTATCTGCCCAGCACCCGAAACGTTCTCCCTTGGATGGGCATGGGGAACCCCCTGCGACCCTAATAGAGGATAAAGCAGAAGATAATCAATGAACGATTTTGTACATAACACCAATTTTCTCAAAGACTCTTAACCTAGAGACTCTTAACTCTAACATTAACTTGTGTTGGAGCCTATCCTAGTGTTCTAAGACTGGTCTTAAGTCCAGCTGGCAAGGCTTAGTAGTTAGTATGTTCACCTCTCAATTCTGAGGATCCAGGTTCAAATCCTGATCTCAGTGGAGTTTCCATGTTCTCCCCATGTCTGCGTGGGTTTCCTTCATTCTCCCCTGGATGGGCATGGGAAACCACCCCGTGATGTTTTGTTAATTGGTTGTAAAAATGGCTTACAGGATAACGATGTATGATTTTTATGATGGCAAACCACTTTGTATGCTCTTTATAACCAACAGAGAGGGTGAGAAGCCAAAGAACCCAATGGTGGAGCTGTTCTATGGGCGCTTCCTGGCAGTTGGTGTTCTTGAAGGTGAGAATCAGAATGATACTACATTTACATTACATACATTTGGTCATTTCGCAGACGCTTTTATCCAAAGCGACTTACAAGGTGAGCACAAGGTTCATCACAGCCCTGGAGCAATGAAGGTTAAGGGCCTTGCTCAATGACCCACACTGGTAACTTCAGTGGACCTGGGATTTGAACCCCCATCCTTCAGATTGATAGCCCAACACCCAAACCACTGAGCTATCTTGCCACACTACAGACTGACCGTATAGCGTTCAGTTTTACTGTACTTGTCATCAGACAGTGTGACTGTCTGTCCATTGTAACACATCGGAATGTAGCATCTGATGCAGTGGGTTGTTTTCATCCCATCAGGAAAGAAATTTGAGAACACTGAGATGTTTGGACAGTACCCACTGCAGGTCAACGGCTTTAAGGACCTGCACGAGTGTTTGGAGGCCGCCATGGTGGAGGGCGAGATTGAGTCTCTGCATTCCGCCGAAAACTGTGCCAAATCTGGACAGGAGGTGAGTTTCTTCTTAAATATCCTGGTTTTAATGGCTGAACTACAAAATGACATTTCTCTAATTCAATCCCCTGTCTGGCTCTTCAAATGGACATGAAACTAACCAGAAATCTGGTGCTGATCTATTTCTGTGTTTGCACAGCACTGGTTTACTGAGCTGCCACCTGTTTTGACCTTCGAGCTGTCTCGATTCGAGTTTAATCAAGCTTTAGGGCGACCAGAGAAGATCCATAACAAGCTGGAGTTTCCCCCGATGCTTTACATGGACCGGTAAGACACCTGATATCACAGTCACACAATAACAACAACAACCATCAGGCAGAACTTGGGTTAGAGCATCATTAGAAGGTCTGTGTAACCTATATATTCTACTAATGCTGTACTATCTGGCAACCTAATAATCTGAACAGCCACATCTCTGCATATTCACCTCAGAATCAAGTAAGAAATTAATAAAATGAGGATTTTTAGAGTTAATCCCTTGTCTTCCTTCATCATCATGTCCTAGTTTCAGACTCTTTAAGGTAGTTGCCAGTTGTGAGGGGTAGGTTCTCTAATGCACACCTCTATGTCCATGTTGTAAGACACTTATTACATTACAAAAGCAATTTGTTCTGACACCTTAGAAACATTATATAACTCCACTGTATTGATTGAGACACACTTCCATTACCCAGTCTCATCACCACAGCTCAACGATATAAAAACCAAACACCTGCGAGTGCATTTTAGACATCTGTATGCATTATGGGAACAGTATGGGGAAGGTTGTATGATTTGTCCCTACTGCATAAAGCAAGGTTTGAGTTATGACAATATACTATTGTAAAAAAATGCTATATAAATAAATAAACTTGAGTTTGGTGTGAAGCTCTGACCTCTCACCCATCAAGCACCTACAGGACTGGATTCAAAAACCTTAAAAAGCCTTTCTACAGAATTAAGCCATTATTGCTGCAAAAGGGAGAACCACTTTAGAGTGGGGTGTAAAAAACGTTCTTGTAGGTGTAATGCAATGTATGTGTCTCAATACTTTTTCCTATATAGTGAGGAGAATTGCTATAAGAGTATGTAGTAAGTCTGTATATTAAGTGTGTTATATTGTACCTTGGCACTCGATTGATTTCAGTCCGAAACAGTAATCTGAACCCAAAAAGTGGAACTGGTGTGCAAAAAAAGAAATATTTTGCTGATACGAAGTCCTCGGTGAGTGTGTGTGTGTGTGTGTGTGTCTACCCTGCATTAGGCTGGTAAAAAGGTGGTAAAGGGTGTTTTTCTTGCTGAGAAAAGCTCCAGCACCTCGTCCACGATCCTGACCCCGACGGGGGGATTACAAATGAAATGAAATGAAATTTTTCTTATCCTCCTCTGCTATTCACTCAGGTACATGGACCGGAACCGGGACATCACGCGGCTCAAGAGGGAGGAAATCCGCAGGCTGAAAGAGCACCTGACTGTCCTTCAGCAGAGGCTGGAGAGGTGAGGCCGCTCATTTATTTATTCATGAATGTGGATTAAAACAGTTGTTTGTGTAACGTGCAGTTGATAACATGAGTATTAATCCAGCCCTGGGGATTTGCTGTGTGTCTTAAGACATCTCTTGTGTTTTAGTAGCGTAATTGAAAGCTGTCACACTGTAAATATTTGCCAAAGGACTTGGCGGCGTGTAATATGTGAATGCCTGAGCAGAGACTCGCTGTCGCTGCAACAGACGTAGCAACAGCATGGTTTATTCACTCCATTTATAGATCCTGAAATCTGGACGACACTCTCACACACACTCTCTTACTCTCCCTCCCCCCCTCCCTCTTGAGTGAGCTGAGTGTATAACAGAATGTTCTATGTTATCACTGAAGGTATCTAAGCTATGGTTCAGGCCCGAAGAGGTTTCCTCTGGCTGACGTGCTTCAGTACGCCATGGAGTTCGCCTCCAGCAAACCTGTCTGCACGTCACCCATTGAGGACTTCGATTCATCAGCGCCACCCGGTGGAACAACCGCACCGGTGTCACCTGCTGCAAGGCAAGGCCTATTTTTCTGAGTTTAGTAGCTCATGCAGCTAGGAAAGCCTCGTAATATGGACCTATTTATTATAAAAGTAAAATATTTGTGGGGTTCAGCTCCGATATACGCCCTGATGTATGTGCACCTACACACACCTTGAACTGTGTAACAGAGTCTGTTGTAATTAGTAACATTCCTGTAAACCCTATTCTCCATAGTGCGGCGGAACAGGGGCCCTCAACCTCTGTGGATGGTTTAGGAGCCACACCACCTCCAGCACCACCACTACCATCACCGCAGCAGCAGCAGCAACAACAGCAGCAGCAACAACAGCGTGTACCCATTCACAAGCCCTTTACCCAGTCCCGTGTGCCCCCTGACCTGCCCATGCACCCTGCACCACGCCACATCACGGAGGAGGAGCTGCATGTGCTCGAGAGCTGCCTGCACCGCTGGAGGAACGAGGTGGAGAATGACACTCGAGGTACGGCAACGCAGTTACCAACCATGTGCTTCTCTGGCAACATACCGTATTTTCCGGACCATAAGGTGCACCGTACTATAAGGCGCAGTCTCTATTACGGACTCTATTTCTGTACGGTACTTATTCTATACGGCACCGTATTATAAGGAACTTGCTAAAACATACGATCTACAGGAAAAGTAAAGGATGCAAAACGCTGATTTATAATTTAAGTTTATTCTACTACTTGACAAAACACACATTATTTTTAATCATTCTTCTCCCACAAATCCATCAAAGTCCTCATCTTCTGTGTCTGAATTAAAAAGCTGCGCAATTTCACTATCGAGCACTCCGGTGTTCCCTCTCATCAATGTCTGAGTCCGTCCCGTCGCCAGGCGGCTGTTCGGCAGCGATGCCGGCTTTCGCGAAAGCTCAGACAAAGGTTACAGCAAAAACCTTAGCCCAGGCATCCACAATCCATTCACAGACGGTGGCGTAACTCGCCCGCCGCCGCCTCCCGAGTTTTAGTAAACGCGTGTTCGCCGTCCATCATCCATCGCTCCCACGCCGCCCGCAACTTTACTTTAAACGCCCTGTTTACGCCAATGTCCAGCGGTTGGAGTTCTTTATTTAGTCCTCCCGGAATGACTGCAAGCTCCGAATTAATTTTCGGTCGCACAACAATACTTTCATAGAATTTGGAACTCAGTACACGTATAAGGCGCACGTCCGATTTCTGGGAAAATTTTAGGCTTTTAGATGCGCCTTATAGTCCGGAAAATACGGTAATTAACTCTTTAGCATCTCCCATTTGTAGATCTTCAAGGCAGTATATCAAGGATCCATCGAACCATCGAGCTCATGTACTCGGACAAGTCGATGATGCAGGTACGTATGAATGCAGGGTTGCTTCAGATGGCTCCACCACGGTTCGATGCTGAATTGCTGAGGTGTTCTGTGTGATATGTGCCAGGTGCCATATAGACTGCACGCCGTCCTGGTGCACGAGGGTCAAGCCAACGCAGGCCATTACTGGGCGTACATCTTCGATCCACAGCACCACTGCTGGATGAAGTACAATGACATCTCAGTGACCAAGTCATCCTGGGAGGAGCTGGTGAGGGACTCGTTTGGGGGCTACCGTAACGCCAGCGCCTACTGCCTCATGTACATCAATGACAAGAAGCCCTTTCTCATCGAAGGTCATTACATTTCTTGTGGCTAAAGATTCCGTAATTCAAATATGTTCCTAATAGGGGGTCAGATTTCACCTTTATTTTAATTAATTCTACTTTTTGTCCTCATTCTGCATGTCAATAAATGTGTGTGTGTCTCTTTATCAGAGGAGTTTGATAAGGAGACAGGCCAGGTCCTAAGAGGGTTTGACAAGCTTCCACCAGACCTAAAGGAATATGTTAAGGAGGACAACCAGCAGTTTCAGCGTGAGCTGGACGAGTGGGACGCCTTGCAGGCTAGGAAAGCGCAGCAGGAGAAGCTGGCCATGGCTGCCGCCGTAGCCGCTGTTGCCTCGGCCTCCCCTCGCCCACCGAGTGCCGAATCTGGTGCTGTTGAGAACACAGGTGAGCAGCTACAGCTACACTTTAAAGCTTTTAAATATTACTCTCACACTTATTTTCTGAACATCTGACCCAGAACAAAGTAAACAGCTACAAGTATCACACTGCATTTAAAGAACTGTATACACACAAAAGTATTGAGACACAGATTCGATTACCTCATTTTTAAACGTCATGGGCACCAATATGGATCGTGAATTCATGTTTGAACAGATTCCACAATCAAGTTGTTAATTGTTGGTATTTGTATTTATTTATTAGTTAATTACAATTTACCCAGCATTATCCAAAAGTTTATAATGCGTGTGTGTGTGTGTGTTTGGGGCATCAGCCTGCCAGCAGGATCCTGAGTACATGGAGCAGCAGTCACCCACAGATGACTGCAAACACCTGCAGGAGGACACGGAGAGAGCAATCTCCAAAGCTGCAGCTGAACAGGATGAGAAGAATCCTGAGGCTCTGCTCTGTTCAGTAAGAGCCATCTCTCGCTCTCTCAAACACACACACACATACACACGTGCATGCACACACACACAAATACAGTGAGATGAGCCAGACAGGGGCTGTCTGGGTCGCCTCCTGTGGGGCTGCTTAGCTGGTTCGCTATCTTTTCATTATGAACTCAGAGAAACCTACTGAGACGCTGTTAGATGGTTATGACAGGGAAGTAGGCGTTCAATTTAGTTTTCTGATTCTGGTCTGATTTGGTAATGGGAAATTTAAAAGCTCATTATTCCGCTGGTTACAGTGTCTAATAGAGCCCGACTTTTTTTTTGGTGCTCTGTGAAACCTCCTTTCATTTCATTTCTTTTTAAAAATTTTTACGTCTAGATTTGTGAGGTTAACGGAATCCTTTTTTTTCCTGTGTCCTTAATGTTCCTTTAAGGGTTATAAAAAAAAAAATCACAGAGCACAATGTCAATCAGAGAATATGTCATGTTAGATTTCTTAACTAGTACTAGTTCTTCACTATTTCATTAAACATTCAGGAGTCAGTTCTACTAAATGAGCTCAGAGTCGACACTGGTGGTTTATTCACAGGCACGCTAATTGAAAATCGTATATATAAATGCAGAAAAAAAAGTAGAAAAATATGATCTATTCACGTGTTTTTAGGCTGCAGTATTTATTCAAAGAGTTTAGCTTCAGCTTGCAGTCATTTTTAAATATAAATTATACTGTCTTCCTTTTTTTAAATAATAATAATACATAATTCATAGACGTCTTTCTGGCCACTCTAGGACACCAAACAGAACAATAAAATAGCAATAAACAAACAAGCAGCAAATTAAAAAGAGATTTTTTTTTATAGTTTATTGTTGTTTTACTGTATTATTATTTTATTTTTATTTTTATAGAAGTTTAAGCAAAAATGTACATGATGCAGTCTCAGTCTCACAACCTTTTATAATTTAATTAATATAATTTTATTTTGGTAGCACTCTGAGAACACTGCTTCGGAAATCCACAAGATGGCGCCAAAAACGTGTTTTAAATAGGTGTGTCAAAAGACTCGAGTACCTTATTAAGTCCTATAAACACATCTGATTTTCAAATGATGCAATTATTTGCAAGTAATAACCACAATGTGAAAAGTCTGGTGCTGTTAGAGTGTTGGAGAAGCCCAGTTCTTAAATAAAAAAGAAACATTATTTATAAAAAAAAAAAAAAAAAAAAAAAACTGCTGACACATTTTCTGCTGTGTGCTCCACATGCAGACGAGGGCCACCGCATCCCAACGAGCACAAACACCTAATTATGTGTACTTCACTTCTAATTGCTGTGTGCTGAATCTAAGAGGAGGTCTTGAGAACAATCTGCTCTATTTGTATAAATATTTAGACAGTTATCCCTGTGTTTAATCTTAAGGTGCTTCTTAAATTAAAGCACTGATCTGGATTTATTTATATCTGTGAATGAACACTGTGTTCCAAATAATAATAGGTTGTGGCTTCTTTCATGGCTTTTGCCTCCAGCTGTTTTGAAACTGTTTTGCACCATTTCACCTCTGTCCCTTCAGACGGACTCCCACGACTCCCCGTCTCAAACTCCTCCCCCCGACTCCACACCGGATGGCTCAGCCTCCGCTTCGACCCAGCCTCATCGGGTTGTGGAAGTGGCCATCCCTCATGTGGGCACCTTCGTGATTCAGTCGCGGGAGGGGGGGTACGACGACGAGGTAGCGTCCCGTCCTTGAGGCGCCATTTGCGTTTGTTTTGGGCTGTTTTGCATCCACGTTATTAACCGACGGCTTTTCTCCGGAGTGCATTTCTACTGTTAACACTTCATTTGCATTTGTTTGTGAAACAGCTGTCTAAACACGTTCCCAGTAACCTTTATAACCGATTTTATTAACACTTTACAAACGTCCACGAAATAAGCTTCAGAGATATGTGCCCTGTTATGAACCTCACACTGAGTAGTCTTAAAGGTACAGACTGCAGTCCATATCCATCCTTTGTTGGTTCTCTAAGTAAAGGGGACCAACAAACATTACTTAATCCACCATGGAGTGTGTGATTGGTATACAGCTGGAGTTTGATAGGATTGGGTTCAAGTTATTTATTTATAGAGCGCTTTTTTACAACAGTACATCGTCACAAAGCAGCTTTACAGAATGAAAAGCCTTTAAACCCCCAAAGAGCAAGCCGAAGCGACAGTGGCAAGAAAAAACTCCCTTTTATGTTGTTATTCAAGGAAGAATCCTTGGGAGGACCAAGACTCAGTGGGGGGACTCATCCTTGAGCGGCCAGGCAGCAACAACAATGTAGGACAGCCATGTAGAGATATTTAACAAATGGAAAAACTAACAACTGGAAAACTATATGTGAGTCCATTAAGGGTGTTCTGCAGGACCGCCAGTCCATTTAATATTCAGGTTCCATCCAGTATTCGTCAGCAGAGCCATGGATGAAGATCTCCAGGAAGCCAGTCACACCTCAGAAGAAACAGACAAGGAAGGCAGTTAGAGCTAATAATAAATAAATAATACGGCGTTTCCTCCGGGTTCTCCGGTTTCCTCCCACAGTCCAAAAACATGGATCAAGTCAATTGAATTCTCCAAATTGCCCCATATAGAGTGTGAGTGTGTGAGTGAGTGTGTGCCCAGCGATGGATTGGCGCCCTGTCCTGGGTGTATCTGCCCAGCGCCCGAGATGTTCTCCCCTGGATGGGCATGGGGAACCCCCCCCCCACCCTAATAGAGGATAAAGCGGGAGATAATGAATGAATGAATGAATGAAATAATACGGCATTTAATTAATAAGTCATTTTTGGGTCAGGATGTACAGAGCACGTGTTTGTTTGCCTGGGCTGGTTGTTGTTGGCATGTAATTGAAGAGCATCAGTTTGCGGTGGTATGTTTATAACCGCCTGCTTTGAGTGGTGATCATTTATAAGCTGCGCTGTCATTCGCATCACTGTGACTGCTGGAAACGAATAGCGACTGTTCAATGTTAACCTGGTTTCCTTCCTTGGACAGACGATGATGACTCCAAACATGCAGGGTATTATAATGGCCATTGGCAAAACCAGAAGTGTGTATGACAAGAGTGGGCCTGAAGCAGCCTTCTTCAAGGTACTCGTACATTGAGCATCTGAATGACTGCAGCCCCTTGATTGTGCCGTCCTTGTCCTTGCCTGCTCCTTTTATACCCAACACACTTTTCTCCACTGTAAATGCATCGTTTTAAAATAATTAGAGAGTAATTCTGCCTTATTATTTTAGACAGGTGATATTTAAATTCATCCGTGGGGCTTTTAGGCCCACCAGTGGTGATCAAGGCTACACCATCACACAGAGTTGGTATTCTGATTCAGCCCTGGCATATGGAGGGAGAACCAGTAATGTTAGTGGGGGGGTTATCGAAAAATATAAATGTGCAATAAGAGCTGTTTCGTAATGGAGAGTCCGTATATGAGGTCTGTGTTCAGTGTTCAAATAATTTATTTACGTTTCCAGGCTCTTAGCCTTATCTGGTTTGCATGGGTTGCTGGAGCCTATCCCAGCACTCAGAGGAAAAACGGGGAAACGTTCAGAATAGGTCTCCAATCACAGGGCAAGCACATTCAACTGAGGTTTTTATCATCAGTTCAATCAGTTTTTGGATTTTATGAGTGGAGCCCTCACTCCAGGGACACTTTTTAGGGAGAATGTGCAAAATTCACACAAAGAATCCTGTCTGCCTCAAATTTAAATAAGAAGGTGCCAAGAGTTCCCCGGAAATTCGATTAAATAAAAAAAGATAAGCAGAGTTTAATCCATGCAAATGGGTATCCATCGAGTTGCATGATGCCAAATCAGAGACCAGATGTTCCTTATTGCTCCTCCTACGTTCTGACCAGGAGCCACTTCATTAGTACAATAATAGTTGCTCTAAAGTGAATAGATTGCATGTGTTGAAGTTTTGCATCTGCACTCATCTTTGGTACTTTTCTTTTGACTTTGTTGATGTTGTGGATGTAATGCCTGCTGGGCATGACTGACTGCAGCCCCCCTTTTTAATTTCCCAGCTCTCACCACTGCCATTGTTTTGATTGGCAGCGCCTGTCACCACGATGACGGACTGTTCTTTAAAAGCTCATCGCCTAAAACCACAGGCACTGATGGATTGCGGATTAATAGACAAATCAGCCGCAGTGATCAAACCGTTCCTGATTTAGATCACCTTTAATCACAAACATCTATCAACCAGCCTGATTAACTGATCACTATCACTATATTATAGTTTTTTTAAACTGGATTTCATCATTGTACAATTAAATATCAACACTAACGAACTGATTATGTTGATCTTTGAATGCTGCATGAATGGTGTTGATAGATGAAGATGAAATAATCTGAGAAGTGGTGAAAAGTGTGACATGTCAACTGTATATACCTAAAGCTACAGGTTTTATATGTGAAAACATGGACTATACAACGTTTTAACACAACCATTCAGGCTTTTTGGACCCGTTCCCCTTTTCCATGTGTCTGCTTTAAACTCACCCCCCTCCCCCCCCAAATCCAGAAAGCCTCACCACTGATTACTGACTAGATTAACCCTCATCCACATACCACTGAGAAAACTTTTAGACAAGCAGAAATAATACACAGTTCTGCTTTTTTATACAAACACTACAGTTTTGTTGATTTTAATATTTATTCTATCGCAATCTTATTTACTGTGACTGTTCCCCGCCAGAAAATGAAGGAAATCCATGGTTCTGTATCAAACTCTGTACCTAGTGACCCTAGATTCATCAGATATGATCCCTCTGGTGGAGGACAAATGTACTGCGATGAACTGACAGGACAGAATCTCTGTTTGTAATATCAAGGCTTTCAGGGCGGTTAATGGTCGGTTCTTGGAGGGGATCACACCCCAAAGGTTAAAAACCCGAGCTCTAGTATACACCGTATGAAATAAATAATTGGGACACACCCCTTAATCATTAAATTGAGGTGTTTCATAAAGTCCCCATGTATTTTTGGCAGTTGTACAAGGCCAACTTTGTGGCAACAGTATGGGGAAGGTCTTTTTCTGTACCCCAGTGAAAGAACCTGACTGGCCCACTCAGCTCTATTGCACTCCTTTAGAATGAACTAAACTGCTGATTGTGAGGCAGGTCCTTTTGTCATCAGTGCCCGACCTAACAAATGCTTTTCTGGATAAATGGGCAAAAAATTATATAGTTGCAAAAGGGCAACTGAAAAGGTGGTGCTGTGTGATGCTGCTGTATGTATAATATGTAAGTGACCCAATACATTTGTTAGAATAGAACATGGTTCAGTGATGGAACCAGGTGCAAATCTACAGTTTACAAGCTTTATAATAATAATAATAATAAATTTTATTTGTAGTGCACTTTACATTTGATCACAAATCTCAAAGTGCTACATGATAAAAGCAAATAACAACACTTATACGCTTTAGACTGTGTATGAGGCTGAATGGAACAACAAGCAAATCTCATTTAAACTCTCAGTTGGACTTCACATCAGCATCTGAGGAAATGCCTCGGAAAGTTTCTAGTTTCTCTGCTGTGAACAGTGCCAGTGGTATTTTCTAGTTTTTACTAAAAATGTAATTGTAAAGTTGCCTATAAAGCAAATATCAGTGTATACACGAAAATGAAGCCAACATTTTTTCAGATCAGTCCAGAAGCTGCTCAGCATATACGTCGTCTTTACAGATGACCTGTCGTAGTCCGAGCAGCTCGTTTGTTTAAACGTGTTATTGATTAGAGCTTTGTGCTGGAACTATACATCACACTACTTAAACCTATTAGCTTTCAGTCCAGGCTGTAACTGTGTCTGATAAAAGCTTTGGACTTATGTTCACTTCCAGTTAACATGCTGTGACCATTCATGCTCTCACTTTCTAAATCATTCCTTTATTTCCATTCAACTCCGCAGGCACTCAAGTTCGAGTACACACGATTGCTGAGGTTGGCACAGGAGGATACACCCCCGCAGAACGACCATCGACTTCATCACGTCCTCGTTTACTTCATTCAGAACCAAGCGCCTAAGAAGATCCTGGAAAGAACCCTGCTCATGCAGTTCGCTGACCGTAACCTCGGTTTTGATGAGAGGTGAGAATGATATGTGTTGTGTATATACACATACACAAGCAAAAATAAGTACATAATAAATACAGTACACGATAATTTAAAAAAATAATAATTAAAAAAGGCAATGTTTATATATTTGACCCGTGTCTGTGTGGGTTTCCTCCGGGTTCTCCGGTTTCCTCCCACAGTCCAAATACATGGATCAAGTCAATTGAATTCTCAAAATTACCCCATATAGAGTGTGTGTGTGTGAGTGAGTGTGTGCCCAGCGATGGTTTGGCGCCCTGTCCTGGGTCTATCTGCCCAGCACCCGAGACGTTCTCCCCTGGATGGGCATGGGGAACCCCACCGAGACCCTAATAGAGGATAAAGCGGCAGATAATGAATGAATGAATGAATGAATGACAATAACACGCACATCTGAGCGCTTCACATTCATATCAATGCATAATATACAATACATTATATTAAATCATGTACCAGATTAATATAACTATAGAGTCCATCAAGATGGGCAGGTATCCTTTTACTTGGAAGTTTTTGGAAGACCAGTTTATTAATGATTTAATTTTAAATAAACACACATGTATAAATCACACCTTGTTTTATCATTATAATGTCTGTAACATTTTTAGAAAAGCAGTAAGGCACTAAAAGGTTGTGTGTTATAAATAAATCGCGGTAAAAAGATACTGCTTCTCGTTGTGCCTAACACCTCTTTCCTTTTTAATATATTAGTTGCACTGTTAAACTAATTTACATATTATATTCAGTACTGCGTCGTTTTTTTTTTAGTGTTAACCAAGCAGAAAGCCACCTGAACCAAAGTCTCCAGAGTACCGAAGTTTTTCTATTAAACAGCAGTCAGTCCAGGGACAGACGTTCTCTCAAAGCCAGACGGCATCCGGATTGTTTCTCTGTCTTATCTGCTCGCTGACCAAAATATAGATCTGTTGCTTTTCTTCTTGCCTGAAAGCCCGGTCTCTTCCTCCCATGGGCTATGCCAAGTGTGCCACGCAATCCATATTAATAAGCAAATTGATTTCCTCCTCCTCTATTTTGAGGAGCATAATCAGATTTATGCGAGTGCGCCCCAAACGCGCGGCTTCCAGAGCGATGTTTTCCATTTTGCTTTCAGTAATAAAGAATGATTCATGGCCCCGGCGCGAAGGCCTCGGGACCTGGCTGGCCATTGTGCCGTCTCATTTCTCTTATGACTCACTCCTAGTGCGCACTAATGCTGATGTGCTTTCTCACTTAGATGTAAGAGCATCATGAAAGTGGCACGGGCTAAGCTCGAGCTCATCAAACCCAACGAAGTCAACATGGAGGAGTATGAGGTCAGTCGTCAGCAGGTTTTACAGCACATGTCCTGTCTGTTGAACCCCAATGACTACTGTAATTGTATTGAAGATGTGGATATCATATAACTAAATTAATTAAAAATACGTTTTTTTTCTTTAAAGATTCACACATTTCATATTTACTTAACAATCTCACACCCTCCATAAGCATAGACTTACAGAACAGAGTAAATAAGACATCCATGACCTAAAACATACTTTGGGGCACACCTCCTGATTATTTAAAATATTGCCACAGGTATTCTCTTAGCCATTCCCTATGGACAGTTGCATGCTTTCAATGTTAAATAAATATTTTGAAGAATACGCTTTCCTGTTCCAGCGTGATTGTGCCTAGTGCACGTCCATAAAGTCCATGGTCGGCTGAGTTTGGTCCTGCATGGCAATAATTCCCACGTTCTCCAAAATCTTGTAAAAAACCTCCCAGCAGATGGGGAAATTTTTATAACTGCAAAGTGGGACCAGCTTAGAATAGGAAATCATGAACGTGTAATCTGCGGCTGTCCCAAAGCTTTTGTCTGTATGGTGTTTACAAGTTATTGGGCTACACAGCATCCCACAGGGTCTGTTGTGTTTAAGAGCTGTAATACCAGACTTGCTTCATGCATGTTAATGCATCTGCTTCTCGGTCAGGCATCAGTAAGTGGAATTATTAATAATAATAATAATAATAATATATTTTTAATTGGTGGAATTAATTTGCCTGAAGCAATATTAATATTAAGACACTTGAATGACGACGTACAAGAAAAAATGTGCACATTGGGTTCTGAATGTTTATTTACCACAGATCTTGATGAATGTGATTTTTGAAAAAGCCATATAGGACTGAAGCTTACTTCAGTGTTAAAAGAACTAACCATGTGGTCTTTGGTGTTTAGTTGTTTGAATATATGCGTCTCTCAATCTACCAGTCCTGCCTCTGATTACTTTTATTTAAGTTCTTATTGAACCGTATCTGTGGTCTTTGCTACTTGACTCATGGCTGCTGGAGTTCCATGGTTAGACTTTCAAAAACTCCGTTATTGTGTGTAATGATGCAGGAGACGACTACGCTCAAGTGAAATCATAAGAAAATTTGCTGAGTAGGGAAAAAAAGCCAAACTGCTCAGGGACAGGAACTGTGCCGTAACCTAAAACCCGAGTTCATGCTTTTCTTTATGTGGTTTGTAAACAGATGTGGCATCAGGATTACAGGAATTTCCGCGAGACCACAATCTTCCTAATGATCGGCCTCGAGCTGTATCAGAAGAAAAGGTAACCGACCACTAACAATCTATTGCCCCAACTGGAACAGTTGCCTTTCATGTCCACTAGGTGGTATCATAACATCTATAATGACACCATAAAGGCTCAACATCTAGCAAGAAATGCTTTTCATTTCTTCTTTTTTGAAATACCTCTTGTTCCCAACCCATTACAATAACAGCACATTGTTTTTATTCGTCACTCAGCATTAAACCAGCGAGCCATGTCTTATAGCAGTGTCTTGCTCTATTGTTTCAGTTTCGTGGAGGCCTTGCTTTACCTGATCTATGCGTACCAGTATAACAAAGAGCTGCTGTCGAAAGGGCCGTACCGAGGACACGACGAAGAGCTCATAGCCCATTACCGCAGAGAGTGCCTGCTGGTAAGTGTGTGCGTGGGCGCTTCACCCTTTTGGCCCCAAGGTCAGAGAATGAGCTCACCCCTCCCATCTGCTTCTCACATCTGTGTGCAGGAGGGTTTCTTCCTATAAGGGTTTTTTTTATTTATTCACTATTAAATGTACTGATTAACGTTTTTGATACACTGTTAGTTAAAATAGTTTGTTTGATTTGTAAATTTCATTGTAATATTAAGAAAAGCTATATTTATATTAAAGCCACATTGGATGTTGATTGAAACCGTTTCATGTGCAGCTTTTAAAAAAAAATCTTTCTGTATAATAACGCTTATTATTTTGAGCCAATCAGCAAAAAAATAAAACGGGTAATATTCCATTTCTGATATTAGCAGTAAACTGTGCACTGATTCAGTCTTATCTGAAAGAAATGCTCCATTCTCAGCAGAATAATCTGATCATCAGCCATATTAAAGTAACGTTATGTAACATTTTAACCTCACAGCAACCACTTTTAAAACACACTGGGATGTAACAGAGAACGGCACCTCCTGATATTTTTCATTCTGTGTTCTAAATGCCTTCTTGAGCATAGTGAATCTCCATTCCCCAAGATAAATACCCAACACCCCACGTTTTGCATTAAGATTGACCATTATGGGCTGCCTAGTCAGTCCTAGTCCCGATCATACACCTAAAAACTTATCAAGTGAAAAGTGGAAATGTCTGTAAAATAATAAAGCTCCAAAAATAAACTCAATTGCTGCTAATCATCAGACTTAAGTGCATCATCCCAATGAGGCCTTTAGGAAAACTGGCACATGTGACAGAAACTCAGTGACTCTCCACCGAAGCCATCACACTGAATCGATTTGTGTTCTCCTCCTCGCTCTGTGCCATATTGAAACTCTAGACCGTTCCTGCGTCTCCGGCTTTTTTTCTTCGGCTCCTTCTCCAACCTCGTTAACGGTGTTTAAATGCCACTCCGTCGCCGCACTGGCCTTTCGAGCGTTTGGTAAACTCTTGATCTTTTAAAGTTGCAGATTTGCTTATGTTTCCTGTCATATTTAAGAACAGCTGGAGGAAGTGGTGGTCGCGCTGTTTGGACTCCCTGTCCTTTTTGTTAGGCTTGTAGAATAATAAAGTTCCTCTCTGCTTCATTTTTTCTCACTGATTGTGTGCTGATTGTAAGAACTTAGGTGGCCTGCAGCTGCACTCGGTAACCCTACACGGCCATTGTGGCCGTAATGTAATCACTGGGCCGCGACTGGGAAGCAGACGCTGCTGCGAGTGTAAACACATTACCATGCTGCTGTCCCCGTTTTACCTTCACAATTTGGAAGGGTGCAGGAGACCTGGCTGGTTCTCAAGCCTGGCTATTTCCCCTGCTGTGCTCGGCTTTAATTGGAAATACTGCTAACATTGACATAGCTAATGTACTGTGCTGCCGTTTCCTCGGCTTTAATGCGGCAGCCACCTCGTCGCTAATTCCGCAGTCGATTGGCAGAGGCCTGCAAGGTCAACAAGGTTGCTTGTGCCGTAGGGCTCTCGAGAATGGCGCGCGAAAGCTGCTGGTGAATCAGTAGACACGTCAGCTCTTGCGTCAATAAAGTGGAAAAAACAATCATAGGTCCATGTTCTATTGAGCTGACGACACTCCTGTGTGTGGTCTTAATCTAGTGGTTTGTGTGCGATTGCAGAAACTGAACGAGCACGCCGCCGCCCTGTTCGAAAGCGGCGAGGAGCCGGAGGTCACCAGCGGCCTGAGCATTATGATCGAGCTGGTGGTGCCTTGCATCCCGCTGCTGCTGATGGACGAGATGGAGGAGAAGGACTTGGTGGCCGTGGAGGACATGAGGAACCGCTGGTGCTCCTATCTTGGTCAGGAGATGGAGCGTAAGTGTTGCAAGCACCTGATATAAATGCGTTTTACTCTGAGGAGCTGTCGTTAAGCCTCATCGATTCCACTCACAGTTTGAAGTTCCAGTGTCTTTGGGACATAACTGCAGTTTGGTAGGTTTTATTTCACAGGAAGCCGATCATAACCAAATCATCCAATCAGCCAAAGCGTCTTTACCTTTTACACTGAAGCTGAATTCATTCCTTCATTCACTCGTTTATCAGAAACACTTGTACACTGACCCATACTCATATCTAATTAGCCAGTTGGCAGCTGTGCGAACTCGTACAGTCTCAGGTAAGAGGTCGTCTTGCTCCGGAGGATGTGTTTATAATTTTAAAACTACTGCGTGAGCCACAAATGCAAACGTACAGCTTTTAATGATCATCACAAGATCTTACCAGTCAATAAAATGTACAATTATTTAACAGAACTTTTCCCTTTGATTTCCTATTGACCCTGTAAAAAACCAGGCATGTCAGCCAGGGCTGCACAATAAAACAGAGAAGGCATATAAAAGAATCCAATAAACAACATGGATGACGAGACAAAACAGACGAATGCTGAACAGATGGATGACAACGCAGTCGTAAAAATGATCCAGACGCAGTACAGTAGCTTACTTGATGTTGGGCTGCCAATCTAAAAAATAAACCTCACGTCCATCATCCATCATCCACAAAGTTACCAATGTGGCCCTTAAGCAACTCCTAACTCTTATTGCTTTGGGGTGGCTGTATCATGACTGACACTTATAAGGGTTACTTATAAGTCACTTTAGATAAAAGTGTCCACAAAATGATGTAATTTCGACACTTGTGGGGGGGACCCTTATAGTTCACTTCTTGAAAAGACAGATTTCACTGGATTTAGCTCATTGTGATTAAATTAAGCCAAATACAGTCAGCTGCATTAGATGATGTCACTGTCATTAGGATTTAATAAACCCAGATTGTTTATAGTTCATGGACAGTAATTGGAGAAGCTCTTGGAAAAAGTTGCAAAGTGACAAATTTGTTAAGAAGAAAAGGTGGCGTCATAGAGAACCAGATCAACCCTGTGCACATGGTTCATTTCAATACAATTTCACATTCATTACCTGCATTAAAGGCCTTGCTGGAATAGTGTCCTATGCAACGCAGCACTGGCTGATTGGTGATTATTATCAGAGTTGTTTACTCTCAGGCTTCCCATTACATTCTGATTGATAAACAGATATAGTGCTTCCGCTGCTAATTCAGGAATCAGAATGCCTTTAACTCATTCCTGCACGTTCTATAGTTACACTGCAAACTCTGAAATACTTTAATAGTAATGAATAATATCATACAGAATAATATATAGCCGCAGCTTTGATGCCATCCGTGTGGTATTTGTATGTTCTTCCCATGTTTTTATGGAAAGCAGCTTTAAAATTTTCTAAAATCCGAATCTCTAAAGAGCGAGCTCCTGATGAGGTGTGTTAAACCCTAATAATTTATGGTTTGCATACAGATGTTTTATCCAGCAGTGTGCACATACATCACATGCTCAACAGTAGCTAAAACTACATCTGGAAAGAAAAGACAACAAGTACCTAACAGAATAGTTATGACATCATAATTTAGTAGCAGACCAACTTCATCTCAGTGCATCCCACTAACTATAAGGACAGAAATGAAGTACTCAGTCAAGAGGACTCTTAAGAAGAGACCAACTTACTTGCCCTTCCTGGGCGAAACGGTGGCGCTGCAGTTGGCACGTTCACCGCAAAGCAAAGAAAGGCATGAGTTTAATTTTTGCTAAGAGTAAAAAAGTCTTTCCTGTGTCTGTGTGGGTTGCAAGTCAGTCATTTACATAAACATTTCATGTAACCGTTCCTTTCTGAAATAGCCATTGATGCGATCTAGATGTGAAACACATAAACAAACCTGCCCCGCACTGTCTGCCCTGCAATAGCCTGGCGACCTGTCCAGGGTGTTTATCCAACCATCGCAATACGAGCCCTGAAATAGGCTATAGCTACAGTAATATCCTACCTGACCCTGGTCACAATGAGTGGCTTTTAAAATAGATGAGTGGATGAATAATTAATAAAGCCTGTAAGTACTTTGCAGATCATTTGAATATGTTGAACACTGCTTTTTTTCCTAAAGGAAAATGTATTAAAACATTGTTATTCTGAGCATCTTTCATATTTCTCACTAAAAACAAATATATACAAATATAACGCACCGCTGTTTCTTTTGCCAGCATCGTTCAGCCCTATTAATGTTGTATTGCACCAGCTGGTAATGCTTTACCTATAACAGCATCAGCAGGTATTCAAAGCCGAAACCTCCTGCTGTGTTTGTATATTCTGAGAATTTAAATCTGAGCCTATTTCTGATTCGAAATGGCTCACATATGGCCTCCAGTTAATTAGCAAGAACATTATCTAGATACTTCCTGCTGTGCATGTAAATTCTGAATCATTAAGTCTTACCGGCGCTGCGCTGGCTGTCAGTATGTCATCGTCAGATCAACGTCGTGCCAGAACTCCCAAAGCTAGACTGTAGTGAAACTTTTTTACATTTTTATTTCTTTATTTATTTACTGAATGCAGAAGAAACCAGGTGGAACAGGCACACAGGCCATCACCTGACCATCCACTATAAGTACTAAACCAGTGATGGAAAATATTGCTGATGTCTGTATTTTTTTATAAAGGACTGAATATGACTTTGAGATGTTCAATCCACCATGGATTTATTACTAATGGCTAAAGCATGAGTCGCAGCGCCATGTAAGCCATACCTTCCATGATTTTACAAACTTTATAGATGTTATAGATGTTAGTTTTCAAATTTCTGGTCATGATGTCAGAGATACTTGATCAGAATACATGCTTAGCCATAGGTTGTTATTGCTTTTGTGCAGTGATGGGTATTTATATATGAATATTAGGGTAATCCAGTAGTTTAGAAGTCAGCAGAATAGTAATCGCTGGTTCATGTACAATATTAATGATGCTGAAGAGGAGAAGAGCACAGAGAAAGTGCAGTATACAATTTTTTTTTTTTTTTTTTTTTACCATAAAGGTTTGGCTGCTGGATGACGTAATGTAGAGGAGACAGAGAATTGGAGGAAAATAGAGGGCAATTTAAGATTCATATCTTAAATTCCTATTAACCAAAGATGTCCTAATGTAATTTTAATGTAACATCAGTTTCATGTTATTTTCAAGTTGTGCCTTTAAATACAGAATCAATACATTTCGTTTCCATCTTTATTTCCTGACAGCCAACCTTCAGGAGAAGCTGACAGACTTTCTTCCCAAGTTGCTCGACTGCTCAACGGAGATCAGGAGTTTCTCTGATCCACCCAAGCTGCCGTCATACTCCACTCTGGAGCTGTGCGAGCGCTTCAGCCGCGTCATGGCCTCACTCACTCTCAGCCGGACGCCCGCTGATGGCAGATGAGGCGCCCGCGGACATCACTTCGCCTTCACGCCTTTCTGCAAAGCAGGACCGCTTCAGCTGTTACTCCACTTTGTTCTCTTTTTTGCTGCTATCGGTTTTTATCCTCATCATTTGGACGATCCGGTCCAGTTTTCAAGCTAAAGCGGCTCAGGTGGCTTGTGGTGGAAGAAGCGAATAAGCATTAACAATGCAGAATAAAGACTTTCCTTACAATAGCAGCTCAGAAATTGCAGCATGCTGCTCCAGCTCTGACATCTGAGGTTGCCGAGGGTGCATTTTATCATTGGTTTGTTTTTATTTGAGTCTCTATACACTATACCACCCCCTCATCTATTGCATTTTACTCAGCCAACCCTTTATGGGGAGAAAAGTGACGATTCTCCTGTTTGCTGGCAACCTTTATTGCAGCATTACCACATTACGTTTTGTTTTAATAAAGAATGAGACTGAATGAGAGAGTTTTTGTGACAAAGAGGTGTCGACCTGAGGACTCTCAGAGAAGGTTTTATGAGCTGTGTTCAAGAAGGCCGCGAATACGCCGTGGTTGCTTAATAAAATGAGAAAATAAAGTTTTATTTATGGCACTTTTAGGCCGACTGTTTCCATCAATTAATGCTTCTTTTTCTTTCAATGAGTGTATCATGTTTTCAAGAAGGTGGCAGGAATATTCATTATGAGTAGCTAGTGGGGTTTCAGTTCATTCCTCCGTTTGAACTCGGCATCCCAATGGTTTCTACATGTTGCTTTACACCTTAAAGGAGAATGTGCTGTGCCGGTGCATTCCTGAAAACATTTCCTGCAGGAAGATAAGGGGCCATATTATCTGGCAGACAGAACTTTGGCCTCGGGATTTAATTGACTTCTATACTTCATTGCCAAAAGTATGCAGATAACCTTTCTAATTGGTCATATTAAAACTATTATTATTGGTTCCAGTGAATGTTAATGTTATTGCTGCAGCATCCAAATGTAATTTAGGCAATTATATGCTTAACACTCTTGTGGAAAGACATTGCTCCAGCAGGACTGTGTCTCTATAAACAATAGATGGTCCATAAATACATGGTTCGAGCAGTTTGGTGTGGATTAACTCCAGTGGCCCGTGCGGAGATCGACCTCAACCCCACTGAATTCTTCTTGGGAGAATCAGAATGCCAAACCAGAACTACTAATCCAACTGCTTTGCCAGAATGTTGTTGAATTCCTTCCCAGAAGACAATTTTTCGGGTGCTGAAGAGGGGCATTCTTTTATAAAGAATGTTTAACAAGCTTGTATGAGTCTGACGGCTTGCTCTCCACATACTTATCACAACATAGTTCAGCTTTTAGAAATGGTTTGCTCTATTTACTACCATAAATATGCACAATTCATTCATTCATTCATTATCTCCCGCTTTATCCTCTATTAGGGTCGCGGTGGGGTTCCCCATGCCCATCCAGGGGAGAACGTCTCGGGCGCTGGGCAGATAGACCTAGGACAGGGCGCCAATCCATCGCTGAGCACACACTCACTCACACAGACACTCTATATGGGGCAATTTGGAGAATTCAATTGACTTGATCCATGTTTTTGGACTGTGGGAGGAAACCGGAGAACCCGGAGGAAACCCACGCAGAAACGGGGAGAACATGGAAACTCCACCCAGATGGGGATTCGAACCGGGAATCCCTAGCGCTGAGAGGAGAACATGCTAACCACTAAGCCACCGATGCACAATACAGTCATTCCAATTAACAATGGTCATTTGAAAAGATATTTCAGTGTTTAATTAATTACAAAATAATATCTTTAGGAGGTATTCTGCTGTACGTATAATTACCTAAAATGGCATTAATATCTTCAGTTATTCATATCGGCTTTTACAGCGTCTGTCATTTGAACGGGCTTAATTAGTGAATTTTCAAATCTTTAACCGTTATTTATTTTTCGTCCAATCAGCGAGCGTGCTTCAGAAATCTTCCCAGAAACAACGACTGAGCGAACTTTAATGCGATTTGATTGGCTAATTCTGCATTTTCGCAACTTAAGGTTTTAAATACACACTATGCATGTTTGTTTGTTTGTTTGTTGAAGCGCGTTCGGTAGCAACAACTAAATAAAAATAAAACAATACGCCTTGTTTTGGGAAATAAACGCCTAATAAACGACCAATGGTAAGCAAGAAAAATGTATTATGAATATAAGTATTTCTACTTTTTTATTTATTTCAGGTGAATCATCACACGCTCCTTTAAACTAACCACCTGTCGTTATTTATGCAGTAAAGCAACTGTAAAGTAGAAATAAAACAAATATATTTATTTTACAGGTTGTCATATATATTTTTTTTAAAAGTGAACGCGTAACTTTAACGTAATGTCGCGGTGTTGGGTTCGTTTGTTTGAAAGCAACGGCACATCTGTAAAAGGACACAGAACCTTATGGACAATTTCACAGCCTCGAAATAGTATATCGTGAATTTAATAAATGATTAATGTGATGCAGGTTAATCTGTGATATTAAAATCAAACTCACTATTTGACGCTGTTGAAATGAGAAGGCGGATTGCGCCGGAAACGCCGTCACGGTATTCCAGTCAGTTTCATTAGGAATCAACGTAAATCGCCTAGACTCGAGCGCTAACCGTTCTCCGTACACCACGCTTTTGTGTGAAACTGGTTTTTGGTTTTCTCAGAACCTTTTATGCTTTGTTTAGGCGCAGACTCCCGGAGGATTTGTGGAAATGAGGTATGTGCAAAAAAAAAGCTGTCTAAATGCTATATATATATATATATATTTTTTTTTTTTCCCTCCAAGTGTCAAGTTTATTTGTCATTTATGCTCCATGTTGGGACATGTGCACATAGAAAAAAATCTTAAGGTGAGGCATCAGGATATAAACTCTACATAGAATATATATATATATATATATATATATATATATATATATATATATATATATATATATATATATATATATATATATATATAATTAAAAAGCAATATAAACAATGCAAGACTCAGACTTTTGGGTTAGGACTCCCAGATTTCCTCCAGGTTATTAACAGAAATGCTTGACCATGACAGTGGTTTACTTAAAAAATATTTAACATTTATAATTCAGGATTGGTTACAGTTGCACTGATTAACCTGCTAATAACAAACAATTGTATGTGCTTTGCTTGATGCTTTTAAATGAACACTTTATATATCAAGATATTACCTTTGTATGTCTGTCAGATGCTTTGTTATTTTTATTTGTTATTAAATTTGAAGTAGCAGTAAAGTATGAACAGTTTAATGTTATAATCATCTGAAATCCCCTAACTGATATCACACAACCATACTATTTAACAGTTATGAACACACAAACACACCTTATCTACAGAAGATAACAATCACATAAACACTTGCTTCCCCTAGTGACTATAATGGTTTTCACTCATTGGAGAATATTTTCCACCTGGTTCTGTCCGATTCTGTGGGAATCTGTGCTGAAGTTGTATGTGATTGCAGTTCCGACCTTTAGGTTCCTTTTTTATGCCAATCGGTTCAGAACATGAGCTAAACTTGTTTTATTTAAAGAAACACATTCATGTTAAATGGAAAGCTCCTCACTCAACTAAAAAGTGGAAGCAAGGAATGCTACCTTTGTATGTTGTAGCATTTTAGGTATGTCCACATACTTTTGTACTTACACTGTGGTGAAAACTCACACTTTCACAG
Organism: Corydoras sp. C115; assembly: GCA_019802505.1. NCBI lineage: Eukaryota > Metazoa > Chordata > Actinopteri > Siluriformes > Callichthyidae > Corydoras > Corydoras sp. C115. The sequence continues at coordinate 2,318,926 of JAFMOC010000060.1, read as the reverse complement.
ACTGTTATATTTTTTTAGTCCACATTTAGCTTGGGTCATTACACGCGTTTGCCTTGACAGTGTGTTGCGCAAGCGTATGCAGCATTATGTAAGTGAGATCCCTCCAGAGATGCAACAGTTTTTGGCAGAACTCTTATATTAATGCGAGTAGAGTCAAATCACTCTCTAAATTTTTTTCCATCACATTATTTGGGGACTTGTTTACATGCAAGAATGATTCCTCATGCACTTCGAACTCCTCTGTTACAGTTTGAACTTGATGACTTCTGGCATTGTTATCCCAGATTATGTCCATGCCTTTAGCAAAGAGAAGCTTAATAGACCACTGAAGTCATGCCATAATTCTCTATGTTTATGTCCAAATTTGGAACTCCGGGTCTAAGCAGGAGTTCACCTCTTATGTTTTTTTATATATATAAAATATGTTTAAAGCTCAAAAACTTTTTTTTCTGTTTACATTTTTCATCAGTATGTCACTGGATCTAAGGAAACAAACTCATTTAGGAGTCGTTATACTAATCCTGTTACATGAAAGCAAATGCTTCTGTACACTAAATTGACTTTTTTGATGAGCAGCATCTTAAATAAATCTGAACGGCTTGCAAGTGGGGTGGTCAGGTGGCAATAGTAAATTTGGTTTAAGGAGCAGTTTATAGTTAGTAACATTAGTGCCTAAATAGTGTCATTGTGTTATAAGGTTTAAATTGTTGTCGTTTGTAAGTTAAATTAACTTTGCTTTTTAGTTCCGTTGCTCTTTTAATATTTTAATACACAAAGTGATATCTAACAGATGCCCAGTAGCATGTGTTTAGTAGTATTAATTTTATGACCCCTAAGCCAACTAGTGATTAAGAGAATTCAGTGACGTACCGATGAAAAGGTGATTTTTGAATTACAGTAACCCATCAGACTTTTTACATTATGTTGCTGAGCCTTGACCCTTCGTTAAAAAAAAAAGGTGGATATTTTGAGACTTTAAAAAAAATATTTACTTGACTTCATAGTTTTTTAATAAAAAAAATAAAATAGATGAAAAATATTTTAATTATTTTATAAATAGCAACTTGGGTTCTTGGCTTCACACACACACATATATATGTGTGTGTAAATATATATATTTAGTTAATATATATATATATTAGTTTTCCTTACTAATGATAAAGTAGCTGAAGATGTTATCACATAAGACAGATGCATAGATTCAGCAGCTGCACACATCGCTCCTGGTCTGAGCTGCATTCAAGAACACAATCTGTTTAAACTTGTAAGACAGATAATTAGGTTTTGATGTCTTTATTGATCATGTTGATTAATTGTTCCTAGGCCAGACAGGCAATCAGGTCTGACTGACTGTGTAAATACGTACATATCTGTTTCTCATCATATTTGTTTTTGATCTCATGTAAGAATACACATGTTGTAATTTAGCACAATTTAAGTGATTTGTTTTCCCCCTAACTTTCTGGAAAGCAGGTCTGCTTCCTTTATCAATCTTTAAATCATAATACAAACACATTGTAACTGTATTCACATGATATGACTGTTTTTACTTTGAATCGTGTTCAATGGAATTGTGTAATGTTTTTTTAAACAATGTTCAGTGTTTTTTTAATGAATTCTGGCTGGTGCTCAGATGGAGCAGTGCTCCAAAAACTCTCCAATGCTGTGGGGTAGCGGAGTTTTGCAGAGTCACTGGAAATCAGCGTTTGGTGTCAGGTTATATTCAGAGGCTGGATCTCAATCTGGGTTCTACTTTATCCCAAAGGTGTTTGATTGGTTTGATGACAATTAGGTTGTTCCACACTTTCCCAGCCACGATTTAATAGTAACACACAACACCCCAAACTGTACCCAAGAAGTTGGAGGCATACAATTGTCTACAATGCATGGCTAGGTGTTTAACTTTATACACCTGTGGCAGTGGAACTTAGTGAAACACATAAGTGATGATTAATGGGAGCGTCCAAAAAGTTTTCACCATGACATTTTATCAGTTTTTACAAAAACAGTGCTGTACAGAACATTCTGACCTTTCTGTAAAGCTGTATTTTCCATGCCCATTATATGGCCTCCAGCTCTTCATCACTGGTCAGTGTCTTGTTACAGGAAGCTGTTATTCTGTTCTGTCGTACCCACCCCACAGCCTAACTACCCTGTATGTGGTGATCTATTTATTTATGTTGTACTATTTTCAACCCCAAAGTGAAAGTAGGCTTTTGAATGCTGCACATTTATCAATCAAATCTTTATAGTGAATGGAGTGTGAAATCATTTTTTAATTATATTTTTACACCTTCTGTCAGTTAAATGATAAACAAACAAGGTAACACTGAGTATTGTGACACATTGTATAATGACATGAATTAAAACTGGCACTGGCACAGCTTTTTGAAAGTGGTTTAGCTTAGTGGGATATAAAACAACAGAAACACGAAAACAATGTCTGACTAATGTCTGCCAGAAATTTATATATAATATCCTGGGTTTTTTGCTGTGGCCATTGCTGTAAACAAAGCAGGTAATCTAAGAAAAACATAGTTCACTTAATTTATTATAAATTGAGCATCGCTGCATATTTAAACAATTCATAATGAGCTGTAGTAACTGCATTTGTGAGGCACTGATGTTGGGTGAGCGGGCCTAAATCACAGTCTCTATTTTAATTTAACTTGTTCAGGTCAGGACTGCGAGCCAGTCAAGTTCTTCCACATCAAAGTTAGCCAACTCTGAATTTATGGACTTTGCTTTGTGCTCAGCGGGAAAGTCAAGCTAGGACAGAAAAGAACTCGCAATAAACTGTTCTCACAAAACCGGAATTTGGTGATTCTCACATAATTCTGAGAAAGAAATAATACTTTAAAAAAAAGGTCTCAAAACTGTGTGTGTGCGAGAACCTGATCTGTTTTCCAGTTGTGTACTAAGACATTGACTACACGCTGTCAGACATGAGAGGTTGTATTTAAATATTTAGGGACAATGCTGTAGTTACTGGCTATTTATAGTGACATGAACCTCCTGTCCTTAACCAAATCCTCAGCCATAGGTTTGTTTAAGGTAACATCATTTAACTGAATTTGTTGTATATGATTTTTTTTCACTGCAATGTGTTTTCAAATCATTGCTCGGATATCATTAGTCGCTTTGTCTGAACTGAAGCATGAACTGCTCTCATAAGTCGACACTGTTTTTGTCTTTAAAATAGTTAGACTCTGCAGGCCCCTTTCTCAAGCAACGATCCAGGCAGTTTTTCATCCAAGGGTGGAATAACTCACAGAATTTGCACTCGTTTATTTATGTGGGCCTCAGCCAGAGGAGAAGCCTGGCACGGGCGAGTCGTTTTAAATTACTTCTAAAACGAATGAGGCCCCTGCGCCTCTCCTGGATGTTGAGAGGCCAGCAGAGTTTGGTGATTTTCCTGAAACAGAGTGATTAAGTGATTGAGTGTAATAAGTTGTGTTTAAACTGCGCAAGATTCTGAACTGAAGTTTGGCATTCTCTCACTGTTTCATTTGCCCTCATTGACTCCCCTCGGCATTTGGACGTGTGTATCAGCTGGGTTTCACGAATGCATGCTAATAGAATGAAATGGGGAAGATGGATGTTTAAGGAGTTTTAAGGTAAAACACTGCAGTATTTTGCACATTCCTTAAGATTCGAGACGGAAATGACCAAAAGGGAAATAATGCTATCTTGATAATGAGACTATGAATAATATTTAGCTTTTTTTAAAACAAGGAGGGGCATGTGCTTTACTCATAAATTTTAAAAAAATACAATATACTGGCTGGTTTAACTACCATCACACCACGATCCTGTTGCTGCTGCAAATTCTTTCCACCCTGTATGTCTCGTCCTCGGCTCATACAGTATAGGCTGAACACCTGTATGAGCTTTCCAATCCGTGCCATTTTTTTTTTGCTTAGCTTTTACGGCTTTAATTTTCTTTAGGTCTTAGTTTAAAATGATCAAAAATATTTCAAGCAAATACAATAGGATGTAAAATGTTTTGAACAAATGAAATGGGGTATAGGTTTGTTAATTTTTGAACTTGTGTTTAAAAGGTACAAACATCAGACAAGTTGTTTATTTTTAGGAAACTATCATTAAGAAAAGAGTCTCTTAAGGTGCTTTTGGTTTTAAAACACAAAACGAACGAATCAATCACAGTGCCATCTTGTGGCTGTTTAATGCAATGTTCTCACACTATTTTTAAATGTATTATAAAATAAATTAATTTTGCAATATGTTGCAAGCATTTTAATGTTAATTTCCTTCTGTTTTCCCAGCTCTGCTTCATTTATTTATTTTTTTTGTTAAAGGTCAAGTAAATGTTTAACTTAACAGTTTTGTTAAGTTTGTGTATAGCAAATACTTAGTTGTACTGATAGCACATCAAATGGTAAGGTCATAAGATTAAACCTTTTGTTTAGTATATTTTTTAAATCACTGTCACAATCACTTTTATCTGTACCCTTGGATGCTGTCCAATCAGATAAGGTTACCACACAACAGACACAAACAATTAAAGTGATGGTGGACAAGAAAAAGCCAGTAGCTAGTTTCTAACCCAATTTCAACAGTGATTGACTAATTTGTTTCTATCTTGCATTACACTGTACTTACTAAACTCCACATGAGTTCAACATGCAGGTCAGATAACATTAAAACAGAAACATTTATTCAAATAAACTATGTTGCAGGAACAATTTGTAAGAACTTGCTGAACTTTGTAATGATTATTTCCCAGTAGCTCTTTGATTTTTTGGTGATCTGTATAAAAATATATATTATAGTTTGTAGTAAAATCATTAGTAAGGATAATAAAAGGAGGAGTGCATTCATAATAAATATAGTTTAATCTGAAGTATTGTATTGCTTTGTCTGCAGACATACCTCAATTTGGATGGGTTCTTTCAATTACTTTGGTCTTTGATAGAGTTATGTACATTTTAGATGGACAGTTTTTAGATAAGTATCTACAACTGTTCACCCAAAGTACCACTAGTAAAAGGGAATTTATACTTCACAGCCTAATTACCTGTAATGTTCAATTCAGACAATGAAACCAGGCAGCAATCCATCATCCCTTACTTCAGTGAAGCACTGTCTGTCTGATTTCCTTTTAAAACCTCTTCTTTATGAGTCTGACTCTGAAAAGTCAGGTGGCATATCGGTAAAGCATGCCTCATTTTGATAACAGCTTACAGATGAATCTGTGATACGCTTCAGATAACTCCCGAAGCCATGCTTCTTTTAACCAGGGTGAGTTATTACGATAAGCCGTCAGTGTTTATCAGTCTCCTTGCTGACCTCTATGAAAAAGAACACAAACTGAAAAAATATGTAGTTTTATTATATGTAACATTTAAATTTACATATAAAAAAGAGTGGACTTAACTTTCCAAAATAAGCTTTCTAAGCTTCAAAAAGACCGAACTAGGCATAAACATTTTTATGCTGTGCGGCAGAAAAAAACTGCTCACTGCATTTTTTTCCCCTTCTTCCCAAAGAATGAGATTATCTTTTACTTTTTTTAAAGAAAATGACAGTGATTTTTAGCTGAAGTTACCACATTTTTAAATCTTACAAACTACACAAATTGAGCCCCTTCCTTCAGGCGTCTTTAAAAACCATGTCTTAAGTACTCTGTTTTAGACAATTGTATTTAAAAGAGGCACCTCACCAGTCCCACGTTTATTCAGCAACATGCCATTGACCTCAAACACAATGCCAAACTGTTGCACTTGGGCAAAAAACAGATGGTATGATTCTTTTTGTCCGGTTATTAGCAGAATATAGATTGTGAGCCACTCTCCCAAATCTTTTTGAAAGCATTTCCAGAGAAGTGAAAACTGTTAAAGCTGCACAGATGGTATCAACTTACAAATCAGATGTCAAAAACGGTGCTATTGTAGGTGGAATGTGTAGGTGTTCCAATACTTTTGTCCATATTGTGTATGTTTATGGGATGTGTTAACTTGCTGGCACTTGAAAAAAAAAAACCATAAAACATCCTTCTGAAGCCGATGTGCCCAAACCTTTAAACGATTATATATTATGATTGCTGATTACTAGAATGTCAGACAACCTTTATAAAATGAAAATAATTTGATGTAGAAATCACTGTCCTTATCAAGGACCTCTGTAGCCACTTCAGACCCGACCCTAAAAAATACATACATAATGAATGTGGTTGCACTGATTGCATTTTTCTTGCAGCTGTGGAAAAGCACGTGACTGGCTAATAGTTGCAAAGCGTGATGCAATAAGATATTTTTATCACTGAAATCTAGGCTGCAGTGTGATTCCCATTAAATTCTGTCATTAAGATTAGTTTATTATTCATTAGGCTCACAGACTGCCTATGGATGGTAAGCAGCATGTCCTTTGGCTAAAGCCTGACTTACTGTGTCAGTCCTCTGTCTCCATATGTCCCTGAAAAATCCTCAGAGGGTTTTCTCCTAGAGTGATTATAAAAGAGCTTGGAAAAAAAGGGTAGGATGCTATAATTGGGCTGCATATTATGCTTAGATGAAAGTTGGTACACAGGGGTGTAATGCCATCAGGACACGGCTCCAAATATAGGTGTTTTGCATCAGGGACACCAGTTTCTAACCCGGACAGGAAGGAGGAGGGCAGATCAGGTTGAAGAGGGATGGGTGTGATCATGGAGAGCCACTCGATGTGGCACTTCCATGAAAACACAGCTGGTCTGAACAAAATTCTCATCAGTCAACAAACAAGAGACAAGCTTGTGGTGGTCTCTAGTGCTTTATGGCTACTATCAATATCACTGATGAGAAGTCTGGTTCGTTCTTTCTTTTTTTCGATAATAGGCTGATGAATTTAGCTGCAAATTATTTTTCCGCATTTAGATAAAAAAAGCAATCATTGATGGCAATCTTCTGATGCAAAGCCATTTTAGTTTGTGCTTGTTTGCACAGCTGGTGCATATAGATTTCCTTTTGGCCTTTTCACCCTGTCACCAGTTTATTCAACAGTATCTCATTTTTTGGAAGACAATATTAAATTTGGTTATTCCTTCTTCATCATACTGATAACATTTTGTTTTTTATTCAGCTTGGTGTTGACAAGCTGCTGGGGTATGTTTGTTTTCACAGTCTCTCCGGATTCCTTGTGACCACTTTATTTACCACAGCAACCCTTTAAATTCATATTCCATTTCATTTCTCTGGTCTACGTCGACTTTTCTAGTTACCACCGCAGTTAACATGCTTTAAATAAATATTCAACAGTCAGCGCACACAGAAATCCACTACTGCAGACCTCACTGAGTATTTAAATACATGTTTTGATGTCAAGGTCTGCTGGCATTTCCTTCCTCACCTGATGAATAATCAGAAAACAAACATACATGCAGTATTTATGAAGTGTTTTAATGTATGTGTGGTTTTGAAAGTCTGCCAGCATCTGCTTTCTTTGAATGTTTCCAAAGTTAAACATGATCCCATATCTTATTTCCAAAATTTGGCTGTAAAGTTGGGGTGACAAGAGGATCCACTTTGTGTTGTTAAGCATCATTAAGGAAAATGCATGCTTTGTGTTTGGATGTGATCTTTATTTTTCATATTGGCTTCCAATTCCACATTTATACTTTACATTTTTATAGCTAAATAAAAAAAGATTTATTAATAAAATATTTTGTCTTATTTGTCAGCTTCTTTCTGTTTTGCCTTTAGCTTTATAAAATTAATGTATATTTTCTTGTTGAGTAAAACCAGACGCAGACGCAGACTTGGGCATTTTACATCCCTTTGACTTTCCCAGTCGACTGGAAGTCAATGGAAAATTAAAAATGTAATGTGAATAAATGAATGTACAGCAAACAAATACTGATTCACAAACACTGTTGTTGTTCATTGTACATGTTTAATGTTTTTCTTACCCAGTCACCCCTTCATTGACCTTGCTTTGTTCACTGCCTTGTTCACAGCTTAAAAAAAGAATTTCTCTTACATTTATAACAACCCAGAACATGTGTTTATTATTAACATATGAAAAAATGATTTAAAATTGAATTAGTGCCCCAAAAGCATTTAAAATATTAACCATATAATCTGCACATCTGTAGTGTTGCTGATGCATATAAAAATACACACCTCAGAACAAAACATCTGGTCTCTGGACGACTCTCAGGAACTTCTGCACTTAACCCACATCTTATATATATGAGGTTTGGTTCAGATGACTAAAAATTTCCATGTCAAAGCTTGATCCTGTGTTTGCCGAGGCATGTTTGTGTGTGTACGCATATGTACAGTGTGCAAAAAGATTGTTTGAAATGTTTGAGATTAATTGTTCGTGTCCTCCACAATGATTTGGCCTGTGCTGAAATTTCGAAATATAAAGGCTTGGTTGCAGAGGATGCATATGCTAGTCTTCACTGGTCTTCTATCTGTTGTGTGACAGGAAGGGTGGATTTAGAGAATATGGGGTTAAAATCCAACCCCTGAAGGAATATATACATGTGTGTGTGGGGGTTGACTTAGATTTGTAGAGACTATGTTACAGAACAGGATTAGGCAGATCCTGACTCTAAACCTCAAACATATCATTAGCTACCAAATGAGAGCCAATGTAATGCTCAGCTGAATGAGGCCCGTTTTGTAAGGTCCCAAGAAAATGATATGGATATCAAATGAATATGACCATTAAAAAAAAAAAAAAAAAACATCTCCATGCTATAAATTGTACTTATGAACATTTTACCTGATGGATTGCAATGACGAACTTTCAGAATAGTTGTTTATATTGCCTCATTGTTCCCGGCACACACTAAGCTTTATATAACCCTTAAACTATTTGGCAACATTTGGAAATCGCTTGCCTTGAAGGCTTTTACACTGTTATTCATGGGAAAACTTTCTGTAGATTTTTACCCCGACAGGTAAATGTGACACAAATCACTAACTTGGAGACCGTTTTTAAAAAGTTGTCCTTTTGAATAATGAACCTGGTTCTTTTGCCAAACCACAAGAGAATATGCATTAATTATGTACATTAATACCATTTTACACCAACACAACAATGAAATGTTAATCTTTAAATTATTAATGATTTAAAATTCCACTGTGCCTTTACCAGCATTATATTAATCTAAGACTGCATTGGTAATAAGTCCTGTAGTAAATAGGAATCGAATATATGTCGAGTGAACAAAAGAATTGAGACACGACTCTTAATCATTTAACTTGGGTGTTTGACTTTACACACTTTTTTTTTTTTTTTAGGAAAAAAAATAATCACCTAGCTATACATTTTGGGCAACTGTATGCATTGCAACATTGTGGGAACAGTTTGGGGAAGGTCTTTTTCTGTCACAACATGTCTGTGCCTCAGTGCACAATGTTCAATTATGGTAATGTTTGTGTGAGTTTGGTGGGAAAGAACTTGACTGGTTCACATAACATCAATACCATTAGAATGAATCAAAATCAAAATTTTGTGGACAGCATATCTAGGCGAATAAAACGGCAGATCAAACTAAAATGGGATGAGGATCATCATTTTGGATGAAAATATTTGCTTTTTTTTTTTAGAAAAGCTATTGTGAGGTCAGATCTTAATTGCTAGGGCCTTCCCTAAACTGTTCTCCAATGTTGCATAAAATAAAAAAATGCATGGCTTGATTTTATAATCCTCTGACAATGGGATAGAATGGAGCACTTGGTTGCAGTGAATTAAAGTGTGTCCTAATACTTTTGTCCATGTAGTGTAGTATTCCATAGCTTTCCAAATGGAACATGAAGTTACAACTCAACATCTAAACTTTGCTGTAGTCTTGTGAGATGACTACTTACTAAAAGTAAAAAAAAAAGGGTTAAATGTTTTTATATCATGCAAAATAATATAATACTCAGTGAAGGGTTTCATAGATGAGTGCACCATTGTTCAGAGCTTCTCAACATTTAATTGGCTTTGCTTTGTTCCTTTTATTATACAGTTATATGATTCACACACTTAAATCAAAACTACCCTCTTCCTCTATGTGTATGTGTGAATGTATTGTACTAGCTGTGTGAATAAATTCTCTTAGGGTCCTTCGCTCCTCCCCCAGGTCCAGCCTCGGCATTGTATGGTTTGTCTTGTGATCACTGAAACAGTGCAGGACTGTTTTCTATAACTGTAATAGAAAAAAATAATAAATAGCTTAATTTAACCTAATAAGTTTCTTTAATATTATAAAACATGCCTGTGTTTATCCCATATCCTTTATAATGATTTTTTTTGGATATTTAAAATGTGTATACTTAATGTTTGCCAGTGTTCAAAGTTTCATATTAACACAATATGAGAAAATATGTAAATGTATTAATTGGTCTTTCCATCACTCGCTGTAGCACAGAAATGAGAAATCTGTTCTGTTTTGTTAAATTTTTATGAATTCTCAGCACTCCCGGTCATTAAACAGATAAACAGACAACCGCCCACATCTGTAACCGATGGTGTATTGACTTGGCCCATCAGATTTTAGGTCTGGAACAGTGCTGTATAAGTAGCATAACTAATTACCATTTAAATGTAAACATTACTCTGAACAAAGGCTTTATCACGACCCTCTTCTGTTTCACTAACTTTGAAAAATTATTTTTGGCCCCTTCCCCCATAAAGTAGTTTCTCTCTTGAGTACACACACACACACACACACACACTTGCAGTGTGTGACCTCAAGGTTGTGGTGAAGTGACTTTGAGCCTTGTCTAAGCGGGCCTCTTTGAAAGCAGCCATGCCTGCTCACTAAAACAGGCCATGCAGCGCTTATTACCAGTCTTGGAAGGAAGTTTCTTGCATTAGGGATTATGCTCAGACCGAGAGCTTTGACCTTGTCCCCTCCCACTCTCAAAAAGCAGCGATTTCACAAAATGAGCAGGAGGGGGTATGCTGATCAGTAAAAAACTTAAACCTGCTCCTCATGCCATGCGGCATGGCTGGAACCGTGTCTCTCGGTTTTCTTCTCAGCTTCAGAGTATGAACCTAAATACCTTTTTTCTAAAATGAACCCCGGTTTGGGCACGTTTGAGGACCGTGGTACAGAAGTGCATTGTATTGGGACCGGAGTGGAGAAGGAGGGAGTGAGGGAGGAGGAGGAGGAGGAGGGCGCTGGAAAGGCACACAGCTGCACGGCACACAGAAGCCGGTTTCCCAGCCCCGTCGGCAGCGAACAAGGGGCCTCGCTCCAATGGCTCTCCGTCCAGGAGGAAGCTTTTCTGAGGGAAAAAAAGAAAAAAAATGAAACCAAATCAGCGAAACACAGAACGGATCAGGACAGGAACGGATTCTTTCCTTCGCTCTATGGCTGGCTGCTCGAATTTACTACTGTGAGTACAACTCTCCCGCTCAGTCACTCGCTTGGCTAAAGTTGCTTGGATGCAAAGCGCACACACTCACAAAGAGCGGCTTTTTTCCCCTGAGTTGAAAACCCTCACGATGCCTAGTGTGTGTGTGTGTGTGTTCGTATTTTTCCTCTTTTGTTTATTCTTTCTAAACATGCAGGGAGAAGGTGAGACAAGGTCTATACGATCTTTATTCTCTCTGTTGATCATTTTTTACAAAATGGCAGTTTTGTTGAAAAGAGAGCTTTGAGCTGTTTAAATTCCAGCCGCGTTGCCGGCCCTAAAAGTATGCCTCTTGTGTTTGTACATACCAAAAATAAAGAATCCAATCAAATAACGGGTGCTTGTGAATCTGCTCAAGGCCTGCACATCATGCCTTTTTGTGCTTTCTCTGCTGTGTATACCTTTCGAGTATGTTTTCACTGCATTTCACAACTTTGCTGAAATGCGCACATGATTTGAACTTGGCAATGGATGAGGGACTTTTTGGAAACGGGGGCTTTTTTATGAGCGCTTCACTGCTTTGCCTGAGAAGTTGCACAACTAAGTGGTTTCTATGCGCCTGCTGAGAAATGGACACAGGTTTTCGCGCTCTTGATTGGTTGGACTCGGCGGGTAGTTGGTGATTTTCTTCAATTCATACATTGATATGTTCTAAAAGTTCGGTAACTTGGTATGATCTTAAAATAATTTTAAAATCTTGTAGACACAAGACCAATTTTTTATTGATATCAGTGTTATTATTTTCTGTTTACTATTTTTATCTCGATTATGCAGCCAGCATTTTAATATTGTTAAAATATTTTCCTAATGTTTTATTTGTTCATTTTAACCAGGTTTGTAATACTTTCATATTCCAAAATTTTGGAGATCTGAAGTTTAAGATTTTCTTAATTTATATTTATTCATTATGGCATCAGCAATGACGTAGATCTCACTAGAATGACTCCTGCGTTAAAGTGGAACTCCAGGAGAGAACTGAAGCATGAAATTTGTATTTACGTATGTATTTGTATCTTTTTAGATATGAGTTCCAATAATCATCACCTATGATGGTTGTTCCCTGGTTTTTGTTGGTCACTGCCTTCTAAAGCAACTGCACACTCTCTTATCAAAAGTCATTGTGGTTAAGGGGTTTATTTTTGGACTATTCTATTTATCGCTGCTTCTCTTCAAAGCCATAAACCGCTCTGTTCCAGATATTTAAACGAGATTCTCAAAGAAATCATAAATTAATATTTTCTATACGTCTATGTGCATTCAGTCCGAGAGCTTGTCAGGTGGATGTGGGCTCCGCTTCCCCCCTGCAGGCACAACGCAAGGTGCATAGCTCTTCTAACTGCCTCGCAGGCCGTAAATGTGTCGTACTGCCATTTGCAGGGAAAAGACGGAAAACCACAATTAGCCACAGTGTTTTATGAGATGTTAGCTTCCAGGTGCCTGGTGGCACACCGAGGAACTCAAACCCTTGTGTTTTTCCTGGTCTCACATTTCCTCAGAATGACCTCCCGACGGTTTAAAAGCTGATCGTTACTCGGCTTGTGCGCTGCTTGGAAATGTTAAAGAGATCAAAAAAGAAAGAAATCCTACTTAGAAAGAAAGCCTTTTTTTTCTTCCCCCTTTGAATTTGTGCATTTATTATTTAAATGTGTGATTTTTATTTATTTTTTATTCACTGCTTAGGGAAATGATAAGGCAGAAAAGCAAAAATCCAGTTTATAATATGCAGGAGTAGTTTTCTTTAATGCTATATTTGTAATATATTGGGGGTCATTTTCACCAAATACTGTTATTTTACAGTTTTATTTTTGTTTTTAAGATGAAATATTTTTATTGTATCTCTAACTTATTTTTATTATTATTATTATTCCTCACTTACTCACAAATATTTGTTTACTAGTGAACCAATCACAATAAAACCTTTTTTACCTTTTCACAAAGCTGCAGTTTACCTTGCTTCGTGGCAGAAACAGTCTAATAAACTTTCTGCCATTGGCTGTGACATATTGTTAAGGTTTGAGAACCTTTCTGGAACTCTAATAGACTGTTTTGGACTCAATATCACCTCAATGACTCAATATCAATATATCACCACATATTCTTTCAGTGACATTTTTGCCATTTCTTTATTGTTCACCAGCGAGGTACACTTGTGGTGTTTTTTTAATCTGTCTGTCTCACTCTTTCTTTCTCTCACACACACACACACACACACACACACACACACAGGTTTTGTTATCAGTGAAATGGCACTAAGGAGCTTTCTCCCCCCACTCGGTCCCTCACCGGGTGAGCCATAAAAGCGATGATGTCATGTCTGAGATGGAGAGTGTGTGGCCGTTCACAGTGATCCATTTCTTATTTAGTACATTTGAATGACACCGTGCAGAGAGAAAGGGATTCAGAATAGTTCTTAAAGCTTAGGGCACAAGTTCTCCAGTACAGGAAATTATTTCAGTACAGATAATTAGATATAGTCATACCAGTGTGTAAATTAGATAAAGTTAATGACAATGCCCAAAGCCCAGAACTAGGGGTGCTGATTATAACTGTAGAAATTGTGTTTTTGGTTATATGAACATTAGACACACAAATTGTGTTTTTAGTAATTACTATACCAGTTTGTTGAGCAATAAATATATATTTAAATGTTATATTTTCAGTGCAATGCCACCAGACCAAGTGTTAAAGATTATTTATGCTCCTCTGAGATCAGGTTTAAATCCAGAACGTTACCTTTAGATTTTAGTTTCTTAGTTCTCCTACAGCAAACGTTGATTTAATCTGCGGTAAGGAATTAATATAGAACAATTTTGAAGCTTGAAGATTTCAATACGCTATAAAGCAACAAACATAAACTCAAGTTACAAACAAACAAACATAAAAGTAAATCAAAGCCTGTCGGTCAGAAAGAGTCAATTTTGTGAATTAGATTGAATTTTATTATCAAAGTTATTGAGAAGATGATTTCTGAAATGACAGATGCACAGTTTTTATATTAAAGATTTTATTACAGCTACAATTCAGTATTATTTTTTATTTTAACGCGTATTAAACCATGAGTTTTACAGTTTTACAATGATTGCAGCTGTAATAAAAACATGCTAAACAACAGTGAAAATGAAAGGAATTCAATTTTTTGCTATTGTTTTTGCAGTCAGTTTTTTATGACCAGTGATAAATGTGGTATAAAGCTCCAAAAAAGTTTATTTATTTATTTCTTTTTTTCTGATATGTGTCAGGGCAGTGCTGCAGATTGGACACGACTGGCTGCCTAAGCACAGTGGTATTACTTCCTCCTCATTAGTAAGCCCACGGCAGGGGCTTGTTTGAAAGACACGACACTTCTTCTTGTTTCAGCTCTGCAGGACGGGTGTCCTAGTCCACTTCAAATGACCAGGCATCTCTGACATGTCCTTTTGATGGCCTGCCTGCTAGGTAGGGGGCAGCCAGTTTTCATTAGGACGTTATCTTGGGGTTGGGGGAGGTCAATGCGGCGCACAAGGAAATGGGAGTGCACCAGACACAAAAGCCAAACACAAATATTTAGTGTGAGACAATAGCTAAGCACAATGGGCTTAACTTCTACTATTGTTTGCCTATAATTGGACGAGCGGCACAAGGAGAAAGTCATCGGTCGGTGTTGTTAGTGATCCAGGCTTTGGAAGTTGGGTTAACTCTACGGGGAGCTGTAAATTTGTCTCATCACATGGTCGTCACGTTGCTCTCAATTTGGAACTGTAATTTGGGGAGAGTGATATCACCGCACAGAAAGGAGACGGAATGCCGGGTCGGTAAAAGCATGAAATTTTCATCTGCTGTTTTCTTCATTTCGATTAACTCTGTGCAGCTGTTGTATCTCCACTCGCCCACAAGAGACTATAATTCCTTTTTAATCACCAACAGAATCTGTCTGAGAGATGTCCAAATGGTGTTTAGGAAAAAATACATAAATATCCTAAAGTGATCCATTCGATAAGGATCAGTTCTCTTTTACTTTGGCACTGAGGCTGAAATCTTCTATACGAATATACTTTCATAAATTGCTATCTAGTGGCCTAACGTTTCCTGAATTGAATGATTTTTTTTTGCCTTATTCTGTTTATGAAGTGTCCCAGTGTGCAATGTCTTTATTCATATGTTTAGATTAAAGAAAAAAGAAAAGGTTTGATCTGTGTGGCTGAGGAACAAAGCATTCAGGTTACCTGCTGAAACAAGTGCTCACATATTTCCTTACATACACTATATGGACAAAAGTATTGGGACACCTATCTCTTATCCAGGGCTTTTATAAAATGTCATTTTTTGTTCCCTAAAAGTGAAGTGTCCTCCAATTAATGTCAGATGAAGTCAGAGCTCTGTGTTGGAGAGAGTTAAGTTCTTCCATAACTAAACCCACACACCCCTGCCATAATGGTCCATGGCCTTGTGTCGTAAGGCACGGTCATGCTGGAACAGAAAAGGACATTTTTCAAAGTGGTTAACAAAGTTGGAAGCATAAAGTTGCTTTTATAAACCCTGTGGCAATGCGACCGAATGAAACACCTGACTTCAGTGACTAAGTTTTGTGTCCCAATACTTTTGTCTATGATGTGTCAGTTTAAACATCATCTCCAGGATTGTAAAGCACTGTTACTTTTTATTTACTGAATTTAACAGCACAATTTAATGTCTTCTTAAATATTTCAGGGTGTGTTCCTTTTACTGTGCTAAATTGCTTATAAATGGTTTCTCTTGTGTATTAAGTTAATGACTTTCAGAAAAATCAACATAGCATGTCGGAGGATCTCCAGACTTCTACTCGTTTATTTGAAGCATATGTGGGTAAAAGCATGAGCAGAAAAGAGCAGGTTTTGACCCTTTAAGACTGGACACGTCTCTTCTTCGGGTGTGTTTGGGTGCGCGTGTGTGCATGTACGTGTACATAGCTAAAGGGCTCTTGTGAGACAGGTTTAGAGGCAATAAAAGGGGATCTGGCAAGTGGAAACTTAATACCGCCTGCTGCTGCTATTGTGTACATGAAGTCTCCAGCTGCTGGAGATAGCGGCGTGTGAAGTAATGAGTTGTCTGGTTTTTATATTGACCAGTCTGTTGCTGCGGCCATGGAGCCTATTAAATTCGCTATTGAGAGAGAGCCGGATTATGCCGGCAAAATAAATTAAACGGCTGCAATGAATAGATTGATGACGTAAATGAGGGCTTTTACCGCTCAGGCTACCTGCTAATCAGATAAGGACCTCTCGAAGAATTAAATATAGTGACTTCATATCTCAGACGTGTCAGTGTCACAGCTGTTTGTCCCGTGAGGTAGTTTCACACTTAATTTTTTATTTTTTTTTCATAATTCAAAGAATTCTCCAGCATTGGAATTAAAACCCAGGTCCTCATTGGGAGGGTTGGCACAATAGATTAGCATCTCTGTTTACAACCTGCGTGATTCATTTAGCTTAAGCTTGGCCAGAAATTGGGACATATGCCTTGGGACGAGCAGTCAGTGAAGAGGAACCATCTCAAGCTGGAAGCGTCTGTCATTGAACGTGTGTGAGCTGAACTCGGTGCCCCGCCGCTCAGGAATCACAGGGATGGGGGGTCATCAATGCAACTTTCCAGACCTCACCGTAATCGGATCTCCCCTTAATGGTTGTCATGGTCTATCCGAGCCCCCCGGCCCCATCGACAATGAAATGCAGCACATATTGCCTCGACGCAGTTTAAGGTTTCACTTGTCAGCCTCGTCTGGGCCTTTGACTGGGCTCGCAGGCCCCGAGCATGTCTCCAAAATGACAGGCCACTGATGTCATGGTACTATTTTGCGATCCAGTGGCGTGCAGATGTGGCACGTGTTGAGCACAGGGGGTCATAGACATTCTTATTAAAGATACATTACACAACGAAATCTCTCCTGATAGTACTGGGTTTGCTTTGTATTGCTTTACATTTAAAGGCTCTTACAAAAATTGTTGTGACATGTAGAGGGATAAAGATCTTAAGAATATCAGTATGTTAAGTTTAAAGCTCTGTGTGGGTCAGTCAAGGTATTCCACAACATATTTACTTGATTTGTAGACAGAAGCACAGCTATGCTCAAGCAAAAAATTAAAAGGGCCTTCCCCAAACTGTTCCCACCAAGTGCTTGATTATATAAATGTAACAATGGGACTGACTGACACCTGAATACAGTGAATAAAAGGTGTGCCTTAATTCTTTGGTGTATATATAATGTATTTTATTATAACCAAATTATTCTCTAGCATTAAGTGACCATTACAAAACAGTTTCACAGAAATACATGGCTCTAACCATAAACAACGCCTTTATTAAGACCTGAGATTCTTGAGACAGACAGCGTAGAAAGCTTTGAATAAATGAAAAGGGAAACCCACCATCCTCTTAACACCAGAGCGATTTTTAACCAAGCAGGAGCATCTAGCTTTTTACGTTCTAGACCAGTACATAAACTTTTAATAGACTGAATTCCCGTGTGTTCATCATGTGTTCACTGCATTGTTCTTTAGAAGCAGATGACATGAGAAGATGGTTATTTGAGTCCTGGTACATATGGCACAATGAGCCTCCTTTCAGCGGGCGAATGTTGAGGTTTCGTCAGCATTTGCGGTTATAGGCATTATGTCATTTACACACGTGCGCACTTGAGTTTCCAGACATATGAATAACACGGAAGTGGTGTTAGGTGAGCATCCTCTCACCTTCAGTATTTTGATTAGAAGTGACTGCTAGAAATGGAAATAAAAAAAATTGAAATGTCAGCCCACACCTTTCTTACCTTTTTTCAATTTGTGGGGTGAGTTGGATGTCCACTGTGATTTTTACCCCATGTTTTATTCTAAGGGCTGAACGTAAGGACTGGAAATAGATCGGTGTGTTTTCTCTCTTGCTTTTATGATGAGTTGTTATAGGAAACAGCTCTTCAGTGTCATTGATGTCTGTTGTCTCCCACCCCCCCAATCCTAGCTGTTGTCTGTGCGTATGTGCACACACACACACACACACACACGTGTGCGTACGACAAGCTGTTAATCCAACATTGGAATTGACCCCACGGGTGCGCGTTTGCCTGAGCGCTCGGGAGGGGGTGTGTGAAGTCGAGGTTATGTGTGTGTGCACGTGTGTGCATGTACCATTTTGGATGTGCATATGGCAGAGGCAGTTGTGTGGTTTTGGTAAGGGGGGCTTGATGTGTGTGTGTGTGGGGGGGGGGGTGCTGATCTTTTCTGAATACAAAGCTAGGAAGGGTTTTTTTTTCCTTTCTCTTTTTCCAAGCCAGAGTCCCTCTGCATGACTTCCTGGGTGACGGGATCGCACACGTTCACGCCTCGATTTTTTTAAGCATTCATATGCTAATGGTGGGGGCAAAGGAGGAGCAGATTCTCACATAAACTTGATCTGGCCATGAATAGCAGCCTGTTTGGCATGACCCCTGGCCACCCGGGCCCAAGTGTTCGGGAGAAATGAAAAGCAAGCACATTCCAGGGCTTCTCTCTGCTTTCCCTTTCTTTTTCCAAATAGACACCCGGACAAACACACACACACTTTCTCTTTTCAAATACACCTCACATCTTGCTTAAGCCCTCTCTCATGCCAAGTCATTGTTTTTCCCCTGTCTCTTAATCAACTTTTATTGAACGCCCTGCTTGTCTGTTCTTAATTCACCTCTCATTGTTTTTTATGAATGCTCTCATCCATTAGCTTGTCCTTTAATAATAACTCTAACTTCTTTAGCCAGCTTGTTACATAACATTCAACCTTCACAATTTGTCTGCATTCCTCATTCCTCACGCCTAAAATCCCTTTAGATCTGTAGTCTTTTAATACTAATTTTATTACGCTTATCATTTAGATCTGCATTTTTTTTAAACAGTTCAGTGCACGGTAAAAAGAAACATGCTGCTCTCGTCCTAAATGTTTTTTGTTATGCATGCCTCCTTCATAATCTCGCCTCAGGGTGCTGGACTCCTGCCGGCCCATTTGCATGGCTTGCATCGAATGAGATTGGTCCTGGTGGATATAATGCAGGTATTATTCCTGCCCTGCCACATCACATTACTGATTTCTGATTGTGTTAATCAGGAGCACAACAAAAGTTTTTATATAATCTGTGACGTGTGTGCACACACACACACACAAATACTTTTCACTTTTATTTATATATATATATATATATATATATATATATATATATATATATATATATATATATATATATATATATATATATATACACAAATACGTCCTTCTCACCTTTTGCATGTACTGTACAGTGATTAGGTTTGATGTTTGACAAATAGAAGGGAATAACGATTTACGTTTTACTAACATTCCTCTAACTTTTTTGTTCAGTTTTGTTTTTATTCCTAATAAATTATAAATATGTTAATATATTCGTATTATTTCTGACAACACATCAATATGTTCCCGAGGACAATGCTTTTAAAACTCCTTTATTTAAATACTTTTTAAAATAAAGTGAGACAGGTTATATAGACTGTAAAAATTATTATTAATAATAATTAATGGATTATTGGTGGATAGTTTTTTTTTATTGTTTTTGTTTACTTTCCTCCTGACCAAACCTGTTTTCCTGTTAGAACAGTACCAATAAGACTGGGTTATTATCTGTAACTGGAATTGCTGTATGTTATGATCTCCTGTTATGGGCTTTTGAGAAGAAGTAATTGTTACCATATTGTTTGGAAAACCTCACCCCCACCCTCTATCCCACAAAATGATGTTTTGTTGATGTTGTTGAATTTGAGTTAAAACATCCTTCACTGGAAACATTTAAGCATGACATTTCATTCTCAAAATATTTAACGAGAAGTTTCAAATATTCACTAAATTTAGCTTATTGTAAAAAATATATATAAACCATTAAATTTATTTTATTCAAGTCACATATTTGGTTTTTATTTCCCCCAACATGTTACATTCAGTAAATAAATGATGACAGGCAGTAAAATGTGCCAAAGATTCCATTTCTAAAGTCAGTAAAACATGGAGTTCAACCAGAGAGCCAAATATTTAGCAAAAAGACTCTCAATCCCAGTGGGACTCGGGAGGCAGTGTGAGGGCTGAATGCATGTGAATGTTGGTGGGTGGGATGTACAGTAAAATGAGTGGGGGGCGGGTGGCTCTAAGTGGCACAATCATTTATTAAAGCCGTGGTGCTGAATGAGAAGGCAGTCTGACTTACAGCAATGTCTACCTGTGGAAACTCAGCAAGAGCATTTCATTTTCTATTTATATTTTTCTCCATCTCTTTTATAAACCATGATATAAACATATTTAAGTTTGGCAGTAAATGAGGGCATCACAGTGCGTCTGATGTATTATTTTTGTGTCAGGAGATTTTATTTGAAACTGAATAGGCTAAGTTGCTGCTTTCAGTTTAATAGAGCTTTTTTATAAAATGGCTTGATTATCTTTTTTTTTTTTTTTTTTGGCAGTTTTAAACATTAATACATTTCAGAGCTGGATAATTTTGTTACACCAGAAAAGCACAAGCTCCAAAGTAGCTATTGAATCCCTGGACTTTATTACTTATTTTTAAAAATGTTTAAGCTTTTTTTAAGTTTGTAAAGCTTTTAGTGAAAAAAAAAAAAAAAAAAAAAAAAAATTTATTTATATATATATATATATATCATTGAAAATTTGTAATTGTTCTGACAATGATTGAACATATCAACTATAAAGGTGGAAATATTTCAGTTGATTTAATTTTGTTTTATTTTACTTTGTTTTTATTTACACTCAGTTAGATTTTATATTGGCCGATTTTTATTACATCACAGTGTGACTAGGAACCCATTTAAGCACCAAGCTGATTTATTCTGCAATTAGTCAGAAACATGCAGTCTATCCTGCTGTCCAATCTGTGTAAAATGATCCACATTATCAAACGTTTAGAGAAGATGCTACAATATCTGGTGAATCTTATGTTTTTACTGCTGCTTTCTGTTTCTACAGTTTAGAATTTAATTAAAAGCTGTTTGCCATCAGCCTTAAATAAAACCAGGCACAATAATGGTGTAGATTTATTCTGTGGTCATTCAGGATTACTTTAATGGGAATAATGTGATGGATATGTGGAAACTCCAGTTAACGTTTAGCCGTGGCCAGCAGTCACCATCTCTGCAGTGACTGTGCTGCAGCAGGCACGGTGATGCTCGAAACACAGAGTGTTTAAATGTCACTTAAGGCTTCAAATGTGGATTATATGCCCAGATTGAATTTTTCAAATGCAATAAATAGATTAATATGATTTAGTAAAACTTTTGATAATGCTATGTGTTAGTAAACTTTATATATTTTATAGTGTGTAAACGCTCTATATTCTTCAGTGGCATTGCTGCACGAGACACAGTGATGCTTTAAACATGGAGTCTGTCTTCTAGCATGCATTTATTTCTATTTCTATGTGTATTTATTTTGCATGAGCATTTTGTGATGTTGGTCCTGGCAGAAAAAAAAAAGATTTGAACTTGCAATTTTATATGTATGTATGCATATGTACGTGTGTGTGTGTGTGTGTGTGTTTGTGTTTGTTTTATCGTGAAAATTCTTATTGTGGTATTCTTATTACAATACATTATTTCCAAATTTACACAGCTTGGATAACAAAACATATTTTCTTGACTTGTTTGGAGGGGCTTTAATATTTTTCATAGACACTTTTATAATTAAAACTATGAATTTATTTAATGGTGTATTGCAATTTGTGTATTAATTTGCTTATGAGTCATTTCATCTGAGCTCTGGGAATCCTTTTGTAATTGTATTAATATAACAATTCACTTTTCATTTGTGTATATGACTCGATGGAAATGTTCTCTCCCTTGTTCACGGTGAGGTTTGAAAATCAAAGCGGGAGTTTCACTCGGTCATGCTTCGGTGTTGAGCTCTTTAAAAAACGCTCATTTTCTTCTTCCCCCAAACAATGACATTGTCTTCTCACTTCACTGCTCCCCTTTTCCTTCTAGTGCCTTTGAATTTGCTCACTTTCAGCCTAAGTATTCGTCCTCCTCCTGCTCAACCTCCATGGCAACGTGTCAGATGGAGCGCAGAGACACCTCCATCCAAACACACTTTAAATGTTTAATACAAGAACAACAAAAGATAATTGATTACTAGGTTTAAATGTAAATCTTTTATTACTGAAAATGAGGGGTGACATTATAACCAGTTCAGGTTTGTAGAATTAATGATAAATTATAAATTTATTCATTAAAATGTGACTGGGAATGGTGCAGGTTTCGGTAAATTTAAACCTGTTTAGCAATTTGAACTGCATATTTCTAATTAAATCATCAATTACTCTATAATTCATTTATTTAAAAATTATACATATTATTAATAGGATATATATTAGATTAATTTAAACAATACACAATTTAAATTAGAAGAATGATTAGGTCATTTTCGGTTTGACTTAAAAATATATTTATATGGTGACAAAAGTCACAAAGTACAAAAATGCAGATGTGCAAACACAGATGAACAGAATTTTAAAATAATAAAACTTTAAGTGAGGCATTTGTTTTAAAATATTTAGCTTTATTTGTACTTCCATATTGCACCATAATTATTTAAGTCATTTACAGATCCTTATAGACAGCATATTGTAATTTTATAACATGTTAATTTACTATTTACATTTTTCTATATAATTGTAAAGGAAATTATGAAACTTCAACAGCCATATTAATGAATAATGAATGTCTTTTAATAAAGTCACATTTATATCTGGATGTATAAAGAAATTCAAACAATATAAATTTACTCCTGTTTGAATTAGTAAAATGTAATATTTTAATTATTTGCTATCTTTAATTATTTAAAAAATAAAATGAAAATCTTTTCTAAATGCTTAAATTTAGCGAATCTTAAGACGGTCTACTAATTCACATGGTCTTTTTTATTGCAAAGGATGCTATAAGATATAAATTGCAGAAATATGAAAGTCTGTCTGTCGGTGTTTATTTGCATAAAAAATAGCACTCAATATTTTTGGAGTAAGAAAAGGAGCAGGCCACTTGGCCGGTCCTTACCGGAGAAGGGGGTAAAATGCTTGCTAAGCTATCTGTTTCACACATGCACCCACAGAAGGTTCGATATCCATTCGATCGATGAATGAAAAGGCACAATAGCAAAATCAGACAGGGCTCCTTTTCAAATCGGCGTCCCCGACGTCCCCACGCAGTCCGCAGTCTCGTGCCGCAGCCGGAGAGCAAGGGTTACCTTGAGGCTGCTCCGTGGACCGTGCAGCACTAGTCTAGACCAGTGACCTGCACAATGACTCCCTTTTGAAGAGCAGACAAGTTCGGTCAGGATGAAGCGAAATTGAGGCGGGACCTGCTTTTTGAATCAGGGTGCAGCTTGTGGTCACCGGGAGGTAAGAGGAGGCATCTGCTTCCATGGTTACGAGCCAGGGCATAGAGACCTTGCTATTGAGGAAACTCTGGTTCTCATGCTCCCACCAAGGCAATGTCACGCATTTTAAACGGATGAGGACGAGCTGGGACGGCTTCGGCGATCAGCACGGCTGCTTTCGAGAGAGACAAATAAAAACGATAGCACATGGCAGATTTGGGAGAAAGAAAAGAAACGGAGGGAGGAGGTAGAGTGCATCACATGATCTTGTTAAAACCAATTTCTTATTTTAGAGGAAACTATTTCCATGGAGGTAGAGCAGTCTCGATGAGCTTTAGAAATTGTTGCATGGTCATAAGTTTGTGCTTTACTGAAGTTGATTTAAACTTATCTTCAATTTTATTAAGAAGAATTAAAGCCTTAAGTCTTTTTTAAATGATACAGGAATATAAAAATGTTATGTTATTAATTATATTTGTTGCTGCTTCACATTTATGCTGAGATTTTTTTTTGGAGAGGATCAGCTTACCTGCAGTAGTGACTTTTTTATTACAAGTTGAGTGTTTTTGCAAATGACCAGCTATATCCAAACGACGAATAAAATACCTTCGGCTTTCTGGTGGCTTCTGGATGTCGTGTGGATAGGATTTGGGCGGCTGTGACTGTGGGGGAAGTGTTGGAACGTTGAATTTGGTCGTGCAGCTGACGCTTGCCCTCCCAAAGTAAAAATAGAGGGGGACAGATGGCCTTCTTCTAGGAAGGGCTCAGGGCAGTGGATTTGCTCTTAGATCGTGGGAAAATCGTCGGCTGAGTTCACCTGCTCACCCAGCGTCGCTCGGATTAATATGGAGCTGAATCAAACCTCAGTGTAGCAGACGTAAAGCGGACCGAGCCGATCTCACGACGTAGTGTGTCTGCAGTCACGGATTTCTCAGCCTAGTGTTTTGAACAGGAGGATAAAGCAAATGGTTTTAATGAAGCTGAATATGGTTTTTAGATTTTAATTTGTCATTTGTCTTGATCTTGTTGTTGATGTTGTTGCTTTATTTATTTAAAGTAGTGTATTGTAAAATAAAAAAATTAATGTGCCAAATTGCCACACATTCTTTTTTATGTATAGTAAAAACTGTTTTATTTAAAATATGTATATTTAGTATAATGAAGTAACTTCTGTTGTAAAGCAGGTTTTTAACAGCAGGGTTGGTCTGGAATAAAAATAAAACTCCTGACGTTTTGTGCTCTTTCTTAAAAAAAATAAAACCTATAATGTTTTTTTTTTTTTTGAATAAGATTTTATATTAAACATCTTTTTATATTATTATATGGATTAATTAAATATCCCAGTACAAAACCAGTGGTATTTATCTGTATCCTGATTCACGTCAACGTTTAATTTATGTTAAATAAATAGATGTCGAGTACAAAAATTAGTTTTGAGGTTTTTACAGAAGTACTGGCTTCAGTGTCCCAGCAATTTTATTTTAAAGCAAGAAATAATTCCATTTGCCTACTAATTTCTACAAAATAAGCAACAAAATTTTGGGGATTAATATTCAATCATCAAAAAGTCGTAAATATTTAAAAACGCGTAAATCTTGTACCTCCATGGACATCCCCACCAGCTGTAATTATGGTGATCATGGGTAATGAGGCTTAAAAAGACGTCTACTAAATTTGCCTGGTGCCATCGGACTTCAATTTCCTTTCATAAGAAAACAGTAACGCATGAGTTTGAGAGCCAACGCGAGGTTGCTTCGGCGTGCCTCTTTCATATGTGAGAAGAAGATCTTGGCATGGGATCAAGAATTTGTGCCAAAGGGATTTAAGGTGAGGACAGAGAGGACTTTGTTAGCAGAACCACAGGAGGAAACTTGCCTTTGTGTGCTATGTCAAAGTCCTCATGTTTCCTCGACTAGCTGAAAGCATTTGTGTGATGGCTGTTTAAGAGCACCAACGGAGTCAAGAGCACTCCAACAGAACCGCAAGATCAAACACAAACATTAGCATGCCTATACATTGCCGTTTAATGATATAGTACTTGACTTACTGTGTGAAACTGATGTATTTGGGGAAAGTTTGTGAAGCTGCCCTTAAATGACCACGATTTTTAAAGCGATGGGAAGTTATGTTTTACTCTCACAGTTACTGAAGGAACACATTGAAGGAGTTTTTTTTTTTACTTTTGCTGGTGCACCGCTTGTTGCTCCTTTCTTTCTGCAGATGCATTTGAAATATTTTTTTAGGTTTGTTAAATGAACATCAATTCATCATAAATCCTGTATATTGTGCATGTGTAGTGTTCAAGCATCCGTCAGGTGTTCGTGGGGTTATGCGGATGGAAGATTAGGAAGGTCGAAACAGAAGCCTCTTTAAATAAAAACATTTGGTTTTAGTTGTAAAATTAATTGTATTAAGCAGCAAAACCATATTGTGCTTTTTTTGGCTGTGGGCTCATGGATTTTGAAGTTGATGCAAATGTAAGCGTAAGTCAATGAGCATGTTCTGATGAAAAGTCTAATGACTGATGACACCTATGATTACCTGAAGCTATGATAAACTAATATAGCTGCATCTATTTGAACATTGTCCTGTATGTTTGATGTGTGGTTATGTTGTTTAGTATAGAAGTAGTGTTTTTGCTTGAGAAGGTAATTGAACAGAAGTTTTACTGAAGTAAATAAACCCCCCATCTTTTTTTTGAGAGATGCTCAGATTTATTTGCATCAGAATGAAGCCGCCTGGTTTGAATAGGTAACGCTGTAGCAAAGGTTGAGCTCTGAGCAGCCTCTGGGATCGCTTTTATTCAGTGGAGATAAAGGTCTCGTTCGGAGCACGATCAGGACGAGGCACTAATTGGGTTACCGGGCCTCATTAGCTCTCAGTGTGTTTGTTCCTATATAAATATACTCACAGACTTTCCAAGTCAAGGCCTTGCTGACCCATTCACATCATGGGTTATTTTTACAACGATAATTTGCCACGGCTCTCAAGGCTGGCAATCGTTTATCATCGAAAGCAGCCGTGCAATAATTACAGAATTGCTTTGTTTACCCACCATAGGGCACAAAGCCATTCCCATGATGAGCATGCTATACCATATATATAGTTCCCAGACTATTTGACAGCTATCAGAGGCGAGCCTTGTTGCATAGGCTGATGTAGATTTATTTTTTAGTGTGAAGCATGTTGCTAGCATGTAGAAACCAGTCCTGTAACGATACACCAGTCTTCCCAGATTAGATTTAAATATGGAAATTGAGTTAATGTTGTCTATCCACAGAGCATCAATTGAATTGATGGAAGTGCCAACAGTTTGCTTTCTAAGTGTATAAATAACAGGGCCAGAGGCTTTCGTACTTTATTCAAATTAATCAAACAATCGCTTTTAAAAACTGTTTGTTGGGATAAAGATGCTCATCCATTCTGACACTAAATCATTCGCTTAGAAGTTCAGAAGTGAAAACCTCACTGCTGATTCAGTCGCTTCTACTCAGAGAATTGTCACTTAACATTATATACAGCCTCAACCATACGCTAAGAATAATGCAAACCCAAGAAAACAAACAGGGAGGATCAGTTGCAGTGGTGTGTAACCCATTAAAAGTCTTTGTTCCTAACAAAATGGCCCCCCAGGGTGTGTGTCATTTCTTTCAATGGCCTCTTATGTGGGATTTAATGGGTTAACACCAGACAAAAGAAGCTGAGAACATGTAACACAGCAGGGGCGCTGAGTTGGAATGCCATGCAGCCATGATCTCCCCATCAGTGCCTGTTTGCTTTGCTTACATTAATGAGTATTACGCAGGGATCTGGTGGGGGGAACCACGTGCTGGCTTAAAATCCCATCTCACCACATGTGCATGGTTTTAAATCGACCTCAATATTGCTGAAAAGATAATGAAACATAAACTTTCTTGCGGTCGTGTGAATGTCTTTCAGACTGCAATCCCTCTGCAAACATCTCCCAGAGCAGATAGTATCGCTGCTTACAGTTTTGTGGTATTGTTCATTAAAGAAGGACGTTATTAAGAAAACTTCAAATCTGGAAGTGGTTTCTGCTGAGAACTAGCAAAAATTCTGTAATGGATATGGCTTATGTTGCTGGTATGTCAGTAAAATGTCCACAAGGGCTCGTGCTTTGTAATTTCAATCTGGAGTTACGTGAAATGAGGATTGGAGTTATTGTGGCCTGATGTTCTGTTATAAGTCACTTAACCACAGCTTTGGCTTACTGGTGCCATTTTGGGATCAGCAATGTCTTTTCACTTTGGTTTGATCCTTAAACATAACCTAATCATTTTTTGTTTTTTAGAAATGCAGAGCAATTGTGGTAGAATGATGATGATGATGATGATGATGATGATGATGCCGATGCCTTTGTGTTTGGGTCCTTCCTTGGTTCTGGGCTTTCTCCTCAGGCTTTCTTCCCCTTTCTCCAAAAAAGCCACGGTTTGAATTCTTTTTTTCAAAGCTTTTGATTTACGAGGTTTAAGCATGCCGGGCTTTCGTACTTATTTCTTTTTTTCGTTCCACGCAATAAATATAGTTTATGCATTTGGACTTTAAACCAGGGTGTTTAACGTTATGCCTAATATCATTTGGAGGAAAGAAAAACAGACTGTATTTTATCTAAAGGATCTTCATTTATATGAACATGATTTGCACCATTTTTGAAATATTTTTCCTATCCTGAGGTCAGCTGTATAAAAAGGACATTTTTAATGAGCGCGGGTTTTATTAGGGATTTCCAATTATTTATACCGATGACATTAATTTGTTTGTGCTTGGTTTGTTGATGTACAGTTGTTTTGATTTCATGGATTTTACAGAGAAATACACTAAGTGTTAAAACTCGTATTTATTAAATTCAGTCCTATAACTACAGTATAAAATCAAGCACAGATTCATAAACAAATGTCTGCTTCAAACATTATGGGAACTGTTCCATAAAACACGGTTTGGTGAGGTTTTTTGTGTGGAAGAACCCGACTGGCCTTCACATAGTCCTGACTTTAACCCCCGACACCTTTGAACTTGAAGGATGATTGGTAGTCAGCCACTGAGAGTCTGTCTCACTGTTCTTCAGGATAAATAGACAAGAATTCCCAAACACACTTCCGATAAGCGTGGAAGCTTATTTTGTCTTTACATTAAAACACTAACTTACATGTGGATCAGGCACATGCATGTTGGAACACCTATAGCTCTTTTAAAATGTTGGATGTTATAAAAACTTTCATAGGTGTAATGTGTCGGTGTTTCAATATTTTTGTCCTATAGTGTGTTTTAGAATGTGCAATGTTGGTTTAACTTCTTAATTTACGTTATTTGCATCTGTTTTGTCTAAAGCAGTGATGTCACAGATGTAATCCTGTGGTTTGATTGTTCGGTAATTACTGTTTTGTCAGGTAAGACTTAATTTGTGCTTTCTATTGGTTGGAGGACTTAATGCACTTGCTGAAAGTTTGTGTATAGCCTTCAGAACGATTAAAATGGTCCCGCTCAATGACGACAGTACTCTCTGGCTCAACTTAATGCTCTTTATATTGATCCTCTGAATATATTGTTTTATGAAGTCATATGAAAGGGAAGCTTTTACTTTGGACGTGTAGAATTCATAATTCATCGATCGGCTTTGTAATGTTGCGCATGTTTGGCAGGAATGAATGCGCAGGTAATCAATGAATCCTTTTTGAGGAACTGATTAAACCTGGAGTTTTAATTAAATGCCTTTTTATATTCCCGACCCTGCAAAAAAAAAAAAAAAAAAAAAAAAAAAAAAAAAAAAGACTCAAAGTCATCGCTCATTTAATTGAACGTGACTCCGAAGACAAATCGGGTTCACCTCAAAGAGATGCCTTTTTTTTCAAAGTCATTATTAATTAAATTAATGCTACTCCTGCTGTGACATTGTTATCAGGACCGTCTCCAATTTAACAGACTGATGTCTCGCGACAAATCCTGGATGTCAGTCGTGGAATTCTGGGTCAAACTTATAATTATTTATTTTTTTGTCATCTAGTGATTTGAACCCTAAAACTGCCTAGCAACATTGTAGAGAAAGACTTCTTCTTTTTCATATGAATATTAAAAAGCAACCCGAGCGTCAGTCCTTTCCTCCGCTTGCATATTATTGACTTGCGACATCTTTTGTTGCTTTCCAAATGCTTTTAACAGCAATTTGGACAACTTAGTAGCCACACTCCTATTGGCCATGTGTTTTCAGTATGTTCTTCACACCAGCCCTCTCCTTCCCGTTTTCCTTGTCAACAGCCTAGTTTCTGTGCTTGTCCCCGCCCACGGGAGCTAGCCGCAGCCAATGAAGTCTGTTGAAAAAGTGCGTGTTTGGTCTGGGCCCGCACTGGTGAATTGATTGGCAGTCGGGTCAAACAAAGTCATTTTCTTGGCTCGTTGCCTGGCAAAACCTCTGCAAGCATTTAAGAAAAGGTAGAAGGCTTGGCCTGTTTCCATTGGGAAACCAAAGATCTCTCTTTTTTTTTTTTTTTTTTTTTCCTCAGGACCTTGCCCTCCACCTTCCTTTATTTTCCCTCCGCCGAGCTTTAACCCCTGAAAATTAGGGCGCTGGCGGAGCTGAATATGCAAGGCTGCTTGATATTATTTCTTTAACAGAGCCTCTGAAAATGCAATTGCATTTTTCTGAATAATGACTTTGTGTTGTTGTTTTATGAATAGACCAGTTTTAAACCTCCGTGGTTGTGTGTATGTCTCTTTCCGTGTGAATATCATTCTTTTTCGGTGAAAGTTCATCTGTGCGTACAGCCGAAGAGGCTATCAACATGCTGAACTGTCTGATTTAACCTGTAAGACGTTCAAACATTGCCAGAGGCAACATTAAATTAGTGGAGATGAAGCCTCACTGCAAATCTGTTTGGCATTGAGACAGAAATAACAGTTCCTCCCTTATGAGCCCCCAGAACAAGATACTGATATAACGTTTCTCTAGAGCTTATAGCCAGTGATGGAGGATCTCGCTAAAGATTAAAAAGCGTGTACAAATAATGCTTTTAAATGTGATTTCCATTATACGTGATTTGGTTAGGGCTCACCGAATGCTCGCATTTTGCCGCAGCACTGCAGGATACATTACCGCATGGATGTTTGTGCATGGTATGATGGTAAATATGGCAAATGAAAAAAAAATCGGCATCGTAATCTATCAAACCCGTCAACATCATTTGTTCGTGACAAGAAATAAGCACAGTTTAATAAAGGCTGCGCATGTGGAGTGTTTTTCTCCCCCGTATTGTGTGCACAGTGCACTTGGTTTGTCCCAACAGCAGCACTGCGTTATAGCTGCTTCACATTACAGCGACGTCTGTTCTGATATTCCCCCCTGTCTGGTTTATAATGGTCCATCCCGTCCCATGGGAAAACCTTTTCGCCTGTCCCTGCTGAACTTTGACCTCTGACTTATATGTCTCCAAATATTAAATCGTCCTTTTTCAGAACACTGGGGAGGAAGGACATGAGTACAAAGACTGATGATTTAGATGCACGGATGACACAATAAGTCTTTTTTTTTTGCCACAAATGAGAACTCGGACCTCTTTTCTGTGTTTTTAATTGTATTGAGAGTTAAACTGACTGATGGCTGAGATGCTAAATAAACCTGGTCATCCGTTTTTCATGTTATTTATACTAGATATTTCCGATATTTATATTTTCAAATTGTCTTTGGCTGATCCTATTAATATTCAGGAAAAGCCCTGTGTAGTCTTTTTTTTTCGATAACCAAATGTTATTTTGTCTTTACATTAAAACACTAACTTACATGTGGATCAGGCGCATGCATGTTGGAACACCTATAGCTCTGTGGGTTACCAGACACCGCATTCTAAAGCAGATTGCTTCAGTTTCTACCTCAGCAGGTTCATATAACAAGCCTCACACTATGACCAAGGTTTTCAGCACTTAAGGATTAAGGAAAATGTAAGCAATAGGATGCCACAGTACTATAGGATGCCTGCAACTCCATAATATAACACCTTGGGACATTCTTTGTTGGTAATTAATTTAGTATAATCATATACTTTGTCAGAACAGTTTGGGGAAGGTCTAATGTGGTTCCAAAATAACCGTGCCACAGTTCCACAAAGCAGGGTTTAGAAAGACATGACTGGTTGAATCATGGTCTATAAAGGCATGACTGGATGAGCCCTTGTCACAGCCCCATTGTAAATCTTTGGAATGAGCTTGTTTTCCAACATCAATGTCTAATTCTCTTTCTGGCGAATGGGTGAAATTTCCACAGACTCACAGCAAAAGTCTCCCAAAGAGGGTAACCAACCTAGAATGCAATGTCATTAAAGCTCTTATAAGTGTAAGGTTTAGGTGTCCCACTTTTTTCCATATAGTTTTTGTACATTTTGTTTCTAAGCTTTGCTTCTAAACTAATTAATTGATTGATTTTGTCCTTAATAAAAATTGATGTCGTCCCATAGCTCTTAAAACACCAAGGCTGGCAAACATCCCAAACTTTTACGAATAATTCTGAACCTGTGAGTGGAAAACATTGTAGAAAATGTGGTTTTGGTGCCTGAATTAGTTTCTGCTTTCTGGCAGATGGCCCTGAGTGAGTCATGGGACCTGTCATATGGCTGAGTTATCAGGATGAACCGCTTGACTTCAGCATGTCAAAGAGAAGAGCATTGTGGCCAATCAGGGAACATGATGGAAAACTTTCAATCCCTCATGTGATCAATCAGACCACAGGAGAGGAGCAGTGTTAAGGGTTGATCTTCACATGCCTGTGCATTTAGGCCCTTATACATTCAAACCCACTGCTTAAAGGTTCCACAGAAAGAACTCCACTTGTCTTTTTTATTACTTTGTCTTACCACCATTTTGACCACTTGCTTGTAGATTTCCCACTCTGTTCTTACTGACAAAAAATGAAAGATGTATTTAGGGCAAAATATGTTCAGTCCATTCTATTACAATAAAAATAGAATAATTGCCATGGTGATGTGAGCAACTTTATAGATGTCATATTAAGCTCAGAACTAAGGTTCTGCCATTTATTTCCTTTATTTTGTAATTATAATAACATTTAAATGTAACAAAGTTTAAATCAATTGTCCTGAATGACTTTTAGGGACCCAGCGATAGAATGGCGCCCTGTCCTGGGAGTATCATGCCCCTGGATGGGCATGGGGAACCACCCCCGACCCTATTAGAGGATAAAGCGGAAGATAATGAATGGATGGATGGATGGATGGACTTTTAGGGATGTGTGGTATCACTCATAGATCAGACACAGTGGTGCTGCAGGAGTTTTTAAAACACCTCAGTGTCACTGTTGGATTTTAAATTGTCCAGCATCCTTAAGGCAGTGTCTTGTGAACCCGATAAATGATTTGAAAATGAATGATGAGCTGCTGTCTCTGATTTATCATCCACATGAGCTAATTATGTAGATGTGTTTAATTAAGTTTACATGATTGGACCCCATCTTTAAGAGCTGGAGCATCACTACTGATCTTACCAGCAAAACACACTACCACTATGTCAGTGTCACTTCAGTGCTAAGAATCATGTATAACACATTTAGTATCTGAGTAGTTGGGGTCATGATACTTAAAAATCCAAATAAAAGATGGTTACAATGCATGTAAAAAACAAAATAGATGGACTATGGGTTGATTGTAGAACCTCAGAGTGCATCTATATGTTAATAGGAGCAACATGACACACTGTTGGGACTTAGTTTTTAGCATTTAGTTTTAAAGTAATAAGTTAAAGTTAGGGCGGCACAGTGGCTTAGTGGTTAACATGTTTGCCTCTCAGCACTAGGGATTCTCGGTTTGAATCCCAATCTGGGTGGAGTTTCCATGTTCTCCTCGTGTCTGCGTGGGTTTCCTCCAGTTTCTCTGGTTTCCTCCCACAGTCCAAAAACATGGATCAAGGTCAGTTGGATTCTCCAAAATTGCCCCATATAGAGTGTGTTTGTGTGAGTAAGTGAGTGAGTGTGTGTTCAGTGATAGATTGGCACCCTGTCCTGGGTGTATCTGCCCAGCGCCCAAAATGTTCTCCCCCGGATGGGCATGGGGAACCCCACCACGACCCTAGTAGAGGACAAAGCGGAAGATAATTGCTGGATGGATGGAAGTTAAAGTTATGGTGAGGTTAAGGTTAATCGTAGGGTAGCAGTATTTATGGTTAAATTTTGGCTTTCTATAAAATCAAAGGAGGTTTATATAATGTCCCCACAATGCATAAATACAAATGTTTGTGTGTAGGCTTTCAGAAAATGCCTTTTTCGAAGGGTACTTATCTAAATTTCCAACAGCATTTATGTTTGTGGTCAGCTAAAGTATTTCTGCTTTTTTTTTCCTTGAGTTAATATCTTATAATGGATTCACTTGCCATGTAAAAGCATCCACCGAATGATTGCCTCTTCAGTTATTCTTAAACTTGTACGTGGGGACAAAATGCACTTGCATCAAGTTCCATACAGGTTTATTGAGTGTTTTTGTTCTCGGCTCTAACCACAAACCTTTCTCTACCATTAGGTTTGGTTCAGTTATACAAGAATCACATTTGAATCAAACAAGCACAAGTTCACCCTCCGTTTAACAACCATTACGTTAAAATATGCCTTTTTTTGGCCAAAACCGAGGTTTTCAGTTCACTTTATTCCCATGATCCTATATGATGATCTGCAGACAGCGACAGGAAAAGCAAGGAGGGAGGTGTCTATTCAGACGCTATCTGTTGATGCAGGCACAAAGGCAGATGGGGTTCTGGGTAATTGAATCCACATATCGAATTCTGTGGGTTGGATTCCGCAGGGTAGCGGGCTGGCATGTATCTCCCTGTGGAATGTGGGTTCGAAAGCATCACTGCTGATATTTCACTGATCGGTTGGGGAGAAAATGGTCGCAAAATAGTTTATATGCTTGCTGCTGAATGTCAATTTCTGAAAAGACGGCTGGAACTTTTTTTTTTTTCATCACTCTTGTTGGGAAATAAAAAGGCCAGCAGTATTAGCTGCGAATCAGAATCTCTCGAGTGAATGATTAGACTATTTGTCACCAGCAGGGCCGAGTATTAAGTTCAGAACCCGAAGCTTCGGCAAATCAGGAACCTCAGTGTGAACCGGGGAGAAGGTTGGAAGGTATTTAATAGAAAAATTCCAGAAGGCGAGTTTCTGGTTGAAGTCTGTTTCACACTGGCTGAGCATTTTAGAAGGTTTCAAAACCCTGCTTAGTCTCCTGCACGCACACAAACCTGTTTCAGACTCACTCACTCTTCTAGTAATTATTACAGTATGAAAGGAAAGTACAAAGAGGACCAGCATGCATGTCTGTACAATATTTCATGAGCTTCATGCCATGACTAGCACCAAAGGGCGACCAAACCTTTATTTGTAATAGAAGCGTACACCATTAGCATGTAGCTCTCATTCCAACCCAGCAGCACAAATATGAAGTGCAAGCTTTCAGTTATGAAATCTCTTTGAAGGTTAAACTGTTAACGGCTCTTTTCTGATGAATAGGATGTCCAGTGATGAGCGATGGTCGCATTGGGAGCCATTGTGGTTTGCGCTTGTTGCTAAAAATAACTGGGGCCGGTAGTGCATCACAGAAGGCTGTTAGGAGAAACAGACCAACTGCTTTAGGTTTTCAGATCAGTGAGAAGTTTGATTGCAGGATGTTTTGGTGGAACTCAGTGACATGAGGACATCCAGAATGCTCTGCTATTTTTATTGGATTTAGGATGGTCGTGTTTGATCTGAAATGTCACTACTCAAGGTTTAGGAACTAAGGGAGGAAACGGTAGCTCAGTGGTTAGGGCATTGGGCTATCAAGCTGAAGGTTGGGGGTTCAAATCCCAGGTCCACTGAAGTTACCAATGTGAGCCCTTGAGCAAGCCCCTTTAATCCAAGTCGCTTTGGATAAAAGTGTCTGCTAAATGACCAAATGTAATGTAAATGTGACTAAAACTGCATCCCCCAGGAACTAAAAGTTCATCTGTCTATAACGGGGTGTTGGAATATCTTGCTGTAGCAGTGATTCTTTCAAGCTAATTTATAACCAGTCTCAAAGTTCACTCTTTCTTCTTACTCACTACTCACTCTATAGAATTTGCTACATAGTGAACTAACTTAATTAGGAAGTGAGCATCCAACAGTCTTTTTGTAAACTAAATTAAACTGATTTATAAAAATCTAAATTTTCATCCTGCACTTTCTCTAAAAATCTTTTTTTTAAAGGTTAGTGAGATGCCTTTTGCTGCACTGAGCCAGAATCACATTTAAACAAAAGCACACATGGCTCACACACTATATAGTGAACTATACCTGTAATGGCGTCCACATTCATTCAGGTGACATAAATGGAGGCAGTATGCTCATTGCCGATGCATTGCAGCAGCCTTGTAGACCCTCCTGGACTATATAATGTGACATTTAATCAATGTTGTTATTTGATTTACCTTCAAAAGCATAATTATTACAGGTTTTTAATTATTCAAGATTGTCATTTGGCAAATTGGATGATAATTAGCTAATATATATTTCAATAAGCCAATTATATTTCAGTGCCTGGAATAACAATGGAAGAAGGTTGCTAAAGATGTACACTCACAGAGAAGTGAATTATAAACGCTATAACGATTCTGGACCCCTCCTGTTGTAGCCCATCTACTTCAAGGATGGATATTTTTGAACATATTGGGATTTTGCTCACCAATAATGTGTGAAGCAAGTGGTTTAAATAACTCAAGCATCATGTTTAATATGCACATAAATCAATGCTTTAAATCTGGATACATTATAGTTTAAAAATAATTTTTTCAGTGCAGACAGGAAGAAATTTATATTGAAAAATACTGATTTCTTTTTCACTTTCTGATTGGTTCTGCTCAGAACAAAGAAAACAGTGTGACCTGGGTTACCGTACACTTTTTGTTTTATATCTTTTTGCTCTTAATTATTTCACACCACTTTAAAAGACAGTTGTGTGAGAATATCCCATGAGATTTAACACGTATCGAAATACTCAGTCGAGCCCGTCTGGCACCAACAATCATACCAAAGGCAATAGCTTTGAGATCCACATCTGATTGTCCACATTCTGATCTTACCTGCATAAACTTGGTACATTGATTAATTAAGCAATTTAATGAACGAGTGAGTGTGTGTGGGGCAGTGAGCGGGTGTTGGTGTATAAACAGCCCTGAGAGACCTGAATGCCGTGCTTTTATAATCTGTATTCCAGGTGAGTTTATCTCCCAGAATGAACCATTCTGATAGAACTTAGTAAGATGCCAGTAGCGCAGCGTGGAGTCACACTTCTAAGGTAGCGATCCTGCAGTGAGTCACTCATCACACATTCATGAAGCAAGTTAATATTCACCACATAGTCTGGAGGTCGTCCTCATCTGCTACTGCACTCAGACAATGCGTCCAGTTAATAGTGTGTGTGTGTGTGTGTGTGAGGCTGGATCCTGCACAAGCAACAGAGATGCATGAAGATAAAAAAAATGATTACCTCAGAATTCTAATGTAGTTGTTGTTTTAAGACAATTCTGTGTGACTGAACATTGCAGAAGGTTAAAGATGCTTAGGTTGTGCTACGGATTTCGGATTTTATTAAGATCTTCTGGATTCAGACTTTAATATCAAATAATAAATATCAGATCGACTTCGGACTGCGGTTAGCGTGCCAGCTTTTCGTCACCGATGATGGGAGGTCCGCCAGGTGGAGGTTGCCATGACTCCCAACACCACTCCTTTTCCACCCCTCAAGCCCCCCCAACCACCATTTCTTACCCAGGAGGTTGCCGAAATCTTGGTAGGCAGGGCTAAAGGTTTTGGTTTGGACAAAAGATATCTTCAGTCTGTCAGCCGAATTGTTCGCTGGAATGCTATTTCGGCGCAGAAGCAGAGAGCTGTGTGACCTTTCGGCTGAGGTTGTTGTTATGGTGCCAGGACGTGGAGAGGGGGGACTTGAAGCCAGAGTGAAATCATTTTTTTTTCCCCAACGCTGCGAAAATGGCGGACTGCGCAGATTACCTGATTTTCCTAAGGTTTTTGGATTCCGTTTCAGACCTCGAGTTTTGCCGCATGCTTCATATTTCTTGCCTTGATGTCTCTCTAAAGTTATGTTAAAAATGAGATGTGCGGGACGATCCGAATGCCTGAAAGGTGGAAAAGTAATCCAGCGTATTAAACAGTAGATGAATAGGTGTAGTGTTAGAGAACTGGCACTGACAGTGGTATTGTTTAAAAAAAACTTGGCTTCAGCAACATGTGATCACGGTCATGTGATCATCTTTGGGTGGGTCAGCTCTGTGCAGCATTTGTTTTTTGTGGTAGAACCATTTGGCACACGTGCTGCCCTGGTAATTTTTTTGGAGTTTTTAAGAACACCGTGATCATCGTGAGCTGCGTCGTGCCAATGATACGACAAGCCAAGCTCGAACACTGACATGTTGGCGAAGAGCATCGTGGGCACTGACTCCGATAGTCGTGTTTAAATTGTGTATTTATTAATGTAATGTTCATGTGATTTTGTGCAAAATGCATTTCATGGCAACTCTGAGTTTTGGCGTGATGGTAGGGATTACTGTAACCTTCAGTTCGGGGCTAGATTAGCGTAAACACAGGAAGCCAGTGAGCCGACAGCCTCACATAAAATCCAAATATAAAAATTAAACAATCTTAAGCTTTCTTTTCATTAAGAATATAAGAATTAATTGTAATAATAAATCTTTTTTGTGTCTTCTAGATCAAAAAGAAAAGCAACATGAAGGCTTAAAGATGTCGACACACTTTGGTAAGTTTCCTTCATTCAGCCCTGGCATCCTCTAATGCTCAGTAGGTTAAGATATACATAAGGTTTCTTGTTGTTTATTAAAATTTGTGATTTTACAAAATGCCCTGCCAGAGTACAAGCATCACTGGCGTCAGTTTGTGACTCTGATTAAACGTTTAAGCTTTTGTTTCTCTCAAGGAAGATGAACCACTTGTCATAAACCCGTAGATCCGATCTTGTGGCAGATCTGGTAACCCAAGCTCGCCTCTGTGGGTCTCTGTCACTGTGGTACGATCAGCATATCCTCCCCTGCTCAGGTGTATAATGAAGTTTCATGTTAGGATTTGTTACAACCTGTGTCCTGCTTTTCCAGTTAAACACTCACTCAGAATATTACACTAAACCTGTGCATTAGAGTTTTCTCAGATTTAAGACAAACCAGTGAAGCACCTCAGCATGACTTCAATAATAAGATCATGTGGAGTCCATATGTACAAAAATGTAACGTTGGTTTCTATCATTTCAGCTACAACAGCATCCACTCTCCTGGAAAGGTTTTCTACAAGATTTAGATGGTATCTGTGGAAATCCTTTCTAAAGCATTTGTGAGGTCAGACACTGATGATCTGAGGGACTGTAGTCCTCCTAGTCCATCTCAAAAATGTTAAGGTTAAGGTCAAAACTCATTTCTCACCAAACTCATCCAGCCATGTATATACACTTTGATTTGTGCAGAATCTTTTTTTTACTTTTTTGAATGAATAAGAAAACTAAATTTAATAATTAAGAGGTGTTTCCCATATTTTTGTTCATATGGTGTTAATAGTAATGCTGATGATAATGCAAAACAATATAGAAAGTTAGGTGTTCTTTTTGGAGCTTTAAATGATTTCACCAATAGAAAAGTATTCCGGCAACAAGGTGGCTTAGTGGTTAGCACATTCTCCTCTCAGCACTAGGGATTCCCGGTTCGAATCCCCATCTGGGTGGAGTTTCCATGTTCTCCACGTGTCTGCGTGGGTTTCCTCCGGGTTCTCCAGTTTCCTCCCACAGTCCAAAAACATGGAGCAAGTCAATTGAATTCTCCAAATTGCCCCATATAGATTATGTCTGTCCTGGGTCTATCTGCCCAGCGCCTGGATGGGCATGGGGAACCCCACCGCGACCCTAATAGAGGATAAAGCGGGAGATAATGAATGAATGAAAAGTATTCCTCTGTGTGAATACATAGTAGGCAAAACAGAATAGGGCACTTAAAATGAGGGTTTATACTCCATACTCTCTTAATTACAGCAGTGCTAGCCAATCAGGGACATTTATGAGCTCATGTACACTCGGATGTTGTTCGAAAGGAGTTGGGGGCCAGCTCAGAGGAAGTTCTGTTGCTTCCAACAGGGGTGGTAAGGTTTTTTTTTTTTGGAGTGCTATATGCTCTCTCAGTAAGTGCTTAGCACACAAGATGGCGAAACTTCACAGGCTCCTTCACAGCAGATGATTCAAACTGTATGACATATTCTGAGATGTCTTCAAGTTGAGGCTTGTGTGATTTTACATGGTCTCTCAATACTCTGACTGAATATTCATCTAGTGAAAATGTCAAGCGGTAACTCAAGTCATGCAAAAAGCTTCGGGAAATGGTACACTTCCTCTTCGAAATAAAATCCGGCGGTAAGTTTCGTAATGTGTTTCCCATCCAGGATCTCGGCTGCTTGAAGAGAAGAAGCTGTGTGCGTCCAGGTTGAGGTAGTAGGTTGTATGGTTTAGAATTACACCATGGGAGTTAACTGTACAACCTTCTAGCTTTCCTTGGAGCACACTCATGTCATCCTGCAAGGCTGGAGTGGAGACGAGCACATCCCACAATTCTCTTTCTGCGTAACGGTTTGCGTACCGCTTTTTGGTTTTTGTTATTTTTTTGTTATCGCTGCTACAATGGCATTTAAACACCAAGTGGGAACATCTTACTCTCATCTTGCGTGTGATTAGTCTTATAATGAGTTTTCATTTGGAGAAAGCATTGTCCCCCTACCCCCACCCCCTGAGGTTGACATACTCCAGATGTTTCCCATTTGCCCTCGCTTTTACCTCCTTTCTCTTCACATGCTGATTGTACACTGAAACCATTAGGATCTAATAAGCTGCCTAACGCTGTAGTCATGCTATTAGAAAGTACATTAAATCAACACGGTGGCTTGATTTATGTGAGTACAGTGTAAAATGAGGATCATAAATATATATGCAGGGCAGATGTAAGAACACCATGGTCTCGTTAGTGGTTGTGATTTTTTCTTTTTCTCTTTCATTAATGCCCTTTGTGTGCAGCCTTACAGTCTCTTAAACATCATTCATTTTGCTTACGAATAATGTCTGAGCATGTGGTTCTAATATGACACATGAGAAATCAAGTGATTTTATGTTGCGTTAAGTTTAAACATCTTTGATGACCCGATTCATTAATTCCATTTTTTTGCAAGCAGCAACATGGTTTATTTTTATATATAATCACTGAACAATTTATAACGGACATCCCCTTGTGTCCACACACATTGTTCTTTTTTATCAGCTCCATTTACCGTATAACTCATGTTCATGTTATTTTATGGAGCTTGTTTCAACTGGGCATTGTTTCTGTTTTAAATCTGAAACCCCAAAGATCAAACCAGAGTGACTGCGTAAAGGAAAAAATCACTGGGTTTGTTTTTAAAGACAGAAACATTGTGAGGACCAAGGCTCATCCTACTTGAGTTTCCATGCAATGTTAACAGATGGAAAATAATATGAATGTACATATTATGTATCAGGGGGCACGGTGGCTTAGTGGTTAGCACGTCTCAGTGTTGGAGATCCAGGGCCAAGTCCCAATCTGGGTTTAGTTTCTATGTTCTCCCTGTGTCCATGGGTTTCCTCCTTATTCTCTAGTTTCCTGCCACAATCTATGATTTGAGGTGAATGCAAGGTGTATTGGCTATGTTGTGTGCCCCCATATAGTGTGTGTGTCCCCAGTGATGGACTGTTATTTTGGTGGTGGATGATTCTCAGCA
Organism: Corydoras sp. C115; assembly: GCA_019802505.1. Lineage (NCBI taxonomy): Eukaryota > Metazoa > Chordata > Actinopteri > Siluriformes > Callichthyidae > Corydoras > Corydoras sp. C115. The sequence goes on along the minus strand of JAFMOC010000060.1, from coordinate 2,277,364 downwards.
TTGCATACTTTTTACCCATTACTGAGATTATTATTTCACTAATATTATGATTACTAACATATGCACAATAGGGTTAGCCTTTATGTAGCTATAGTAGTATTATGACACTTGAACACTAATAATTCTGAGGAATAAAAGTAGCAGGTTATATATTTAAGGGTTTTCCAAACTTCTCATTTTGCCTGAGCTTAGAGCTAGAGTGCCATATATGGTTCTAGCGTAGACTGCAGAATGACACTAAACATCGGTGGTCTGGCTCAATCAGATCGCACATTGTCAGAAATCAAAATCAACATGAGCATTTATGGAACAAATATACCCCACATTGAACCTTAAAGTCATCGTAAATACCTTTTGCACCCTTTTTAAGCAGTAACAAGCTTCATGTACCTGAAAGTACAAGAATGCATTTTCTATTACACAGAGGAACTAACATTTCTCCTCAATATGCTCAGAAAGTTTGCAAGCACTCAAAGCATTTAGCGGTTTAATACAAAGTGACAGTGGAATTCACATTAGGGTTTCCTTTAGTTAATTAACTTATCCCCTTCTCCAGGGGGAGCCCACACTCAATTAGTGGTATTTGGCAGGGTTGCATATTTTTCCTTGGACATTTAATCCGGTGCGGTGCAAAGTATATGTACAGTACACTGTAATATAATATCGCTCCTACAACATAAACACGCAGGCTGAACCGAGTGACCTGGAGCAGCCGAAACTCATTATGCTTTGCTCTGCCTTTAGTACATCGTTCCCTCGTTTTAGTTCCTTTTAAGGCATTGGATGCTTTATGTCTAGTTTGAGAAGCTTTTGGCTCAATTTTCAACAGCTACTTTTGTTTACTAAGAATCGTTAGGAGTGGTGTCTTTTCTATATGACAGGTTATATAATACATAGAGCGTATACTGACAGGGTTCTGTCTTCTTGTACGTTCCGACAGGCAGCAGTGGCTTTGTGGCTAAGGTGCAGGTCAGCAGACCAGAATGTTGATGGTTCCCACTCCCGCACCAATGGCGGAAAGTAAGTACCCGACAACTTTTAGGTTTTTAATCGGAGTATGACTGTTTGATTCTTGAACTTCAGCAGGGAATATAATATTTTCTACACCTCTACATTTATTTACCAGCTTTTACACAATGGCCTAAATAACAAGGCTTTAAAAAACAACATTTTCAAAGAGTAAAGAGTTAGTCGTATCTAATGGTTTTCGTCTCTGACATCCGTACAAAACACATTGTCCTTTTCATTCATTCATTATCTTCCGCTTTATCCTATATTAGGGTTGCTGGGGGGGGGTTCCCCATGCCCATCCAGGGGGGGAACGTTTTGGGCGCTGGGCAGATACACCCAGGACAGGGCGCCAATCTATCGCTGGGCACACATTCACACACACATAAACACTCAATATGGGGCAATTTGGAGAACTCAATTGACTTGATCCATGTTTTTGGACTGTGGAAGGAAACCGGAGAACCCGGAGGAAACCCACGTGGACACGGGGGGAACATGGAAACTCCACCCAGATGGGGATTCGAACCGGGAATCCCTAGCACTGAGAGGCGAACGTGCTAACCACTAAGCCACCGTGCTGCCATACATTGTCCTATTTAATATATTAATAAGTTGTACTTAAATAAAACGTTGCGGCGGCACGGTGGCTTAGTGGTTTACATGTTCTCCTCTCAGCGCAAGGGATTTCCGGTTCGAATCCCCATCTGGGTGGAGCTTCCATGTTCTCCCCGTGTCCGCGTGGGTTTCCTCTGGGTTCTCCGGTTTCCTCCCACAGTCCAAAAATATGGATCAAGTTAATTGAGTTCTCCAAATTGCCTCATGTAGAGTGTGTTTGTGTGAGTGAGTGTGTGCCCAGCGATAAATTGGCACCCTGTCCTGGGTGTATCTGCCCAGCGCCCGAAACCTTCTCCCCTGGATGGACATGGGGAACATCCCCGCCACCCCAATATAGGATAAAGCGGAAAGATTAATGAATGAATGAATAAATAAATAAAACGTTAAATTAAGTGGTTAAAATAAGCTCCACCTCCAGCAGCTATAACAATAATATGCTTAATATTTAGTATTAATCTAATGATTTTATACAATATTAATTTCTGCATGCTTTTATTTTGTTTTTTGTGGAAGTCAAGAACTTGCTAACAGATTTTTATTTTTTTAATATTATTTGTTACTGGCATTGAAAATAAGCTAAAATCAGTTCAGGATTAATTACCAACCAAACGCAAGGAACTCCAAAACAGCTGTACTTTTGTATTCATGATGGGTAATTATCCGTGTCGGGAAACATTGGAATGAACCTTGCAGATATATATCTGAACATGTTTCCTTCAAGAACCATTTAAAAACGACTCTTAGCTGTCTAAGTTTAATTTTAGTTATCTGAAACACAACGGCTTTTATGTCTGTAAAAATCATTTCCTTGCTCTCAGACGTTTAGAATAATATACATTATAGCCGTATGTAGCTATTTTGTGGTTGCTGGATTTTGCATTATAACTCAATTTAGAATTAAGGAAAGGTTCCTTAAAGTAAAGGATATAAATAAATGTTCCACCATTGCACAGTTCTGCCAGTCTGCAGGTGTTTGAGTAAGATGTTCATCCCCAGAGTTGCTTGGCTTTATATAATATACATCACTGTAAATTATTATCTGCTCTTTGCAAGATTGCTTTTCTAGCAGTTCTGGTGCTTTTACTACCAACTTTAAAGTCTCACTACTGTCCTGTCGTGTAGCATGCTGCTTGGGCAAGTGGCAAAAGTGACCACTGTAGTGTATTGTGTTACACACGGACATGTCAAAGGCTTCACTGATTCACATGAGAGCACAATAAATAAGAGTGGACAGCAGCATGTCTACTGCACCGGCTCTAAAAAACAGGAAAAATGTGGCAATGCAAGCATGCAAAAGGTCAACAGTGTAGAAAACAAATCTCTGTTAGTCATCATAGTGACTTCTGATGTTTACTAGGCCATCATTGTGAATAGGAATATGTTCTTAATGAAATTCTCGGATGAATTAGAGGTTAAATAAATAAACATGCCTTATCTTATCACCACGTGTTATTAAATTATCATGACATGGCTGTTTAAGATGAACCGGTGCCAAGTCAACAACAAACTATCTTATATCTCCAATCCTGTGTTTGCACAGGCCCAGTCAAGGCTCGCCTTCCCGTAGCAGGCCTTGACACAGGCCAACGCTTCACCCAGTACTCTAAAACGCTAATGATTGTGGTGATTTACACCCCCCCCCCCCCCCCCCGACTTAAAGAGCATCTAGAAATGTAAAGTTCAAACTGTACCATATGAGAATGGTCTCAGTGTTTATGGTCTCTGTGGTTCATTGCCTTCCTGATATACAGCCGTGCATTACAGTAGAAGGTGCTGTAAAGCTATAACATGCACTCAGGCATAAAGATTGACTTGTCCTGAACCTGCATTCCTGCTGCCGCCCAAGCCTCCATGGGACACAGCCGCTGCCTCGGCAGAATAAGGACACCGGGTGCCTTTGGCCCTGTGCCACTGCTTGTGAGGCACATTCATATGCCCTAGAAGAGGGCAAAAATCTGAAGAGTCTCTAAAATTGTATGGCATTTCAGTGACAGAGCTGAGACAAAGCAACCTTTGATGTTCGCCGAATTGATTAACTGTAAGTCATCAATCAGTGTGTGATAAATTCTAAATTAAGAGTTTAAACTTAGGTGTCTGAAATATGTTTATCCATCATGCATGGGATATGAGGACAGAGAAAGCTTCTGTAATAACTGATGTGCCTGAGTGGAGTATAGATTATATTATAGATCCATTCTGAAGGTCTGGGTATACATGTGGACTGAACGGAATTGCTATCATTTTTATAGATTCCTTTGTTTAAGTAAAGACTAAGAAAGTTTATTATATAGTCTATGTTTGGAATAGATCACCGAAGTTGTGCGTCATTCTGTGGTCCTCGTTGTGCCCATATTTGGCATTTGGGGTGTAAGCGTGATTTTAAATACTAAAAATTAATAAGATTTTTTTTTTCAAATGCATCAATTCTGTCTTGTGCTAAATAAATATGTCCAGACCCAAAGCATTTATCTATAAAATTATTTAACCCTACTGACTTTGACCTTGACATGATCGTTGGTGCCTGATGAGCTGGTTTGAATATTGGTATGAAAATAGCTGGTTTTGTAAAGTTGCTGTTATGCTGTTCTCGTCAACTTGGAATTATATAATAATAATAATAATAATAATAATAATGCCAACATAAGTAATTATGTGCTATTAATGCTTTAGTTTATTCATTCATTTATTATCTCCCGCTTTATTCTCTATTAGGGCCGCGTTCCCCATGCCCATCCAGGGGAGAACGTTTCGGGCGCTGGGCAGATAGACCCAGGACAGGGCGCCAATCCATCACTGGGCACACACTCACTCACACAGACACACTGTATATGGGGCAATTTGGAGAGAATTCAATTGACTTGATCCATGTTTTTGTACTGTGGGAGGAAACCGGAGAACCCGGAGGAAACCCACGCGGACACTGGGAGAACATGGAAACTCCACCCAGATGGGGATTCGAACCGGGAATCCCTAGCGCTGAGAGGCGAACGTGCTAACCACTAGGCCACCGTGCCGCCCTGCTTTAGTTTAATTAAGTTTTAATTCTAAATTCTAATTTTAAAATCTAATTTTGTGCTTTAGGTGGCTCTTTATTTCTACATTGTGTATTTTATCTCCACCTACAAAACTGACTTTGTAGTTTTACAATTACAGACTATTTCCGTACTTACTTTCTTATTCATCTTTACATTGTTTTAATAATCGGGACCCCTACAGGAACACGAGAGCATGATGGGTGATTGATGATTCTCAGCTTTGCAGTGACATTGATGCGGTGGTAATGTGTTACTGTGTGAATGGCACAAATGGATCAGACGCAGCAGTGCTGCCGCATTTCACCCACTTCACGAGCTTTAAAACATTCATCTGAAAAGTTTTTCCAGTCTCTTCATGAAATTCAATGTTGAACTTTTTACTTGAGTTGTCACTTTAGAAGATGTCGGTCTTTAGCAGACGTTTTACTGTTTGTAAATTTAACAACGGCTCCTCGAGATGTCTGGACAGAAAGAGCGACCCTCTGTTTTTGCAGAAGTATGTTTTAAGAAGTTTTCTCCTCACCCCTGAACCTCGATGGTTCCTCCAGATGTAGCAGAGCAAAGCGTGTCAAATATCCTGCTGCCTCAGCAGAATCAGCTCCAGCTGGCAAAACCAGCCAAGCTGCAACTCATTGCTTACAGCTGGGTTTCCATTTGTGTGATAGCTGGACAAATAAATTCTAGAATTAGATGGGCAGGAAGGACATGTTTGTTTCATTGTCATTGGCCCCCTTGAATCCATTTGTGCAACATTTTCCTAAAAGGCCTCCTGAAACCGGGAAAGGCTCCCAGATTATTAGAAGGTACATATAAGTACACAAAGATGACAACCATGTTTTATCATCTCATCTTGATATAGCACAATATTCCTAAAACTCATTCAAGATACTAAAAATATTATTGGGTAGTCCCATATATTTTTCAATTGTCTGATAATAACATTGAGTTAAAATATGAAACATGCAATGCCAAGTTAAGCCTAACCAGTCCACATGAGATGAGAGGATGGATCATTTATGATTTAGGGAAAAGTTCCTGTAGCACATTACCATGGTGGATTCTTGCTTGAGTGTTAAAGAGCACCCTGGCAAAGTTGGTCACTTTTAATGAGTGGGAGGCTGGATAGGGACTTTTACAGTGATTGAGCATCCTCTACTGGCTATAAAGAGCTAGCTCCAAGACGGGGGGGATGCAGGACACCCATGTCTAAACAACCCTACCAATGAACTGGTTAAACATAGTGGTCAGCACTGCAGGTGCGAAGGAGGTTATATGGCAGTAATGGCTTCCGGGTGGTATTTAGCTTTTTGTGTTTTTTTGTGTTCTTCTTGCTGATTGGACGCCAATACTATTTGTAATAAACCTTTATGCTGTGCAGTTATTACTCATATAGTAGTAACAACATCAGAACATTTCTCTAGCATCTAATCAGAATCATACTGTGAGAGACCAAAATGGGACCACATTTTCCACATATGGCAAGAAAGCAACTCCTAATGAGTGTTTGCTGTAATGGCCAGTCGATTGTTGGAGAACAGTGATTGTCCATTGCTCAGTCTGCCATTGAATTCGCAAAGGATATTTTTGTTTAATCGAATGCAGTGTGACAGGCAGAAGTCTTATGAGATCCCTGTAATAGCACAAGGTCAAGATTGTTTCAACTGTCTATAAAGTAAAACTGATAACAAACAAAGTACATTTTGTCCCTTAATGACTGTCACTCCCTTCACACTTCCACTAAAACGTACATCGTGATTTATATCAGTCAGCATCTTAACTATTTTCAATACATGCATAGATTTCTGTTTGGCACATGGTGTTAGCCACACATTCTCGAGTGTAATTGATTGCTATTCAATGTGTGTGTATAATTGAACACCCAGCCTGCTGCCCTTCACCCACCCTGGACCAGGACATCAATGAACATGACCTCACCACTCTGGCTCTTGAGGAGTCTAGACCATGTGAGAGCGAGCACTCTGTCACACTGATGGCATAAGGTTTGGGTAGAGCACTCAGTGACCCATGCTACTGTTTTTTCAAAAACAAAGCAGAAAAAAATGACCAGCCGTAGAATTATATGGCAAAAAAAAGAGCAGAAGTGATGTGACGGAGATGTCATTGATCTGTCTGGAATCCTGACTGGCCTTGATGCGTAAGGTACTTTCTCCCATCAATAAACCTGCGCCCTTTGACCCCTTGTCCAGATCAATGGGATTGATTAGTGGCAGCAGACTGGACTGTCATTTATAGGGACGAGACATGATGGTCATTAGTGTGTGTATGTGTGTGTGAGACATCACAGAACATAACCTCTTATTTTACTGGCTATAATGACTGCCCTGCTTGTCCAGTGGTTGTGGCCTATGAGGTTGCTCAATCCTATTTTTATGTTTTTAATGCTGCTGCTAAGCTTCTGTATCAGGTTTATTTATGTAGTCAGGAGGTTTAAATGCACTGTAATGACAGTTTATTGCCTGCAATTATTTATTCAGCTTAATGGTTTTTATTGAATTAGTTTACACATGTAATTAAAAAGCCACAATCAATTTGATGCTCCATTGTATTATTAATGTAGCTTTAAGATGAGAATGAATGTTTGAACCGAGTGCAACATGGCTGCAATGGTGCATTACAGCTTTCGGATCCTTGATCTGATTCTTGAATAGATGTTGCATATGACTCTCTACACCTACACAATATAACTACAAAAGGTTTTTTTCAACATTCCATTGTTAGTTAGTCTTCTTTTGCAGCAGTAACAGCCTTCACTCTTTTTTTGCCAATTTATCCAGATCTGAACATCTGTAAGGTCAGATGTTGATGGTGGGTGAAAGGACATTATTCATAATCTCTGTTTAAGTTTAATCCAAAGGGCTCTGATATCTTTTTCCATGCAAGATCTTCTATATCTGATTTATCAAGCAAAGCTGTATGGGTTTCGCTTTGTGCTTTGTGCATTGTCATGCTGGTACAGAAAAAATGTTTATCCCAAACTGTCACAATGAAAAAAAATAAAGCTCAGTGCTTGGTTTTATACAACAGGGCCGGCATTACGGTCATTAAATTTAATGATTAAGAGGTATATAGGCGAAATAATCTATGACAAATAGTAAATATTTGTATGAATTAAACATTTGTGTATTTCATCATCTGTCGTGTCTTAGGACTCTGCTTCGCAGTGATATATGTACAGTAACACTCACCGTCTCGTGGCATATTGCTTGATTATATGTTCTGCCGAAGCCAAGGTGGGATATCCAGGGTAATCATTTCCAGCACGACGTTTTCCAAAGCACATCTGAGATATCCTTATTATATCTATCACACTGACCTTTATCACACAATAACAAAAAGGTGAATGTTGAAATGTTAGACTGATTGATCATTTCTGCGGTGACACTCCATCGAAACGCTGTCTGTGGCGGCGATGTGTTTTTTGGCCTTGTGTGATATAGTGATGCGTAAATGAAGCGTCTACACATGCAGTAGTTGCTGTAGACAGGCTGCAAGACTCCGTATGCCTTGGAACCATCTGTAACTTGTTGTTTTCATTACTGAAAAGAATCATTCTTATTACAAACAAGCGATGATGGTGATTTTGCATGAGCCCTGGGCTCTTTGCAGTGATTAAGTAATCCTAATAGTTTTCATTCATGGTAAATGATTCCTTTACAAAGAAGAGCACTGCTGACGCCTGAGGATTTTTGAACTCACCGACAGCAAATGGGGGAAACAAAAAGTGAAGCCACTTTTACAAAACACATTCTTCTGTTGTGTGCAAATGCTTTGGCTTAAATACAGATCTGGCATAATTTTGGGAGCACAGCACAGAATTTGTTTTGAACCTGTTGTCATAACTTTATAACAGAAGATCCTCTAGGAATGCAAGACCACCCGCTTTCAGCACCTGAAACAAGCCGATTTATTTTAAACAGGAATATCTACTTCAAAGACTAAAGAATTCTTAAATCCGTACCAAAAATCTCAGTGCATTAGTACAAAGTGCTTCTGATTTAGCATTCAGTATTACGGTGGCTTAGTGGTTAGAACATTCTCCTCTCAGCACTAGGGATTCCCGGTTCAAATCCCCATCTGGGTGGAGTTTCCATGTTCTCCCTGTGTCCATGTGGGTTTCCTCCGGGTTCTCCGGTTTCCTCCCACAGTCCAAAAACATGGATCAAGTCAATTGAGTTCTCCAAATTGCCCCATATAGTGTGTGTATGTGTGAGTGAGAGTGTGCCCAGCGATAGATTGGCACCCTGTCCAGGGTGTGTCTGCCCAGCGCCTGAAACGTTCTCCCCTGGATGGGCATGGGGAACCCCCCCGCGACCCTGATATAGAACAAAGCGGATGAATGATGACTACAAGGTGAGGCAGAATAGATATGTGAAGATGACATCATCTAATACCCAAAAAAACACCTGATCTGGGGGCATCCCGAACATTATACATCAGAGTAAAGGAGACAAACAAAGAACAGTAAAGGAACAGATCGGCGTACACTCTGACTGTGGAACGTGTAGCATGTAGAAAGTGCATTTATATTTTAACAATGTGTGTCTAATGAAGTGTGACATCATGAAGCCAGATATGCTGCTTATCATCATGCTGTAATATTTACTCTTTATGAATAATGCCCAGCTTATGTCACATCCTATGATTGTACCGGTAATGTTGTTGTTTGTGTGTTGACATCATGGTGCAGTGCAGCATTGAGCAGCCAGCTGTTCATTTCTCTGACGGTATTCATGCACATTGGCTTAAAATTTCAATTGTGTTTTTACAATTATTTGATTAATTCAGCACAACACTATATAATTAAACTCAGTAGTCGGTAATTGTGTGGATCACAATGCACATGTATGAAGAGGTGGCCTCTGTTATTTAGAAGTTAAATGCAGCCTTTGCTTAGCTATTAACTCTATTAGAGGGGCAATTACCTAATGCATGTTTCTAATGGTTCATAGTGAATAAATAGCTGCCGGCTTTACGCACACCGCCAAAGTCTTGTTTTGTTGTCAAATTCAAAAAGTAAAAAGGACAAAATCTAAGAATATGATGAACCTCATGCAGAGTGTAAATGTGTTATAAATGTCGACTCGTGCTGCGTTAAATAGTATTTGCAACAAAATTGCTTAGAGCAGCTCTCTTATATGGATGCCTTTGTGTGTGAGGGCTTATGCATGGGTTAATGGGTAGCTCTACTCTGTGTGTGTGTGTGTGTGTGTTGTGGCTGCACAGTATTATTTGCATCGTGTGTGTCGGCAGCCCTCTACTGACGGTCTGTGTATGCATGAGCTTGGCTGCCATAGCAGTGATAGAGTCGATTGATCGCCATCGCTTCGTCACGGTTTCCCTGCCGATTTCACCAGCCGTCATGCGGCACACGCGAACACCTGAGGTTTTGAAGCATGCGTTTCGCACCGGCACCGACGGAGTGCGTCCTGCCATCGACGCCGCATCTCGTGTGGTCAGGTTCAGCACTGCAGTGCAGCAGACGTCGGCGAGTTTGCATTAAGCACGTAATCAATGACCGTCTGTCAGCGTAGGAGTCACGACCCCCATCCGCACCAGGGGGAACAGCGAGAGAAGGTCACAGGTTGCGAGATTAAGACGGGGCCGCCTTCGACCGATCTCAGACAGATAAATCAACAATCATCCCATCTCATCAGACGCGTCTGATCCTCCGAGAACCGCTGCAGACGGCTGGGGTCTTTCTCGCCTGCTCAGCATCATCAGGCGCTGGGATCGCTTCGCCCCAACACTTTCATTCTTTCTAGCATTTTAAAGCCAAAGTGTTGTTTGATGAACTGCAGTGGTTTTGTCATGTAGCACCGTGCTGCACAGTGTGCGAAGTTGCGCTCGACTGTTCCCAGAGGCGGAACACTTTATTCCTAATTACAAATTCTATTAAATGCACCAATCGGAGATGGCTTTTTAATGATCCACATCTCTCAAGGACCACACTTTAGAACACGTTTGGTATATCATTTATATTTTGAATATGCAACACTAGAACATTGTTTTGGATCGAGTGTGCGAGCGATAGTTTCAGGGAACCGTGCCGCTGATATTTTAATCTGCTATCTGTATGTGCATGTTTGGAAAATCCTTATTTCCAAAGGGAAAGCATTGATCAGTGCAGAAGAAACGGCTTTGCAGCAGCACTGTCTGGGTAGAGAGAGCAAGCCGGCTGCGAGAGAGAGAGAGCGAGAGAGAGAGAGCAAGAGAGAGAGTACCGATAGAAAGCGATAGAAAGAGGGAGGGCACTCGGCGTAGCACACAGCTGCCGACCGGCCGAGGCACAGGACCGACTTTTCATCATACAGGTGCACTTAAAGGAAGACGAAGAGAAAGAAAAGGGGTGGGGTGATGGTTTTCGGGTGAGTCGCCGTTTCCGGTGTTTGGGTGCATGAGGAGGGAGATGGCGTGTGCATGAGATGATGGAGAGATAGTGAGATCGGCGGTGATGGGAGGATCGCTGCAAGGAGGGGTTAATGACTGCCTCTCACACACCCCTGTCCCACCTTAATGACCTGGCTCAGTCTGGGATTGCTCGCTCACCTTGCCTTTCTCACTCTCACTCTATTTTCTGCCTCTCGTAAATGACAAATCATACATGTCAGCGCTGACATGCGCGTGTGGTTCGGAGGAGGGGGTCGTTCGAGGCGCGTGCCGAGCCGCTCTCATTTCCGGCAGCGTCCGCTATTCCCCAAGGAGGAGGAAGCTGGCTGATTGTTTGTGGAGGGAGGAGTCTGCTAGAGGTCTGTTTGTATGTGAGGTGTGTGTGTGTGTGTGTGTGTGTGTGTGGGGGGGGGTAGAGGGTTGGGGGGGGGGGGGGGGCGAAAAATGACATGGAAATGTTTTGCTTGACACGTGTGCTATTGAAATTGATGCCAGGGCAGTCCGACAGCAGGACCGCCAATCGATCCTGTGATAACGTCTGAATGACAACTTTGGTCCAGAGTCTGTGCAGAGTGGAGTGTGCCACTGTTGTGGGGTGTCTGGGGGGGGGGGGGGGGGGTGCAGTGGCTGTGTGTCTGAGTTAAATGAGTGCGTCTGAATGGGGGGGGTGGGGGGTGGAGAACTGCAGCCGCCACTGATCGGCGTCTCGCACATTTTTTTTTTCCTCCGCTGGTAGTGAGTGGCTCACGAGAGGTGTGAATCCCAAGACTTTCTCCTCTTCCGTGTCTGAGCTGCACCTCTGCCATTCAGTGAGACTTACCACGGATCGGCAAGGTGAGACGCACACCGATGCAGTGGCTCTGAAGACAAAGGGGTGGGGGGGCAGAGAGAGAGAGAGCGAAAGAGAGAGAGAGAGAGGCTGACCGTCTGACTGAGGGCTTTCCTCAGCCAACAAAGGCTAGTTAGTGCAGAGCAGGGTGGCACCGACTCGACGCTGCTTTTTTGCTGGTAAACCGAAAGTCTGCACAGCGCCGGCGAGCGATTCGCCCTTCTCCCGCTCCTCGCTCTTTCTTATTGATTGTGTTGATTTCCTTGTAACATTTGCATGTGTTTTGTGCAGGTTTGGTTCGCTCGCGCCGCCGACTCTCACGGTACACAGGATAAGTTGTCTGGGCTGTGAATGTGGGAGGGGGCGAGGCGTATTTTTCTAGTCCGATCTGTCTGGGTAGGGCCGGCGTTGTTAAACGGAACCAGGCGCTGCTCCGGCCCGCCAAGCCTTACCATCCACCAGATCCAGACAAAGAAGGTCCGCACAGGAAGATGCGTGTGTGTGTGTGTGTGTGTGTGTGAGCAGGTCTGATTGTGCGCCTGAAAGCCAGAGATAGGGGCTGCTGGAGAGAAACAGGAGCATGGCACATCCCCCCTGCACCTTCTCAGACCCTGTTGTACTTCTCCTGTTCCCTGAGACCCTAACTTGTGAGCTGAGTGAAAGCAAAATCACGGGTTGGGCTCTTGGGACCTGGGCGGAGGGCAAAAGCGACCGGAAAGTCTGGAAAGCAACTTTTCTGCTGAAAGCAGTGGATACCGCGGCGATGTCCATCAATGTGGGACCAGGGGAGAGCGGATGGAGGTTAGATATGACGGAACGCTATGACGGTCCAACCGCAGTCGGGAATGCACCTTTCCAGTCGTGTCGCACCGGACGCTCGGGTCAGGCGTGTGGAAGCTTTGCAATTGTATGAAAAATGTGAAATAAAGAATATTTCTCTCACATGCAGCTGGTGAAATGCTTCTCACGCACAGGCCACTAGACGGCAAGAAACTGCACCATCACTCATACCAGTCTGGTTATAACGGACCACGGGTTCCTCAACCTGCAAAAGCAAACACAAGACCAAACCAGTGCTTTACGATTCCGAGTTAAACCTTAAATACCAAATAACTACTGAAAGAGAAAGAGGTTCGAGAGGGTAAAAGTTGATTTATCTAGGAGAACATTGTTTGGCACCTTACTTTTACAAGTATGGTTCCGCATGAAAGTCCTTTTAGTAGAATCAGTATTGATTCGTGGTTTAGTTAAACCCCACATACAGCCTTATATCACAGCTCAAGTTCTAATCCCACCGGTAAGTCGAGGTTTCTAACAGAACTCAGGTGTATACACCTTCTGGAAGCCGAATGTGTCACAGGGGTGGCGTGTTTTTAATATTCAACAAAGGATTCTGCAGTCTGGGTTCAGACCGTACAGGAAGACCTGGGTTTTTGAAAAACCATTTGTTACCCCAGAGGTGTTTAACTTTCTTAATTCAGATTTTGCTAAATAACTGACATCATATAAAGCTGGCTCCTATAAAACAATGGCTCATTCCCTTCAGACGCTTTCTCGACGTCTCGCACTCTCACACTCTCTCCCTCTCTCTCTCTCTCTTTCTCTCTCTCTCTCTCTCTCTCTCAGGCTCTAATTATATTTTCTCTCCCTTGTTTGGTCTCGCACCGAACAATGGCCCGTGCCAACTAATCAGTGTGCCGCTTTGCCATGGAGCCCCCAGCAACAGCTGAAACGTCGCCATGCTCCACGCATACCAAGCAGTCGGCAGCAGCATGGCGAGCGCCAGCCTGGTGCCCACCGCAGGGCCAGACACTTTTATTAGAATCCGTCTGACACTCGGCGAAACCTGGCAGCGCCAAAGCAATGATGAAATTCACTGCCTGCCGTACCTCCCCCCACCACTCGCTCGCGCACACACACACACAGCATGCTTCTCAGAGCTGCCGCTCATCTGAACAACCCTATAAATATTCGACCCCCTCTGACGACCAGAATGGAAGATGTGGCGCACCCCCCCCCCCCACACACACACACACAAAAACGTATATTTAATAAATGGAATAATGTGTTTTAAAAGGTCTGCTGAGCTCCTCGCCTCACGTGCATTTTAATATTTACAGATTTGCTTGGCGGCGCATCGGCATACCGTCATCTGTGTTTGTAGTGTGGAACTGCAAACGGTTTGTTTTACACACCAGTGCGTTAGACACAAGACAGACATGAAGCAGACAAGCACACACACACCCCACACACAAAGACCTTTGCACAAAGAGCCTGAAGTGCTGATGCAGGAAAAATCATTCCCACTATCACCAGAAAAAGAGATTATAGCTTTCTGCTGCTGTTCAATAAGGTCTGTGACTACACCGTCAGGTGTGAGACTTTAGTATTTAAATGGGTTTTAGTAATAACGCTTTATTGCTGGAATATGGGCTTCAAATAAAACCGTAGAAGCCGGTGTATTCTCAAAACTTTTAAGTTTTTTTTGGAGAGGAGGGGCGTGTTATTAATTTATATTGCGGTTGTAATTGTAGGTCACTTAGGACACGCCTTATTCAGATAGTTTAATGGGTAATTATTTGAAATCACTTTGATGGTGTTAAACTAAAAGTGAACAGACTGATAAATCATCCTTAACTCCGCATGTATTATTAATGCTAAAGAATTAAAGCCAGCGAGTTCCCTCATTTTGTCCAAACGCGCAGCACACAGGTGCCGTTCCTCTCCATCGCCTCGGCCGACTTTTGAAGGCGGAGGCATCTTGAGAAAGGTCCGTTGTTAAATGTCAGGTGATAAAGGCTGACGGCGGCAAAAAAGAAATAGAGGGGCCGCATAAAAGGTAGATAGCGTCTTCTGCAAACTGTATGTAATATCTGTGTGTGCTAAATGTGCTAAAGGCAGATTATGAGCAGCTCAGGACTTTCAAATGAGAACTAGAGGCGACATGCGGATTTGGAGGATTACAGCCTTGTTCTACCGATCGATCCCCTTCCCGCATCAACATCGGACCTTGCCGATGTCTTATCAGAGTAAATCAGAGGAACCAGCAGGTATTAGTGATAGCAGTCCTGGTGTGTGTGTGTGTGTGTGTGTGTGTGTGTGTGTGTGTGTGTGTGTGTGTGTTTGTGCACGCGTGTGTGCGCACCCATGCAGGAGGGGGTTGGTGGCGAGTCTTGGATGTCTGACTTTCCAGACACTGCAGCAGGAGGCCAGACAGTCACCTGACACAATCGTAGATTTTGTCTTTTGTATCAGAATCCGGCCCCAAACCGATTCAGAGTCAGAATCTTACTTTGTTGATTTTGTCACGGATTCGAGATCGGGCAAGGTCATCCAGCAGGGAAGGGAGTGGTTCAGGTCTGGCACGGTGACTCAGTTCTGAAAACAATGTCAGCAGTTTTCAACTACCACAAGCTGCATCTGAAATCACCAAACATTGAGTTTCTTTAAATAAAAAACACTGTGTGAGAGAAATCACGACGAGCAAATTGTGGGCAGAATGTGTAGTAAGTCCACAAAGTGCAATCATTTTTATATCATCAATACACAGTACACCTCGAGTGTTGTCTGAGAGTGCTGTTGCGGTCTGCGCAGAACAACTAATGAGCAGCATAAGCAGAGGTGATGTTGGAACGTGGGCCAGAGGAAGGACTCCAGCTGACCTTGGGAATCACTTAGTTAAGGACTGAGCTGAATCTGAAAGCACTTGACAAGATGAAATCCTTTTCTGACTAGATTCAAGCCGTAAGTGGAAGCATGACAGATCGTTCGGAAAAATGCCACGTGAATATATGCTTTTATGAATAGACGTTCTGATATACCGCCTGTAATGATACACTTCACAGACAGAAGTGTGGAACACGTATTTATTGCATTCAAGGGTTTTTTATCCAATCCATCTGCCGCGGGTGTTTTATTTAAACAGTCTCCTTGTCGTGCGTTATGGACAGTTGTATGTTGCCAACTTTGTAGGGAGGGTCCCTTTCTGTTTCAGCATGAAGTTCATACAGTCATGGGTGGGTGAGTTTGGTGTAGAAGAACCGGCTTAGAGATTTTACACTAATACCATGAATACACAACTTTTCCCCCAACATCAGTATTTGACCTCACAAACTATATTCATTTGGTCATTTATTGGACGCTTTTATCCAAAGCGACTTACAAGGTGAGCCAAGGGTTCATCACAACATCCCTGGAGCAATGAGGGTTAAGGGTCTTGCTCAAGGACCCACATTGGTAACTTGAGGGGACCTGGGATTTGAACCCCCAACCTTCAGATTGATAGCCCAATGCCCTAACCACTGAGCTACCACTCCCGCTACCACTCAATAAATGAGCAGAAATTTCATGTAGAAAGACTGTTTGAGTGGAAGCTGGTACAATTTGTCAAAGCAAAAGGTGAAATTTCATATATATTTGATTGTCGGAATTGATTAGTATTTGGTATTTACTCCTTTCATTGTAATGTGCTCAAAGTTAGTTTGTTAGTTTGTTAAACAGTCCAAATTTTTACAATATTTCAAAAGTATCTTGTGATGACATGGACTTTTTTTCAAACTGTAAATAGACTTTGCGTTTGGGTGGACGGGGTATGTGCCTGTCTGAGCTCAGTGGTCTTCTCTGATGGTTTGATGTCAGTTGTAAGTCAGTATCCTGCTTTGTATCAAAGTAAGCCTCACATCAAATTCCAGAAAACGAAATCCATGGCATTTTTACTGGTGCTTTCAGATTTCAGCTCTTTACTGTGGAACCATTTATCTCACTTAGCTGGTCTGACAGTGAACCTTGTGGTGGGAGAACGAAATTAGCATTGTTCCAGGAAAGTTAATGTACTAGATATTAATGCCTAGTAATTAAAGATGCATTAACGACATTTTCTAACAACAGCTATAAAAATGTAAATCATTCTGTATAGATTTACAGTGCGATGCCTTTCTAACTCAGTTTCAACAAATAAATATTCAAATCTATCTAGAACTATCTAGTTCTTATTTGCATTTTAGATAATTACCTGCCTCCAACCTTGTTGAACAGTTTGGGGGTGTACCTATTCCCATCAGTATGACTGTGTCCCACTGTACATTTACGCTTAGTCATTTACAAGATGCTTTTATTTAAAGTGACTTACAAAAAGAAAGAGGAACAACAGTCAGTAGTTAAGGAGAAACCAGCTTCACTGTACTTTTATCAGCCTGATCATTATCCAATCTGGCTTCCAAGTCAGTGTGTGTATATATATGGCGGCACGGTGGCTTAGTGGTTAGCACGTTCGCCTCTCAGCACTAGGGATTCCCGGTTCGAGTCCCCATCTGGGTGGAGTTTCCATGTCCTCCCTGTGTCTGCGTGGGTTTCCTCTGGGTTCTCAGGTTTCCTCCCACAGTCCAAAACATGGATCAAGTCAATTGAGTTCTCCAAATTGCCCCATATAGAGTGTGTGTGAGTGAGTGTGTGCCCAGTGATAGATTGGCGTCCTGTCCTTGGTCTATCTGCCCAGCGCCTGAAAAGTTCCGCGACCCTAATATAGGAAGACAATGAATCAATTAATGGGAAAATTTTTTTTTTAATTTTATATATATATATATACAATATATATAATATATATATATATATATATATATATATATATATATATTTTCTATTTTTATATTATATATATATTTTTTTTTTTTTTTTTTTTTTTTTTTTTATAGCAAGTACTTTAAAAAGTGATGTGTTTTGGGTTTTTTAAAAAATGCTAAATGTCACAGCATTACGGACGGACTTGGGAAGATCATTCCACCATTTAGCAGTGGTGAAAAATACGTCTTTATAAGTGTTGTGTACACAAAGCAGGTTCCATAAATCTAAAATGGAGCTTGTGAGCCAGACCCTCTCATTCAACATCTTCTGAATGAATTGGGCAAAGTCCCCTCAGAGTCCCACTACAAAAAGTTATAGAAAGTCTTCCTAGATGATGAAAGTCGTAGCTGCAATGGAGAGTTCAACTTCGAATGAGCTGTCATAAAAGCTTCTGTAGGTGAAGCATGTAGGTGTCCGGCTCATTCGATTCGGATCGTGTATCTGTGATAAGCAAAGAAAAGCACATTTGATCATTCTCAACACGAAGCGTTCATCTGTACAGCTGGAGCTGTGATGCAGAAAAATCATCACACACATCATTTCTGTTCAGCTCTATCGGCCTCCACTTAAAGGTTATTATATTAAGCCAAAGAAATATCGTTTCAAAAATTTTGATTCATGTCTGTGTAGCAAAAATCAAATGTTTACGTATTTGAAGCTGAAGTGCTGCAATTTAATCATACAAAATACTTTATCTCTGCCTGTAAACACTGATTAGATCAATTCGCTGTTGAATAAAATTATCAAACTCATCTTCGAATCTGAGCATCTCGTCTCACTTTTCCATTAAACAATGATCCAGTTCTTCCCACTCCTACTCTTTTAATTTCTTCAATATTACTTTCACTTTATATGCTGATATATGTCCATGTATCTACATATTTCTCAGTCTAACAGATTCTGGAATGTGCTTTGTTGTTCTGTTCCATGGTTTCAAATTTCTAACTTTAACAGGGTTTTATATAGTTGTGTATTTTATATCATTTGTCACTGTGCAGTAGCTCTTTCCCTATGGGCTCTGAACAAGTGTGAGCACTGCAGCTCTGCCTGCATGTCGTACCGAGTTATATACAGAACTGCTGATTCAGTGCATTGGGGTCGAAGTCATTGCTGCTGAGTTTGATATACACATGCCCAGCACTGTGTTAGAACACCCTAAAAATACACAACATTATGCTGCTTAAAGTAATGGTCATCAGAATGCAGGAGAACATGTGATGTCTGTGACTTTGGCATTAATGTTGGTGCCAGACAGACTTGTATTTATACCTAATATCTAACCCAATATTTTCACACATGGTCTGAAGTGTTGTTCCACAAAGCTGCTGGGGGTGAGGGTGGGGACAGTACTGCAGATGACAAGGTCAGAAGGACAAATGAGTGTCCAGGGTGATTTCAGCAGATAAGATGGCTGCAGTGGCTCCTATGGGCAGTTTGTTTAACAACTATCAGGAGAGAATTTTAGAACGTACATTACAAACCTTACAGGCAGAAACGCTAGAGCAGTAGACGCCCACCTTTGTATTTAGAAAGTCTTTCTAGTTATCCATTGTCGTGGAGAAACAAAGTTATTGAGTGTACGTATGTGTGTATGTATCATACATTTTTGTGTAATAACATTTATTATTTTTGAATCCCCATCTGGGTGGAGTTTCCATGTTCTCCCCGTGTCCGCGTGGGTTTCCTCCGGGTTCTCCGGTTTCCTCCCACAGTCCAAAAACATGGATCAAGCCAATTGAGTTCTCCAAATTGCCCTATATAGAGTGTGTCTGTGTGAGTGAGTGTGTGCCCAGCGATAGATTGGCGCCCTGTCCTGGGTGTGTCTGCCCAGCGCCCGAGACGTTCTCCCCTGGATGGGCATGGGGAACCCCACCACGACCCTAATAGAGGATAAAGCGGGAGATAATGAATGAATGAATGAATGAATGAACATTTATTATTTATCACTTGATAAGTTTGATGTTAATGCCGCAGCTTCTAAAAAACTCTTCAAATAATTGACCTTGAGGCTTGAGGTTTGTGCTTGAGTGGTTCTAGGAGAGGGCTCCCTCCCAGAAAACTGAACTCCAAACCCACTACTGAAGAAGAGACTCCATTATAAGCCATTTTATTTTACGATAGAGACTGGGTTACCATAAACCACGGGACCCGGTGTTGATACCCTTTCTTTGCCGACACTTTCCATTGGTGTGATGAATCAGGTGTGATGTCAGCTGTTCACATATTTTCACTACGTATTGGAACCCCCGTGTGGTTTTGCACATGAGTGATAGTGTGTATGATTGGTTAATATTTAAAGAACATGAAGATTAGAAAGTGAGCCAACAGAGTGAACAGCGTTTTAATCAATATTTCATTTTAGCTGGATTACACAGGTGTGTTAGTTCGATTCTTTTCTCATTCTGTGGTGGGAGCCTCATGATTACACAGTGCCAACTGGCCAAGAAGGTTGAATTTAAAAAGATTCATAATCACTACAGCCTGAAGAATAAGAAGTGTAAAGCAGAAGTATTACAAAGCATTTATCATATATACTTCAGATATGAAGGGGATAAAGCCAGTGTGTGTATTGTACATATACACAGACAGGCAGAGAGTGAGAGAGACCAATACAGTTGTTCTCGCTGTATGATGACTTTATATTAACTCAATGCATGGTGTTAAATTTAGAATAGTGTCTTGACCTTCGACAGGGCGCCAATTCTTCACTGGGAACACACTTACTCACACAGACACACACTATATAGGGGCAATTTAGAGAAGCCAGTTTACCTTGAATCTATGTTTTTGGACTGTGATCGGATTCAACTTAGATCGGATTCAAACCAGGATCTCCAGCACTAAGAGGCGAACATGCTAACTACTACATAGAAGAACAAAAGTATTGGGATGCCCTTCTTAATTATTAAATGCAGTTGCTCAAGTCCTATTGCCCAAGTATTGTGAATTCAAAAGTTTGGGGAAAGCCCAAACAGTAATCCAACATCAGCGTCTGATCACAAATGGTTGCGTATGTAATGCATAAGTGTCCACATCATTTTGTCCTAATAGTGTATATAAGATATTATGCTAAAATTTGTTTTGTATTTAATTATAATATAGCATTCAGATTAATATTTACAGCATGTAATGGATGCTTACAGCCATTTACAAAGAAAGGTGCTCAAGCAGATCTACTGCATGGCTGCCACATGATTAACTGGATAGTTAATTTCATAAATTAATAGACAAACCGTTAATGGGCAAATTAATAAGTTTATACTGCATTGATTGAAATTTAAGGAAGTTTATGAAAATATTGCATACATACAGCATTTGGCCCTTAATAGCAGTCTGAGTAGTTCGGGTTAAGGACCTTGCTGAAGGACCCAACGGGGCAGATTTGCCGAAATAGGACTTGAAGCATCTGTCAGTACACAGTCAGTACACTGAGCGAAGGAATTAAAATAAAACAGTTTCATTTATTTGAATGTAATGTCATTTAAGCAAACAGCCTACGGGTCGTTTATTCAAATGTAGTGCTACTTTTTAAAAACGATGCATTTTGTAAAATTCATGGCTCCACCGCTTATGAAAATCCCTTTATAAGAAAATGTCTTTTATTTAACTAGTTTTTAAGTTGTTCTACATTCCGTATTTCAGTAAGCAACTTTTATTCAACTCTGTATGGGGATATAAAAAAAATTAAATAAAAAAAAAAAAAGTTTATCAATGAAAAACAACGCTCGAAGCTTTAGAGATGTGTATGTGTGTGTTAGAGAGAGAATAAAAACAGTCTTTAGTCTTTCTGCTGAGCACAAGTGTCAGAATTGCCTCACACCCCTCCAATGTCTAGGTCTCCTTCATCCTTTCTTTTCCCCCCCACCTCTTCTTCTGCTTCGTAGGCGTTGCCAGGGAAACATGCTATCTGGTCGGAGTTATTGAACCACAACTCTCTCTCTCTTTCGCACTCTCTCTCACATTCACACACACACACACACACACACTGTAGAGGATAATGAGGCTCAGTCTCACGGCTCGGACTTTCCAGTGGCGGCAAGTCCAATACGACCTGCAGCTGGCATTGTTTTTAACCCGCCCCGCCATCCAGAAGGCATTACGCTCTGCAGGTGCACTAGCGTAACCAGCCCTAACATTCAGTGCTGGACTTACACAAAGAGGCGTGCTCACACACACACAAACGTATTGTTGAATTCTTCCCCTAAGCGAACCTGCGTTTGTGGTTTTGTAAATCATGTGTGTGACTTGAGCGTGATTGGCAGCTGAACGTGGGAACTTTAGTGAAACTGTACTGCGAGGGTAAGTGAGTGTGACACACACACACTCACACACACACACACACTTATGTACACTTCCCAGCTTGCGGTCTTCCTTTGTACTGGAGTTCACAGTGAGCCTTGGCAAGAAAAAACTCGTACATCTGCTTCGCTGCATCCTCAAGTGAACTCTCACTGCAGAGTACGATGGCTGGTCTGCCTAAAGCGGGAAAGGATCATAATTTAATAATAATTTCACATGAAAACCCTGGTTTTACTACTGAGCTATGTTTTTTTTGTAAAATCTAATCGACATAAGTGCAGAAATCAGACTGCGGGAATAGGAATTCCAGAACCACAATCAAAGCTGTTATCTGGAACTTAACCATAACATTGATGTAGGACTGTCTGTGAGTACAGTAAATATATAAACAGACAAACGACACATGTCTTCATTTAGCTACCACAGGTGCATGTTGGACAATTGTATACTAAAAACTTTGTGGGAATCGTTTGGACAAAGGCAATTTTCTGTACCTGTTGAATGTGCATTTAATCACAAATAAAGTCCAAAAAGCCTTAGACGGGTTATTTTAATGTAAAAGAAATTGACTGACCCGAGCAAGTCCACACGTTTAAACCTTTTCACCTTTAGAATAAACTAGAATAAGTTGTGAGCCAGGTCTGTAAAGAAGAGAAGCACAAATAGTTTGGGATGTTTTTTAAATGTTACAAAAATTCTGATGTTTTTGTTTCTTTTTAAACTGGCATTTAAACATGAGTTATGAATATATTTTTGTGTGTATATGTATATATGCATGTATATGTATGTGTGTGTGTATGTATGTATGTATATGTCCACATTGTTGTTTGGTAAATGAAATAAAAAAATGACAGTTCATTAAAATGCAGAATTTTTTTTTTTATTATTTCTTATTTAATAATGTTTTAATAATCATTATCATAAATAAATGATATTATTTAGGCTTTTTATTTATCTTAATCTTTATATTTACCTTAAATGTCTGGTCTTATATTCATATTTTTAGGGAAAAACAAAAAAGTGGAAAAGTTCAATTGTAATTTTGTTATTGGAAATAATGTATTGTTTCTTTTTTACAATAAAAAATAGTTGGGGGAAAAATTATTATATTAAAATTTATTTTGTTGAATCCTCTTTAGGAGTGAAGAATCAGAAACCTCATAAGGACCTCATAAGGTAAGAAAAGCCTTTTTTGGTCAAACTTTTTATTATTATTTTCGTAATAGTTTTAAATTACAGGTCTACAACTGCATGATAAAATGTCTATATTAGAATGTTTATTAAATCAAACTATAATTAAATGATAAATAATGAAGTTTGGAAATAATAAAAGCTTTAATAATAAATTTTGCAATGAAAATAAATGTGTTACATAACAAGATAATATTGTAATAATATTGTAATCTAATAATACAACCATACCTCTCTGACTTTATACAGATATCATATGAAGCGGCTCACTGAGTACTCTGCTGCAGCCATGCATAAGTCATGTAGCTGTTTCCCTCTCACCTGCAGCAGTACATGTACATAGCATTAAGCACAGACGGTAAGTTCTGCAAATACAGAGGGTCCATGGTCACAAGCATTCATGTATTCAAATCCATTAAAGGTAAAATGGTGTCTGAGTTAAAGCTCCCAAGCAACACACTTTACTGCAGAGTACCTAACACATGCTGAAAGTCAAACCTACTGGGAAAAAGCTGCGGTGTGTATCTTTGACTTGTTAAAGTTAAGCAAGTTGAAGAAATAACACTTGTATGTTATTGCGCTACACTTAACAGATGCCATGCTGTTTTGGAAACCTATTTGTCTGCTTAGAGCTCACACTTAAGTCTGAATTACTTTAGCTGTGTTTTCAGGATCTATTAATAATGCACTTTTATCAACCTTGTCTAAGAAAAAGGGAAAATAAATACCTGAATTATGTTGAGAGTTTCAATTTCATCGCCGCTGTATGCTTCTATTTGTGAGAACAGTTCAGGGAAGGCCATTTTCTGTTCCATTATGAACAAATCAAAGTTAGTTGGGTGAATTTATGGTGGATAAATTTGACCAGCCCACACAGAGCTCTGACCTCAGCCCCATCCAATGCCTTGGGTATGAGGCAAAAGCAGGTAGACCTTTATCAGTGACTTAAATGTGCAAAAATTCCACCTTAACAAGCCACAATGTTTTTTTTAAAGAACAGTTTATTGTGAAAGTAAAACAAATTTGTCAATTAAAATGATTCTTTTCTGTGTTATTACATCACAGGGAAGCAGCCATATCTGCTGTCCACTGTGTAATGTGCTTAAGTGCATCACTTCCATGTGATATAATAACATTACTACACATCGCTTTCATGTATTTTATCCTATATCATGTATCCATGCAGAAGTCTAAGAGTATAAGAGTAAGTATTACCCTATTGGTAAAAAATAATAATAATAAAAAAAAATTTTATATATATATATATATATATATATATATATATATATATATATATATATATATATATATATATATATAGTAAAAATGCTTCTGTTCATCGTTTTGCTCCACCATCTGCTGATCTAAACCCCATCCAGTGTTTATGATCTAAGAAAGTTAAGCATTTAGTGACTACACAAAGAGCTTGTTGGAATATTGTGACATCACTATTGGATCTTCAGTTTTACCACCAACTCAGAGAGAACATGCAGCAAAAAGCTCTTGTAATGTTGTGTTGTAATAAACTTCGTATTAAAAAGATTGTTTTACCAGCTGTGACTTCTAATTAAAACCCATTTAATTGCGCATCACCACCAAACGCTGTTCTGCAGTCACATTCTAGCAATCTGCCTGCCATGACAGTATTTTTCCAGAGGGGTCTCCAAATCTCCAAAAAAAAAAAAAACGCTGCAGAATGAATACCAGGTCCATAATTTGTAATTATTTTTTACAATAAACAAATAAAATGAAATATGTTATAATGATGCACTAAACATATCAATAAAGCATTTTTAAATAATGTTTGCTTTGTCTGATTTTTATATGGAAGATAGACATGTAATGCATTGCTTTGTAATTGTTTGCCAGTGTTCGGTGTGCATGTATGTATGTATGTATGTATGTGTGTGTGTATGCACTGAAATGTGTAATATATGTGCAGCGTGTATCCATCTATCAATGAAAGACACTGAATAGTTTGCAGAATCACATGTACACATACACAAACACACACACGTACTGCATAATGAGGTCATTCGTTCTGAATTAAATGCACATACACACGTGTTTATGCATTTTAATCAGAAGGTATGGCTGTATAATGTGACGTGTGTATAATGCAATTTTGTATATGCGCTATGTTGTTGTCTAGGATTGTATATATGTGTGAGACTGTGTGTGTGTCAGTCTGTGCACTCAGTGCACCTTCTCCCTCCCCCCTCCTGTGTGGAGCGGCCCATTCTGCAGATATCATCCATCTCCCTGTCACCGTGCGCCGGGGCTGCTGGGAAGGCAGCAGACAGCGTCTCAGCGCCAAGGACGGGAGCTGAATCCTAATTCAGCCACCCAGGATGGAAAATCGTTAACCTCGCAATGTGGGAACAAAGCAGAGGGGCTTAGGCAGTCGCTCCGTCCCTCACCAGCCTGCTCCTATTAAGTGCACAAACATCTCCCTGTCTGCGCATTGCTCAAATCAAAGAGCACGGGCGAAAAATCCCCAAAACGCAACTTAGTTTCACTCTGTGCAGCTTCGTCTTAAAAAATAAAGCCTCTATTTAAAGTGACCATGCTGTTCGGTAATTGGAATTCATATCATGGAAGATGTGTGTGATGGTATTAATGTGGCTGTCTGTTTGCATAAGACTTTTTACTCTATAAAAATGCACTCAAAGCATAGTCTTATCTCAGATGTTAACTCGTATCGGAACTCCGAGGCCAGTATATGAAAACATCTCGGTTCGAGTAAATTACAAAAGCTGAGACTACACTCTTGTTATTTGAGAAGATAATGCTTAGAAATGTATCATGATTGTTCTAGATTCTAATCTGATGTTTATATTTAAATATAAGTTAAACTTTGCGCAGAGCTGAGGCCTCTCTTATCAGTATCATTTCAGATTCCTTTGGTTCTTCCCTGGACTGCACAAATATTTACAGAGGGTTGGCGTGTGGTGTTCTTGGATTCACTGTTACATATTCCTGCCCTGCACCGTCAGAAATCCAACATGATAAGGGGAAAAGCACATTCTTTGGTGTTTCTATCTATTTAAACATTTTTGTTCTTGTGTTTCACCTTAAAACAGTTTCCTGAACTGATTAGAATCACATGTTATGTTCACTATCTGTGTGTTGTGCACAGACAGTAAATTGCACAACAGTTACAGATAATCAATACTGTTTTCTATGTTGTATTAAATACATTAACATGTTACCATTGTTTCATTTCCATTGATTCATATTCATTTAGAAGATATATGTATTATTCATACATCTTTTCAGCTATAAATTCAATTCAGGAAAATATCGATTTAAAACTAGGATTTCTTGAATCGGTTTAAAGCTTTGAACTTCATAGGATCCTCTTTACACCTATAGAATGAAGTGAAACATCAACCACAAGTCGAGCTTTAGCTTTCAAACTCCTCAGCCTGAACTCGTTCAACTCTGTAGTTGTGAAGTCCCGCAGCCTTTCCAAAAAAGTTAAGACTTTGAAAACAATGGAGATGAATGTGCCTATGCTTTCAAAATGACGTTCTAAACAGCATCAGACTGGTGTGATGGTCATGTGTTCACATTTATCAGCCATGCAGATTTACCACGTTTCACATCCCAGTTCACTCCAAATGTATAAATAAACATGCGTTCCTCGTTCCATATGCAGAGTCCCTCTGAGTTTATGCTAAATCATGATGTAAGCTGCATTCGGAGCTGAGCCAGTTACAATATTATAGACCTTGCTTCCTTTTTAGTTTCTCCATATAGTCTAAGAAGCAAAATATGGTTATTATCAAAAGTTTCATCAAAAAATAAGCTTGCTTTGTGGTGTGTCAGTGAAGCTTCAACCAAAAACGGAACGTTAAGCTCAATCCTTTAATATAAGTTCTTTTTTTAGTGCTGTTTAACAACACAGATGAATTTTCACAGGGCTGTGCTTCATTGACTCATTTCATACCTGGGCCCTGATTGAACCAAGCCATGAGCAGCCCCCCAGCACAACTTCCTACCTATAAAATTCCTAACATCTTAATAATAGTTCTGTTCTGTGGGGAACTATAAAATGAGCCGAACCTCTAATATAGTTTATGGAAATGAAGCAGGCAGAAGGAGCCAAGAAAAACTGTTATTTCCCGACCTGAACCTAAGCTTCACATGCTTTACCCTTGACCTTGAGGAGACACCATGAGCCTGCAGATGGTAGATCAGGAAATTTCCCCATAATCGTTTAACCCAATACAACGAAATCAAACATTTAGAACTAAATCCTGAGGCATTTTTATGTAATTTTCTTAAACCAGGAGCAAGCACAAAAATGCACTTGGGTGGACCACAGTTGCAAGATGTGGGCTGCGTAACACCAGATTAGAACCACACATCAGCCAAAAGTGGCCCACGTGTAGGTAGCACTGCCAAATCTCTACCAGATGTGGATCTGAACCGTTGTGGAACATGTTGAACATTTGAGTTTTTTTTATGTGGATCTCTTATGGCTTACATGTTGGTAAAACTGCCATGTGTCTGCCAAACATGTACCAGATGTACGTATGTGGGGACCACCTTTGTCTCACATGCTGGTTGCCAGTGGGCCATCACTGCCATATCTCAGCCAGAAGTGCCCCACATCTGTATCCTATCTGAGGGAAAAACAGATGTGTGTAATGATGTAAACCTGGGCGGATATAACATTGTTCTAGTGAATCCTTAAGCCGTGACAATTAAATGAGGCTACAAGCCTCAAATACCTCACCTCAAAGAGAGCTGGTCAGTGAGGGCTGAAGAACATCCTACTGGCTCGACGTTTAACCTTTTAATTGCTCCAAATCCCATTTTGCTGAAGCTAAACTAGATGCAACATGTCCACTTATTCCTGTCCGCCTCTCTCCTTTCAGCACCGCTGTTCAAATCACATGCTGAGATTGGAGCTATCGCCAAGGCGGATGTGTTTAATGACATCAACATGGTTAGATTTTATATTTGTATTTACTCCAGTGTATCTATTAGACCAAATAAACCAAACCTCTGAAATGGTTTATCATTCTGGTCTGAAATCCATGGCCTTTGATATTTCTGACCATCTGACCTCCATTACTGCCGACGTCTCATTCTAAAAGCATAGGTGTGAAAGTTTCCATTTCAGCTTGTTGCCTCTGATCTGTTGAAAAGGCTTTCCACAACATATTTGGGTGTGTCCATATGAGTCAATGAACAAAGAACCAGTTCACTGAGAAGAGCTGACTCACAACAGACTTGTCAAGTCATCTTTAAAGTGTTCTTTGTTGAGGATTGGGGTATGGGGCAGGGTTTCTCCACAGCAAGAAACCACCCCATAATTGTTGCAACTCTACAAGTGTTGTCTCAAAGCTCTGTTTACCTGGGTTTTTATACCAGCTACTGTCCTATACTTCACTCTTCAGTGTCTGTACTTAAATGAACACCAGTTGACCAGTCTCCTAGTTTGACATTGCACTCCTATCCCATCAGTTTAAGCCTGCATTGAAAACTAATTTAATACAATCTAAATTCACCACCAGTGTCCTGTGCCATGTGAGTTCTGCTGATCTCCTGTGACCTGCCCGTGGAAGCTTTTGCTTCGAAAGAGAATCCACTATTAAGCTGGATGGATTTGTTGCCAAGACAGATGTGAGAGCTTTGGGAGTAACGGCATCAGTGTGGGTGGATGTTGTCTCTTTGTTTGCTCCAGTGTATCCATAAGCCCAAACAAAATAAGGTTCTTATCCTTCAACAAAGATATCAAAGCACATTCCTGTTATATGAGACAGAGCGAAGAGGGGCACCAGGGAGTTTTGGCAAACCGCAAGAAATATGGAATGTCAAGGTCACATTTAACGCTGCATGACGTCCGAGATTCAATGTAATTACAGAAGTGCGTTCGGTTAAAGTAGGCTGATGTCCTTCATTGCAATTTCCCAAGAATCTGGTTTGAGTTTAGCGTCCCACTTTACCGGAGCTAATCTTAAGACCACTGTCCAGTGTCTCTGAGTTTGTGTTAAGCCCTCTGTCCATACAGCCATCTGTTTGTTCAGACTCGGTTCTCGCTCCGAGCTGATATCTAACTGTTCTTTGTGAGTGGGGCGATTTAATGCTGTTATTGCAGGCCCTGGTCGTGGTTTTGAACCCAAAGAACTCTTACGGAGGCAGGCCTTTGAATTCCGAGAGGTGGGGGTGAATAAAACAAACGCTCTGCTTGTACACGTTATCATGAATCTGCTGACTATCCTTCTGAAGTACAGCCCCGAGGGATCCCCCGTGAAAGAGGAACAATAAAGCAAACGATCATCTGCATGAAGCCAAACAGAGTAACAAACCCAACCCTGGAGCAGGGCAGTCCAAAGTAAACAGCTGCAAGTGAAAGCAGAGGGAGCAGAATTCGCTCCGACAAAGTCGGCTCAGCGTGTGCTCTCCACTTCCTGTAGTGTTTGCTTATTCATCTACCTCCCCACATGCAATGAACCCGTTTACCCCAAATCCGGAACGCACTCTCTATGACAAGAGACCAAATTTTGTAGAACCTGGTCAATGGAAATGCTTTTGATATATGCATGACGAACCGGGCTGGCTTCACGTATACAAATCCTGCAGGGGGTGGGGGATGGAGGTGGGGAGGGGTGCTTGATTAAACAGCTATTGATTTCAATTCATCTCCAATATGGGTGCTTCAGACAACAAGGCCACGGATGATGTATCGATTCATCGTCTGGTCCGCCATTCTCAGCACCTCCCCCTTGCAATAATTAAAGCTCGCTCCCAGAAAATAAGGTGGTTTCTGCATGTCTTATGTAAACAAAAGGAGTTGCTGCAGGGAGTTGGACAGAACTGGCTCAAACAGGAACCAACCAATTTTCAAGTTCTTGTTCATTTTCTTTTTAAAACCAATTAAATGTCAACAGCAATTTTTTTTTATGATTTATAGTGATAGTTTTTTATTACTGGTCATTGCTACCTATAAAAGACTGTTGCTATGGACACTGTACTTACCCGCACTCTTATAAAGGCAACCAAATCTTTTAAGTCAGTATTTGTGTAAAATTATGGATTTCCTCAGTAAGTAGCCATCTAGTTGTTACTGCAAAATAAACCCTTTCAGAATGATTCAAGACAGCCCCCCCCCCCCCCCCCCACCCCCATGCATCAAACTGTCAGGGTTTTTCTTACGTTAAAGACTCGCTTGCTGTACATTATCCTTAAATGGTGGCTAATATAAGCCGGGTAAACTGCAGCACGGCACTCGAGTGGCACAATGGCCCACTACCACCAGGAGACCAGTAATCTCCTTAAGTAGTGCAGCTCCCCAGACACAAAATACAGGCTGGGATTGGGGATTTCCTTACTGGTGCTGCATCAGTGACCTCTAATGGCTGTTTTAAGATGCTAGCCCAAGATTTAGGCCGCTTCCTGCACGTTTGACAACTTTCCGTATGGTGTTGCATTTATGATTAAATGCATTTCAAGAATTGTTATTATTAAAATGACTTCCAAGAATTCCAACTTAATGGTTGGGGTCAGGGCAGTGGGTCAGCCATGATACAGCATTCTCAAATTAATGAGGGCCTTGCTCAAGGACCCACATTGGCAACTTCAAGTGTACTCGGGGTTTGAACCCCCAACCTTGGACCCCAAGGACTTGGTTGGATTGATTTAGGAGCTGCAGCTAGGAGGGAATTAAATGCCTAAATTAAGAACTGGGGGGCTAGATGTTTGAATTTGATTCTGTATTATTTCATAAAGTTATCACCTCAAAGCGAATATTTTGGCTTTTCAGCGGTTAATAAAGTTAAGCATTGGCTTTTGTGCTGGAATTTAAGCGCTCTCAAGCTTTTTTTGTGAGTAATTGTGCTGGAGGATATACGAACTGGTTACCCGAACATCCGATCAGACAAGAGAATGACGATAATCCGAGCGTTTCTTACATGCTGAATCATGAAGCGCACTAAGCTGATATGATTGAAATGGCTGAAATGGAAGCGTATCTGCTCTGTGAGAGGCGTGACTAAAATCTCTTGTGAGTGAATTAGCCCTCACAATGGCACTGTTGTAGCCTGTAATGATGGCACAGTCACTTCTTTACCTCCGTCATGATGACTGTTCCACTTGTCTTTCAACTTCGGTTGGGTCCTACTTGTTGGTCGCCAACGTACATTTTAAGGAACTCAGACTGGAATCTGATGGAGGCTTGGTGGTTGGTTTCTGTTTGGTCCTATCAGCTGCTCCAGTGCTTTGTGTATTACATTTAAAGCCCTGTAGGCTGAGGGAGAACCTTAAACGCCGTGACACCGAGCCAGGCTGAATATGTCAATGTCTGAGAGACAAGGGGAACATTTATACACCAAGGCAAAACAAGGCAGCCGGAGATCAGGGGACATGTTTAATTGGATGATCTCAGTCTCTGCTGAAGGGCATGGGTCTGCAGGTTGACCTGCGGCTGGGAATTGGCCGTCAAGTTTCTGAATATATTTGCACAGTCAGATCCACCAGCTCTGCAATCTTGCCAAGCGGTATTGGTGTCACTTTAATATTAAGTCTCTTTATTCTGACTTAATACCTATGTGGTTGAGTAAATGTTCACATACTTCTGGTCATATAAAACAGGAAAGCAAAAGTCAACCATTGCTGTAACCTAAAGGCTTTGGGTCTGTGCCACGACACGACCTGAGAGCTTATCTTTATGACGTTTGTGTTGATTTAACAGCTTCCAGGCTGAATAGACTTGAGTTATGCGGAAGGAACCGTTCATAAAACTTCCTGTCAACGCATAAAAGACAAAAGGGGTCAGCTAACCTCCTGCTTAATATTTCCAACACTAACGAATCACAATGAAATCACAGGGATCAGAACTTGTAATAAGTCTAAAGTCAAAATGTAGTACTTCACTGTCTCTTAAGTGTTTTAAGTGATGTGAGGTGTGGACCACTATGGGTTCCGCTTAGACTCATCGGATCGCAGCATGTTTTTTTTAATTACCTCTTTGTCTGTCTTTATTAGGATCATGTACACATTCAGATCCTCATAAACACAGTGCTGTTATTTACAAAACACAATGTAAATATACAGTGATGTTTCATTTTAATGATAAAAATCCTTTTAAGAAGTTCTTTCGTTTTTCCACTTCGTGTTCTCTCATTTGTAATTCTCTTTGGACTGAAGTGTCTTTCTAAATCTAAATGTAAATGTACATCTCACCTTTCATTAAGGTGCTGTCAGAATGCTAGTCTGACTTTTCTGCCCTCTGTTGTCCATCCCTATGAATATCTAAAATAAAGCTGAATCTCCATCAACACAAACACGCAGATGAGATGATTTGATGATGACGAAATAACATTGCATTTTTTTATTGTCAATAATCAACATTTTTTTATTGGCAACAATTTTAGTGGCTAATAATCAAATTAATAGCTACTGATAAGAGGTGAAGATGATATGGTATGTATAGGAGGATCATCCATGTTAAATGCTAGATGTTTGCATTACCATTCTGTCCCATGGGATTACCATTGTCATTGTGAAGTCGCTGTTTTTTGCATTCACAGTCCTGGATTGATTTTAATTGCTTTTGTCAAAAAGAAAAATGACCTAAAAGATCAAAAGAATAATTCGAATAAAAAAACGAAATCTTTATAAGACCAATAAAAAGCTCTGAGATTTGCACTCTGCTTATTTTTGTAATTCAACAAAACCCATTAATATGCTGATAACATGAAGAAATGTGAAAACAACCAAGATGTAGCTACTGAACTGGAAACACAGAGTATTGGATCCTCCGTGGCCTCTCCATTCAGATTGGTATATATAGCCTGATTTCAGATAGACTTTAAATCTTCTACCTGGAAAATGACTGATTCTATACTTGCGCATTTGAGAGATTTCTAAAAGCTGTCAGGAAATTGCTTCACTGGAACAAATCTCACAGATGTCTTCAGCAACTGTAAAAATGTCACAAATCAGACAAGTGCTGCAGCACATTTCCTGTACAGGTATGTTCAATCGTCTGAGCTTTCATGAGACCTGATCTAAAAAAGAAACGATGATGAAATATCAGAATAACTGAAGTACATCCTGTAAAGGCATTTCAGCAGCTGATGCTGTTTTAATGTTTTATGATGTCAATGGTATTCGTTTGCCAGATGATGAAGACTCTTATGACTTTAGTTCTGAAGTGATGGAATTTTTCCTTTATAGTGTATAGGCTTTGGGGTTTATATATATATATATATATATATATATATATATATATATATATATATATATATATATATATATATATATATATATATATATTAGGGTCTTTTGTCCAATTAGTGATCCTATTATTGATGAGACCCCAAACACTTTTATTTATATACACTGTTTTATATATAGCAGTGTTTATGGTCTCATCAATAATAGAATCACTAATTGGACAAAAGAAACAATGAACAGGTCATCAGTCCATCTCAGAGCAGACACGCGGACTAATGATTTTCATGTTGCAAGTCTGGGACGTGAGCAGAGCTCCCATGAGAAATCACACTAACGTTGGGAGAACATGCAAACTCCACACAGAAAAGGGCCTAGAGCTTCTGCACTTGCATTTACTCCGATTTGCCTTTAACCTGCCTTTAACCCACATTTAAGGAGGGTGTCATGTAATGATCATAAGTGTCTGAATACAGTGTAATAACGTTTGTCAAATGCTTCATCAGTTGCATCTTGAGTGTTTGTATACACATTAACAGTTTAATCCCAAAAATACTCTTATTTTTCAAACTCTTCCTGTGTTCCGGATGTGACAACACCCAAAGTTTTTCAAAGTGGCCTTGGACTCCATCTCAACCACATCTGCCACAGGCATAACTGGCAGGTATAGTTGGCATCTTTTAACACTCCAGTCCTGTTTGACAGGGAGAGAAAGAACTATTAATATACATTGAAATCCGATTTTACAAAAAAAAAAGAGCTTTAGCGCCCACCAGTGTTCATCATGTGAACTGTCCATTAACTTTTCAAGCCCAAGATGAGCTGAATGTTCTTTACATTCACATGATGAAAGCGTTTCTTATAAAAATGATCATAATACATTTAATGTTTAAAATGATGTTTAAAGTTAATATTCTCTAAATTAGTTGGGCTGAATGAAATATCAGTGTGGAGTTTGGTATGTTCTGTAGAATGCTTTCATGGCTGTTCAACTGTGAAGTAATAATCTTTATATTATTAATAGCTTGCAGCAAATTAAGTGGACCGTTTGATCTGGTGTCATTTAGGGGTCTCCGGTGTCCAGATTTCCTCTCATGGATGTTCACTGGAGTTGAAATCAGGGTTCTGTTTGGGAAGTCAATTTCTTCATCAAACCCAACCCAACATACCTTTATGAGTTTTGTTTTGTGCGCTAGGGCATATCCAGGGACAGAGAGCCTTCCTTAAAATGTTTTCACAAAGATGGAGGCGTACACATAATGCAGGCCTTGATTTTAAGCAGCTGTGACAAAAGAACCGAATGAAACAGCTGTCTTCAATGAATGTGAGGGTTTCTCTGTAATGTATACATTATGTTAAAGAAAAACCTCTATATCTCAATAACACATCCTTCTTTTCCAGACATTAATGACAGAGAATAGACACATCATTGCACTTGAACATTTTTATTTACAAAGCACAATCTGCAGAATTGCAAACATCGTCCATAAAATGTCACTTGCATTTCAGCGCCGTTCAGATAATACAGACATAATAAAACCAGTCTGAGGACAAATGATATACGATATGCAATAAACCACGACTACATTGAGTCATTTATATTGCAGACGTCACTGAAACAGAATTATATAAGCAATTTCCTGACTGAATATGCATTTGGTTATTAAATGAAATCAAACTGAAGTGTTTGCATGCTTAAATCAGATTAGCTTCAGTCCCTTGACTGTAACGTTTTACATCGCAGAAGTCAGCTCTTCCCAGAATGTAATACAGGGATTGATTTAACTGGTGCAGACGGATGGGTCTTCTGCACAACTGCCTTGTTTTGTTTGAGCATCCTGGATGGAATCTGCATTCTAATCACAAGGGCTGTGATGTGCCACGATGTCAATATCATTAACTTCAGCTCAAAGCGAAATGAGATCCAAAAGGGGCAAGTGGTTTAGGACTATGATCACATCTGAAGGAACCCTGTCAGAACATTTACAGAGTCACAAAACTACAGCCATCACTGATAATCTGAAAACAAATGTGTATATTTTAAAGTCTTATTTTACACAATGGTCCTATTCTTTATTCTTGTATGGTACTCCCTCACGGTGGCTTAGTGGTTAGCACGTTCGCCTCTCAGCGCTAGGGATTCCCGGTTCGAATCCCCATCTGGGTGGAGTTTTCATGTTCTCCCCGTGTCCGCGTGGGTTTCCTACGGGTTCTCCAGTTTCCTCCCACAGTCCAAAAACATGGATCAAGTTAATTGAGTTCTCTAAATTGCCCCATATAGAGTGTGTGTGAGTGTGTACCCAGCGATGGATTGGCGCCCTGTCCTGGGTGTAGCTGCCCAGCACCCAAAACGTTCTCCCCTGGATGGGCATGGGGAACCCCACCGCGACCCTAATAGAGGATAAAGCGGGAGATAATGAATGAATGAATGAATGGTCTTCCCTGTATAGAACCAGCAATTAGGCCATTAACTCACACACCTGTAAGCTGCCGTTACTCTGAGGTGGTGGTGGTGGTGGATCAACACTGTCCACTCACTGTTCACTCTATTAGACAAATCTACCGCATTAAATCAGAGGCAGTGGTTTATCTGTTATTCTGTCCTCTAATTCTTAATCAGTTCTCACAGGATGGTGCCTATAGGATTTTTTTAACAGTGTCCACCATTCAAATAACCTCTGCCTCTGTGTGTGGGGGGAGAGGGGTAACAGAGCATTTAGAGTAACTGATGGGCTACAGTCTGTAATTGTAGAACTACAAAGTGCATCTATATCATCTGTGATTAAATAGACATTGAGTGTAGGATGTGTAGCAGAACCTCAGCAGGTGGTTTTATATTCCTGTTTATCTAAGTAAATAGAAAACCTCTATTTAACTACAGTGTGCAGGATGTGTGGTCAAGATGTGGGATTGACACAAATAACATATAATCATTATAGAAATTCAGACAGATACAAAATGATTTGAATGTTAAAAGCATAAGTTCTAATCCAGACACTAATGTTAAAGTAAAGAGTCTGATGCTTAGACTTTACTTCAATCTGATGGTGTAGAATAAAATAGAAAGCCTTTATTGTCATTATACCCCGCATGCACAGTATACATCGTACAACGAGATTTAATCTCCTCCTTAAAGTGCACATGGCGTAATATATAAATAGAAAAAAAACAATAGAAAAAGACGTTAAGAAAAACTGTGCAAAAATGTATTGTGCATAGACATCCACTATCTCCTGCTTTATCCTCTATTAGGGTTGTGTGGGGGAGGGGGGGGGGCCCATCCAGGGGAGAATGTTTCGGGCGCTGGGCAGATACACCCAGGACAGGGTGCCAATCCATTGCTGGACACACACACACACACACACACACACACTCTATATGGGGCAATTTGGAGAACTCAATTGACTTGTTTCATGTTTTTGGACTGTGGGAGGAAACCGGAGAACCCGGAGGAAACCCACACGGACACGGGGAGAACATGGAAACTCCACCCAGATTGCGATTCAAACCGGGAATCCCTAGCACTGAGTGGAGAACATGCTAAACACTAAGCCACCGTGCCGCCCTGCATAGACATGTAATGTATAAACAATGATGTGCCAAGTAGGGCAGCTTCCCGTTTAATATTGTAATGTCTTTGGGAACGAAGCTGTCCCTGAGTCTTTTTGTTTTGGCCCGTTTGGACCTGTATGGACCTGTATGGACCTGATGTCCTGGTGTCTGATGGGGTTGAGGTCAGGACTTCTACACCAAATTCACTGCATTATGTTTTCACAAATATCACTTTGTGCAATGGGCCACGATAATGTCGGGCCTTCCTCAAATTGTTAGCATTGTCCAAAATACACGGCTTGATCTTATACTGCTGTGTTAGTGAGGCTGAAGGAAAGATCTTAATATAACAATGAAATGGTTTGTCTCCAAACTTTTGTAGCTATGGTGTATGTTGGTGTTTTATATACAATTATAATAATAATTGTTTATATTCACAGTGTATAACAGTTCGGTGGGATAGCATGATGGGGTAGCGGTTAGCACGTCCAGCTCTCAATGATGGGGAGCCAGGTTCGAATCCCAATCTGGGTGGAGTTTCCATGTCCTCCCTGTGTCTGCGTGGGTTTCCTGCGGGTTCTCCGGTTTCCTCCCACAGCTAAAAAACATGGATACAAGGTGACTTGGATGCCCTTAATGCCCCTATATAAATTGCCCCTATGTGTAGCAGAGATAGATTGATGCCCTGCCCAGTGCCCAAAACGTTCACCTCTGGATGGCCATGGGGAACCCCCCCCCCCCTTTATTGTAATATTAAGCATAAGAGAATGAATGAATGAATGAGGTGGCACGGTGGCTTAGTGGTTAGCACGTTCGCCTCTCAGCGCTAGGGATTCCCGGTTCGAATCCCCATCTGGGTGGAGTTTCCATGTTCCCCCCCGTGTCCGTGTGGGTTTCCTCCGGGTTCTCCGGTTTTCTTCCCACAGTCCAAAAACATGGATCAAGTTAATTCAGTTCTCTAAATTGCCCCATATAGAGTGTGTTTGAGTGAGTGAGTGTGTGCCCAGCGATGGATTGGCGCCCTGTCCTGGGTCTATCTGCCCAGCGCCCGAGACGTTCTCCCCTGGATGGGCATGGGGAACCCCACCGCGACCCTAATAGAGGATAAAGATATGAATGAATGAGGAGATAATGAATGAATGAATGAATGAATGACGCAGTTTGTCATTTCTCAACTTCAGAGTTGTGCTAGTGGAGATGTCCAGTAGAGGGCAGCACTTCGTCATGAATTACATCAAAATCTCTATTACATATTTCAGGTTTTAAACATATTTATTCGCCATAAAATGTGATGGGGGTCATTTATGTGACAATTATGAGCAAAACGAGGATTACAGATTGACGCACTAATTAAACTGACTATGCAAAATGTTCTGATGTTAATAGAGAAAAGTTTTAATGCGGTTCTTTAAACTTTTATGTTTTAACATCAACATTTTGTTAACCTTCCTCTCAGGTCAGTTTTAATGTAGACAGTTTAAATGAATGTAGACTTTATCTACACTATTTAACACTTTTTCAGTTTTCTCCTATCACCCCCCCCCCACACACACACCCCATGTCCCTTTAGGTTTAATAGTTTTATTAAAGCCAGTACAATATTTTTAATTTCCTGTTATCAGGGTTCAGTCTGAGAAGCGCAGCCTGCTGCATACTCTCAGCCATCCTTTACAAACCTGATCAGCTGCAGCCGCTCTGCTGATATCCCCAGAGCTCTTCTCATCTCTCACACAGAGAAATGTAAAACTAACAGGAATTGATTGGCGTCTTATTCCTGTGCTTTGCTCAGTCTGATTAATGCTGAACCTGTCAGCCGCCGTGATGAAGATAGATGCACTGTGGATAACTGTAACATCGGCTGCTGCACTATTAATGACCACCTGTGAAGTGGGAATCAAATTATAATTACGGCAGAAGAAGAGTGAATAGAAGAATAGTGTGTGTGTGTGTGTGTGTGTGTGTGTGTGTGTGTGTGTGTGTTTTTTTACTAAATAATGTAAAAAGCCTCTAAAATAGAGTCAAAGGTAATATTATTCTCCACAGCATTACTCATAGTTTTACAAAAACATGTACAAATTCATAAGCATATACTTTTTTAAATGACTACAGAGTACACACTGGCAACACTACATCAGCCCCTATCTAGGCCCCTCCTGTGGAGTTCTGTCTTGGGTGGGTAAAAGAAGTGATATGACCACTGTATCAATGCCTAAGAGTCATGTTAAAATGATACTAGGAGTGACTTATACATCATGACACTCACAAGGGCCAGGAGAGAAGATATTAATATACATCAACAAACACAACCGATATTTTGTAGATTTTTGTGATTATATCATATTTACAAATAAACAGTTAGATTTAGGTTGATACATGTACAGAGATGGGAGCAGACCCAGTGCAACAGTGGCCTGGGGCCCCGAACTGGCCCCACTGATTGCTTAAGCAATGAATACACAACCTTCCCTCTTTCTAGGTATGAGAAGAGTGTGCTTTTCGTGCAGGTTTACATTTAAATATTACTTTGGTTAACTTAGGTAAACAATATTTGGTCAGTGGGGCATTTTGCTTTGGGCCCACAAATAACATAACTGCATTCAGGCAGCTGTTTTTAAGAGCGTGTTGCTGCAGGTGTAACACTGATATGATGAGCAGATGCGCTTCTAATATTTTGCCATATTGAGGAGCATTTGTGGTCGTTAACGTTGTATTGGCTGTAAATATGGTAATGAGATCTGATGGGGCTGTCAAAGCTGTTTCCTATCATCATCACAGCATATGAAAAGAGATATTGACATTTTGCTGTTTCTTATTCATGATATTGCACAGTGCATTAGATTGCAGCCGTATGGAAGAACATTATGAGACGGAACGCGGCTGTGATTTTAGTAGGCAGCATCTCCGGAGCTGTAATGGGTGGCAAATAATTTTCATGCTTTTTTTTTTAAATATGCATGAACAAGGACTATTTTCCTGTCACGGAGACCTGCAGAACATTCCCCCCACTTGTTTCACCTGGTGATGAGCATAAAGAAATGCTGGAGATATTTCCGTCCTAGCATAATTAAATGCATTTCTATAAGTGAGCAAAAGAGGAGCCCACAGAGCGAATTAAAGCAGCCGATGATGACTAGTTGCATAGCAACCTGTTTTGGTAGGTGGATAACTGATTTATCTTTTTTTTTTTCTTTCAGATATTCAAGTGGAAATTATGTGTCTAGAAGTGAGGGTTGACTGGTGACCTCATCCCCTGAGCTGATGCTGAACTGCTCATTGTCTACGCAGTAAGTCAAAAACCCTTAAAATATTCAGCATTATGAATAAATTCTTCTACGGTCCTCATACATCAAACTTAAGCCCCAGTGTGGATTAAGCCATGCCATGTGGACAGGGCCTCATGTCCCAGCAGCTTCCATTTGTTTTTGAGCTACTATAGTGTTTATGTAAAAAAAAAAAGAAGAAAAGCTCACTCTGCTTTAAAAACATCTGTTGGCTTTTATTAAAGGCTTATCTGCCCCAGACGGGTTTAAGGATTAGGCGTGCATTGATTTTTTTATATAAAGTCAAGATCTGTTCCCCAGTGAGTAGATTTACAAAAAGGGTTTAGTAAAATGTCCACAAAGCAAAATAATCATTAACTCTGCTGCTTCACAAAACAAATGAACAACATGCAACTGAAAAAGTGTTAATAATCACATCTCATCTGTGATCGATCATTTTACATTTCAGAAATTTTAATTACATTAGAGAAAAAGATATACATTAGAGGCGGAAAAAGAAATTTTTATATATATATATATATATATATATATATATATATATATATATATATATATATATATATATGTGTGTGTGTGTGGTTAGCATGTTCTCCTCTGATTCCCGGTTCGAATCCCCATCTGGGTAGAGTTTCCATGTTCTCCCTGAGTCTGCGTGGGTTTCCTCCGGGTTCTCCGGTTTCATCCCACAGTTCAAAAACATGGATCAAGTCAATTGAGTTCTCCAAATTGCCCCATATAGAGTGTGTATGCGTGCGTGTCTGTGTGAGTGAGTGTGTGCCCAGCGATAGATTGGCGCCCTGTCCTGGGTGTATCTGCCCAGCGCCCGAAACGTTCTCCCCTGGATGGGCATGGGGAACCCCACCGCGACCCTAATAGAGAATAAAGCGGAAGATAATGAATGAATATATATATATATAGTTCTTCACTTTCTTTCTGTTTTTTTTCAGTTCCACTGATCATACAGATGGACTTTGTAGTGCTACAATTACAATATGTAACATTTGTTGCTCTACATACTTTGTTAGTCTGCTTTAGTACGTTTACCGATGATCAGTACCGTCACAGAGGAGGTATCAGGCTGGTGGATGGTTCTCAGTACAGCAGTACAGCATGATGGTGTTGTGTTAGTGTGTGTTGTGCTGATATGAGTGGATCAGTCACAGCAGTGCTGCTGGACA
Source organism: Corydoras sp. C115 (assembly GCA_019802505.1). Classification (NCBI taxonomy): domain Eukaryota; kingdom Metazoa; phylum Chordata; class Actinopteri; order Siluriformes; family Callichthyidae; genus Corydoras; species Corydoras sp. C115. The sequence continues at coordinate 2,236,158 of JAFMOC010000060.1, read as the reverse complement.
GAACACCAGTACACCACAGTACACCAATCACAATATACAGGTGTCTGATCCTCTCATTCCATCATCCACAACCCTAATAATGCCTGCTCTGTGGGGGTCCTGATCATCAGAGACCAGACTAAAGGACCCGAACAGAGTATGTAGAAGAACAGATGGACTACACAATGTAATTGTAGAACTACAAAGTCCATCTGTATGGTATGTAGAGAAAGCTGTAGCCATTAGAATGAGGGAATATAGAATGCAAAGCAACACCACAGATCCACCACTCACTGAACGTCATGTGTTTAGAATTTGCTGGGTTTGTGGACTCATCACGTCTGAGGCTGGAAATGCTCCTCCGTTTACATTAAAGGAAACTTTCTGCTAGAAATGACAGAATTAAGATGCTCTTACTCACGCTACCCAAATACCCCCCCAACACCCACCCATCTTTACTGTCAACATAGCAGACGACGGCTAATAAGCGAAGTGCCATAATCAGGGTTCCACTTCTGGTGATGGCTGTCTCCAGTGGGAAACTGACGTCTATGTGTGTGTGTGTGTGTGTGTGTGTGTGTTTGAATGGGGGGGACACAGAGCTGTCACTGTGATCAAAGACCCACTGCAGAGTGTGTTCTTCCTACACAGCAGACAGTTTGACACAAGCGTCGCTGAGGTGTCAGGCTTTGTGCTAAAAAAAAAAAAAAAAAAAGAGAGAAAAAACACAGTGACAGTCAGCTACTGAAAATATGAAGAATCAATGAAGGGAGGTCTGGAAAAGAGTTTTTAATTTACCTTATGAATGTTATAATGTCTTTAGAAATCAATTTCACAGATTGAAAGATGTAATAAAAAGAATCTGTAGTGTATTTTATTTTTAATATTTTTCATTTAAGTAAAAAAAGCCCTGAGGAAGGAATTTTAATACTGTCATTGATCGTCTTAAGTTTATTTTTGTAGATAGAAAGAAATCCAACCCACAAAAAGGCAGAGGTTTGTTTCCCGCTGCTCTGCATTGTCTTCATTCAGGGCCACACTTATTTAAGTCTATCCCAGCATTTGTATGGTGCACTCAACCTGAACAGAACACCAGTTTTTTTGCAGGGAGAACATACAGACAAATATTTGGGATCATTTCGCATCTTTGTTTACATTGTGGCTTGTTTTCGGACTACCCCCAAAAAATCTGACATGGGAAAAACATGCAAAATTGCATTTTTTAGACAATGAGCATAGAAACAAGGCAGCGCACTTAATAAAACGGCTGATCAGTGCATAATGTTGATCATGAGTGTAAAAACCAAATCAGTATTAAATGCTGTGGGGACTCTGTAGGGATTCTGTGATTATTATAAAATCATTTAAAGCAATTGTTTAGCTTTTTTCTTGTTCCGAGGTAACTTTGTGTCTCATATGAATTAATAACTCGGTGCATGATGGTAGCAAGAAGTAACGATTTTCGCTTGTTTATAATCGATAATGTGTTTCATAAAAAAATCTCCAAACAAGTACCTCAAAAAGCTTCATGCCTTTAGTGCTATTTGCACCCACATCAATAAATCACGGAACTGCAATCATGGAACTGAGCGACATGTCATTTTAAGCCAGCACAACTTACAGGCTGAAAATTTTCCCTAAATGCTCCCATTGATTTGTGTTCGAACTGAATGTCATCATAAAGCAGTTGCTTGGTGAACATGTGACTGCATGAAAGCAGGGAGGGCGAGCCTCGGTGAGGTGATGAGGACATGACGTCTTTTAAATGGCATGACTGATGTCAAGTATGAAGTGAAATTGTTTATAGTAATCCAGCGCTTGACCTTTAAAATATCATTTATTATTCATTTGTCCAGGTTTTCTGCTCTAGAAATATTGATTCAGACGTTTTATAGATAGACAGTTATGTATTGGAAATATTTCTGTTTTAAAAAAGTGCAGACTTTTATAAATGTAATTGACTTTTTTTATGCTAAAATGGCTCTGCATGAGAGGGTGCACTTTAAGGAAGGGCTGCTGCTTTTCTGAACTCATGGACTGGAATCTGTGAATTTAATATGAATTTAACTTTTAAAATATCATTTATTATTCATTTATCCAGGTTTTCTGCTCTAGAAATATTGATTCAGGTTTTTTTATAAATAGACAGTTATTCATTCATTCATTATCTCCCACTTTATCCTCTATTAGGGTCGCAGTGGGGTTCCCCATGCCCATCCAGGGGAGAACGTTTCGGGCGCTGGGCAGGTAGACCCAGGACAGGGCGCCAATCCATCGCTGGGCACACACTCACACAGACACGCACACATACACACACTATATGGGGCAATTTTGGAGAACTCAGTTGACTTGAACCATGTTTTTGGACTGTGGGAGGAAACCGGAGAACCCATAGGAAACCCACGCGGACACGGGGAAAACATGGAAACTTCACCCAGATGGGGATTCGAACCAGGAATCCCTAATGCTGAGAGGCGGACGTGCTAAACACTAAGCCACCGTGCTGACCTAATAGACAGTTAAGTATTGGAAATATTTCTGTGTTAAGAAAAAGTGTGTTTTTTTATAAATGTAATTGACCTTTTTTTATTCATTCATTCATTCATTATCTCCTGCGTTATCCTCTATTAGAGTCACAGTGGGGTTCCCCATGTCCATCCAGGGGAGAACGTTTCGGACGCTGGGCAGATACACCCAGGACAGGGCACCAATCCATCGCTGGGCACACACTCACTCACAAAGACACATACACACACTATATGGGGCAATTTTGGAGAACTCAGTTGACTTGAACCATGTTTTTTGGACTGTGGGAGGAAACCGGAGAACCCGGAGGAAACCCACGCGGACACGGGGAGAACATGGAAACTCCACCCAGATGGGGATTCGAACCGGGAATCCCTAGCGGACCTTTTTTTATTTTACGCTAAAATGGCTCTGGATGAGAGGGTGCATTTTAATGAAGGGCTGCTGCTTTTCTGAAGTCATGGACTGCAATCTGTGAATTTAATATGAATTTAACTTTTAAAATATCATTTATTATTCATTTATCCAGGTTTTCTGCTCTAGAAATATTGATTCAGGTTTTTTATAAATAGACAGTTAAGTATTGGAAATATTTCTGTGTTAAGAAAAAGTGTGTTTTTTTATAAATGTAATTGACCTTTTTTATTTTATGATAAAATGGCTCTGGATGAGAGAGTGCACTTTAAGGAAGGGCTGCTGCTTTTCTGAAGTCATGGACTGCAATCTGTGAATTTAATATGAATTTAAACTTTAAGCTACTTATCCATTTATATGATTGTTTACAGAGCATTAAATGATAATACCTACAGTTTAGTCCTCTTCCTTTAGGTATTAATCTCTGCTCTGCATCTCGTAAACTCCCGGTCAGTAAGCACTTATCCCTTAACCCAAAGGTTAAAAACCAAAGGTGCATGTTAGACTTTTCTTCAACCTTGCACTCAAACTGTGAAACTAACTTCCTTTTATTATAGGTGTGACCAACAAAACCAACCTGAATGAATTAACCTTGGTTGATAATGGCGTAGCTTAATGTTGTTTGAGTCCCGATCATAACAAATGATATTGCATTAAATGAATTACAAATATAAGAAATCATAATTATTTCTGAGGTGGCACGGTGGCTTAGTGGTTAGCACATTCGCCTCTCAGCACTAGGGATTCCCGGTTCGAATCCCCATCTGGGTGGAGTTTCCATGTTCTCCCCGTGTCTGTGTGGGTTCTCCGGTTTCCTCCCACAGTCCAAAAACATGGATGAAGTCAATTGAATTCTCCAATTTGCCCCATATAGAGTGTGTTTGAGTGAGTGAATGTGTGCACAGAGATGGATTGGCGCCCTGTCCTGGGTGTATCTGCCCAGCGCCCGAAACGTTCTCCCCTGGATGGGCATGGGGAACCCCCCCCCCTCAACCCTACTAGAGGATAAAGCGGGAGATAATGAATGAATGAATGAATGAATAATTATTTCTGTTGTTTCTGATACTCTGTTGGTTGTGTTAATTATAGCATGATAATTGTATTAATCGTATAATCATGATTGTTTAATAGATAATAATTGTGCCAACAAATCTGTAATCATCGTATCCCTAAACAAAACATAAAGGCTCCATGTCGTACATGCAGTTAACAATATTATCTTATTATTTTGTACACAATTACTTTTGCATTATAAGTTGTGTATTGTCAGCGGCGTTGTCAGCCCTCATTCTTTGGTTTTTGAAGAAAACTAAGTAAAGCTGTAAATAGACATTGCACGCTCTGATTCATTAAACTGGACAACTATTTAGAGTCATGTCTATTTATGTCTGTTCAGGGTATTTAGTAACATTTGGAGTTGAACCAGGACCCTGTGATAAATATGATTATACAATAAGCACTACCTACCTTCCACCTGAACATATTATATGCTTCCCCTCTAATTCAATTCAAACGTAAAGTACGCAGTCCTAAAACAGGGCTTCCACTTCTATGTGTTTGCTGTCACCATGTTGTGAATAATGCATTAGCAGTTGTTTTATTAAATAATTGTGCTTTGCTTAGAGCCAAGCAGCTCATTAAAATCTGATTCGGATTCTGCACCGTCAGCATCCACTTACAGCTCTGATTCCTGCACCAACACTGCTGTGCCCTTGCAGATGACTTTGTCTTTGTTTATTAGACGTGGGATGGACAGAGTTTTACAGTCTATGAGACCCTGCTATTAAATACACTATAGGTTTTAGTGCAGTGTGTTTATGTAGTAATACAAGTATTAAAATAGATAACTGAGGGACAAACTTTTACAATTTACCATTAAGGCATTAAGACACACTGTACTGTGGTCCAAAGCCAAATGAAAAATATATATAAAGATATTAATGGTCAGAGCGATAAGCACATGCACATATGAGCAATGGAGGTTCTAGAACATGGTGGAACTGGATGGTGGTGGTGGTGCAAACTAGGGCCCTTGGTTATCTTAGAGGTGTAGAAAGTTTGTTGCTGGAAATAGTTCATTCATACAGTCGTCTTGTGTGCAAAAACAAAATGACGTCCTTGGGCGGTAGCTCAGGGTGTTGGACCATCAATCTGTGGGTTGTGTGTTCAAATCCCAGGTCCACTGAAGTTATCAGAGTGGGTTCTTGAGCAAAGCCCTTAAACTTCACTGCTCCAGGGGCTCCTTGTCACGGCTAACCCTGTGTTCTGACCCCAACCATCATGTAAGTTGTTTCGGATAAAAGCATCTGTTGAATGATCTTCTGTAAATGTAAATGTACACGAAAATATAATGAAGTGATATTAATGTAACGGACTATTACATTTGCTTAAGTGTGTATATAGATACATTTCCCACTCATTTTCAATAACCCATAATAATTAGGAAAAGGCAAATGATTTCTTTTTCATTACATGCCTTATTGTCAGCTTACTGGCTTCAGCCATTCAACTGATTTAGAGGTTCATAATAGCTGGAGGAGTGAAGCGTTTGAACATGCATTTTTGTATGATGAGCTGTGAAACAGTGATGTGCAAAATAACAGTGGCGTTAATAGAGCGCTGGTCTGTAGTTAATGCAGGTTTTGAGTGATTTATTGGTGCTCTTATATAAGTGAGCCATAAACCAAGACTGCTGTTACTTATTCACAGACAGATGAAATACCTTCGATATCTGAAGCACTCTACGTGTTATTATTCTGTCAATCAGGCGTGTGGATGTTTTTTTTATTTAGAATGTTTTTTTTGGGAGGACGTGCCAGCATATCCACCCATCAATAAACTCTGACTGGTGCTGGGTTCAGTCATACATTCCAGAATCTAGTAAGTACAGGAGGTGGATCAAACACTCGGGCTGGTTATCCTCAAATATGCAATTTCATTGCAAGTGATGTTTGTTTCCCTACATCAGGATTGATTTAATGGCGTGTTGTGTTTGTCCTGCTAAAATTCATTCCCTTTCTCTCTGATGTAATGCATTTATGAATTTAGAAATGCGAATTCAATCGTACAGGCTCTTACACACTTGATATTCTCATTGAACCCACAATTGACTATTAATGATATAACTGATTATATACGTGGAAAAGTTCTCAAAGTCAGGTCCATACAAAGAGAAGGAAAGAATCCCCTATAGTGGAATTCTAAGCCTTAACCTTGCATTTTGGGATAGACTGAGCGCTGATGTCAGCAAGCTTTTAATTAAATAAGCTTTAATTTCTAGAGGACAGAGGGTTCCTTCACAATATGCGGCAGCACAGTGGCTTAGTGCTTGCTGCTTTCTTATAGAACTCACGGCAAGGGATGGTTTTTATATAACAGCCATTAAAATACAAAACAATATAACAGTAACAGTGCTGTTTAAACCAGAGGGTTAAAGGTTTATACTCTAGCTTTGCCGAATTGCCTTTCTTAGGCCCTCAGCATGACACCTAGCCCTCAAACATGTCTCTATTTTTATCAGTCTCTCTAGATTTGAAGGCCTGCTAGAGGCTTAAAAGGACAGTCAAGATCATCCTTCTTTTCTCTTTGTATAGTTTTCAGAAGCTGATCTAATGAAGCAGAACCCAGGCTTGAGGCCCAATGTTCCCACTGCAACACATTCACATCATTGACACTCCATATTAATCACAGGCCCTACTCTCATTTTATTATGGCTGCATTTCATTGCCTCTCCATCAGGGTGATGACTGTGTGAAGCAGACAAGACGAGCCAGACATTTTCATTAGCTGTTTTTGGGTGGATCTTGTTCTGGGGAGATTTATTCTTTCAGGAAAAGAAAGTGCTGAAGGACAGAACCACAGCCACGAGAACCCATTTAGGCAAAGTCAATGGAAATGCAAAAAGCACCTGACAAGCAGCGAACATCACTATAACATCAAATTTATCGTGTGGTGAACCTGACATCTGATGGCAGCATGTCTCTGTGCCATTAAATCACAGAACAACATAATAAAATACATTTTATATGAATAGGTCAGTGTGCTACGTTTACTTTTGTTAATTTATAGATATAAAAAGGCTTACTTATTAAAAAGGCTTACTTTCCATCGTTTAGGGTGCAGCACAAACAATCAAAACAATCCACTCTAAAGCAACCTGCTCTGTTCTGACTCAGTATGATTAAAGTAGCGCTGTAAACAAGCCTAATCTGGCAACACCATCATGAGACATGAGCGTGATTTAGCAGATGGACAGCAAGTCAGCATTTCAAACCCTATAATGGTTGACTAGACTCACTTGGCAGAGCTCAGGCTGTAAAGACACATGCCAGGACTATTTAAGGCCTCATTGTACACAGAGAGACTTAATGAGCAGAGAGAAACACATATTGAACACCAGTACGGTTGGAATTCGATTCCTTGCTGAAGCCGTCCTGCAGGGATTTTGCATGTTCTCTCGTTGGATCTTTAACAGTCCAATGGCATGCAAGTTAGGTTGAAATATTAAACTGCCCCTAGGCGTGAATGTGTGTGTGAATGTCTCTTTACCCTGCAATTTATTAGCAATCCGTCCAGGGTGTCTGGGATGACCACTCCTGGGTTCAGTTCCATGACTAATGAATATTTACTTAATGAGGAGTTATAATGATAATGGGGGGTCGGTGATCTAACAGATTTTGACGTTTATGGCTGGTTGTTGGTGCCAGGCGGGCTGATTATTATTTAGTATTTCCATCATTGCTGACCTGAGAAATTACTAAAACAATTAGAATTCATACGTTTAGCAAATAACTAACCACATATTAATAGCAAAATCGTCCAATACCCAACAAATCAAACCCTGAGACTGTTATTAACATAAATGAAGGACCTTTCTAATTTAGAATACTTAAAAGATGTTAAGTGCATAGTGTGATCTACATAACAATTCCCGTCCAATGTAAATTTACTCAGCTTTATATCTTTGTGTTAATTATCCATCTGCAGCTGATAAGTGTGTAAAGATGGCTTGGTGATGGGTTTACAGTACAAACACCATAAAGAGTGAAATCTGATGCTTTTATTACTTGGTAATCATGCTGCATTGGCAGAAGTTCAAATCTATCAGCCAACACATTTAATCCTTATTGTCCCTGAAATATAAAAGATCAGTGGAAATGTGTCTGTGAAAAGAAGCACTTATGAAAAATGGCCATAAAGTTGGATAAACGACTGCTGGTTGACCTCTTGGGTATTTTTAGAGCAACTAATCAACCTCTAATCTCAGGCTGGAAAACAGATGGCAGCACATTTCCAACAGCCCGTCCCATGCACTGTATACTGCAAGCTCATCATTTTAGCAGTGTGTGTTTAAACGTGGAAATCAGAGAGCCAGAACGGCAGCAGTCCTCCTGCAGGATGATGGAAACTGTAATTATCCTTAAATCAAGCCGAACATGCTATAAGTGGTGTAATCACTGCTGAGTCACTTCATTGTTCGTCCTTTTCTAAATAATAAGCACATGTGTAGTCAACATGACGCATGTTTATTGATTTTCACCCCTGATTATTTTATACCCTAATTTAGTCGTATGCAATCCCTTATATATCACACGCCTACCACCTGCTCCATCTACTACTGTGGTCTACAGAGCCTCCAGCTTTAAATACCAATTTGGTTCCAGTGCTGGTGTTTTAAACAGTCAGTAGAGGTCTCTGTTGTAGCTTCAGTTACAAAACCCATCAATCCTCACGGCCAGCCAAAAGTCCCTGCTCAGTTTGCATGCAGACCTTAGGATGCAGGTTTCTCTTGGTCTTGTGCTACTATATTAAATGACTGTAAGGTACTAGATACCAATATTTAATATCCCAATATGTTGTAAGTACTTTGCAATGTCAAATATTTAAATACCATATATCTACCAGAGAGGCACCAAGAGAATAAAATGCTAGATTTTTCAGCTGATTGGTTTTAATTACTTCCGCTGCCTGTAATCACAGAGCAGCTGCTGTATGAAGAGCAGCAGGAATTTTATGTTAATAAATGTACAGCTTAATAAATCAAATAAGGTTCTTACTTTAGAATGTGACGTTTGAGCTGGTGACATTTATTGTGCTTAAAACTGAGACGAACAGATCTATAAAATAAATAACACAAAACAAGATCACGAGCTAAATGAAACGTAAGGCCTCAATAATTGCTGTCGACCAAGTGTAAGTTCCCAGGCACTTTATTTTAAACATTACATTCCTGTTCTCTTTTGATTGCGAACCTGTCTTCATCATCTGGACATGTATTCCCACGGAAGTCCACTCAGATTTCTGTCTCTAAGAGCCTGGTCCACTACACGTATGTAGCCTCCTATACGAGTCCTCATTTCTGACGTGAATGGGTCGAGGGCGAGGCGTCGGGATCCGGGTCTTTTGAAGTTTCCGTCTTGGTTGTTTTCGGTACACAGAAGCCTGTCGTCGGTGGTGCTGATGTTTAGGAAATGGGTGATGACTCGGAGCTGGTGGATGAGATCTTTGTGTAGTTGCTCATAATGCACGACCAGAAGGCGCCTGGAGAACTTCAACCAGGCCAGAGCGTGCGACACCCACCATGAGGAGTAGGTCTCTACAAACTCGGGCCATTCTGAATACAAGAGACAAGAACAAAGTGAAAAACACACTCTGCGAGCAATTAGAATGTTGCAAGTAAGTGTGTAGTAAGTGAACAGAGGTGGAGCTACACATTGGAGCACCTCCCATCCTGAGGACTTATGCAACTGTTGCTCGCGGGCCAGATGCGGCCCGTTAGGCTTTTTAATCCGGCCCGCTGTATTTGCACAAACTATATTATCAAAATATTCTACTATTTGATCTTACTTGCGGGCGGCACATTCCCGGTTCGAATCCCCATCTGGGTGTTCTCCCCATGTCCGTGTGGGTTTCCTCCGGGTTATCCGGTTTCCTCCCACAGTCCAAAAACATGGATCAAGTCAATTGAGTTCTCCAAATTGCCCCATATAGAGTGTGTTTGTGTGAGTGTGTGCCCAGTGATAGATTGGCGCCCTGTCCTGGATGTATCTGCCCAGCGCCCGAGACGTTCTCCCCTGGATGGGCATTGGGAACCCCCCCGCCACCCTAATAGAGGATAAAGCGGAAGATAATGGATGGGTGGATCTTACTTGCGTTTACCCAATAGATAATGCACTTCTATACGCTCTACTTTACTTTTCCGCTTAGCTTTTTAAGCCCTTTTGTAAAATGGAGCAGACCAAAGAAAAGAATAGTGGTCAGTGAGTGCCTCATGCTCTACTGGACTCTACTTTCACTGCTTTGATTATCGAGCCACCATCATCTGTGGAATACTATATGAAGCCACTAATCAATGCTTCCTTATTGATCCTTTTAAATACTTCTAAGTACCTTTACTCTTCCAGTCTGTGTCCGTCGCGTAGCCTAGATGACCTGCATTCTTTCGATTGAATTCGGCTACAAGACAGTGATACGGGTTTCGCATTAAGAGGATGGCCGAGTCAAACATCTCGATCTCCCTCCTTCCACTCTCATGTGTCTTCACACAGATGGTTCTTCCACTCTTCCAGTAATCTTTTTCACCTTTAAACCCTAAGAACATATTTCATTCCAAACAACACTCTCATGATAAACAGTAGAAATATAAGCATCTGTTATTCTTTTAAAAACACAATAATTAGCAGAACACATCAACTTTACAAGTATTAGTATTTTAATTATACATAACAAACATAGCAGTTTAATTAAAAGGTGTATATATATATAATATAATTTTTTTTCTTTTTTTTTTCTAGCCCTTATCGATCCAGCATGTAGATATCTGACTGTATCCAAAAGTGTGGACTACTGTAACTTTATTCCACATTCCGCTCCAGGTTTCAAAATGCTGCTTATACGATAATAAATTATAAATCTCAAGGTTTAGGGTTTTTTATTGAACTACGGTTTTACAGATTGATGCTGATTCTATAATTCATCATAACACTGACTATTACTCTTCTTGGTGTGACTGAGTGAGCAGTGTGGGTCTGTGTAAAGCAGTGCCGCATCACCTTTGTTGTACAACGAGCCATCAAAGTAGTAGCTGCCGGTGTAGTAGCCCGTGGTCAGCTCGATGAGATGCCGCAGCCAGGTGTTGCCCGCTCCCGGAAAGCTGGTCAGCGCCGTGAGTGAGGAGGAGCTTTCGGGCCGAAACATCTTCTCTTTGCATCGAGATGCTGACCATGTGGAAATATGAGCATGTGTAGTGTTGTTTGTTGCCCTGCACTGTTTGAACGTCTCGACTGTTCAACTTTAAGTTCAAGTAATTTATTTATAGAGCGCTTTTTACAAAGGTACATCATCACAAAGCATTCATTCATTATCTCCCGCTTTATCCTCTATTAGGCTCGCGGTGGGGTTCCCCATGCCCATCCAGGGGAGAACGTTTTGGGCGCTGGGCAGATAGACCCAGGACAGGACGCCAATCTATCGCTGGGCACACGCTCACTCACACAAACACACTCTATATGGGGCAATTTGGAGATCTCAATTGACTTCATCCATGTTTTTGGACTGTGGGAGGAAACCGGAGAACCCGGAGGAAACCCACGTGGACACGGAGAACATGGAAACTCCACCCAGATGGGGATTCGAACTGGGAATCCCTAATGCTGAGAGGCGAACGTGCTGACCACCACTAAGCCACCGTGCCGCCCTGTCACAAAGCAGCTTTACAAAATGAAAAGCCTTTATAACCCCAAAGAGCAAGCTGAAGCGACAGAGAAAAAACTCCCTGTTATGTTGTTATTTTAAGGAAGAAACCTTGGGAGGACCAAGACTCATCCTCCTTGAGCGACCAGGCAGCATCATCAGCGTAGGACACTATTGTACAGATTGTGTCGAGATCGGGTGACTGTATTTAACAAATGGAAAAGTCTAATTGGAAAACTCTATGTGAGTCCATTAAGGGGGTCCTGCAGGACCGCCAGTCCAATTAATATCCAGGTTCCATCCAGTGTTTGTCGTAGCCGCAGTGCTTCAGCTATGTTTACAGAGATGTTCTCCAGCATTAAGATCTCATCCTGTCTGATCAATTAAAACATAAACACCTCATATTCCACATTTAACACTCTGTTACACTGTTATATAAGGTTCTAATTGGCTGCTCCACTATATGACTTGTTTCTTGGGACACCTGCACATTACACCTACATCTTCACGCTTCTGAAATCGACATTTTGTGGAAATTCTGATGTTGGATGAGAGAACCCTACTTAAAATCTCCATTCTAGTTCATTATTTCTAGTTCATAGTTTAAGTTGAAAGCCTACATTAGTCCAAAATGCACGACTAGGTGGTTGAGTTCATTCATTTTTTGCAATAAAACCAAATGGAACACATGCACTGAAAGATTTAAAGGTGAGTTCCAGTACTTTCTCTGATAGTGTATGTTCTCAAGGACTTTAATGTTTGCTGCTTTGTAGGAAACATACTTGTAGGTGGAAATCAATATTTACTCCCCACATGACAGTCATTCCTGTGACCTAGAACCTATAATACCCATGATATTTCTTTTTGTTTTCACAGACGTGTGACTGCTGATAAAATTAAATCACACTGAATAATATATTTCCCCTTAGAACTGAACTGGCGGATAGAGTGTGTTTTTGATTTGTATTAAAATGCCACCATCATTAGTCCCTGAGTTTGTTAGAATTGATTCAGCAGTAGACGTGCAGTATGCAGATGTCATCCATGTACAATCCTAACACTCAACAAACATAATTCACTGAGCTGGAAATAAGATTATGGTCTGTATTATGAGATTAAGAATCGTGAAATCAGGTTTTGTTTAGCAGAAGCTTTAGAAAATTCAGACTGAGATTAATTAGTTTAATTAAGTAATGGGGTTTTATAAACTGTATTGAAACTGAAAAGTGCTATGTGTTATAAAAGGGTAAAAATTAATTGTTCCTAGCTGTACTTATTGCTAAATAATATGAATGTTGAAATATAATTGTCCTGGGTATATTTCCCGATGCCCATAACGTTCTCCACTGGACATGATCCTACACATAGTCCCTAGTATAAGATTAAGTGGATGATGAGATGAGCTTAGACTGAGGCTAACAGTAGAATTACATGTCTTAGCACTGAGGTGGACTGAGAATAAGATTAAATGTTCTCAATTGTTCGAAAATAAGAGTAAAATTAAGATTATGTTTATTTTCAGTAAAACTGAGATAAGAATTAGTTGTAACAGGCTTAAGCATTATGTTAAGGATTACTATTTGTAAAGATTGTACTAAATGAAGTGAATCTGAGATTAAAAGTAAATAGATTTAGACTAAAAAGACTTATCTAGACCGGATTAAAATGATTTTACAAATAGATGTGTTAAAAAGTGATTTACAGACTGGCCCAATGTGAGATTAGTATTAAATCCAACCAGCCTAGAGTAATAAATAAGTAAATTATATACAAGATTTTAAAATAAACCTGAGATTAAGAAGAAATTCATGGAATTAAGATTAGTTGTAGAATTTAGTGACCTAAAGGAAAAATGAGCTAAAGCACGGCTTACATTAGAACACTGTCTTACCTAGCAGAGGTGTGCTGTACACCTGTATATGGTCTTCTTGAGACCTAGAATAAGAGAGTTTGCTCCGTCCACATGGATGTCCATCAACATTCTTCTGGATTAGGAGAAAAGAGGTGTGGCCACACAGACAGTCCCGCCCTCTCAGAACAGCTAAAGGCAGCTCCTAATAGAGTCACAAGTCAACCAATCAAAGGGCCATCATTATACTGCACGTCCATAAATATAAAGCTTTCTATATAAATCTAATGTCTTTAATCTGGTTGTTTGGTTCTACATTCCTACTTTACCCAGTACCAGATTTATACAATATGTTCAAATTAAATTAAAGAAAAAGCTTCCTGTAGCCTTTACCCCTACTGTTAATGCAGTGAACTCTCAGTTAACATCATTTTTGCCTCCCTCCCTCCCTCAGATGCCACCCGCTGTGCCTGTAAAACCCTCAGCATGTCGAATTGCATTCGGCTGAAATACAAGTCTGTTATTTTACTTCATAAAAACTGGGACTGCTGGGCTACTAGAGCACAAACCTGTATATTTTAAATGGTAATGAATGTTAAGTATTCAACCTGGTTAGTGCAGATCTCCACACAGCGCTGTGATGTCATGTTGAGGTGGCTGGCATGAAGCTGGAAAGCTGCACTAGCGTTCTGAATCCGGAAGCAGCCGTGAGAGCGCGCATTCCCGTCTGAGATAAAATAAGACATTTATCACGATAATTTATGAATGGACTTCATGGTGGCTATATCATCATGGGTCATGTTCGTCCATACATGAGACGCACCAACCAAAGACTCAGGACTTGGTGACCAGATTCCAATTCATGTGATGTGGGACAAAGACTATATTTGTGTGGGACAATGTGGGACATCAATGCACTCCCATATATATATATTATATATATGTGTGTGTGTGTGTGTGTGTGTGTGTGTGTGTGTGTGTGTGTGTGCGGGACACCAATGAGACAGTGGGAAATATATGTGGGACACCAATGCACTGCCATATATATATATATATATATATATATATATATATATATATATATATATATATATATATATATATATATATATATATATATATATATATATATATATATATTCATTATTATCTCCCACTTTATCCTCTATTAGGGTCGCGGTGGGGTTCCCCATGCCCTTCCAGGGGAGAACGTCTCGGGCGCTGGGCAGATACACCCAGGACAGGGCGCCAATCCATCGCTGGGTACACACTCACTCACACAGACACACTCTATATGGGGCAAATTAGAGAACTCAATTAACTTGATCCATGTTTTTGGACTGTGGGAGGAAACCGGAGAACCCGGAGGAAACCCACGCGGACACAGGGAGAACAAGGAAACTCCACCCAGATGGGGATTCGAACCGGGAATCCCTAGCGCTGAGAGGAGAACATGCTAACCACTAAGCCACTGTGCCGCCTATATATATATATATATATATATATATATATATATATATATATATATATATATATATATATATATATATATTACATATATTACATATATATATTGGTGGGCGTGCCCTTAACATGCGTCCGCGTTCCCCATTGGTTGACATTCAAACAGCCCGCCTCTCCTCGATAACGGACAACACAGCCATCCAATGTTAGATTATAAAACACGCTTTAAAATGGAGTCTGACTTTGAAAAACAACGTGGGACAAAGTCTCAATTTGCGGGACACGTGAAAAGTAAGGAAATTGCGGGACATCTGGTCACCCTACTCACGGACTTGTTCCTCAATCAATAAGCTACAACGCATTGCCATTTACACATTCTTGTGTTTTGAGGCTTTATTATTTATGGATAAGAATGATGGGTACATAGGCCTTAAAGAGTAAATGTGCACTTACATGTTTTGTGGTCGAGGAGTTTTTCCACCTTGTAGATGGACAGTCTGGCCACACCTCCACAGGGCGTGTCTCTTTCTGTCCTGCAGACCAGGTTGCAGTCTTCACTTCGTGCTCGGGCAGCGCTGATCCGGTTCCCACAGTGACACTCGGTGCCATATTCCAACCCAGCAAACCGATATGCACTGTGTGAGTAACACATACTGATGTGCATTTGAATGCAGGCCTTGAAAATAAAGCTTGGTTAAGATGCACAAGATATATATATATATATATATATATATATATATATATATATATATATATATATATATATATATATATTATTCATTCATTCATTATCTTCGGGCGCTGGGCAGATACACCCAGGACAGGGCGCCAATCTATCACTGATATATTGTATTATTATATATATATATATATATATATATATATATATATTATTATATATATATATATAATTATAGTTAAAATATTATATTTATATTTATACCTGTAGTTGTATATATATATATATATATATATATATATATATATATATATATATATATATATATATATATATATATATATATATATATTAGGGGTGTCTTCAACTAAGGATTTTCATAGTCGAATCTGATTCGTCAGATTTTCCCTATAGTCGACTGATAGTCGAATCAGTTAAAATTTCACCACAAGATGGCGCTATAAGCGTAGTTTTTAAAAAAGATTTTTTTAAATATTTTACTTGTTTCTAACAAAAGAAGACCTTTTTTTTTTGTTTTTGTTTTTTTTTTCTAGAAATTAGGATGATTTTATTTGACAAAAGGATATATATATATATAACGAAAACAAAGACATTTCACGTAAAAACTGATGCTTAGCAGCAGCCATGGGCACCCCCATGTGGTCAAAATGGTACATTCGACTATGAGGTTCATAGTCGACTACGGTTCTCCGAATCGAATCGTCGAATCAGCGAATATTGCAGCTCACCCCTAATGTATATATATTCATAGTTGTATTTTTGTATTTTTAAAAAAATTATATAATTCTCATTTTCTTCTTAAAAATTTTAATTTAAATGAACTTTAAAATAACGGGGTAATCGGAGTCCGTGACCCATAATTTCGTTCTTATCTCATGTACCACATGTGATATTAATGATAGTAAAGTTTTCTTGAATCTTGAATGTGCAGTGCCATGCTAAAGTGTTGCATGTCAAGAGCTCTGTAGTGAAACGGGTAAGAAAAGGAAGCGTTTATTTGGATTTTTATGATGGGTCCAGTTTAACTATACGATGCCCTCAGTTCCGCTACACTTCCCTGAGCTGAGCCTTCGGCGTTTCTGCAGCACACAGGATAGCGCTCGGCTGTCTCCATGGACAGTCTGACTATATTTGGCTGTGGAAAACAGTATGCAGCTCACTTTCTCTGTCACTATTTGATCCTGGGAGACTTTTTCCCGGTCTGTGAGACAATGCGCTTTTATGTCTCAGTGGTATTAATTATGTATCACTGGCACAGCAGGCAGCGAGTTTGTGGTTGGGGATCAGAGTCCTTTGCTTTTGCTGGCTGTGAGTCGATAACATGCACAGAGGGTTGTGTTCATACTGAAATCTTGCCAGGATAAGCATAGTGTGCCTTTCTGAGATCTCTAATTAACCTTTTGCGTCATAAGACAATATACCGTGTCGTAAATGTGGTCAGAACCTTTTAATAGACCCTTTGCTGATCGCTAGACTGCATGTGCCAGGGGCTTTTTTTTATAACAACACAAAGATTCTCACAACGATTGGCTCATATCTGAATGTCTGCCAAAGTTCTGCCACCTGTTCCCACTTTTCTCACACTGTCTGAATTAATCTGGGCTCAGAGCCTTTTCTTTTACTTCTTCATAACCTTGTAGTGCTTTTAATCACTTTTTGTTTGTAAAGAAGCAAATCTAAATCTTTCTCCCACCCCACAATCTGTGCACTAATGCAGAAATATCATGCCTCCTGAAAGGGGGGCTCCCCAAACTGTTTCCGTTGACCCTGGATGCAGTTTTGTAGTGTCCGCTATTTCTGCCATCATAGCTATTTTTATGCAAAAGACGAACCTGCTCATGACTCAGTTTCCCCGTGACTTATTTAGCTTCTGCAGTCTCTCAGTGAACTCAAGTCCAATCAATTGCTATTTAATAAATTAGAGTATGCGTCTCTCCAGCGGCTCTAATGCATCTGATTACACACTTTCTCACACCAAGGCAGAATTTTCTTCAAACTGATACACCTCCACTTAGCCCGGCATGTTTTGTAGGGGCAGGAAAAAATAAAAGTGTCTAAAGGAAACACATTTGAACAAAAGGAGAATGTGCCAAATTACAGCCAGTAACCAGAAGTCAGGCTCAATGTATGAAGTTTGAAATTGAAAATTTAGAAATGTTTTTCTGTTTACTGTAATATTAGTTTAACAATCAATGAAATGTCAAAAATAGAGTTTTGCGATTTGTTAAATATAGTCTCCCGATCTCGACACAATCTGAACATGGCTGTTCTACACTGTTGTTGCTGCCCGGCTGCTCAAGGAGGATGAGTCCCCCACTGAGTCTCGGTCCTCACAAGGTTTCTTCCTTAAAAAATCTGAGAGGAGAACGTGCTAATCACCAAGCCACCGTGCCGCCCTTAAGATAATTAATAAGTAATAATATAATAATAATAATAATAATAATAATAGGTGGCATGGTGGCTTAGTGGTTAGCATGTTCTCCTCTCATCACTAGGGATTCCCGGTTCAAATCCCCATCTGGGTGGAGTTTCCATGTTCTCCCCGTGTCTGCGTGGGTTTCCTCCAGGTTCTCTGGTTTCCTCCCACAGTCCAAAAACATGGATCAAGTCAATTGAATTCTCAAAACTGCCCCATATAGAGTGTGTTTGTGTGAGTGAGTAGATAGATTGGCACCCTGTCCTGGGTGTATCTGCCCAGCACCCGAAACGTTCTCCCCTGGATGGGCATGGGGAACCCCACCGTGACCCTAATTGAGGATAACGCGGGAGATAATGAATGAATGAATGAATAATAATAATAATAATAATAATAATAATACATTTTATTTTATTTTATTATTTGTAAGGACACCTTACAAAAGTGCAAATAAGCATTAATTTTAAAACAAGATACACAATATTAAAAGTAAAAGAAGGCCAGTTTGATCAGGTGAGTTTTAAGTGCGGATTTGAAATGTTAAGTAGTAGAGCTTTAACAGTGATGGTGTGACATTTGTACTGTGGATGATTGCTGCATCCATGAGTGCATGAGTTCATATCCACTCACTCCAAAATGCCCCCTGATGGAGATTACATGTAGATCAAAATCAGTATGTGAAGTTTAGCAGCTGAATTTGGACACAGCTCATGTATCATATATTAGGTGAAATACCTCTCTGCGCAGACATCCTGACACAAAGAGCTGGTCATTTTACGGAAGTCGTACAGCAAAGTTCCTCCCAGTGCGAGTTGTTTCTCATCGTTTTTGAAACACCCGATGTACGTTCCTTAAATAAAGAACACGGAATTACACCCGTGAATTCAAGAGCCGCTCATTTGCAGATGTATTCTGCTTTACCTTTCTGTTTTCTCTCTTTATTGGATGCCTGGTGTTCCGCCGTCGTCTCCCGCTCGGCTCTCTGTCCGTGGATCCAGTGGTGCCTCAGATGCCTGATTTGTAAATTCCGAGAGGTGAAGCGCTGTAGGTCGACTTTACTACCAGACAGGGCTGGTTTAACGTCCATGTCCTGAATGATTATGGGTATTGGTTTAACATAGCGCCAACTAACTTTTGGTGCCTCCTGGGATCGCAGGGGTGTGGTGTGTAGTGATGAGGCCATACTGGTTGGTTTTTGAAACAAGGCCATGTGAGAGCGCTGTAGCAGCAACAGACTGCCAGCCATGATGTAGGCCACACTCAGGAAGAGGAGCAGGACCTGGGCCTGCCGTAAAAAGCGCTGCAGTCGGTAAAAGGTTTTAGCCATTCTTCTAGCTCCAGAGTGACTTATCTGTAGAGAAATATCCTCTGCTTAGTTTGAATCTGACGCTCATAAAGCAGATGGTGTCCATCTGCTCAGAAGGTTGGTGAAATAATAATAGACTTAAAGTATTTTTTGTAGCAAAGGCTTTTAGCTTCTATAACACAGTCAATGTGAGAGCAATGTCTACCAAGGTCGGAGAATATATACAAATGTTAGCAAGACCTTCATCTTATATTTTCATCAGGGTTTATATAAAACAATTCAGCCATCAGCTCAGAGCAGCAGTTATGACTCACACAGAATACAATACAAATATCAGACCAACCAGCCCTGACCTCATTAAAGTGACACTGAATTTGACCTTTCATGAAGAATCTGAACACCACTATCTTAACAGTGGCGTTCATGACCATTTTCTAAGCCACTTATCCTAATTAGGGCCTGTTAGAGGGTGCTGGAGCCTATCCCAATGCTCATTAGGTGAAAGAAACGCAAACACAGACAAGCAATTCTCACTACAGTATTATTATTTACTATGAATGATCATTATTATTATAGATAATTATTATTTGTTCACCCTACTTTGGTCTAGTGGTTCAAATCCTGATCTGGGTGGTGTTTCCATGCTCTCTCACAGACCAAGAAAATGGATTCAAGGCAAATCTAAATTGCCCCATTTAGTGTGTGTGCCCAGCAATAGATTGGCACCCTGTTTTGAGTGCCCATCTGCCCAGAGCCCGAAAAGTGGAAAATAATAGATGGATGGGTTCCCCTAACTGCATGTATTTGACCTGTGGGCGGGAACCGGAGATCCCAAAGGAAACTCATATGTGTATGAGTATAGGGAGAACATGCAAACCCTACAGAAAATCAAACCATGGACCTTTTTTCTAGTCCCATTCTAGAAATAATTTTCAAATTGATTCCACTTTAAAAAGCTGGGACAGAGACATGTTTAGTACATGTTTAGTAGGGTCACATGACCGTTCCATTTGACTATACATTTAGATTTTTTAAGATTCTAATTGAAATTCTGCAAGAGGAATTTTACAGTAATGTGTTTAGTATTCAGGGCCAGGGCTTTATTTAATACACCTGCGCCAATGGGACTGATAAAAAAAAAACAAAGAAGTGTTATTATCAAGAAGCTCTTATTAGTTTTAAAGCTTTTTGTAAAACCCCCGGTTTGATCAGATCTTAATTTAGAGAGAAGCCCAAACATTGATTTCTCATTTCAGTTTAAACTGGAGAAAAAGAAGACTTAGCTCTTGGGTTTATGGCTCTTGTTCAGGGGGTTATAAAGCTGTTTTAAGCTTTTAGCATGATAGGAGCTTAAGTGCCAGGGATTTGTGGAGTGACACGCCTGGTGTAGCTGATTAATGATTTACATTTAGTCATTTTGCAGAAACATTTATCCAAAGATTTACAAGTGTGGCTGAGCAGAAAACCGTTCTGAAAGACCACAACGATTTGCAGCTACACCACCACCGGCTGAGGTGCAAGTGTAGGAAAGCATCGCTTACTAGTTCACTGGAGTATAGTTTGGACAACCTAACCATGAACCTTTAAATACGCTGTACAGAGTATGAGGTCTGGGTTACAGAAATTTAAGCTCAAATGCATCCTTGATCACAACACCAGCATCTGTGGTGTTCGAATCGTACACATCAACACTCAGCACAAGCGTTCAATGAGGGATAATTACAGCATGCAGTGCTGTCCGCCTCTTTTCACAAGTGCAGTGGATGGTGTTTGCTGTAGCTATGGCAAAGCAGCACTCCCGCTTCCAATTCTGGTACCTGTGTCGTCACCAGACCTTATAGTTTTCTGTGACAGTGCTTGAGTGGAATCTCTTAGTGTGGATTTCCACACATTTAAAGCCTGGCTGAGGTTTAAACCAATAAATCAGTCTATTATGCAATTTAAATACAAACTTGGCTTCTCTGTTTCCCTTTTTCACCCACAATTTCACTGAGTTTGAACAGTTACATCCATTTTTTCCCAAAGATTTAATGGTTCAGACAAAAAAAATTTAGTTCTTGAACCGAATTACGTAAAGCCCAGTGTTTGTTTTGCAATGCGGCATAGATTAAAATAATCAGAGGCCATGCATCTCTGCCCAGCTCGGCAAGTGACACGAATGTCTGAATGCCCATGTTTTCATCCTAATTATCGTGTGTTGCACTGATGATTCATCCAATCACATTGGTTCCGCTTAATACCAAAGTTTCTACAAATAGAACCCTAAATAGACCCAATTCAGGACCTCATTTGGACTGTAGCTTCCGCTCTTTCTTTATGTTCTATTACGGGTCTCTTGTGAGTTCGGAATGGTTCTCATGGTGCTGAACCTATAGTTCACAGTGTGTTTTTCTCATTAATATTACATGATACTCAAGGTCCTTCGCTTAGCAATGAACTCGAAAGTAAAATAAATAAGAAGAACTATTTTTTTTTAATACAGATGTCTTGAAATGAATCCATTTTTTTTCACATGCAAATTTATGAACTCATCATTGTAGATTCTTTTGCATCCACTCCATCCTTTCACAGATTAATATCCCTAACGAAAGGATTGATTCAGTTCTGGCTCATCATCACAGACCCTGTTGTTCATCTGATTTAATGCTAATGATTCTTTTACTCTAAAAAAAAGCGGCGTGGGGGTGCATTTTACCAGCCGCAGCACACACATGCAGAACTGCCGCTTAGGTCTGAATATCCCAGCCGCAAAATGAACCTTGTTACCATAGGGAAAGGAAGGCCCCGAAATACAAAACGGCATAAACAGGAAAGTGTCTGAAAAGCTTCAGGGAAAGAATTTTACTCTGGGAATAAATTATTGCGGAAGAGTCGGGTGTTTGAATAAATAAAAAAAAGTGTTGTTTTCTATTATGTATGGCAGGAAAGCATTACAGTTAATGCGCTTATTTTCTCTCTTTTGCAATAAACAGAGGATTTGGATGTCAGCCCAGAGATGCTTTTTAATCTCTATGCAGTGCTGTTTAAGATTCCTTGTCTCTCTCTCTCACTCCCTCTCTCTGTTTCTCACTCCCTCTCTCTCTCTCCCCTTCTGTCTCGCGCCATATTTTTCTAGTTAACTGTAATTTCACTTTGTACACAGCAGACCATGATCACGTTTACATCTGCACGGAGTATATGGTAAAAAAAATCCACATTAAAACATCCAAACTCCAAAATCCAGATTAATTTAATGTTTAAACTACACACCTCTCCCTGGTGCTGAGAGAAGAACTGGGCAGAATTATGAATCAAACTTTTAATTTAAAAAAAAAACTTTTAAAAGTACAGAGGTCATGTTATTAATGTAAAAATAGCGCTTAAATATATTTACACTTTATATGAGTCTGTATAAATTAATAATTCGATGTATAGGATTTCAGCACCATGTGTACTGAACAGCGACCACACTCTCGCTCGTATGCAGACTTCATGCAGATCATTTGTTTTTCGCTGAGCATCAGCAAAACGAATTGTTGCTTTCAGACATCCTGCATCTGTCATCATTAAGAGCAACAGTTTGAACCCTGCAGCTATAGACTCCATCAGAAACTCTCTCTCTCACACACACACACACACACACACACACACTCTATATGGGGTAATTTGGAGCCTTCAATTGACCTCAATCCATGTTTTTGTACTATGGGTGGAAACCCATGCGGACACGGGAAGAGCATGGAAACTCCACCCAGATTGGGATTTGAACCGGGAATCCCCAGCGCTGAGAGGAGAACATGCTAAACACTAAGTCACCGTGCCACACTAATGCAGACTTCCATCCATTCATTATCTTCCGCTTTATCCTCTATTACGGTCGCGGGGGGGTTCCCCATGCCCATCCAGGTGAGAACGTTTCGGGCGCTGGGCAGATACACCCAGGACGGGGTGCCAATCTATCACTGGACACACACTCACTCACACACACACACTCTATATGGGGCAATTTGGAGAACTCAATTGACTTGATCCATGTTTTTGGACTGTGGGAGGAAACCAGAGAACCTGGAGGAAACCCACGCGGACACAGGTAGAACATGGAAACTCCACCCAGATTTGGATTCGAACCGGGAATCCCTAGTGCTGAGAGGAGAACATGTTAACCACTAAGCCACCGTGCCGCCCGGTGTAGACTTGTGGATTATAAATCAAACTTGTAATTAAACAAAATAAATTTTTTTAAACTACAGAGGTCACGTCATTAATGTACAAAATAGCACAAAAAATATTGACACTTTATATGATTGTATAAATAATATATTTTTATTATTAACTTCTGACTTGTGGTGTTCTCATTTGTAAGTCGCTTTGGATAAAAGCATCTGCTAAATGACTAAATGTAAATGTAAACGTATTCATAACCAAACAATTAGATGAGTAGGATTTCAGAACCTTGTGTACTGAACAGCGACCACACACTCTCGCTCGTATGCAGACTGCATGCAGATACATTTACTTTTAGTCATTTAGCATTCATTTAGTCAGTTCTCCAAATTGCCCCATATAGAGTGTGTCTGTGTGAGTGAGTGTGTGCCCAGCGATAGATTGGCTCCCTGTCCTGGGTGTATCTGCCCAACGCCCGAGACGTTCTCCCCTGGATGGGCATGGGGAACCTTTCCGCGACCCTAATAGAAGAGAAAATGGAAGATAATGGATGGATGGATGGACTTATAAATGAGAACATGAGAACATCACAAGTCAGTAATTATGAAGAAAACCAGCTACACTGATCGTTATATGATGCTGCCCCCCCCCCCCCTTTTATTTATTTATTTTTTTTTACAACAGGTATTTGTTAAGGCTTAGTGGTTAGCATGTTCTCCTCTCATCTCTAGCTATTCCCGGTTGGAATCCCAATCTGGGTGGAGTTTCCATGTTCTCCCCATGTCCACATGGGTTTCCTCTGGGTTCTCCGGTTTCCTCCCACAGTCCAAAAACATGGATGAAATCAATTGAGGTCTTCAAATTGCCCCATATAGAGTGTGTCTGTGTGAGTAATTGTGTGCCCAGCGATAGATTGGCGCCCTGTCCTGGGTCTATCTGCCCAGCGCCCGAAACGTTCTCCCCTGGATGGGCATGGGGAACCATTCCACGACCCTAATAGAGGATAAAGCCGGAGATAATGAATGGATGGATGGTATTTGTTAAGGCGACTCGGTGGCTTAGTGGTTTGCATGTTCTCCTCTCAGCTCTAGGTATTCCCGGTTGGAATCCCAATCTGGGTGGAGTTTCCATGTTCTCCCCATGTCCACGTGGGTTTTCCCCTTGGTTTTCCGGTTTCCTCCCACAGTCCAAAAACATGGATCAAGTCAATTGAGTTCTCCAAATTGCCCCATATAGAGTGTGTCTGTATGAGTGAGTGTGTGCCCAGTGATAGATTGGCGCCCTGTCCTGGGTCTATCTGCCCAGTGCCCGAAACGTTCTCCCCTGGATGGGCATGGGGAACCATTCCACGACCCTAATAGAGGATAAAGCGGGAGATAATGAATGGATGGATGGTATTTGTTAAGACGGCACAGTGGCTTAGTGATTAGCATGTTCTCCTCTCAGCTCTAGGGATTCCCGGTTGGAATCCCAATCTGGGTGGAGTATCCATGTTCTTTCGTTGTCCATGTAGGTTTCCTCCGGGTTCTCCGGATTCCTCCCACAGTCCAAAAACATGGATCAAGTCAATTGAGTTCTCCAAATTGCCCCATATAGAGTGTGTCTGTATGAGTGAGTGTGTGCCCAGTGATAGATTGGCGCCCTGTCCTGGGTCTATCTGCCCAGTGCCCGAAACGTTCTCCCCTGGATGGGCATGGGGAACCATTCCACGACCCTAATAGAGGATAAAGCGGGAGATAATGAATGGATGGATGGTATTTGTGAAGACGGCACAGTGGCTTAGTGATTAGCATGTTCTCCTCTCAGCTCTAGGGATTCCCGGTTGGAATCCCAATCTGGGTGGAGTTTCCATGTTCTCCCCATGTCCACGTGGGTTTCCTCCGGGTTCTCCGGATTCCTCCCACAGTCCAAAAACATGGATCAAGTCAATTGAGTTCTCCAAATTGCCCCATATAGAGTGTGTCTGTGTAAGTGAGTGTGTGTGTCCAGTGATAGATTGGCGCCCTGTCCTGGGTCTATCTGCCCAGCGCCCGAAACGTTCTCCCCTGGATGGGCATGGGGAACCCCCCCGCGACCCTAATAGAGGATAAAGCGGAAGATAATGGATGGATGGTATTTGTTAAAAAAGAAGCGTCTTTAGTA
This sequence comes from Corydoras sp. C115, assembly GCA_019802505.1. Classification (NCBI taxonomy): domain Eukaryota; kingdom Metazoa; phylum Chordata; class Actinopteri; order Siluriformes; family Callichthyidae; genus Corydoras; species Corydoras sp. C115. Next base: position 2,210,528 of record JAFMOC010000060.1, on the reverse strand, counting down.
GTTTCTTAAAAATGATTTGTTTTTCGCTGAGCATCAGCAACACATCCTGCATCTGTCATCATTAAGAGCAACAGTTTGAGTCCTGCAGCTATAGACTCCTTCAGAAACTCTTTCACACACACACACACACACACACACACACACACACACACACACACACACACGCGCGGCATTTTCTGCCTCATTTTCCTGCATTCGATCGAATTGATTTCTGAATTGTGTTTACCTTCACACTCTCATCCTCCTGCTCTGCTCCCCGACGCGGCGGCAGCTCCTGCAGCTCAGCCCGCAACGCGCATCTCACCTGTGGCTCCGCAGACGCTGCAGACGCTGCAGACGCTGCAGACGCGGCGGCGCTGCTCCGCTCGGTGCCGACTCTCTCTGACTCTCAGTCTCCGCTCACCGCCAGGCGTTTCAAGCGCGTCACTCGTCGCTCGTCTGCAGCCAATCAGCGCTTCTGGTTCAGATTATTACACTGATAGGCTCCTCCCACCAGGCAAAGCAGGTGATTCAATGTTTATTTTTGTAGCGTTTACGAGACGCCGTTATTCAGAGCGGGCGGCTCGTGATTTAGTGTTTGGCATGTTCTCCTCTCAGCGTTAGGGATTCCTGGTTCGAGTCAGGAATCTGGGTGGAGTTTTCATGTTCACCCCCTGTCCGTGTGGGTTTCCTCCGGGTTCTCCGGTTTCCTTTCACAGTCTAAAAACATGGATCAAGGTGAATTAAATTCCCCATATTGCCCCATCTGTGTGAGTGAGTGAGTGAGTGAGTGTGTGCCCAGCGATAGATGGCGCTCTGTCCTGGGTGTATCTGCCCAGCGCCCAAAATGTTCCCCCTGGATGGGCGACCCTAGGAGAGGATAAAGCTGAAGATAATGAATGGATGGATGTTATCCAGCATTACATACACTGGTACTGAATTCCATAGTGTACTGAATAAACAGTACTGGAACATTACTTTAACACCCCCCCCCCTCTTCTAAGGAGGCTTTCTGCATGATTTTAGAGTTACACAGTATTCAAGTTCAAGTTATTTATTTATACAGCGCTTTTTACAACAGTACATTGTCACAAAGCAGCTTTACAGAATGAAAAGCCTTTAAACCCCCAAAGAGCAAGCCGAAGCGACAGTGGCAAGAAAAAACTCCCTTTTATGTTGTTATTTAAGGAAGAATCCTTGGGAGGACCGAGACTCAGTGGGGGACTCATCCTCCTTGAGCGGCCGGTCAGCAACAACAGTGTAGGACAGCTATGTACAGATATTAAACAAATGGAAAAACTAACAACTGGAAAACTATATGTGAGTCCATTAGGGGGCGTCCTGCAGGACCGCCTTGTCAGGTTCCATACAGTATTAGTCAGCAGAGCCATGGATGAAGATCTCCAGGAAGGTCTCCATTTACAGTGAAGAGTATTTGGGATCAGATTCTGATTGCTCATCAGATTCTGATGAGGGCCACTTACAATCTTTATTTAAATTTAACCCAAAGGTGTTTGATGGGATTGAGATCAGGGCAATGTGTGGGCTACTCAAGTTATTAAAGTTATTTTAATAGAGCTGAATATTCAGGTGGCGGCACGGTTTGAATCCCCATCTGGGTGGAGTTTCCATGTTCTCCCCGTGGGTTTCCTCTGTGTTCTCCGGTTTCCTCCCACAGTCCAAAAACATGGATCCAGTCAATTGAGTTCTCCAAATTTCCCCATATAGAGTGTGTCTGTGTGTGAGTGAGTGTGTGCCCAGCGATGGATTGGCGCCCTGTCCTGGGTCTATCTGCCCAACGCCCGAGACGTTCTCCCCTGGATGGGCATGGGGAACCCCACCGCGACCCTAATAGAGGATAAAGCGGGAGATAATGAATGAATGAATGAATGAGATCAGGGCAATGTGTGGGCTGCTCAAGTTATTAAAGTTATTTTAATAGAGCTGAATATTCAGGTGGTGTAGTGGGATCCAAGATCTGGGTGGAGTTTTCATATTCCCCCCATGTCTGCGCAGCCTTTATCCTGTTTCCTCCCACAGTCCAAAAAGATGGATTCAATGTGAATTGGATGCTCTGAAATGCCCCTTTACACTGTAGTGTGTATTTTGTATATGAGTGAGTGTGTGCCCAGTAATGGATCGGAGCAGTGTCCTGGGTGTCTCTGCCCAGCGTCTGAGACATTCTCCCCTGGATGGTTACCCCTCCGCAACCCTAGTATGGGATTAAGCAGAAGATAATAAATGAATATATGAATGATTATTGCACTCGTAGTTGGAAAAGTAGCGCCGACGGCTGCAGGAGAAACACAGCCCCCGGTTCCTGGAATCCCTGCACTTTCTGTCAGGGTTGGCCTTGGCATGTTCTCACTAACTTCAAATAGATTTCCTGCAAAGAATCTAAAGCCATGTATTGTATACTCTAAATGGTTTATTGGTATGTCATGACCTGAAATGTCTAGTCCCTCCGATAAACCCGTCGCCTGCATGTGTTTTGATCTGCCACAAACATGATTAGTGCGATTATCACACTCGAACAAAATAAACACCCCATAAGCTGCTACATTTCGTTTACATGACTCTCTCGCTAATGGAAGCTAAAAGTGATGGAGTGCTACTTTCATAAACACATTAGTCCCTCCACCGCCTCTGCAATAGAGAGACGAATGAACAGAACAAAAGGGAGTGCAGACAGACAGACAGACAGACAGACAGGCAGACAGCCAGGTAAACAGTTTTCATGTCTTGAGGCATGCATTTGATCATTACGCTGCAAAAAGCAGACTTTGCTTCTACTGATGACAGGAGAAAAAGGCCATTTGTCTGGAAATGGCATACACACGTCAGAGATAAATGACTTATTATCCTCCAGTTCCCGAAGAAACCGATATTTACCCAATCCGTATGTGCTCCCCCGGAGAACGTGAGACATGACCACGCAAGCGCAAATCAAACTATCTGACATTATCAGTGTCGGTTCTGTCAGGCAACAGAAAGTACATGCTCGTCTGATAAGAAGATTCTAAAAGATTTCATCATCCGTCTGCAGCCATAGTGGAAGTAAACAGAAAGACTCCTCAGATCCTAATCAGATTTAATCCTCAATCTGCTGTAATCCCGTGTAATCCTGTTTTACATGTATTTTATTAAATCTTACATACACTCAGACAAGACGTTCAGGACGTGTCCTATTTTAATGAAAAAATTCTGGGCCTTTAAACCTCATTTCTCCAGTTTATTCCTGACGTCTGAAAAAAACTTTTGTTCTGTCTGACCTGTGATGTCCCAACGTCTGTTTCCATCCTTCCATTGATCTATTATCTTCCGCTTTATCCTCTATTAGGGTCGTGGAAAGGTTCCCCATGCCCATCCAGGGGAGAACGTCTCGGGCGCTGGGCAGATACACCCAGGACAGAGCGCCAATCTATCACTGGGCACACACTCACTCACACACACACTCTATATGGGGCAATTTGGAGTACTCAATTGACTTGATCCATGTTTTTGGACTGTGGGAGGAAACCGGAGAACCCGGAGGAAACCCACGCAGACACGGGGAGAACATGGAACTCCACCCAGATGGGGATTCGAACCGGGAATCCTTAGCGCTGAGAGGCGAACGTGCTAAGCACTAAGCCACCGTGCCACCCCCCAACATCTGTATACATTTGTATATTAAAGGAACCTTTTTATATAATTCCCATCTCATCTCATACTATACTAGGACCGAGGGGAGGGTTCCCCACACCCATCCAGGGGAGAACGTGTTTGGGAGCTGGCCAGATACACCAAAGGCAGGGTGCCAATCTATCGCTGGGCACACACTCACTCACTTAGGAACACACACACACACACACACACGGGGCAATTTAGAGTAGCCAATTCACCTTGAATCCATGGGAATAAAGGAGAACCCAGAGAAAACCCATACAGACACAAGGAGAACATGAACTTCACCTAGATCAGGATTCAAACCTGGATCCCCAGCGCTGAGAGGCAGATGTCCACAACACGACACCACATTGCCATCCATCCATCCATCCATCCATCCATCCATTATCTTCCGCTTTATCCTCTATTAGGGTCGCGGGGGGGTTCTTCATGCCCATCCAGGGGAGAACGTTTCAGGCGCTGGGCAAATACACCCAGGACAGGACGCCAATCTATCACTGGACACACACTCACTCACACAAACACATACACATGCACACTCTATATGGGGCAACTCAATTGGACTTGATCCATGTTTTTGGACAGTGGGAGGAAACCGGAGAACCCAGAGGAAACCCACGCGGACACGGGGAGAACATGGAAACTCCACCCAGATGGGGATTCAAACCGGGAATCTCTAGTGCTGAGAGGAGAACGTGCTAACCACTAAGCCACCGTTCCGCCCTACATTGCCATCCATTTAATAAAAATGATAAAATAAATATATATATATTTTTTTTTTTTCAGCTGTCACAACATCTCAACCTGCATGAGCTCGTATCTGGTTGGTATTTTTGGAAACGTACTTTAGGACAGAACCTGCTCAGGCTTTCTTTTTCTCAGCTCATTAAATGGAGAAAAAGCTGAATGCAAGTCTGATGAATTTCAATGAGCTCAGCTGGATCCATTCCACCCAGTGACCCCTGAGAACAGTGCGACCAGCCATGGAGCCGAGCTTTCTTGTGGTTTAATCAATGCTATTTAACTGCCTTTTGTTTCGAGGCTATTTGGCAGGTTAGTTTAAGTTCAGCAAAAAAAAGAGATTTTGGCAGGACAGCGAGTGGCTGAGGGACTGGTTCCAGGTTATAAGGGGAACCCTGTTAACTGAGATGCATCCAATGTCCTGATGTGTCAATATGACATGATAAAGCAGAACTGATGGACACAAGTATGTAAATCGAATTTTCATGTGATCTCAGCTCATCATCTTCCTCTTAATCCTATAAAAGGGACTAGGGCTGCGGAGGGGGTGGGGGGTTCCCTATGCCCATCGAGGTTTTAGGCGCTGAGCAGATACACCAGTACAGCGTGCCATTCCATGGCAGGACACACACTCACTTACACACATATACACACACACACACACTATATAGGGGCAATTTAGAGCAGACCTCAAATCCATGTTTTTAGACTGGTGTTGATTGTGTTTGGTCTGGACAGATTGCACTGACTGAATAAAATGGTCACTCAGACGTTCTGTTCTTTTGAGCCATCAGAGCTCCCAGAAGAAAAATCATACAGATATGGGGAGAACATGCAAACCCCACCGCAAATCAAAGCCTGGATTCTTTTTGCTCTTAGATGGTATGTCCTCCCATGCTTTGTTTTGTTTTGTTTTTTTCTTTGTTCTCAGTGTTGTTTACCCCTCTGAGTCACATGAACGTTACACTAACTATACTAACATTCACCTCTCACGTTCGTATCCCAATATTGGAGTTTTCATGTGCTCCCTGTGGATTTTCGTCCACAGTCCAAAAACATGGACTTAAGGTAAATTGGCTGCTCCAAATTGCCACTATTTAGTATCTGTGTGTGTCTGTAATGGATTGGCGCCTTGTCCTGGGTGTATCTGCCCAACACCTGAAATGTTCTCCCTTGAATGGACAACCAATGTTCTTTTGGATGAATGTGCAAGCTTTCCCAAACACGATCCAAAATCTTGTCGAAAGCCTTCCCAGAACCCTTCCCAGTTGGTTCCCCTGCTTTATGGCGTGAACCAACTTACAAGGAGATATAAAAGCACCCGTATGTGTTACAGGTAAGTGTCCCAATACTTGTCCATATGGTGTATTTCCAACTAAAATACAGAAAAATCGTGCTTGATCTTTTATTACAGGGCTGTGTGGCACCAACACCTGCTGTGCCCCAGCGTCGCCCACGTCGCTTCAATGTTGTTGCAGCAGCTGTCTTTTTAACGAACATCTCCAATTCTGAAAAGTCTTTGAACTTCCTCCTGCTCTCTAAGCAAGCCTATGTCATTAAGCATGCCTTATCCTACCACAGGGATTACAGTGTCTGGTAATTCAGGATGTTTATATCAGAGGAGACATGTCACGTTACTTGATTAGGGTCCTCGGGGGCTTCTGGAGCTCTTGGTCCTGACACCAGGAGGCATTAAAAATCTCTCAATTAGTACTGAACTGCCTGGGAGGCAACAGCGAGAGGTGACTGACTGGATAAAGCATGTCTCATAGCTCCGGTGCCATGGCTCGAGCTGAATTCGGCCCGCCGGCTAGGGAACACGACGGAGCCTGAGATGCAGGAAGACCACAGGACTTACCTCCTGGGACAGAAATCTTGCCTCCAGCTTCTAACTGAAGCCCCGTCATTGTGACTTGACTGCTTCTCCAGGCCTCGGCCCAAGAGAAAGATCAGAGCCGAAAACCTGTCTGTCAATTCTGCCTCTCCAGCCTGAACCTTAGCTTTCGTCCCCGCCATGTCTTTCGGTGTTTACACCTCATGCAGCATGACTTATGCATGAGAGCAATGCCTTTCATTCATCTCCAAGCACCTGCAGCGAGTGCAGCGCTCCGCTCATCTCCACGCAGCTCATCCTTGACTATCCATTTCTTTCTATCCTCAAAGGGGTAACAGCGGGTCCTCCGCTCGAAAAAAGAATATCAACATGGCATTCGGGAGACAAGTCTTAAGGGCGGCGTCACTTTTTTTTGGCGTATACGTCTACCGAAGGCTTTCATCTGCGGTGCAATTGAGAAGAAAGGACCAATGAAAGGCGGAGGTTGATAAAGTGTGGGGAAAAGTTTCAGAACCTCAAAGTGCATGTGTGCAGGTACAACCATCGCTCGAGTGTAACGTAAAAATCTGGCAGCGGTTGTTTAGTAAAATATGAAGAAGCACGTCTTCTACAAGGAGGAAACTTTAATATGCTGTTTGCTGATATTTGTAGAGCAAAGCATTAATCATTTACGCAACTTATTTATTAATTAAAACTGCAGTGGACCCAGGGGGGTGTATAATATAACCAGCTAATTACATTTTCAAGTAAATAATCACCGTTGCTTAGTGGTTAGCACGTCTGCCTCTAAAGCTGGGGATCCAGGTTTCCATGTTCTCCCCCATCTTCTTTCTCTGGAAGTCCAAAAATATGGTTTCGAGGTGAATTGGCTGCTCTAAGTTGCCCCTATATAAAGGTACCCCTATATAATGTGAGTGATTGTGCCCAGTGATGGTCCTGGGTGTATTTGCTCAGTCCCTGAAATGTTCTCCTCTGGATGGACAAGTATAGGATTAAGTGGAAGATGGGGTTCCCCTCCGCTGGGACAGTTGTTTAAGTGCATGGCATAGAGTTATATATTCATTCATTCATTATCTTCCGCTTTATCCTCTAGTAGGGTTGCGGGGGGGTTCCCCATGCCCTTCCAGGGGAGAACGTCTCAGGCGCTGGGCAGATAGACCCAGGACAGGGCGCCAATCTATCGCTGGGCACACACTCACTCACACAGACACACTATATAGGGGGCAATTTGGAGAACTCAATTGACTTGATCCAGGTTTTTGGACTGTGGGAGGAAACCGGAGAACCCGGAGGAAACCCACGCGGACACGGGGAGAACATGAAAACTCCACCCAGACGGGGATTCGAATCGGGAATCCCTAGCACTGAATGGATAACATGCTAATCACTAAGCCACGGTGCCGCCCATAGAGTTATTTATATATGTTCATTCATTCATTATCTCCCGCTTTATCCTCTATTAGGGTCGCGGTGGGGTTCCCCATGCCCATCCAGGGGAGAACGTCTCGGGCGCTGGGCAGATACACCCAGGACAGGGCGCCAATCTATCACTGGGCACACACTCACTCACTTACACACACTCTATAGGGGGCAATTTGGAGAACTCAATTGGCTTGATCCATGTTTTTGGACTGTGGGAGGAAACCGGAGAACCCGGAGGAAACCCACGCAGATATATATAACAGCATAACAATAGCAGCCCAATAAATTAGTCACAGTAAATTAGTTAAGGATCTAACAGGATGGATGGATATGTTTCATGTTGGGTTTCATGTTGATTTTAGTGCTCTGATTTAAAAGCTCTGAATTTCTCGAGACCGTTCTTTAAGCCATTCTTTCATTTGTGGGATATAATTATTTTATTCAATGTTTGTTTTGCTAGAGGCGAAGATAAAACGTGGAGTAACTGTCAGATGTAAAAAAGCATCGCAAGCGAGCAGAAATAATTAAATTTTCCTCTTTTAAGGGCGTCAAAGCAAAGCACCAGATCTCCTCTTCAAAAAAACTAAACGGCTGTCTTCAGGGGGAAAAAAGACATGCGCTGCCAACACATTTCTCTTTATCTGGTGAAAATAAAAACGAATATATTGTGCACTACGTTAAGATTAGAATCAGTTAATACTATGTATGCTCTCAGAGTCCAAATAATTCACAGTGCACAGCCAATGGAACTGGACGTTCTGTTACTGTCCGGTTAAAAACACGAGCTGTGGACTAAAAGTTCTGTGAATAGTTGGATGTCTCGAGTAGACCCACAGGACGGGTTCAAGAGTGTAAGAGTTTACAAAGGCTCACATTTGTAATTAGGGGTTTAAACCCCAAACTGATCTTTAATTAATAATGAATAACTTTAATCATTATTTTGTGTCTCCATCATATCTATTTATATAATATCAATTTTTTTTAGTGGTTAGCATGTTCTCCTCTCAGAACTAGGGATTCCCGGTTCGAATCCCCATCTGGGTGGAGTTTCCATGTTCTCCCTGTGTCCGCGTGGGTTTCCTCCGGGTTCTCCGGTTTCCTCCCACAGTCCAAAAACATGGATCAAGTCAATTGAATTCTCCAAATTGCCCCATATAGAGTGTGTCTGTATGAGAGTGTGCCCAGCGATGGATTGGCTAGGGATTCCCGGTTCGAATCCCCATCTGGGTGGAGTTTCCATGTTCTCCCCGTGTCCGCGTGGGTTTCCTCCGGGTTCTCCAGTTTCCTCCCACAGTTCAAAAACATGGATTCTCCAAATCCATTCTCCAAAGTTCTCCAAATTGCCCCATATAGAGTGAGTGTCTGTGCGAGTGAGTGTGTGTGCCCAGCGATGGATTGCCGCCCTGTCCTGGGTGTATCTGCCCAGCACCCGATACACGCACCCCCCCCCGTGACCCTAATATAGGATAAAGCAGAAGATAATGGATGGATGGATCTATGGTTTTATTTATCTATTTATTTATATATTTTGTGTACTGTACTTACAAAGAGAGGAATTTCTCCTCCACATTTCATTCATTCGTGCAGTGAAACACATAAACACACACTCAGTGAAGTGAGCACTCAGTGGCACGTCAAGGGCACTTCAGCCATAGTGTTCAATGGGACCGGGAATCGAACCGAGGACCTTCAGGTCACAAGGCTGGTTTCTTAACCACAAGCTTCATTCCTGGCTGACTGACCCCACCTTTTTTAACAGACTGTTTTGGATTTGATAAGCCCCGCCCACCACACGAGGTGTCTGTGTGCACTCTCTCCACCCTGCAGAACTCACCTGCGATTTGTATTTGTAAAATCTGATGATTCGTGTTCTGTAAAGTGTCTCAGGAAGTCAGTGAGCATTAAGGGACGGGGTTTAATGCGAATGCTCGAGACTGCCACGGCATTCTCACTGGGTAAATTTCATGTGTTTTTTTTTTGGGTTCTCAGCTCAGTGAGCAAACTTTAATGTGTTTAGTTGAATAATTAATGGGTGTAAGAAGTGTTCACTGCATGAATGCATTTTATTTCATAATTAAAGCATCGATTCGAGGCTGTATGCAAATGGCAGCCCCGTGCCTCTCGCTACATCTCGCAATACATCAGCGAGATTGAAAAGCAGCGAGCGGGCCGTGCTCCTGTCAGTCATGTGAGCCGAGTTAATGAACTGTGAATGAGTTACACGGTGATTCAGGCTTATTTGCAGGGAGCAGGCTGTATTTTAATTCCTCGCAGTATTAAAAATGCCCCGTTCTGTGCTCCGCTCAGCTATCAGCTGCTTGCCACCCAGGCCTCCGATCATCCTGGATTCATTTTGACAAGTTTTTTTTTTTTTTTTCCCTCCAAGACGCTTCGTCTGTAAAACATACATGCCGTCTGGGCTGTGACTAACAGCGCTGTACCGCTTCCCCGAGAGAATGCTGCTTTGTTTCCCCACTTTGAGCTCAGGCTTCGGGTATTCTCACCGTTTACTCTCACACAGGATGAGATGCATCAGCCAACGTGATGTGTTCTCACTCATACTTTGTGTCGTGGTAAAAGTAATCCTTCAGTCCTAATTGTTTTGCACTTAACTGCCTGCAGACTGCAGAAAAGATCACATAATTAAACTGTTTTCAGTCCCTATGAAAATAATAGTACATCGTTTTTATTTACAGGTTTGAAGGTTTGCATAAAAACCAAAAAAAGTAATAACCTGTAAGATTCGTAATTAAATCCAGATCTTGGTGGAGTTTAAATGTTGTCAATGTACTTTTCTCCCACAGTCCAAAACCATACACATCCAGGGTAAATCGGCTGCTCTGAATTGCCCCATATACAGTGTGTCTGTGTAGGCAAGTGTGTGCAGAGTGATGAATTGGCGCCCTGTCCTTGGTTTATCTGCCCAGCACCCAAAACATTCTTTCCTGAATGGTGGATGGGCATATCCCTAGTGACCCTAGTGGTGGTTCAAGCAGATGATAATGAAATGAGTATCTGTGAGATCATTGACCTGTAAACCGGAGTCAGCATGTTGTCTGTTCAACTCAAAGCCAAAACGATGAAACACTAACAAAGTTATGGAACGTATAACTGAAAACAGGATGCAGAAACACACACACACACACACACACACACACACACACACTACGGGTTGATCTATGGTTTAAGTTTATGACGTTGTTAAAGCAACCACAGAAAAAAGTCCATCTGTCGTGTTTCTTTTTCCTCAATGACAGTCGAACGGATTCGGAGGAGAATGTAAAGCAGATTCTGAGCAAATTCAGAGCAAAAAGAAGAAGCTAAATCAGTTTAACTGCCGCTGACAGTCCTGTGTATGGTTTTATCACTTGGTGCATCTGGAGCCTCCAGAACCAGACCTGGTTTTATGGCAGATCTAAAATCGATCATTCTACGGTATTTCTGTCCAAGTGATCACAGTCCGTATTTATGTGAAAGATGGCTTTTACCCTCCGGAGCGTCACTAACATTTATTTAGTGTTCCCTTGTAACAAACAAATGCAGTCTTAGACCCATAACCTTAAGAAAACCTGGCCTTCTGATGTTCCTGGAAACTAACTCCAATATGTGAGTGTGTGTGTGTGTGAGAGAGAGTGTGTGTGTGTGTGTGTGTGTGTGTGCATTGTTTCTACTGTTTTCACTTCTTTAACCCAGCCATCGATCACATGATTCAATTTGATCCAGCAGATGAGTGGAGCAGAAGACCTTGGGCATCGGTTCTGATGAGATCACAGCTCATAAATCCAGCATTATGAGAGGGAGGCTGGGCTAATGCACCTGATGAGATGGCTACGACCCGACCCTGATGGAGAGAGCCAGCTGGGGTAGAGCAGGTGAAGCCTTTGTGGCCACAGCAGATTCTGTAATAACACTTTCTGACACTTTATGATTATACATGATAGCTGAGACGAGGGAGGAACTGAGGTGACACATCAGCCAACAAACAGATCGAAAAGTCTTTATATGTTTAGTATTAGTAATCACTTTATTGTTAACATACCGTTATATATCATTACTAATCAGAATGTGTGGGTCTACAACCTGCAGCTCCATGTTTCTACACTTATTGTCTATTCCATCTGCTTCATCTACAATACATCCATTTTACTTTGTTTGTTGCCATGACCACCACAGAGTAGGTGTTATTTGGGTAAAGGGTTACCTCCTACTGCACAGTTTGGCTTATCGTCCTCTAGTCCTTCTTTAATTGTCATAGAAAGCTGTTGCCTGGATATTTTTTAATATATTTCAGTACGTCAGTGAGGCCGGGGTGGTTTGAAGCTCCAGCAGCACTGCTGTGTCTGATCCATCTTAACAAGTACACAGTGCCAATATGCTGTACATCTACAAAGTACATCTATATGTTAACTAATTAGTGGGGAAACAAGAACCATTCATCTGTTATCTTCTGCTTCATCCTTTACTATTGTAGAGGGGTGGTTCTCCAATGCCCATCCAGGCAACATCCAACTTTTTTTGTGTGTGTTGGGCATATACACTCTGGACAGGGCGCAAATCCATCGCACACTATCTAGGGGCAATTTAAAGCAGCCAGTTTACCTTAAATACATGTTTTTGGACTGTGGGAGAAAACTGGACCCATGTGGACACTGGGAGAACATTGAAACTCCACCTTGATTAGAATATGAACGTGGAACCTAAAGCGTGCTACCTTTAAGCCACCATTCCAACTGTAAACATAAACCCATCATGGGGGTTCCCCATGCCCATCCAGGGGAGAACGTTTCGGGCGCTGGGCAGATACACCCAGGACAGGGCGCCAATCTATCGCTGGGCACACATTCACTCAAACAGGCACACTCTATATGGGGCAATTTGGAGAACTCAATTGACCTGATCCATGTTTTTGGACTGTGGGAGGAAACCGGAGAACCCGGAGGAAACCCACGCGGACACGGGGAGAACATGGAAACTCCACCCAGATGGGGATTTGAACCTGGAATCCCTAGCGCTGAGAGGAGAACGTGCTAAACACTAAGCCACCGTGCCGTCCGGTAAACAAGAACCATAGTGACGAATTAAAAGTTTTTTTTTTAACTCTACATACATAATAATGAGCACATATATTCAATAGACCTGATACTAAAGTTCTCATCTATATGCATCAGTTCCAGTTACAAGCTATATTTCGTTGCATTAAACCTTTGACGGTCCAGGCCTTAAGCTACAGACCCACAGTGGCCTGTCACAGCAGCGAGAGGCTGAGCAGAAGCATTGCTTATTGGGAAATTATTCCTCCTCCACAGCAGTCATAAATACAACCAACCAGTCTTTTTTTTTATTAAAGGAAATTTGATTACATGGAAGGGGAGTATATTAAAGCTGTATTTCTTTCCTGCACCTCATAATGGGTACGTAGCACATTTCCTGTCACTGTGGCAGGTGCTATTATTCTTGTTTCCTCCTTTCCGGCGCTCCTGCTCTTCTAGAGATCCAATCACACTAAGCCGCTCGAAGGCCACATGAGGCTTCCTGGTTGCACACTGCAGTAGAGTACAGGAAATCTTTTAAAGTGCTTCTTTTCCTTTGGTACGTCCTCATCTTTGGATACAGTGGGTATTTTGGAAGCTTGTAATGAACCCTGGACTTTTTCGCATTGTTCTCCTTTTGCAAGTCTTTATGTCCCAAAACAAAGACAGAGCAAACTTTTTTATATATCGTAGTCTTGGTTTCATCATAGAACTGATTCAGAATTCAGACCCAAATCCGAAGCCACCCGACCTTCTCCAGAGTCGGAATCAAATTTCACTGGAAAACCAGCAGAGAAAGATCTCCGAACTCTGCCCATGCGTGTGACACGGGAAGGAACTGTAATGAGGTGGATGCTAATGAAGACCAGCATCCTGTTCGACCTCAGACAGTTACACGGCGCCCCCTCTACTCCCTTATTAGAGAAGAAAATGACATGTAGCCTGCAGCAAACAGCCTCTGTTAGCCTGTCCCTGGTCCGAAAGTGACAATTCTCTGCCTTTTATTATAATCAAGGTCACTTTTATTCACCAGAAAACACCAAGTACCTGAAATTTGCTCTGCTATGTGTGAATCCACCTTTCCCCACTCAGTGTGCAATCACATAAATCATCAATGGGGTTTCTTTCCTGTTCTCCAGATACCACAGACAAAAAATATGGTATCAGGGTGAATTAGCGGCTGTAAAATGCCCCTATCTAAATTGCCCCATGTAGTGTGTCTGTGTGTGTGTGCCCAGCATCTAGGTGTATCTGCCCCCTGTCTGTAGAGGAGGATAAAGTGGAAGATAATGAGATGATAAGTAGGTTAGTCCCAGTTCAGTGTCCCAATACTTTTCCGATATTGTGCCTGTAATGAACTTGAAGGATTTCTTCAAGACCACTATTGTCCTTCCATCCATCCATTATCTTCCGCTTGTCCGGGGTTCGGGTCGCGGGTGCAGCAACCGAAGTAGGGAGACCCAGACCTCCCTCGCCCCAGCCACCTCCACCAGCTCGACTGGGGGAACCCCAAGGCGTTCCCAGACCAGCTGAGAGATATAATCCCTCCAGCGTGTACCACTATTGTGAAAACCCTAAAAACATGAGCGAACAATTATAGGAAATAAATCAGGAGATGCGGCAGGGTGGCTTAGTGGTTAGCACGGTCGCCTCTCAGCACTAGGGATTCCCGGTTCGAATCCCCATCTGGGTGGAGTTTCCATGTTCTCCTCGTGTCCGCGTGGGTTTCCTCCGGCTTCCCTGGTTTCCTCCCACAGTCCAAAAACATGGATCAAGTCAATTGAGTTCTCCAATTTGCCCCCTATAGAGTGTGTTTGTGTGAGTGAGTGTGTTTCCAGCGATAGATTGGCGCCCTGTCCTGGGTGTATCTGCCCAGCGCCCGAGACGTTCTCCCCTGGATGGGCATGTGGAACCCCACTGCGACCCTAATAGAGGATAAAACGGAAATAATGAATGAATGAATGAAATCAGGAGATATTACGGGGTGTTTTGGGCAACCGGTTTCGCTCTGGAGACCTTTACTTTAGGTGTTTTGTGTGATGGGCCCCAGATGTTTTACCAGCCTGCATTATTTACACATAAATATGAAGCTGGTGGTGCATTTAGCAGCATCTCTGTATCTTAGTAACTAAGCAACACGGCACCAAACAGCACTCCATATAATGTAGAGGTCATAACTGGCTTTTAATTTCAGTGTGTGTGCACTTCACACCTCCTGGTTTCTTCCTGTGTTTATCTAAACAGAAATCTCAGGGTGTAACTCATGTAACAGCTTCTGTACTTGACGGTTTTTATTGCATGGCTGTGTATTCTCCAGCCGCATCGTGGTTCTAGTCCGAAGCCTTTGCCTTATTAAAGAAATAGATTTGTTTACAAGAGGCAATTTGTCAAGGAAACAGCATCGGGACTCCGCAGAAGCTCAGAACGTTGGCAGGTAGAATCTAATAGTTCGACTTTTCGACAAAAACACAGTGTTCGTTTTATAAGACTGTAACAGTGCGATCAGTGGGAGCGGATATTAGCGCCGCGTCTCCTCGTGGCATAATTGGAGCTATTTCTCTCACTAACAGCCCGTGAGATTAGTGTTTAAGGACAATCTTGCTCAAGGTGCCATGCCGACTTGCTATAAGAATTGGTTCGGCCTGCTGTCGTAAGTAGCTGGCTAGCTGGCAGCCAGTGAGGGAACAAAGGAGCCCATGAGTCCCGATTGGATGTTTTTTACAACGGCACATCAATGACGATTAGCTAATTAAGGACGATTGACCTGCCTTTGGAACGTGGAAGGAAACCATAGAAAACTCACAAAGGGATGGAGAGACCATACAGACCACACTCAGACTTTTGTTCTTCACGTCCAATCTTAAGGACGTGTTTTGCACATTTGCCTCTCAGCGCTGGGGATCTGGATGAAGTTCCCATTTTCTCTGTGTCTGTGTGGGTTTTCTATTTGTTCTTTGATCCAAAACCATGGATTCAAGGTAAATTGACTGCTCTAATTTGCCTTTATATAGTATGTGTGTGTGTGAGTAAGTGTGTGCCCAGTGATATATTGGCGCCCTGTCCTGGGTGTATCTGCCCAGTGCCTGAAACTGGGCTCCTTGGATGGGCAAGGGGAACTCTTGCCCCGTGAACCTTGTATAGGATTAAGTAGAAGATAATGGATGGATGGATCTAAGGCTTAATATTTTCCCAATTTGAGTTTTGGACCATTAGATTTTCCTCAGGAGTGTTATGGTGTGTTGAAATATAAATATATTGAGTTACTGCACTGATTTTCTCCTGAACTGCCTCGACACGAGTCGGTTAGTGACTCCCGAGCCAACGAACCCGCCGGATGGAGGGTCGAAAAATCCCAGTGGCGCTCCACCTGGCAGAGATACACGTAGCAGCTTCCATCAGACACTTAAAGTCTAATTACAGATGAGTCACACTCATTAACAGCTCAAATCCCGGCACATATGGGTCTGCCCGGGCCAATTCCGAGACGCTCGGTGCTCCATGAGAATCTACAGTGAGCCCGAAACAAATTGGTGTGCTCTCAGAAGCGCTATCTAAATGCAAACAGTGAGCTGCCTCCCCGAATGTTAATCAGTCATCTTGGGTCTTTTGTTAAGTGAACAGTATAATTTAGCGGCGTATTTTTCCATAGCCTGAGCTTAATTATTCTCATTCTCATTCTCCACATAACGTTGGCTTTAATGGATCAAATTCTCCTGTGAGATTGCTCAGTAAAACATTCAGTGAGAACGGAGAGAGTTGACCTTTTAGGGTGTTCAGGAGGATGACAGACTCTGAACCATTATCCTGACCTCTCACACTCCACAGTGAGAAAGAACTCATTAATCCACAAATTCTAGCTCATGGTTGCAGCTCTGCTGAATTAAATGTCTTTTTTTTAGACTGCAGTGGGCAGCAGTGCTACAGTTAGTCTGCTTTATCTATCCTTACATTTACTTTATATATATATATATATATATATATATATATATATATATATTATGAATATATATATAATGAATATAATATATATATATAAGGGTGTGTGTAGTATAGCTTAGAGGTTAGCATGTTCTCCTCTCAGAATTAGGGATTCCAGGTTCGAATTCCAATCTGGGTGGAGTTTCCATGTTCTCCCCGTGTCCGCATGGGTTTCCTCCGGGTTCTCCGGATTCCTCCCACAGTCCAAAAACATGGATCAAGTCAATTGCGTTCTGTGAGTGTGAGTGTGTGCCCAGCGATAGATTGGTGTCCTGGGTGTATCTGCCCACCGTCCGAAACGTTCTCCCCTGGATGGGCATGGGGAACCCCCTCGCGACCCTAATATAGGATGAAACGGAAGATAATGAATGAATGAATGAGTTCTTCAAATTGCCCCATATAGAGTCTGTGTGTCTGCGTGTGTGTCCAGCAATAGATTGGCGTCCTGTCCTGGTGTATCTGCCCAACGCCCGAAACGTTCTCCCCTGGAGGGGCATGGGGAACCCTCTCCGTGACCCTAATATAGGATAAAGCGGAAGATAATGGATGGATGGATGGTATGTGTATGGCACAGTGGCGTAGCGGTTGGCAGGAAAGGTCAACTCCCGATTGGGGCAAACAAAGGTCTGTGTGGCGTCTGCATATTTTCTCTGTCCCATAATAGGATTTTCTGCCGGTTCTTCCAGAGTGTGGCAAGCGATAGACTGACGCCCCATCCAGGGTGTATCTGTCCAACGCTTGAAACGCTGCATGGAGAACCCCCGTGACCCTAATATATGATTAGGGTCTAAACAGAAGATGATGGATGGATGGATAGAATCCAAAGACATGCTCATAAGTCCAATGAAGACACTGATGGGTCCCTCAATTAAGTGATTACAAACTATAATTCAGAAAAGATCTACACACACACACACATATATGTAAATGTACACACACAAACACACGTACCACTTTATTAGATACACCTCCTTGTTTTTTACCCTCTTTATCATTTTTAATAGTTCTAATTGTTCTCTAATGATCAGATCCACCACAGAGCAGGTGCTTTTTTAGCATAATGTTTACATGTTTTGAATTCTACACACCTCGGACAGCACAGTGTGTATTAAACCTCAGCAACCGAGCAGAAGTGTAAAGACAAATCCAGCAAACCTCCAGGGACAGAACAGTGGCCATTTTTCTTCTCCTCATTCCCCCTGCAGTGTTGGTATTAAAGTGTGATTTGTCCCAATAGATTGCTCAGTCAATTAGTTTACAAGAAGCGAGAGTGCTGGCCTTCTGCGCCTTCGAAAGAAAGGAATATAAATGAAAAACGCTGCCTCTTCAGACCTGGCTTTCATTTGGCTCCTTAATGAGCTGCTTTTTTGTTTTCTATTTAATCATGGATTTATTTTTCTTCAGTGATTATGTTTCTAGGGGGGTTGCTCGGAATCCAAAGTGATTTGGTTCAGTTTGCTTTATAGATGTGTGATCTAGGAGACAAGCTACATTAATGTAGGTTCATAAAAAAGCCTTAAATGCTCCTTGGCTATTACATAAAGTTTATTTGTGAACTTAAACTTAGCTCCCTATGACTTTGCTCTATAGCAGGGCTGTGAAGATAATATTCTCAGGAGGCTTCATGAGAAGATAAGACTTGTTGTCCTCTATAGGCTTAATTTAATTAAAAATAAAAGTGATGAGTGTATTGTATGTGGTATTTCAGAAATAAGAACTCGTCTCATCTCATTATCTTCTGCTCAATCCCATGGGGCCCATTCAGGGGTGAACGTTTTAGGCGCTGGATACCCAGGACAGGGTGCCAATCCATTGCTGGACACACACACACTCACTCACTCACTCACTCACTCACTCACTCACTCACTCACTCACTCACTCACTCACTCACTCACTCACTCACTCACACACACACTGTATAAGGACAATTGAGAGCAGCCAATTTATTCATTCATTCATTATCCCCCGCTTTATCCTCTATTAGGGTCGCGGTGGGGTTCCCCATGCCCATCCAGGGGAGAACGTCTCAGGCGCTGGACAGATACACCCAGGACAGGACGCCAATCCATCGCTGGGCACACACTCACTCACACAGACACACTATATATGGGGCAATTTTGAGAATTCAATTGACTTGATCCATGTTTTTGGTCTGTGGGAGGAAACCGGAAAACCCGGAGGAAACCCACGCCGACACGGGGAGAACATGGAAACTCCGCAGCCAATTTACTTTAAATGTATGTTTATGGACTGTGGTAGGGGGCGCCACAGTGTTTTAGTGGTTAGCATTTTCTCCTCTCAGCGCTAGGGATTCCCGGTTCGAATCCCCATCTGGGTGGAGTTTCCATGTTCTCCCCGTGTCCGCGTGGGTTTCCTCCGGTTTGCTCCCACAGTCCAAAAACATGGATCGAGTCAATTGAGTTCTCCAAATTGCCCCATATAGAGTGTGTCTGTGTGAGTGAGTGTGTGCCCAGCGATGGATTGGCGCCCTGTCCTGGGTGTATCTGCCCAGCGCCCGAAACGTTCTCCCCTGGATGGGCATGGAGAACCCCCCCGCGACCCTGATATAGGATGAAGCAGAAGATAATGGATGGATGGATGGACTGTGGGAGGAAACCAGAGAACCCGGAGAATACCCACACATACACAGGGAGAACGTGCTAACCGCTATGCCATTGTGCCGTTTGAACTAAGAACACTTTATACTTATTTACATTCGATTTCTAACGTCTTTTAACTTCCTGTTGGTCAGACAAGGACACTCAGGGGCCTGATGTCGTCCCAGGGACGTAAACTGCCCAAGTCTGGTCTGCAGAAGTGCCATCAGAATGTTTTGTATTAAACTTACAGACTTTTAGAACACACTGGTGAGAAGTTAAAGCGCATGTGATGGCAGCGGGTAAAGTGAGTAAACATGCTGCTTTTGTTTTTGCGAGACAGACTTATTGAAAGCAATTGATTTCCAGCTGGTAGAATGACTCTAACTGAATTAATGTCAGAAAAGACAAATGACTTCAGGTGCTTCCAGAGGACCGAAATCCAATTTTCCTGTGAGCCATGCTCCACAAGAATGAACTAATAGGACTGTTAAGGTTCTGGTTTTGTACTCAGAATGTTGACTTTTTTTTTCTTCTACTTTTCTGATGATTATTAAAGTTCGTAAGCTGTGTGTTAAAGACGGTTCTGCTGATACCTCGCTGACACGGTCACCCGTTTTGACCTCCGTCTGTCTCTATGGTTTATTTGTTTTCTTGTTTCATCACAAGTTGCCCTCAGGCGTGGAATGCAATGCACCATGATGAACTGGGTGAAGACTTGTGCTTCATGGTCATCACCTGAATAAAGGGTTTCCAAAGAAATTCCACCTCAAGGATGTAATTTAAAACTTACAACTGAAAACCATTGCTTTTGGGGCCACTGTGGAACTAAAAAGACATGAAAACATAGAGAAGGGTCGGACTGTGTCTTGCAAATGCAAAATAAGCCCTACTCTCTCCTGTATGACCGCTCTGTAGTTTAACCTTAACCCTCACCATAGTGGGTGTCTCAGTTACTGGGCATGTCATGTAGTGGAACCCTAAGTATAGCGAACTTGTCATGTAGTGAACATGTTGTGGAGACCTGACCCTAAATCTAATCATAGTGAGTATGATGTCTCTTGTCCTGATCATAAAGACCAGAGTAAATAAGTGAATGTACTTATGGAACTTGCATTCATTCATTCATTCATTCATTATCTCCCGCTTTTCTCCTCTATTAGGATCGCGGTGGGGTTCCCCATGCCCATCCAGGGGAGAACGTCTCGGGCGCTGGGCAGATAGACCCAGGACAGGGCGCCAATCTATCGCTGGGCACACACTCACTCACACAGACACACTCTATATGGGGCAATTTTGAGAATTCAGTTGATTTGATCCATGTTTTTGGACTGTGGGAGGAAATCGGAGAACCCGGAGGAAACCCACGCAGACACGGGGAGAACATGGAAACTCCACCCAGATGGGGATTCGAACCGGGAATCCCTAGCGCTGAGAGGCGAACGTGCTAACCACTAAGCCACCGTGCCGCCAACTTGCATTCAGTGTGTCCTAATACTTTTCTTTATATAGTGTGGTTTATTTGAGTGTGTCAGCTGTTTGCTGTGGTGTTGTGTCACCACCTGGTGGTTTGTAAATACAGCTTTAATGACCATCAATAATTTTATGGCCTAGGGTTGTTACATTAACTCATAATTTCCTTTTACAGCAGAAATGTTTTACATTTAATTAAAAAGCCATACTTGTAATGTAGTAGGGATTGTTGCAGGGTAGGGGGGGGGGTGCTTGGATTTCCCAGGTTCTGTGTACAAAACAAACAAAAGCTGAACATTTAATGAAACTGATAGAGGATTTGATTGATTACTTACATTCAGAATACCAACAAAACGTTGTTAAAGCTGATATGTTGGAACTTTTTTTATGAAACTGTAGTGTAGATAAATAGTGTGTAGTGTAGATATCATCCACCCATCCATTATCTTCCACTTTATCGTATATTAGTGTCGCAGGGGGGTTCCCCATGCCCATCCAGGGGAGAAAGTTCCAGGCGATGGGCAGATAGACCCAGGACAGGGCGCCAATCTATCGCTGGGCACACACTCACACACACAGACACACTCTATATGGGGCAATTCGGAGAACCCAATTGACTTGATCCATGTTTTTGGCCTGTGGGAGGAAACCGGAGAACCCGGAGGAAACCCACGCAGACACGGGGAGAACAAAACTCCACCCAGATTGGGATTCGAACCGGGAATCCCTAGCGCTGAGAGGCGAACGTGCTAACCACTAAGCCACCGCGCCGCCCGGGGTAGATATCATTCATTCATTCATTATCTCCCGCTTTATCCTCTATCCTCTATTAGGGTCGCGGTGGGGTTCCCCATGCCCATCCAGGAGAGAACGTTTCGGGCGCTGGGCAGATAGACCCAGGACAGGGCGCCAATCCATCGCTGGGCACACACTCACTCACTCAAACACACTCTATATGGGGCAATTTAGAGAACTCAATTAACTTGATCCATGTTTTTGGACTGTGGAAGGAAACCAGAGAACCCGGAGGAAACCCACGCAGACACGGGGAGAACATGGAAACTCCACCCTAGCGCTGTGAGGCGAATGTGCTAACCACTAAGCCACCGTGCCGCCGGGCAGATATCAGTTCTGGGTAATTTTAACAACAATATATAGTTTTAGTTTAATCCATATTTCCCGATATAAGGTCCACAGTTTATTTATACAAGATTAAATCTACAATATCTACATGTGTGTGTGTGTGTGTGTGTGTGGGGGGGGGGGTGGTAGTATGTTTTGCGAGAGGATGGAAGGTTGGTTTGAAGATTCCCAGCTGCTGATGCAACAGCTACATCTACTGGCTGGGGTGTGAGTCCTCTCTGTGTATTTGACATCCACCTTTAAAACATGCTGCAGGATTTTATAAAATGTGATCACTGTGGGTGACAAGAGAAATTAGTCTCTGGCAAAGAAAGAAGAGAAAAATCAAGAATACAAGAAAAGAATTGGCAAGAAATTAAAATGCATAAGAAAATCCAGGCCCATCAGCATTTTATCAGCATAAATAAAGACATAAAATGAGTCAGTTGTTGCGCTCTAGGCTCTCCTATTCTTGGCTCGTGTTCTTCCTGAGACAGACAGAAGACGTCATGGAGGCGGAACAGGCTGACGGAGTTGTATGCCATGGGCATGATGTGTAAGAGTTCCTACTGACTCACGGCATTAAAAAAGGCTGAATTACAACCGAAGCTTTCTCATAAACTTCACAGTGTATGAAGAGACAATATAATATACATATGCCTCATCAGTCAGTTAGCTCCCGGGATACATGTTAGCTGGGAAGCAAATGTATATTTAATAGCAAAACAAAGGGACAAGTGTCCAGATAATTCATTTATATAAGGCTTTATACAGTACAGGCTTGCTGCAAAACAACCTTTGACACGTGCAAAGCATAAAGATCAGATCATACCAAGGTCCAGGTTACTGAAACCCACAGCAAGCAAAAGATAATAACATAATAAAAAAGATAATAACATAATAAAAAAGATAATAACAAAATAAAAAAGATAATAACATAATAAAAAATATAATAACATAATAAAAAATATAATAACATAATAAGCTACAAGCTATAAGGAGGTCAGAGTTATTATTATTATTATTATTATTATTATTATTATTAATAATAATAATAATAATAATAATAATAATAATAATAATAATGGGCGACATGTGGCTTAGGTTCGAATCCCCATCTGGGTGGAGTTTCCATGTTCTCCCCATGTCCGCGTGGATTTCCTCCGGGTTCTCCGGTTTCCTCCCACAGTCCAAAAACATGGATCAAGTCAATTGAGTTCTCCAAATTGCCCCATATAGTGTGTCTGTGTGATTGTCTGTGAGAGTGAGTGTGCGCCCAGCGATAGATTGGCGCCCTGTCCTGGGTGTGTCTGCCCAGCGCCCGAAGCGTTCTCCCCTGGATGGGCATGGGGAACCCCCCCCCCCCCCCCCGCGACCCTAATAGAGGATAAAGCGGGAGATAATGAATGAATGAATAATAATAATAATAATAATAATAATAATAATAATAATAATGGCATGGTGGCTTAGTGCTTAGCATGTTCTCCTCTCAGCACTAGGGATTCCCGGTTCGAATCCCCATCCGGGTGGAGTTTCCATGTTCTTCCCGTGTCCGCGTCTATTTAATTCTCCAAATTGCCCCATATAGTGTGTGAGATATATTGGCGTCCTGTCCTGAGTGTATCTGCCTAGCGCCCGAGACGTTCTTCCCTGGATGGGCATGGGCACCCCCCCCCCTCTCCACGCGACCCTAATATAGGATAAAGTGGAGGATAATGGATGGAGTGGCATTGTGGTTAGCATGTTGACCTCTCAGCGCTGGGGCAGGTTTGAATCCTGATCTGAGTGTAGTTAACATGTTCTCCCCAAATCTGCATGGGTTTTCTCTGGTTTCCTCCCACAGTTCAAAATTATCGGTTCAAGGTAGTGTGTCCAATTGGATTGGCGCCTTTAAACCTCTCCTGCATGGCCATGGGGAACCCCCCCCCAACCCCCAAACTTAGTCCTAGTCTAGGATTTAGTGGAAGATGAATTTCGAGACGAGATATCTCTAGCTTTCCACTGATCTCATACAGGTTAGACAGGGACAACCAAAGGGCCTGACGTAGCTCCAGACCATAAAATGCCTTGATCCGTATAATAAAAACATTATTCAGTTTTTCACGTGTCCTCTTTAAAAAATATAATACACACCTTCAGCCAAAAAAGAAGCTTTAAATATACAGTTTATCATGCGAATGAGGTACAAGCAGCCGGGTTTATGTATGAATGGGAACCTGCTGGAACGGTAGACATGTCGTCACCATCATTTGTCACTCGGCACATTTCAGTTGAGTCAGGGACTTCCATGATTCACATAAACCTCCGAACACACAATGAGAAAGAAGCCAGCTCCTCCTCCATCTCGGTGTCTTCTCTCCACCCACAGCGCCTCCTCGTGCACCCACTCCTCTTAAGCAGCTTCTGGAAACGAGCGGCGGCAGAGCGTTTTGGGATCTTTGTCCCGTAGATAGTTTTGTACAGCAGGGCTGGAGGCAATAGGAGGGAGGGGGTTTCTTCCTGATTCCTTCCTGAGAGTTCATAAATCTGTCTGTGGGCACAAGCTAATGGTCTGATATTAACACTGTTTGCTTTCCGTTAGACAGAATGAGAGGAAGCCCTCAATAGATTCAGTGCAATGCTGACTGATGAATAGGCTGCTGTTGGGCTGGGTCCCTGGACGTGAATGTTTTTCCAGACTCGTTAATGTAATGACTAATATAAGCGCTGCATGTTTTCTCTGCACGTGTAGGTGCTGTTTAGAGATTAGACATGAACAACTTTTTCTTGTACGAACAAAATTAGCCATGATGAATCACAGCTTTGCTTTCCATTGTAAATGTCACTTATTTCACACCTCACCTCTGACATAGCTCTGTTTGGTAGCGTTTCTTCAGAGCGTGCTACAACCACTCAGGTCTGAAGTGTCAAACTCTCCGATTTATGTGCGTCTGAGTAAACTGCTGAGCTGTTTGCGCAAGACTATGGCATAACACATCATTATTCAAATAAGAGCTGTTTTTGAGGTTAGTTTGACACATTGACAGCCTCGGGGAGACAAACCGAAATAAAAGAACAAACTATATCTAACTTCGTTTGGGATCCCTCTGTGTTCGCTCAACTTATAGACAAGAGCAACCAGCGTAATACCAAATGAAGAATAAACACCTAAGAAGAAATAAAGATATTGAGGCATCCCATCAATTTATGAGAATGTTTATAGTTTGCATGTTACATACATTTGGTCATTTAGCAGACGTTTTTATCCAAATCGACTTACAAGGTGAGCACAGGGTTAACCCTGGAGCAATGAGGGTTAAGGGTCTTGCTCAAGGACGCACACTGGTAACTTCAGTGGAGCTGGGATTTGAACCCAACCTTCAGATTGATAGCCCAATGCCCGAACCACTGAGCTACCACTCCCTGTTCTTCTCATGTCTATGTGGACAATCCTATACATGCTGTGGGTGTGGTAGCTGAGTGGTTTGGGTGTTGCGCTGGCAATCTCTAGGTTGGGTGTACAAATCCCAGGTCCACAGAAGTGACTGAAGTGGGTTCTTAAGCAAGGCGCGTAACCCAAATTGCTCTGGAGGCAGTATCATGGTTGACCCATGTGTTCTGACCACAAACCCATGTTCTGATCACTGACCCATGTGTTCTGACCAGGGTTGTAGGGGTGGGGGGGGCTCTCCATGCCCGTCCAGGGGAGAATGTTTCTTGCACTAGGCAGATACACCCAGCAATCTATCGCTTGTAAGTCACTTTGGATGGTTAATGACCAGTTGTAAGTGATTTAGGACACTAAGTAGTCTGTATATTTGTGTTTGTGAGTGTGAGTGTGTAAGTGTGTGTGTGTCTACACACACTATGTAGTTCCACGTTACAATTCATTACTAATTTTAATGCCTATAATCATATATAATAGTTTATATTTGTTTTTGTGGTTATATCTTACACTCAGTAGACTCAGACTCCCATCATTGATTCATTCTCAGCTTGGTCACATGACTCAGCTGTAGTTAAAGTATGGAATTGTACAGTGAGACGCTTCCAATTCAATAGATTTTCACCTACTACTCGATGCATACTGCATATTTAAACATAATAGTTGTTATTGCAGGGCGGCACGGTGGCTTAGTGGTTAGCACGTTCGCCTCTCAGCGCTAGGGATTCCCGGTTCGAATCCCCATCTGGGTGGAGTTTCCATGTTCTCCCCGTGTCTGCGTGGGTTTCCTCCGGGTTCTCCGGTTTCCTCCCACAGTCCAAAAACATGGATCAAGTCAAGTGAATTCTCAAAATTGCCCCATATAGAGTGTGTCTGTGTGAGTGAGAGTGTGCCCAGCGATGGATTGGCGCCCAGTCCTGGGTCTATCTGCCCAGCGCCTGAGACGTTCTCCCCTGGATGGGCATGGAGAACCCCACCGCGACCCTAATAGAGGATAAAGCAGGAGATAATGAATGAATGAATGAGTTGTTATTGCCTCTAACCTTTGCCTACAGTATTGCAGCCAGTAACCGAATTCAGAAACAAGCAGCATGTCAGTGTTGCCACCAAAAATAAAATAGTTCAGTTACTTCACCTTCAGGACAACAGCACCCTCCTATTTCCCAATAATTATGGAAATAAAAAAATATATATATACTACATGTTGTTAAAACGTCTTCAAAATGGGAACCGTGCTGCCTGCATTATTATTACGATGACTATTAGATCACAATACCAACATCGGATATTAAAGCTACAATATAGTAAAACTAGCTTTTGATGACTATAATGTTCTTTTAAAGAGGGGAAATAACACTTCATGAGAATAAGCCATTAAAATAAACACTGGTTTGACAGACATCATAAAATTGTCTTTACTGCGCAGTGTTATGCCAAGAATGTGCGCCAGTGACAGGCAGAGTCCTACCCTGCCATGTTTTTATTACAATAAAAGACCACAATTCAGTTATAATGTAGGGTTTTATTAGAAAATAGTGTACAATACATTTACAATAACACTGAGCGGCTTCTTGTACGACGGCAGTAAATCCTGAAGGTTTTCACTGCGTTCTCCTTAAGAGTTTTTAGAACCGGCTGACCATCACATCGTGCATGGTTTTGACCCCAAACTCTATGAGATTCCGAGTCACGGTGACATACAACCAGAAGAATGTTCGTCATTTCTGTTGGGATCATTACGTTACTTTGTTGTCATGCTGAAATAAAACAGTGAAGCAGTGCGCAGGTGTGTAAAACACCCAACAGAAGAGGTTTGCTGTAGAGACATCACATACCCAGTGTCCTCCTCGCTCTTACAACAGTGTCACAGCATTGGGTAGCAGTGCTGAGCTCCTGTTTCCTGAAGATAACCCATATGCCATGAAAAGGGCAAAGTCTGACTTGGATCCCCGTGTCCATCCGTGTGACTCTGTGCACAGGGACCCCAAACTCCTGCTTGGTGTCCCAAGGTTTCTCCCATTCGTCCATAATGAGGGGGACTGGCACTGTCGCTGGATGGACTGCCACAGGATCTGCCGTTCGGACAGAGCTGGACATCGGGCGAATAGCAAGAATAATGAGGAGACAGGGGACAAGTGGGAGCCATGGGTCTGAGATGGTCCATGTATACCTGCTGCTCAGAAGGAAGTCTGTGCATCTGCATCTGTTGTGCAAGTGGCTGCTCCCATGACGTATAGCCCTGGTGCTGAAGCTGGGAGGGAAACACTTGCCCCACTTGCCCATGGCACTCGTGGTGGTTGCAGGTCTTGGAGTTGCTGAGGAACACAGATAAGGCAGAGATACGGTTGATGGCACGTTGAAGGGTGGCGATTTTGGAAAGTCGCTTGCCACTTAAGTCATGATGGAGCGCCACTCGCAGCGCATTAAAGGCCTGGTTGTAATCCAGAATTCGCTTTCTTTCCCTGACGTTGGCTGCCATCCTGCGAGCCTTGGAGCGCACCGGCCTGTTGCGTTTCTTCGTCCGTCCCTCTTCCACCTCACTCAGAGTGCTGCCGGGACTCGCTCGTAAGTCGGCAAAGAGGTGTTTCTGGCTGCCGTCGATGGCGTCTTCGTCTACCTGGGCTTCCAGGCTCAGCTCCAGCTCCTCCTCTGAGAATTCGGAGCTGGTGAAGCTACTGCGGCTTGTCATGGCCAAACCTTCCGACTGGCAGTTCAGCTCCGTCTTGGTTCTCCAGTCCTCCGCAGAGCTCTGTGCTGAACTTAAAGTGGTGCGTTGCAGCCCAAAGGCTCTTTCAGCTGGCGCCTCCAGACACCTTGTGATTACCTGTGCTTCCTCCCAACAAGTCCGGCCGCTTTTTAAAGTGTCTTCTCCTGGAATCACATGGTACACTCACCCATAAGGAATGGCGCACTCTGTTTACGAGTCGCCTCCAGGCAAATGTATCAGTTCGCTCCTCTCACACGCCCTCCTTTAAAGCTCGAGATCTTCACATTGTTTTCGAACGTCTCAGTGAAAGCCCAAAGCACTCGCACTAACACCGACGTGCCTTCACTTCCTACCTGCAAATCAGCAGAACTTAAACACAACATGACACCATACATAGTTTGATTTCCACTCGCAGAGAGCTACCTGGAATCGCACCCAGGCAACGTGCCAAATTACATCATAACATTCACTCAGGTGCGTTCACTTTTCATTCACGTTTTCTCATCGGCTCGTCTCATTGGGATCACTCACAGCTCACTCATGCTGACTCACTCGCCTGGTTTTTGCAAACTTTTCAAAAAGAGCTTCGCAGTTCACAGACTTTAAAAAATAAAATATTGAAAGATTTTATGATAATTTTTGCAATATATTTTATCTATACATTTTATAACCCAATTCATTTTGTATTACTAATATATCATTCTTTATTCTTTCATTCCTTACTTAAATAATTAAAATATTCTTTATCGATTCGCTAATTAATAAACACTACAACAAGAACAGTATGGACAAATGTATTGGGACATGCAACACCTACGAGGGGTTTTAATGACGTCTGATTATAAGTTGGTTCCATTTTTGCAGTTTAAATTTTTTGGGGAAGGCAAAGATCTCAGTGGGATTTTTATCAGTTTATTCTGAAAAATGTTTCTGAGGTCAAACACTGACGTTGGACGAGAGAGCCTGCTAATAATTCTTGTTCATCTTAAAAGAAACTGCCACGGTTGAGGTTAGGGCTCTGTGTCATGTTTTTCTTATTGGTTTGTTGGATTGTTTGTGTGTCAAGAAAAGAAACCCCAAAAAAAAAAAAATATTCCGCTGGGCTCTCACTTCGCCGTGTTGCATATGTTATGTAGTGAGCAGTAAATGAGGGAACAAGTGAACTGCTCCAACTGCAGGTGTTGTTAGGGATATGGTGTGGGGTTATTGGTCCGGAGGTTGGAGGTTTGATCCTCAAATCCAACAAAATTGCCGATGTGGGCCCTTGAACCAGACCCTTAACCCTCATTGCTCCAGGGGTGTATCATGGGTGACTTTGTGCTCTGACCCCAACCATCAAGTTAAGATAGCTAGTCACTTTGCATAAAAGTGTCCAAACAATTTATGTAAAATAATTTGCATTTTCATTTGCATTTTATGGCCCTGGTCCATCCTGCATGAGGTCAGGCAGAATTTAGAAATCAAATGTAAATACATAAGTGTATATTAATATTTGGTTTATAGGTTTATAATTTACAGATAGGTGAAATAAAATAAAAAAAAACTGAAAATTGCTTTTACAATAAAGACATCACTAAATAAAATAAATTAAGTACAAGTGCATTGTTTTAACTTTAAACGTTTAGCCTGTTGGATCTCGCCCTCCACAAAAGTCCCAGTTTCACGTTTTCCCATTTTCACAGTAAAAGTAAAAATCTATTCTAAACTAAATGAACTAAACAACTGCATGTTTAATTATAAACGTTTCCAAAACAATCCAAATCACCCCATCTCAATGAAATTCTTTGTGCGTTAGGCTTACATTACATGTAATTATGGGGAGTTATTGGATTAGTTCACCCGAATGGGTTACTTTTACTTTTACACCCGGTTTATTTGACCAGTCAGAGCTTCGGAATTGGGAGACTTGGTTTCCCGGTGATTGCATGTTGTGATTGATCACACGAGTCAATCTAAATTTGTCTGTGGCTTATCATGACAAATTGTGGATTTATCAGATAACCCGTGTTTTGTGTATTTCCTCTTGTGGTGTGAAAGCAGGAAGAAAACACTTAGGACCCATTATTTGTATTTGTTCACAGATGCAATTAGTAGTCTCCAGAGTGGCGATGGCCGCTCTCTGGGTGCAGGGGCCTGATGAACTGTATAATTTGCACGTCTTTGGAAGGACTACCATAAATCACGGCCCTACAGCACCTGAGGACAGATGCAGATAAGGACCTGAACTTCAAAGCTGGGAGGGGGGAGGAGAAATATTTCACAATTATAATGGGTAATGGGTGCTTGCTCGAACAAACCAGCATTTTGAACAGCAGCTCGTGCAGTTTAGAAGAACACTTTTTGTAAGATGTACGACGCTTGTCAAAACAAGATTCTTCTCATTTAGACACGTCTTTTGATGTATTTGGGTCAGGAGTGTCGCAGCCCTTCGTTTTCCCATCACTGGTACCATATTGTCATGTCCCGTCCTGTTTTCAGCCCGGTCTCTGAGGTTACCGTTCTCAGACTCTTCAGTACTATCAAAGGTTGCATTCTCTTCTCCCGCGAGACGTAACCGCTCTTTTTTACATCAACTATCTGCTGCAGTTTCCCACAGGCTAAGTGAGCGAGGTGAATTTGTTGCTCTAGGGTCCACGACCACTGCCCCTACCCAAAACGAAAGGTCGTGCCTCAACATGGCTTCCTTCCAGCTCCCTTTTTGTTTTATGGCGGCTGCTGCAGCGAAGTGACGCCAGCCGTTAAAACGTTAACGATGTGAACTCTTTAGCCCATTTCGGGCCCTGTAACGTCGGAGTGAACTGCATTATGGGACAGGAGCTTGCTTTGCTGTGTAGAAACTTTAGTGACCTCCGGCCTGAACATCTTTCAATAACTGGAGTGGTGTTCACAGGCCAGGAGGTTTCAGCATTGACCTCATGATCTGTGTTTTGATTGGAAATAATTGGCACAGGTTGCCCTTTGGGGAGATCCCACAGCAGTGGAGGTGGCTCACAGCTGTGTAACCTCAAATAAATGCTAATTTGTGTTGGTGTTGGATGTGCCAACATACTCATGGATGGATATAATAATGATCATGTCGTAGCCAATGAACATAAAGCTCATTTAACTGACGTCATATACAGATGTATATCAGGAACATCAGATTATTCTGAGGACATGTGAAGAAAAGACTCATTATTTGGTCCAAATGTTACCATCTGAAATGTGATCTGTGTAAATGTGTAGAATCTTATCTTTATCTTTAAGTAACCAATGCTGGAAGTAATTTATCATCACATTAAAATACTTCTAAATAATGTCACATGAAATTATAAAGCGTAGAACTTAAATATGATACCTGTCTACATTTAAAGTAACTTCCACCAGTTTTTTTTTTTTTTTACAGAAATAGAAATAGGAATAGCTAAATTGGAAATTTAGTTTAAAAGATCTGGACTTTGGGCGGCACGGTGGTTTAGTGGTTAGCACATTTGCATCTTGGCGCTGGAGATCCAGGTTCAAGTTCTCCCCATGTCCATGTGGGTTTTCTCTGGGTTCTCCAGTTTTTTCCCACAGTCCAGTCCAAAAACATGTCCATCCATCCATTATCTTCTGATTTCGGGCGCTGAACAGATAGACCCAGGACAGGGCGCCAATCTATCGCTGGGCACACACTCACACACTCCATATGGGGCAATTTTGAGAACTCAATTGACTTGATCCATGTGTTTGGACTGTGGGAGGAAACTGGAGAACCTGGAGGAAACCCACGCAGACATGGGGAGAACATGGAAACTCCACCCAGATAGGGATTCGGACTGGGAATCCCTAGTGCTGAGAGGCGAACGTGCTAACCACTAAGCCACCGTGCCGCTCCAAAAACATGTTTTCAAGGTAAATTGACTGCTCTAAATTGCCCCTCTATAGTGTCTGTGTGCGAGTGAGTGTGTGCCCAGCAATGGATTGGATGTACCTGCCCAGCGCCTGAAACGTTCTCCCCCAGATGGTCATGTATGGGATTCTAGTATAGGATCAAACGGAAGACAATAGACGGATCTAGACTTTAATTAGATGTGGGATGTTAGAAACGAAGAGGTTAAGAAATAACATTGCTGTAATTTATATTTACATTACAGTTAAGTCTTATTAGTCTTCCCTCTCTTGCCATTTTTCTAGGGTTATGAACGACAACCTGCTTCATATTGTCATCCAGAGCAGATGAATAATCACACATTAGACATCAGGCTTATTGGATACAGAGCCAAAATGACAAAGGTCTTTTGTTAAAACATTCATTCATTCATTCATTACCTCCCGCTTTATCCTCTATTAGGGTCGCGGTGGGGTTCCCCATGCCCATCCAGGGGAGAACGTCTCGGGCGCTGGGCAGATAGACCCAGGACAGGGCGCCAATCCATCGCTGGGCACACACTCACTCACACAGACACACTCTGTATGGGGCAATTTTGAGAATTCAATTGACTTGATCCATGTTTTTGGACTGTGGGAGGAAACCGGAGAACCCGGAGGAAACCCACGCAGACACGGGGAGAACATGGAAACTCCACCCAGATGGGGATTCGAACCGGGAATCCCTAGCGCTGAGAGGCGAACGTGCTAACCACTAAGCCACCTTTTGTGCCGCCTTTTGTTAAAACCCTTTTTTTAAATGGAAATGTATTTGTGTGAATGAAGTTTAAAGACATGTGTAAAGTCTGTTAATAACATTAGACATTAAACCCATATTTTTGTAGCCCAGTCATCCTCTGGATTAAAATCCTCTCCCTTACAAGTCAACAACCCGTAAGCAGCACCCCCGCGAGCCCACCCCAATCCCCAGAATTAGTCAGTGATTTATAAGTACCCCATGTCAGATTTTATTGCCTCCCATGGAGAACATGAAGTCTGTGCCTTGGACCCTCTAAGTCCGCTCCTTTGACAGATGACAAGACACTAGTAATTATCAGCCGCCAAGAATAAATCAGGCTCCTCACTGAGCACCCTGTGACACCCTTGATGGAATAACCATTTTAGAGGCGAGGGAACCTGTCCAACCACACTTTCCTGAGATTTGTAAATCTCCAGCACAGGCTCGCATAATGAGCGGTTGTTACCTGCGTGTTATTAGAGGTCTGTGGCCAACATTGTAGATATGCATTTCCTAGGGGGTAGTTATCGTAATGAGTAAGTAGAGTCCGGTTGCTAACCTTGGTTTTGCACAGGTATGTTAATGTATGTTTTCGGCTTCCTGAGTGGAATTTTCACAACTTAATAAAACATATTTTCCTGCCGAAGGACGATTGCCTTGGGTACTTTTTCCATTATGTAAAACACGCGCCGATCGCTTTGCTTTGCGCCAATAGACTCCTGTTCAAGAACTGCGTGGAAAATTTGAAAATGTGACCCGGGGATTTAATTCAGTTACTACCAAACAGTGGCACCTGGACACCTTTAATCAAACTGGGATGTCATTAAAATCTGTGTGGATTAATGATCTGTCTTTTGTTTTCAAACACAGCACATTGTCTTGTTGACACTAGCAGACACCTGATGCTGCTGCATCCACACAGCAGAATTCAGTAGATCTACACATCTCATTCAGGAATTTGAGTGCTTTGTGCAATACAGTATTATCCATCTATCCATTATCTTCCGCTTTATCCTCTATTAGGGTCGCGGTGGGGTTCCCCATGTCCATCCAGGGGAGAACGTTTCGGGCGCTGGGCAGATACACCCAGGACAGGGCGTCAATCCATCGCTGGGCACACACTCACTCACTCAAACACACTCTACATGGGGCAATTTGGAGAACTCAATTGACTTGATCCATGTTTTTGGACTGTGAGAGGAAAACGGAGAAACCGGAGGAAACCCACACGGACATGGGGAGAACATGGAAACTCCACCCAGATGGGGATTCGAACCGGGAATAATACAGTATTAGTTAAATTAATATTGAATGTACAGTTAAAACCACAAATTAGCTGCCCTGCCAAACAGTCTAATATTGTGTTGGTTAGTTCTGAGTTTTGGTTCCAGCGCCAGTCACCGGCTTTGTCATGAGAGTTTGTGATGTCACAACATTTATATGTTTTGAGACACAGGAGTCGGATGGCGGATATCCATCCATCCATTATCTTCCGCTTTATCCTCTATTAGGGTCGCGGTGGGGTTCCCCATGCCCATCCAGTGGAGAACGTTTCGGGCGCTGGGCAGATACACCCAGGACAGGATGCCAATCTATCATTGGGCACACACTCACTCACACAGACACACTCTATAGGGGGCAATTTGGAGAACTCAATTGACTTGATCCATGTTTTTGGACTGTGGGAGGAAACTGGAGAACCCGGACGAAACCCACGCAGACATGGGGAGAACATGGAAACTCCATGAACTGGGAATCCCCAGCACTGAGAGGCAAACGTGCTAACCAGTAAGACACTGTGCCGCCCGATGTCAGGGATATACATACATATATATATATAATATATATATATATATATATAATATATATATATATATATATATATATATATATATATATATATATAGACCTTGCTGTGTGACCAGTCATGCTGGAACAGAATATGGCCTTCCCCAAACTGTTTCCTTTGTGGCGAAGCCCACGGGAGGCAATAGTTTAGCTCACCCTGGTCTATTCTATTGCTTCCTACAGCCCCCTGCTGTTGGGTTGGTGTAAAGCTCCATGCCTCGTGTGTGGGAGAAAAAACACTTCACAGCTTTGTGGCTCTGGTTGGATGCTGGAGGAGAAGGAGAAGGAGAGGTGAAGCATTGGAAGCAGATGCCGGTGAAGAGAAAAAAAATTTTAATAACCCAGGAGAAGACAACGCAGTAAGAAGCTTATGATTAAAGTGTTGTACTATCAACCTGAAGTTAGTTAGTGATGGCCAACGAGCTTCAGAGCTGCTGTATCATGACTGACCCTGTTCTCTGACATCAGGGATACTTAAGTCCATCCCATCCATTATCTTCCGCTTTATCCTCTAGTAGGATCGCGGTGGGGTTCCCCATGCCCATCCAGGGGAGAACCTTTCGGGCCCAGGACAGGGCGTCAATCCATCACTGGGCACACATTCACTCACACAGATACACTCTCTATGGGGCAATTTTGGAGAATTGATCCATGTTTTTGGACTGTGGGAGGAAACTGGAGAACCCGGACGAAACCCACGCAGACACGGGGAGAACATGGACACTCCACCCAGATGGAGATTCAAACCGGGAATCCCTAGAGCTGAGAGGAGAACATGCTAATCAGTAAGCCACCGTGCCACCCGGATACTTAAGACACATTGGATAAAATGACCTAAAGTTTGAGAGTGAAAGATCCCTGGACCCTGGACATCTGGACATCTGGACATCTGGACACTGAGCTGTATCTGAAAAAAGCTGTAAATGTATTTTTGGCTTCTTCTGTAAAGACTCGCCTGAACCTCATTTGTAGCATCACTGGACTCAGCAGCTGGCTCTGAGTAAACAGCTCATAAAATGTTCATTTACAAGCTTCGGTGCTCGTGGGTGGCACATCCGTGCTGACAGTGTGCTATTAACGCTTGTTAAGATATCGACGGTTAATCACAGCTCCAAAGGGCAGGGCGAATAGGAGCGCCGCCGTTTATAACCAGGCTTATCAGCGTAATGACAGAGGCTTGAGGCTCATTCTTTAAGAGCTTTGAAAAATGACCACATTCATCTCTGTTAATTTGTTTCAGTCGATATCAAATCCATCAGGTAATAGCTCAGCTCCACTGTTACAGATAACACGCACAATAACGCTGATTTGTTAACACCAGAGTTCTGCAATGACAAAAATATACAGACAGCTTTTAATCACAGCGGGTCAAACCACTTATCCATTCATTCTAATAAACTCCATCTTTTTAAGACACACACACTAATAGCTTTTACTCTTTTGCTTAGACTTTCTACAAGATTTTGGAGGATGTCCATGGAAATTCTTACCCATCTGTGGGGTCAGATACAGATGCTGGACCTGGCTCCTGATCTCCTTGCTGATTTATCCCAAAGGTTATTGGTGAGGTTAGGTAAGGGCTCTCTGTGGGTCAATTACATTTTTTCACATTAACAGCACGGTGGCTTAGTGGGTAGCACGTTCGCCTCTCAGCGCTATGGATGCCCGGTTCGAATCCCCATCTGGGTGGAGTTTCCATGTTCTCCCCGTGTCTGCGTGGGTTTCCTCCGGGTTCTCCGGTTTCCTCTCACAGTCCAAAAACATGGATCAAGTCAATTGAATTTTCAAAAATTGCCCCATATAGAGTGTGTCTGTGTGAGTGAGTGTGTGCCCAGCGATGGATTGGCGCCCTGTCCTGGGTGTATCTGCCCAGCGCTCGAAACGTACTCCCCTGGATGGGCATGGAGAACCCCACCGCGACCCTAATAGAGGATAAAGCGGGAGATAATGAATGAATGAAACTCACCCACTCATGTCTTTTTGGATCTCCATCCTGTTTTGGGGCACCGATACTCTTCTCGAAAGTTAAATAACAGATAACTACTTAATTTATCTATTTATGCTCTATTATATTCATTCGTCTGCAAAGACAGGCGGGGAGAGAGAGAGACAGAGAGACAGAGAGAGAGAGAGATAGGAAAGAAGGAAACAAGTACTCTCTTTATCCAGGAAAATATTTAGCAGCCAGTATCATGTTCATAATAATAAAAAAAATGCACAGTAGTAATACAATATTCATTCATTCATTCATTATCTTCCACTTTATCCTCTATTAGGGTCGCGGGGGAGTTCCCCATGTCCATCCAGGGGAGAACGTTTCGGGCGCTGGGCAGATAGACCCAGGACAGGGCGCCAATTCATCGCTGGGCACACACTCACTCACACAGACACACTCTATAGGGGGCAATTTGGAGAACTCAATTGACTTGATCCATGTTTTTGGACTGTGGGAGGAAACCGGAGAACCCGGAGGAAACCCACGTGGACACGGGGAGAACATGGAAACTCCACCCAGATGGGGATTCGAACCGGGAATCCCTAGTGCTGAGAGGAGAACATGCTAAACCACTAAGCCACTGTGCCGCCCCAGTAATACAATAATTAAATAAAAAAAAAGAAATATATGTAAATAAAATTAAGATTATACTAGTTCAGTAACAGAACAATAAAGAATAAACATTTACAATACAGAATAGTCAAAAATAAGTGTCAAAGACCCAGAATTCAGTAAGGATGAGTGCAAACATTTGCTATACTGCAAATCAAAGTCATATATCTGACACTCACACCTGAGTCAATGACATGGAAGAGCAGGAGGGAGTCTGTCATCATCGTGTTCCCTCCAGCAGCAGAGCCGTGTTTCACTGCAAACAGCTACTTAACACCTCCGAGCCTCCGTCCTGAGAGGCTCCATTCCCACCAGTACAACACAAAGCTTTAACATCACCCACCTTCATCTCCCACTGATTTATGCTCTGCTGGGCCACTTGCATTTTTGACGTGGCTGCAACAAAAATGCTGTAACTTGTCCAGCACTTGCTCCTGGTGGTTAAAGGAATGTCATGTAGCCTTGTTCCATGTCGTTAAAACAGCTATTCTAATATAGATTCGAGATTAAAAGTAGCTTTATTGGCACGACTGTCTGCAAAACAATATTGATAAGGCATTATAACAATAGTAACAATAAAAAATACAATAAAAGCAACACGATAAATGACAACGCTGGACTGGGACAAAAAAAATCATCCGCTCATAATTAGCGGAGAGCAAGCGACTTGTACTCTAGTCAGTATCTTAAGGTTACTTTTTTATTTTTTGTTAATAATCAGAAAATTGTTATGCTTATACTCATGTATAAAGCTCTAACTTGGAGCTTATTGATAAAATAATCTTTTGTGTATGTACTAAACTAATTTCACAATGATAATTTCTTTAAAAAAACACTTTGATCAGAGACGGTGGATAAACTCTAACAAGTTAGTACTGAGGCGGCACGGTGGCTAAGTGGTTAGCACGTTCGCCTCTCAGAACTAGGGATTCCCGGTTCGAATCCCCATCTGGGTGGAGTTTCCATGTTCTCCCCGTGTCTGCGTGGGTTTCCTCCGGGTTCTCTGGTTTACTCCCACAGTCCAAAAACATGGATCAAGTCAATTGAATTCTCCAAATTGCCCCATATAGAGTGTGTCTGTGTGAGTGAGTGTGTGCCCAGTGATAGATTGACGCCCTGTCCTGGGTCTATCTGCCCAGCGCCCGAAACGTTCTCCCCTGGATGGGCATGGGGAACCCCCCGCGACCCTAATAGAGGATAAAGCGGGAGATAATGAATGAATGAATGAATGAATATTTTTGCAGATAACGCTATGACGTGATGCCAGAGGACTGTTCTTTTTTGCTTTTCTCCATCCTTGTTCTATGTGTGTGTGTGTGTGTGTGTGTGTGTGTGTGTGTGTGTGTGGCAACTGTTGCAAAACTCTCAATAAGGGACGTAGCTATAGGCTGTCCTAAAAGTCGCTTGAAGTCGTGACTCATTTGCATAATAGTTCATTTGTGTGCATTAAAAAATTAAGATTGTGTGACTGAAAAATGAGTAATAAATTCATTCATTCATTCATTATCTCCCGCTTTATCCTCTATTAGGGTCGCGGTGGGGTTCCCCATGCCCATCCAGGGGAGAACGTCTCGGGCGCTGGGCAGATAGAACCAGGACAGGGCGCCAATCCATCATTGGGCACACACAGACACACTCTATAGGGGGGAATTTGAAGATTTCAATTGACCTTGATCCATGTTTTCGAAACTGGGAATCCCTAGCGCTGAGAGGAGAACGTGCTAAACCACTAAGCCACTGTGCCGCGAGTAATAAATTGTGTAGTTTTTTTTAGGTGAGCGACTGACACTGTGTAAGAACAATGCATTAATATTAATATCCCCCTCAGTGATGGGGGGGGGGGGGGGTCAGTGGCAGCTCAGTTGCAGTGTGGATGTGGAGCGATGCGGGGCTGCTCTGACGGTGCGACTGAGCACTGAGAGTGTTGTGGAACGCGGCTCACAGCAGAACCCGTTGCTCGCTGAGGATAGAACCTGAAAAACATGTCTCTTCACTTTAGACTCTCCAAATGTCTCCAATAACTCCAGAAAAATCACTACATCTGTCCAGTTTGCAACAGTGTTGGGTGTTTAACCGCAGGGAAGGGGTGGGCCCGGATTCATACTGTATCCTGATTGGTTCAGTGGACTGTCTCTATTGAAGATGGATCAATGGGCCCGGCTCCTCTAAACTGTGGGCCGGTCTCTTACTGATGGATATTTGTGAATGAGCGCCATCTAGTGGTGAAGAATAGCTTACTATTCTATAGTTTACACTGTCAACGGCTTTAAATGATTAAATATTTCATTCATTCATCATCTTCCGCTTTATCCTCTATTAGGGTCACGGGAGGGGGGGGTTCCCATGCCTATCCAGGGGAGAACGTCTCGGGCGCCGGGCAGACACACCCAGAACAGGGCGCCAACCTATCGTTAGGCACACACTCACTCACACAGACACACTCTATATGGGCAATTTGGAGAACTCAATTGACTTGATCCATGTTTTTTGGACTGTGGGAGGAAACCGGAGAACCCGGAGGAAACCCACGCAGACATGGGGAGAACATGGAAACTCCACCCAGATGGGGATTCGAACCGGGAATTCCTAGCGCTGAGAGGAGAACGTACTAACCACTAAGCCACCGTGCCGCCATGATTAAATATTTGAACTTTCAAATTGATCACCTATAAATACTATACACTGGCCACTTTATTAGATACACCTTTAAGACTTATTGTCCATTTTCTATTCAACGACATATAGACTTTGTAGATCTAATTACAGACTATGCACTACAGTTTTCTTTTCTTTACATACTTAAACTCCCTAAATGTTGTTCTTTCATGATCAGGATTCCCACTGCATCACCAAACACCAGGAATCATTAGGGTGGAGAATTCTTAGCAGGGGTGGCACGATGGCGTAGTGGTTAGCATGTTCTCCTCTCAGCACTAGGGATTCCCGGTTCGAATCCCCATCTGGGTGGAGTTTCCATGTTCTCCCCGTGTCTGCGTGGGTTTCCTCCGGGTTCTCCGGTTTCCTCCCACAGTCCAAAAACATGGATCAAGTTAACTGAGTTCTCCAAATTGCCCCATATAGACTGTGTTTGAGTGAGTGTGTGTGTGCCCAGCGATGGATTGGCGCCCTGTCCTGGGTCTATCTGCCCAGCGCCCGAGACGTTCTCCCCTGGATGGGCATGGGGAACCCCACCGCGACCCTAATAGAGGATAAAGCAGAAGATAATGAATGAATGAATGAATGAATGAATGAATTCTTAGCAGTGCAGTGACCCCGATGTGGTGGTGTAGTGTTAATGTATGCTGCGTTGTCCATGTTCTCCCCGTGTCCGTGTGGGTTTCCTCCGGGTTCTCCGGTTTCCTCCCACAGTCCAAAAACATGGATCAAGTTAATTGAGTTCTCCAAATTGCCCCATATAGAGTGTGTTTGAGTGAGTGAGTGAGTGAGTGTGTGCCCAGCGATGGATTGGCGCCCTGTCCTGGGTCTATCTGCCCAGCGCCCGAGACGTTCTCCCCTGGATGGGCATGGGGAACCCCACCACGACCCTAATAGAGGATAATGAATGAATGAATGAATGAATGAATGAATGAATTCTTAGCAGTGCAGTGACCCCGATGTGATGGTGTAGTGTTAATGTATGCTGCATTGGTGCGAGTAGAGGAGCAACAGCAGGACTAATGGAGTTCTTAAACAGCTCATATACCAAGATCGTCTCTCCTGCAGTATCCTATTTAACCTACAAATATTATTTTAAGCAGGACCTCTGTGAGATCTTAAGGGAGTCGGCGCACTGTAATTAGTTCAGCCCCTGTGTTAAGTGGGCTGTGGGTGGAGAATAAGGACGTTTGACCGCAGTACCGGCGCTTCGCCACAAGAGGCGTACACTTTCACTCTCAGCTCTCTCGCAATCCTAATGGAGGAGCAGCAGCCCGGTATTTGGGCACGTAAACATACAGCATCAGCGCCATGGAGCGGAGAAAAGCACCGCCATTGTCACACTGAGCCTTTTAAACGATGCGGTTCGTCTCGACTGTGAGTTCCAGTTGTAGGAAACGCAGACGGAGAAAAGAGGTAAACGCATCAGAACGAACTGTGGGCTCGCACACTGACAGTCGCCTCGGCTGGGTTTGGGCTCGGTCTCTTATCGCACTAAGCTTTAATCCGTCGGGCGCCTACAGTCCGTTCTAACGCCTGCGAACATCCACACTTCCTAATAAGGACCGTTTCGGTTTGGAACACGGCTTTTTTACTTT
Source organism: Corydoras sp. C115 (assembly GCA_019802505.1). Taxonomy (NCBI): domain Eukaryota; kingdom Metazoa; phylum Chordata; class Actinopteri; order Siluriformes; family Callichthyidae; genus Corydoras; species Corydoras sp. C115. The sequence goes on along the minus strand of JAFMOC010000060.1, from coordinate 2,169,216 downwards.
CCGTAGCCGCTAGCGTTGCAACGTTATTTCTCCGTTTAACAAGTGGGCTTTTCTCTTATGTGATTCCAAGTTATCTTTTCATTCACAAAATAAACCGATTGTCCGACTTTTATTTAATGAGTAGTTTAGTCTGTCGGTGGCGAGTGAACCACAGCCTCGACACCGGTTTCACTGGAATTTTCTTAATCATTTTACCACCCGTATTCCGTCATGCTCCACTTCCTGCGCTGTTATTGGCCAAGTAGTTCGAACGTGACCGCGTTTCGTCATCCGATTGGCCGAGTTGCTATTATTGTGAGGAACAACCGCCCAATAACATTAGGGCGGAGGCGGGCTAAGGCAGAAAGCAGGTGGGGAAAGAAATTATGACGTGAACAGTTTGCGATTTTTTTTTTTTTGGCCTCGGCGTAAAAAGAGAAATTTACAGGGTTTTCACTCAACACGATGATGCGAAATATTCCGTAATAAACAACAAATGGCTCAAAATGCATGAATTATGGCGTCACGGAGCGATAAGCTTCTTAATCTCCAAGCGAAACGCCCAACTGTGTTTCGCAGACTCAGCTAAGCTAGTCAGCTTCCATATTGGGCCTGTGCCACCTGACCGAACCGTTGTGGCCGTATCCCAAATGAGCTCAGAGGTACTCTATAAGGGCACTACGTTCAGATTAAATAACGAGGCGGGAGGGCAGTACAATAGTGCACTTCGCCACTAGGTCTGAGGCGATTAAAAGGAAGCCCCTCGCTAAACGTGTGGTGGCCTAATTAGGTAGTCGCTTCGCATTAAACATCGACTTTAACTGTTATTTATCTCATCTTAACACTTTTAGATTTTTTTATGTATATAACTGTACCTGTAAAGCAAAATTAAAAGTATAAGATATATATATATATATATATATATATATATATATATATATATATATATATATATATATATATATGTGTATATATGTGTATATATATATATATATATATATATATATATATATATATATATATATATATATATATATATATATATATATATATATATATATGTGTGTGTGTATATATATATATATATATATATATATATATATATATATATATATATATATATATATATACACACACACACAGTATATATGTATGTGTGTGTGTGTGTGTGTATGTGTATATAAATATATATATATATATATATATATATATATATATATATATATATATATATAAATAAAAAAATGTGTATGTATGTGTGTATATATATATATACTGTGTGTATATATATATATATATATATATAATGTGTGTATGTGTATATATATATATATATATATGTATATATGTGTGTGTGTGGATATATATATGGAGATATATATGTGGAGATTGTAATTATATAATTATACCAAAATCTTAAGGTAATTAAATATCCTTGTTAGATTTGTCTTTTGTCATGTACAAGCTTGAGGTGGACCTTTTGTGGTCATGTGACCCATCACGATGTAAATCCCAAATTTTCCTTTGACACCGAGTCAAATCGGAGCTGTTGAATGTAAAGGTGTCGCTAACTTGTACAATATCGATCCTCTGGATACGACAGTCATTGTAAAGTTTATTGGGTCTGGTCATTTACACAGTGACAGTTTTCCAGGAAGCTTAAATATAGATTTCCTTTGACTCCGAGGGCCTGCTGTGTGATTTATTAGGTGAACGTCATAGTTTGCTCAATCACGTTGGCCTTGAGAGATTTCAAAGTTCATTTCTTTAGTAGTGAGTGCTGCCTTTCTCCCAGATATGCTTTTTTTTTTGCCTGTTAATGGTTTCTGTTTATATTTTGTCATACTTAGGCCATGGTTAACTGACTCATTTCAACAAAACTGTGGATAAAACAGTGTCTGGGGACAACTCAACAAGCATTCCACACCCGTTTGACAATGCATCTGTTGGGAGTTTGCTGAGGGGACACTCGCATGGTCCCAGTGCTGGTGGGCAGCAGAGCTGTATCACGTCGCATTGACAGTATGGATCTTAAGGACCTGTCTGGGTTACGTCATTGTGAGGTCAAAAACATGCACGATGAAGAGCCGGTGATCTCTGTAAATGGCGACATTGCTCTCAACTCGGCTTACATTACCAATGGTTACCTCCCCAAGGCTGCGGATGAGGGGAGCAGCTCAGAGAGCGGGTACACTACCCCAAAAAAGAGACGAGCTAAACGTGGCAGCATTAAAGATCCAGAGAATGAAAGTCGGGAGCGGCCGGTGAAGTCTTACTCCAAGCAGGATGCTGAAACCATGGGGCAGGACTTGTCTGAAAAAGTGGGAAATCCTCTAGCGGACTGCTCCAGGACCTGCCTGATTCCAGAGGTTCCCACAGGTGTTCGTAGGACTAACCTTCAGGACTCTTCCGTGGGAGACACCCAGAGTAGAAACTCGGACTGCAAGGCCTCAGGTCCTATTGGTAAAAAAAGTGACGATCGGGTCAGTAAAGCCAAGCCGACGTCCTCCGCGGCTGTCAAAGAGGATTCTTGGACTTTGTTTAAACCACCTCCTGTGTTTCCAGTGGACAACAGCAGTGCCAAAATAGTTCCCAAGATCAGTTATGCAAGCAAGGTAAAGGAGAACCTGAACAAAGCAACAACGCAGGCCAGTCCAGAGGCACCTCGGCCAACGGTGAAGCTCTCCCAAGTTCCCATGTCTGCCGTAAAAACCGTTAACTCTGTGAGCTTCGCTAGCAACTCACTCCCTCCTGACGCAAACGGGTGCCCCACAGTGGGATCGTTATTCAACTTCGCTGCTAGCACTGCACCTTCTGCCTGCTCTAAACCGCGTGATGAGGACGGAACATCCACCATGGAGGACACCTGTTGCTCTCTGACATGTTCCTCAGGCTCTGAGCCATGGAAACCTAGTCGTTTTGTTTACCCGCACAAACCTTTAAATATGCAACCCCCTGCTGCTCAGACAAATCAAAAAGCCATTGGGGATATCTTCCGAAACCAGTGGGGCTTATCGTTTATCAACGAGCCCAATGTCGGACCTGCGGGGACAGTCGCTTCCCATCCAGCAACCAGACTCAAAGCTTCAGACATCACCTTTCAGGGGATGTGTGTCCCGTTTAACAACCAGTCAGGCCTGGATCTGATCTCTGCTGCTGTGTCACTTCCAGCAGCCATCCAAGTCCAGAGAAGGACCGGTGGCACTGACAGAGCTTTGAAACCGCTCCCTAGTTTTCACACTGCCAACGAGGATTGTCCTCAGTTTCAACCTTTAGACACAGACGACCAGGGGGGGAGCAGAGGTCCACAGCTGTTCTGTGAGGAACAGGATAAAGAACCAACAGGTAACAGGTTGTCTGGGGCAACCAAGGCACAGCCCCTCATCAAAGACCAGGACCATTTGGAATGGGTTGATTTGAAAGTCGCTGTGCTGTATCACGCTAAAGGTCAGTATTTCTTACCTTCGACCTTCATTTAACCCTGTGAGGTTTGGTACTGACATGCTCTTTTATGTTTTTCAGAATTTGAATTTCTTCTTGCTCTTCAGAAGCAGGGTGAGTGTCACTCCCTTCCTCTGTAAAAGTTTGTTCTGTAAACATTTATACAGATTTAAGATTAGACGTCGCACAGTGGAATATTATTCATGTGCTGAAATAAAATGAGTACTTTAGTACGTATTACTGTGTGTGTATGTATACATACACACATGTATACATACACAATAATATATATAATAATAATGGGGCGGCACGGTGGCTTAGTGTTTAGCATGTTCTCCTCTCAGCATGAGAAACTCCACCCAGATGGGGATTCGAACTTTCCCAGTTCGAATCCCCATCTGGGTGGAGTTTCCATGTTCTCCCAGTGTCCACATGGGTTTCCTCCGGGTTCTCCGGTTTCCTCCCACAGTCCAAAAACATGTATCAAGTTAAATGAGTTCTCCAAATTGCCCAATATAGTGTGTGTATGTGTGAGTGAGTGTGTGCCCAGCGATAGATTGGCGCCCTGTCCTGGGTGTATCTGCCCAGCGCCCGAAACGTTCTCCCCTGGATGGGCATGGGAAACCCCCCCCCCCCCCCCCCCCCGCAACCCTAATATACAGGATAAAGCGAAAGATAAAGAATGAATAATAATATATATATATATATATATATATATATATATATATATATATATATATATATATATGAACTGCGGGTGCCATGGTGGCATACATACTGTATGTGTATATGTGTATGTGTGTGTATGTGTATATATATATATATATATATATAGTAATACTCAGAACAGTTAAATAGTACATCATTCTGTAAATCATCCAGTGTACCTGTCTGACTCTCCTTATTCGTCGTAGATCCGAACAGGGTGGTCTACTATGCCGAGGCAGCGGACGGACCTGACCATTGAGGTGCCAGAGCTTCATTCGCTTCACCTTGGGTGCTAGTGTCGGATCTGATCGTGGACGCAATCCAACCTGTGGAACCCAGATCACATTGTGCAGCGTGAGAACCGTTGATTAATAAAACACTTTGGATTTCTGAGCACTTCCTTTACAGATAGACTGATGTAAGCTGTACAGAGGCTGCGGACCTTTTACACTAATACAAACTGGATGTTGTGTTAATCATTGAAAAGGAGGCGGAGCCAAGTGAGATTCTGCTGCCTAATGGGAGAAGCTACGATATACATTGAATTTCTTCCAGCATTCGAATCACTTGTTTGAGTTTATGACCGAATCAGTGCACAGAAATCAGTAAGGGCACCTGCGTGGTGTGGATACAGTACCAGGTGGAAGACGGTCGGACCCGGCTCGTTGCTTGGGAGATGGATGTGTCTTAACGTTTTGAGCGGGACACTGCTCGACTCTAACTTGCCCTGTATCGCAATACGACGGGAAACCTGGTCTTATGACGTTAGTATTTCTACCGAAGTCCTTTCGGTCTCAGTATTATAAACTCCAGTTGTAGTTCTACTCGGGATTTTCTCGCTTCTCAGCAACATGTTACTTGAAGCGGACGGTGCTGGGGATGGGAGGGTGAATTTGGGGGGTCGGGGGTGGGAGGGGGGGGTGTCCGGGGTCAAACTTGGATGCTGTAGTCGCTCTAGTCTTGGCTCTCTGTGTAGAACTGTAATCCGATCTTCTTTGCACATTTTACCGGAGGTAGATCTAACGTTATTGTAGCGGATTCCAGAAGGGCCTCACCATCTACTGTGACATTTCATACGCAAGGCCTTTCTGGAGAACTCCATGGTACACTGTGCCGAGTTACCACGCTCTCCTTTAATCATCTTGGCCAGACAGACCAAAGATTGGGCCTGAGAATAAAAGTTCTTTAAAGGAAAACTTTGCTTATTTTTAACCTGGGCTCCATTTTGCAGTCTTTTGAGGTCTGGGGACAAAGTCCATTGAAATCGATCCAGTATTGAGTTGGAGAGTGAAAACCAGCAACCACAGAATGACCATGCAGTGGAATCCTATGGGGCAATTGTCCATGTTAAAATAAGGCACTTGTTTGTAGCAGTAACAGACTCATAATGTCATAACAGACTTGCTTTTGGACATTTGTCCCTCTTAACAGTCTGAGACGCAGCAGTTCATTTGGATCATGTTGATTGCTGATGAGGACTGTTTATTTGATCAAACTTCTTTATATCTTTAAATTTCAAACACTTCTAATGACATTATAAGTCTGTTAGGAACAAACACAAGACATTAGCTTCAGCATAGACTGTCATCCCATTGGATTACATTGCTTGGAAGTTTTGAGTTCAACACTGAATGGATTTGAATGATTCGTGCTGATTGACTTAAATAGATGGGAAAATGGCACCCAGGTCGAATGCAACAACGCCAAAGTTTCCCTTTAACCTCGTCTCTAGGTTTGAATTTAGGTTGCGTTCAGACCTCTCTTTCGCCAAGCAGCGCTGCTTGGTTCATCTTGAGTAACAGCACTTTAATCACATGGGTTTAAAAAAGGAGAACATCATCTATAACACAAGTGTCGTGCTTTTTGAGAGAAAATGAACTCTTTACTCAGGTAGAATCGAGGAAGCCATTACGAAGCCGAATGCGTTTCTCTGTTACGCTCTCTTTTCTCAGTGCAGGTGTAATCTCCTCGCGTCTTTTCTCACCTTTCTTTTAACATATAGCTCCTCATCCAGCAGTGTTGGGTAGCGGGGACTAAAATGTAGCCTGAGAACTTGTCCTTCGAAATACGGTGGCTTTCGGCCTCTATATGCAACTGCAGGTGTTTTGCTTTTCTTTATCTCTGGAATTCGGGCTTCGGTGTTGCACAAGGAGAGATGCCAGGAGGAGTCGACGATTTAGATGTGCTGTGGAGTCACGTTTGGTAGGCGGTAGCTCGTCTGACGTACGTGTGACTGCCTGAGTTTATGGAAGCCTCTGTGGCGTGCTGAATTGTTAAGCGCTTTCGGACCGCGGGACCTTTTTTTTTTTTTTTTTGTTTTTTTGGAGGATGAACTTTTATTCTTTTAGAAATGTTTTTCCTGCAGTCTTTGTTTTAGCTTCTACATTAGGGGTTGGTACTTTTTAACAGCATGAATGATCTAAATGTCTGGTTTAAAACGCCTGTTAAACATCAGCCACTTAAACAGCTGAAGAAAAAGCCCAGACAGTGACGTTTCCACGAGATTACTGTGTGATACTGAAGCATTCTCTCTTAATTTGCCATGTGAGACCTTCGGCACTCAGTAAAGAATTAAAGAAGTAGCATTGCATATGGTTGCTATGTAATGTCAGCGGTGCGAATGCAAACAGAAAAAAAGCCCTAAATATAGTTGTTCTCGAATACGTCCCTAGGATTAGGTCCGAAAGTTTCTGTTGCTTAGGAGGTCGTCCCGTTTGAACGCACGACCGATGGCTCATCATTTTACCAAATAGTGTCTGAGGGTTATTGTCTGAATCGAGCTGACTGCCTTCGCTTGTTAAAGAACTTTCCTCACTAATAACAGAGTATTAGTTTAGATGGTAGACATTTAAATATTAATAAAGATTAGAGTTCCAATAATATTCAGAGCACTTATTTAATTTTAGGCTATATTTTCTATACATATGCAGATTTATTTCCGTTTCCACATCGCCGGACCGTCTCCAGGCAGTTCCTATAGTAGAATATATTTAGTGATCCTTCACGGCGAGGGTTTGCAGTAGAGGCTTTAGAAAGATCCATGTGGATGGAATTTCTGATGATTTTTGGGTGATCTTTACTAAAAACCTGTTTCACATCAGAAGTATAAACACGTGTCCCAGTTTATTGCTAAGCGTTTTACAGTTATACCAACTAAATATGTCCACATTGATGGCATAACTTTGGGAAAAGGCTGTTTTGCACAGAGCAAAGCAAAGATCAGGCTTCACCGTATTAATCGACACTCTAACACTTGGGGATGAAAGTGATTTCATAAAAGAGATAACACTAATGTTACAGCTGTGTAATGTTTTGAAAACTGTTTAGAAAAAGTTTAGAATCTGCTTCACTCCGACTGCAGTATCTGCAGGTTGCACAAGGGGGTGCTGTTAGCACATGTACTGTATGATGGCTTCATGCTGCTTGCAGAGTGAGTGAAGCAGAGGTATTTAATTCTGATGAGTAGAATTATTAAATGTGGGCCTGTAATGAGTCCAGATACTTTGTAGATACATATATCATATAGAATTATAGAAATAGTTTCCAATCAGTTGATCTAACTTTTAATTATTTACGTAAATAAAATGAGGTGAATGACCTGGTAGTAAGATTCTGTCGTGATGGCGGTAAGGCCAACACCCTGACTGCATCATCCTCAGTGTGTACTTCATTACACTACTAAGAGTGTTTACTGGTTAAAGTATTATAGCTGCTAGTTGTGGTCATTATCTTTTATGGCATGTGTAGAAGAACAGGGTTAATATATTGGGATTTTAAAAAAATATATCTAGATTCATTACAAGTGTGGCGCAGTGTTAATGATCACTAACTGTGGATGCAGACCTTCAACTGAGTATCAGTACCTCTTCTGATGTAAAACAGGCTTTTTAGGCTTTTTAAGGGCACCGCTTGTCTAATAGATTTCCAAAAAAACTTCTAGAAACTGATTCTTATCTACAGAAAAGATTATAAATATTTATTTACTTCAAATTGCAAAACTTAAACTATACAGAGTATCGACGCGTGCGTATGTAGAGTGAGACCGTCGGCCTCGAAAGCCGGTTTGAGCGCCGTCTCGAGGTCGTGTGGGCGGGTCTATGTGCAGAGGGTGTTTTTCTCTAAAATTGTGCAATGGCATGTCGACCCCAAGAATCACCTGCCGACCTTCCACAAGATATGCAAGTTTCCTTAGTGGTCATGACTCCTGATAGACTGATATACAGGTGCCTGAATGAACTTTGTCTCTCGTCTTATGACTTAATATCTGTATCTTGTTTTTAACAGTATATTTGTATTTGAATACGGAATCGAATCGACTTTAGAAACAATCAGTGCCATCACTTTCTTTCACGGAGAGATGCTACGTTTTTCCTTTTTGTATTTTTATTCGATCGACTCATGATGTGTAACATTTGATTGATTATAGCAGCTAACGACGTCGCCGTTATTAAGACTAGATCATATTTATAGTCCTAGGACTAATGGTGATTAAACACTAGATCACTGAATCTGCTAGTTGACGCCCACTTTCTTTTGCAATGGCTAAATTCATTTTATGTGCTTCATGTTCTGATGAGTAACTTTATGAAGATTGCTGAGTTGTTTTTATATTTATTTCCAGTCTGCAAAAATCCAACTGCTTTAAGAGGGATTTGGCCAACGCCAGTTTCAAAATTGGTCCAAAGATTTGCAGTGTCTTAAAAGGTGGACTATTATTAGTGTTCTATGTTTTGGCAGCCAAGCTCAACACCAGCTGATCGACTTGGTCCGTTGATTTCAACATAACTTGATGCTCAGTGCATGAAATACTGCCCTTTAAATATTACCATTAGTTGTTTTATTTAAAGCTTAGACTCTTTGCGAGCTTTCTTGTTTACACCTGATGGTATCAGAAATGTATCCAGTTAAGATTTAAATTACCCAATATGGACAAAACTTGCAAAGCACCTTCACATTATACCTTCCATTCATTTTCCCCATTCATTTCGAGTTCATCTCAAATGTGTTTTGGTAGGTTTTTGTTCTTCCGCACCACACTGCCTTTTAAATCTTTGTTATGTAGTGGTATAGTCATACCAGAACTTTTGTTTATATTGTCCATATAGCCTGAAATGAGTTCTAAGAGGCCGTCCACGTGACAACGGAGCTTTTGCAAAAAAAAAAATAATAATAATAATTTCCATTTTAAATTTTCGATCATCATTTTCCATCTGAGACCTAAAATCAACATTAAAAATGTCTATATATGTGGACAAGATAAAGCAGAGATATTTAAAAATGGTCATACCTCCACCTGAAGTTGTTATTATTATTTTTTTTTTTTTTATTTTATTATTATTATTATTTTTTGTGTTAACTTTAAACCCTGTAAAGATCCATTAATATAGAAACTGAATACACTCATATCTGATTTTAGTAAACGTTAAAAACAACCATTAATATATCAAAGTGACAAGAAACCATGTTTATAGTGATTTATCATGTTTTTAAATCCTCGTCATTGCTCTGCGTCGTTTTGAATTTTATGTGTATGAATAATTGGGTTCTTTTACAACGAAGCAACCAGGATAAAAATTTTAAAAGATGGCAGACGATCACTTTATTTGTAATTTGTAGATAGTCCTGCAACAAATCCCAGATCTGATCACCCTTTATGATCAGATAATAATTGGTTATTAGTTACACCTAATTAGTTTTAAAATTTACCTCATTGTCTGTGAAAACAATAAGTTTCCCTGCGACACCAGAACGCCCGGCTTCTAAAAGAAAGAAACGTATTCTGTGGTTCTGCAGCGTTTTTAATGTTTTTTGTGGAACCATGCGAAAGCCAATCGTCTCTCGAAACACTTTTAACATTCCGTTGTCTTGTGGGCGGCATCTTACGATCAAAGTAGGTCATGGAACGCACCCAAATCTAGAACGGTTTCCATTTGCACCTGGTGTTAAGAGGCAGTGAAAAGGCAGACGATGCCTCTGTGTTCATACCCAAGTTTGGATTTTATGATTTCAGTGTAAATATTACATTATACCTTTAATTATTATTACAACTTGTATTTAAATAGAAATCACTCCTGTGACTGAAAACATTCACCTGAAGTTCTTTGATTTAATATAAATATCCCGCCTGGTTACACGTTCTTGTGTGTAATCCATCTGATCTTTGACTTTAAACCATCACATTAGCTTATCTCTATTACATTTTTTTTACTGCACAAATGTTTCTGTCCATTTAAAGTCCCTCAAGTATTACTACAAAGATCATCTTTGGGACCCATGTGACATCTTTTTTATGTGGATATGGGCATCTGAGATACATCTGAATACCAGGTTTAAACAGGATAGTTATTTTTTTTTTTAAATTAAGGTGGTTCTGTGAATAAATCCTAATGTAATTCGGTTTTGTTATTTCTGGAAATTCAGTAATCCCCCCCCCCCATGCACTTATTAAAAACTGCAATGCCTGATTTAAACACCATGTGTCACCCGGACCTCGGGCACGGTGCAGAAATGAATAAGTGTTGATATCCGCAGCCTCCCCTCCTCCTGTGTACCCAGTGGGTGCCATTACAAAAGCAGCCACCTGTCCCATTCCAAACTCTCACCCATCAGGCACTGGAGACTCAGACATGGTTCTCCAGCATCATGATGCTGAGGTTAAAGCCCTTTGCTAATTCTGTTGCTTGATCGGGTCTGAATCTTCACTTCAGTAAAATGGTACAGAGATGGAATCATCTGCTCCAAGTCCAGCTGAATTAGCTCTTTTATCTTTTATTCATTATAACTCGTTAATGAGCCGTTTCAGCCGCATTGCCCATCTCCAGGTGCACGTCTTTAAATGCTGCGTTCGTGTTTGGAACGGTCCCGCAATTGACACCTGGCAGGTGGGAGGATGTTTTCGCTGGTGCTTTTAAGGAGTGTGTAACAGTGTGAATGTCTGTCCCTTCTGAATTTCCAAACTGTGGATCTCGAATGCTGCCTCCTGAGTTCTAAAGGGAAGTATGATGGAAAAGGACTTTCTTTGTGCCAGTGTCCTATCGCATGGCAGCGGAATAAACACAAACCCACAATGCCACGTCACACTGAACTGCCATTTCTAACCTCGGTAACAACGTGTCATCTCGTCACATCGTTTCGTCTCCTCAGCAGTGCCAGTTCTGTTTTAAAGGCGCAGAGGCCGTTCGGATTGGCACCCAGACGTCGAGTCTGTGTGCCGTCGGTGCAGTTTGTGAAACGTCCTGGGTGTGGAATCAATGTTTTTATTTGTCAGCATGAGAATGTCATTTACAGCTTCCAAAATGATGTAATACATTGAACCCGTGTTCTTTTCTGTCCTGATTAAACTGTTGAATCCATTTTAAAACCATGTGTCTTGTGTTTCAAGCATTTCTGAACCTCTACCCTCTGAAACGTATTCATATTCTTGTGCTTTTGCTTGTTTCTCATCTGAAACATCTGACTCCTTTACCCACAGAACTCATTTTCATCGTATTTCAGTCCATTCTAGAACTCAGGGCTCAGAAAACTCCCCGGAATGTTTACGCTGAAGTGAAATATGTCTTTCTCTTTGGACAAAACGGTTTAAGGTTGAATTTCTTGATGTAACTGGACTTTGTTAACGGACACTGACTTACAAAGTACTCCTGAGCCCTTCTGCTGTATTTATTACGATATTTATTTATTATGATGCCATAATAATTTCTTTAATAATAGCAATTGAGGGCTTGATTGACTCACACACACTAATAGCCAATTACTGACCAGTGTTCCTGGAACCTCTAACATTTTTTAGTCTTTGTCCCATTTAATGTTAAACTGAGTAAATTAACAAGTTACTGGTTTTAATTTCATTGTTTTATTCTGACATTTTTTGTGTTGGTGTAAAGATAAGGATTTAGAGCTCCATTTCCCCGATCATAATTAATTCATTATCTTCCGCTTTATCCTCTATTAGGGTCGCGGGGGGGTTCCCCATGCCCATCCAGGGGAGAACGTCTCGGGCGCTGGGCAGATAGACCCAGGACAGGGCGCCAATCTATTGCTGGACACACACTCACTCACACGCACACTCTATATGGGGTAATTTGGAGAACTCAATTGACTTGATCCATGTTTTTGGACTGTGGGAGGAAACCGGAGAACCCGGAAGAAAACCCACGCAGACACGGAGAGAACATGGAAACTCCACCCAGATGGGGATTCGAACCGGGAATCCCTAGTGCTGAGAGGAGAACGTGCTAACCACTAAGCCACCGTGCCGCCCCAATTAATTAAATTAAATAATTAATTAAAATTACATGTATACAGTTTCAGAATCTATTTTAAAATCATCTTAATTCTCTTTATTCACCTAAATGATGTTTATCTTCCATAACTAATAGCATAATCAGTTAAATATATTAATAAATTAATTATGATCGGGAGGCGGCACGGTGGCTTAGTGGTTAACATGTTCTCCTCTCAACACTAGAGATTCGCGGTTCGAATCCCCATCTGGGTGGAGTTTCCATGTTCTCCCCGTGTCTGCGTGGGTTTCCTCCGGGTTCTCCGGTTTCCTCCCACAGTCCAAAAACATGGATCAAGTTCATTGAATTCTCAAAAAAATCCCCATATAGAGTGTGTCTGTGTGAGTGAGTGAGTGTGTGCCCAGCGATGGATTGGCGCCCTGTCCTGGGTCTATCTGCCCAGCGCCCGAAACGTTCTCCCCTGGATGGGCATGGGGAACCCCACCACGACCCTAATAGAGGATAAAGCGGGAGATAATGAATGAATGAATTTAATTAATTAATTTTTTTTCATCTATTGTGTATAAACTCATGCGGCTGATCATTAGCCCTTTAAAGATTTCAAACACCTAAAAATAGCTAAAATTAACAAACCAGCACTTATCCTGTCCAACTACTGGGACATGGCGAGAAAATGGATTTCCATGGCTGGATTGTTTGGCTTTGCATGAGATCTGACAGCAGCTATTACGTTCTCCGACTTCTCCTTCAGCACCAGCATGAATGAGTGATGAATGGTTACGTCTTCTCTCAAAGGCCTGCACGTGATGCTCATTCAAATGCACCCAAACGGACGACGGCTGTCTTTATGTTGGCTTCTGAAGAGGACGACCTTTACGTTTGGACTTACGTTTGGGGGGGGGGGGGGGGGTTTATATTATTTCTATAATAATACTCAGGTTCCTGCAGAACCCCTGCAGTATGGTGTGTATGACAACACGTTCAGTAGTGATTCTGATTGGACACCAGGTGGCGCCGTTGACTGACTTCAGCCGATGGTAACCTTTATGAGAATGTGAACGTCTTTGGTGGACCAGGTTGTCACGTGACCACCTGGTGGTCAAAATGGCTGTTCATTTCTCTGGTTGTTGCTTTCTTTTCCATTAAATCCAGAATTCTATAGATGTTCATTTAACAAACACTTTGAAGACATAATTAATAAAAAAATAATAATAATTGACATATGCGTACAGTACGCCTCCTTTCTGCTCCACTTATTGTCCATGTTCTAAATTCCACGTCCTGTAAAGATGGACATTGTAGTTCTACAATTCCAGACTGTAGTCCATCTGTTTGTTCTACAGAACATACTGTGTACTCTGTTCTAATGATCAGAACCCCAATAGTAGCACCACAGAGCAGGGATTATTGGGTGGGTGCATTATTCCTATCCCAGCAGTGTCACTGAGGTGGAGAAATGACCCCCCCTCACTAAAACCCCCCTCAGCACATCAGTGTCACTGCAGAACTGACAACAAACAATCCACCACCCAAATGATACCTGTTCTGTGATGCTCCTGACCAACAGAGAACAGAGAACACAGATATACTATAGTACAGTACAGTAAAACTACAAAGTCCATCTATATAGTAAGTGGAGGAGATGGACAATGCAGCAATAAGGGGGTGTGTCCACACTTTTGATGGTTCTGACCCTAATGCCCCAGTAGGGGAGGTGCTGACGGACAGTGTTGTTGCTCATGACCTCTGGTTGTCTGCTGTACGGTTCTCTGAGCGAAGCACGCTGAAAAGTCCGAACTTTTCTTTCGACGGAATGTATTTAATGAAATCAGATCCCGTTTGTGTGTTTAAATAACTCTAATCTGTTTGAACTGCAGGACTAATCGCTGTTTATCTTGTTAGAAGGATTGTGCTGCTTTGCGGACTGCAGTTTTCCGATTTCCTCCGATTGCTCAGCTCGCTGGAACATTTTCCCCGGATCATACGTAACGGTCTGAAATAGCAGGAACAGATGGGATCTGCTTCCTCTATTTTTAGATGCTGATGCAACACACTCGTGCTGCTGATAGATGGCTGGAAGTGTGTCGCTCTCTTCATGACTTCTGCCTTTTGATTTTTTTTTCTTTTCTTTCTTTATATATTTGTTTAAACCTCTCTGTGACGCTCTCATCCTGATAACTGTCCTGTTTAATGTTACCGTGAGGTCACGCCTCTACTCATCATTCATTCATTATCTCCCGCTTTATCCTCTATTAGGGTCGCGGTGGGGTTCCCCATGCCCATCCAGGGGAGAACGTCTCGGGCGCTGGGCAGATACACCCAGGACAGGGCGCCAATCCATTGCTGGGCACACACTCCCTCACACAGACACACTCTATATGGGGCAATTTTTGAGAATTCAATTGACTTGATCCATGTTTTTGGACTGTGGGAGGAAACCGGAGAACCCGGAAACCCACGCAGACACGGGGAGAACATGGAAACTCCACCCAGGCCTCTACTCTTCTTATTATTAATTTATATAATACATCAGCCCAACCTCACGCCCGTCAGATGTATCCGGTTGTGATCGCCCCGGCTTAAGATCCATCACAGTGCAGGTATCGTTTGGGTGGTGGAGGGTGAAGTTTCAGCACCACGGTGGTGAGTGTTGTGCTGGTGGTGCTCGTCTCTGCGCAGCTTGTAGATGTGAACTCAGAGTCGGGTCAGCTGTTGAGTTCATCCTCTAATCCTTCATCAGTGCTCACGAGACCCTTCATACAGAATGCCGGTGGCTGGATGCTTTTGATTGGTGGATTATTCTTAGTCCAGGGCGGCATGGTGGCTTAGTGGTTAGCATGTTCGACTCTCAGTGCTAGGGATTCCCGGTTCGAATCCCCATCTGGATGGAGATTCCATGTTCTCCCCGTGTCTGCGTGGGTTTCCTCCGGGTTCTCCGGTTTCCTCCCACAGTCCAAAAACATGGATCAGGTCAATTGAGTTCTCCAAATTGCCCCATATAGAGTGTGTGTGTGTGAGTGAGTGTGTGTCCAGCGATGGATTGGTGCCCTGTCCTGGGTGTATCTGCCCAGCGCCCGAGACGTTCTCCCCTGGATGGGCATGGGGAACCCCCCCGCGACCCTAATAGAGGATAAAGCGGATGATAATGAATGAATGAATTCTTAGTCCAGCAGATACACCAAGTTGTGTCTGATCCACTCGAACCAGTGCCGATCTCATCCACCACCCAAATAATACTGGATCTGTGGTCCTGATTACTAATGAACAGAATTTTTAAGTGTTCCCATTAGGGGGCGCCACATCAGATTCTCCATCACCTTACCCACCTGTATGCCCCCCCACCACAGCTCTTGGTCCTCCCTCCTCCCTCCATCCTTCCACCGATATATAAACCTCATACTGTACAAACATACGAACCACCTCCATCTTGCCTCTCTTCATTAACTTTGGTTCCAAAATGTCAGACCTATCCCGTCCTTTTTGAAAAACTCATTTCTGTCTGTGAAACTGAAGTAACTTTGATTCAGCAGATGAAATGAAGATGTTTGTAATTTATATTATGAGATGCATTTCAAAAGACGCGGCGCTTTCTAATGGAAGCTTCACTCCCTCGATGATTGACATGTTTATTATCCCGCGAGTCGTCACAGAGCAGGGTGTCAGATTTGAACTTTAGTCGTTTAAAAGTCATTTCATAAACAGATTTGAAATCTCATTATGAATTAGTGAGGCACAGTTTCTTCAGTGACAGGCATTCGTGAGTAAAACTACTCTCATCATGTTTTCTCATCATCCATTCGTTCCCCACATACCGTACAGTACTGATTAAAAGTTTGGCCACGCCCCCTTCTTGCTTCCACCTACTGTGAAGATGGACTTTGTAGCTGTACAATTTCAGTTCGTGTTCTGCGGTACATACTGTGTACATCACCTTTACTCTGTTCTAGGGGTGAGATGCAATATTCACTGATTCGACGATTCGATTCGGAGAACCGTAGTCGACTATGAACCTCATAGTCGAATGCACCATTTTGACCACATGGGGGCGCCCATGGCTGCTGCTAAGCATTAGTTTTTACATGAAATGTCTTTGTTTTCGTTATATATATATAGCCTTTTGTCAAATAAAATCATCCTAATTTCTGTTAATATATTCTTTTAAATGATTTAACAATATAAAATATATAACAAAATATTTTTAAAAAACTTTTTAAAAAAACCACGCTTATAGCGCCATCTTGTGGTGAAATTTTAACTGATTCGACTATCAGTCGACTATAGGGAAAATCTGACGAATCAGATTCCACTATGAAAATCCTTAGTTGAAGACACCCCTACTCTGTTCTAATGGTCGGGACCCCAATAGTACCACCACAGAGCAGGGATTATATGGTTGGGGTATTATTCCTACCCCAGCAATGTCATTGAAGTGTTTAAATGAAACTAGTGTCTTGACCAATAGAGAACTGAGAACACAGATGGACTATTTATTTATTTATTTGGTCATTTATTGGTCTTTTATCCAAAGTGACTTACAACATCCCTGGAGCAATGAGGGTTAAGGGTCTTGCTCAAGGACCCACATTGGTAACTTCAGTGGACCTGGGATTTGAACCCCCAACCTTCAGATTGATAGCCCAACACCCCAACCACTGAGCTACCACACCCCTACAGTCTGTAACTAAAACTACAAATTCCATCTAAATAGTAAGTGGAGGAAATAGATGATGGAGCAATAAGGGGCGTGTCCTAACGTTTGATGGTACTGAACTCTGCTGACCCCTTTCACTCTGTTCTCTGGTCATCAGGATGACAAAAAGCCGGCGGTGTGGGGTGGTGGATGATTCTCAGCCTTGCAGAGACACTGACATGGTGATGGTGCGTTTGCTGTCGGTTTCATTTTCAGTGCTGCATCCGTGACCATGATCGGATGATCAACAGGAGTGCAATACAACATGTAGGCCGTGAACTTCCTGTGGAAATCCTTTGATGTGTGATTAAGCAGGCCTCTGGGCTGGTGCGTCGGTGGTTAAAGAGCGGAGACGTGGGGAAGCAGCGTGACGGCAATTAAGCGAGAACTGATGAATGTGGTTGAGGGTTTAAATGGCAGTACTATTACTTTATTTCTTTGTCATGAGACATTTAAATACATTCCATTAAGTGTACTTGGAGTCTTGTTTCGTCCTCTCGGCTAGTGTTTCATCGTTAATTTTATTGACCCATCACAGCCACAGACACTAATTCATTACGGTGGTATTGACCGTCAGGCTGTCCTTCCTTTCATCGAAGGCTTTTATCAAGTGCATTAGCCACTTCTGAGCATTAGGTGCCACTCAAGGTAAAGCTTTTGCCTCGAAATGCCAGCCACTTGATATTCTCGCCTTTTAAAATGTCATTCACATTTTAGATTTTTATGCCTTGATTGATTTTCCCCCGCTTTGCACCGGAGGGTGCCTGCATGCATATGTAATTTATAAGAAGAAATAATTAATACATGATTAAAGCTGCGCATTACACCGTCTATGACACTCATAAGATTTAGGTTGGATCTATTCCCAGATAAAGTAGTTGAAAATGTCCTGACAGTGCGGGAAATGTTTTCAGGAATCACTGGCGGCGATCTGTGCGGATGCAAAAAGCCTTCTAATAAAGCGGCGTGGGCGCACGCCGTCGGCTTCCACGACTTTAATTAATGTCATGCGGCATAAAAAGGAGAATCGCAGAATCAGAAGGCAGGACGATGAAGAGCCTCGTCAGGACGCCGTTGATTAATGAAGTCCTACTTAGTCATCCCCATTATCTGTCAGAAAAGCCAATGTCATCGCCTGACAAACTGCAAAGCAACTCTCCACGGACTCCTGACGCTAAGCTACTTAGGCCGCACTTATTTATTTGGCAGGATGTTTTATCAAAGGAAGCAGGATCCAGTCTGTTTCCTCACATCCTAATGCCTGACCCCATATTCGTTTGAGATCTCTTAGACAAGATGCTTACAGCAGCAGAGCGCAATCCCTATTCTGGCCTCCCACCCCGCAGACACAGCCGGTTGTGTCTCGTGTTCGGTTCGTCTTTGAGGATTTTTGATCTTCTTTTTTTTGGCTTAGTGGTTTGCATGTTCTCCTCTCAGCGCTAGGGATTCCCGGTTCGAATCCCCATCTAGGTGGAGTTTCCATGTTCTCCCCGTGTCCGCGTGGGTTTCCTCCGGGTTCTCCGGTTTCCTCCCACAGTCCAAAAACATGGATCAAGTCAATTGAGTTCTCCAAATTCCCCCATATAGAGTGTGTCTGTGTGAGTGAGTGTGTGTCCAGCGATGGATTGGCGCCCTGTCCTGGGTCTATCTGCCCAGCACCCGAAACGTTCTCTTCTGGATGGGCATGGGGAACACCCCCCCCCCCCCCCCCCCCCCGCGACCCTAATAGAGGATAAAGCGGAAGATAATAGATGGATGGATGGATTTTTTTTTCGTGGTTGTGGTTAAGCGACGACCTGAAGGTCCTTGGTTCGCTTCCCGGTGCCACCAAGTACCCTGGCTGAAGTGCCCTTGGGCAAGGCACCTAACCCTAATCCCTGTGTGCCGTGTACAGGGCTGCCCACCGCTCCGGGCACGTGTGCTCACTTCCCTCAGTGTGTGTATTTGTGTGTATCATTGCACAGATGGGTTAAATGTGGAGGACACACTGCTCTGTGTGGAAATACAGGAGGCAAAATGAGGACACCTTCACATTATACCTACAGGAGCTTTAATGACATCCTCTTATACAGCGGGCTCCACATTGCAGCCTTGCATTGCACTATGTTATCATGCGCTGGATACAGATGGAGGTTATTTTAGACAATGTTTTATAGAGTGCACAGATTTTTTAGGAAAATCACTTTTTGTGCTGTACTTTGCACAAAAATCCCTTTTTCTGCACAGTTGTGCTGTAAACGAGTTGAGCAGAGGAGAAGCTGTTCGGGCTCTGCATGCGTTTTCGCTGTAATTCCCTTAACAGATCAAATCTGGCCTTTTTTTTTTTTTTTTTTTTTTTTCTAAATAAAAAAAAAAAAAGGGTTTTTACTGCACGCCACCAAACTACTGAGGTGGAGTCATCGTTTGTCATCATTAAGTCA
The DNA here is from genome assembly GCA_019802505.1 of Corydoras sp. C115. NCBI lineage: Eukaryota > Metazoa > Chordata > Actinopteri > Siluriformes > Callichthyidae > Corydoras > Corydoras sp. C115. Next base: position 2,149,735 of record JAFMOC010000060.1, on the reverse strand, counting down.
GATCTTTACTGCTGTGCTGAGATCACACTGGGTCTTTTGTGATGCTACAAATCTGCTCGTGCAGGCCATTTACAGAAAGCATACAATAACCGCAGACTTTAAAACTCTTATTTACTGTAGGTCCTCCTTCCGGCTCTGTAATATCGCAAGCCAGCAGTGAATCCCTTCAGCCTGGAATAATTATTCCACAAAGAGAGTGAACACTTATTACCTTCTTTATTTTGTGATTCATCCGGCTGGTTTTTATTTAAGGTAGTTTTGCAGGCTGCTGCAGACGTTTCCTGTTCCGTGGGGGGGGGGGGGGGTCTTATCAAAGAAATCTGTTTACGGATTTACACCGAATTTAACAAGAAAAATATTATTGCAGTGTAAATGAAGTTAGAAGGATGTTAGAAACCTTATTGTTTCCTACTACATACACAGTGTTCCATATTCATTCATTCATTCGTTATCTTCCACTTTATCCTCGCGGTGGGGTTCCCCATGCCCATCCAGGGGAGAACGTCTCGGGCGCTGGGCAGATACACCCAGGACAGCTCGCCATTCTATCACTGGACACACACTCACTCACACAGACACACTCTATATGGGGCAATTTGGAGAACTCAGTTGACTTGATCCATGTTTTTGGACTGTGGGAGGAAACCGGAGAACCCGGAGGAAACCCACGCGGACACGGGGAGAACATGGAAACTCCACCCAGATGAGGATTCGAACCGGGAATCTCTAGTGCTGAGAGGAGAACATACTAACCACTAAGCCACCATGCCTTGTTCCATATTATTATGCAAATTATATATATTTCTTTGGGCAGGGTGGCTTAGTGGTCAGCACGTTCTCCTCTCAGCACTAGGGATTCCCAGTTCGAATTCGGTTGAGTTTCCATGTTCTCCCCGTGTCCGCATGGGTTTCCTCCGGGTCCTCCGGTTTCCTCCCACAGGTCCAAAAACATGAATCAAGTCAATTGAATTCTCAAAATTGTCCCATATAGAGTGTGTTTGTGTGAGTGAGTGTGTGCCCAGTGATGGATTGGCGCCCTGTCCTGGGTGTATCTGCCCTGCGCCCCAAACGTTCTCCCCTGGATGGGCATGGGGAACCCCCCCACGACCCTAATAGAGGATAAAGCAGGAGATAATGGATGAACGAATATATTTCTTTGATGGCCCGTGCAAATGACAATAATTATAATACAAGTCATCAACCATTGGAGTATATATCAAATTTTATTAAACAAACCTCCCAATAATAACAGTATATTCATCAAAAATTAAAAAAAACATACTTAAAATGCATTTTATTTTTGAGTTTTAAACAATGAAGAGGTTGTAAGGAACTGAAAATGGTCATTTGTTGAATTTGCAGAATTAAAAGTTCACATTCACTGAGACCAAAAGCCATTTCATTCAAAAACATCCCAACAAGCCGAGTTTCATGAGAACATACGACCCCGTCTTTGGCATCACCTTCTCATTTCTTACATCCGTCGAACTTGTGAGTTTTCGGAGAGATTCTGCATGAATTTCTTTGCAGGATGTCAGAATAGCCTTTCATCCCTCATAGATCTTCTGCTTGATGATACTCCAAAGGTTCTCTATACCATGAGTTCCTCTCCTTTCATGCCTATTGCAGCCAATGGCACGGAGCTATTCTTTGTAGCATGAGATGGTGCATCGTCAGCATGAAGATGATTTTGCTCCTGAAGACACACTTCTTCTTTTTGTACCATGGACGAGAGAAGTCAGTCAGAAACTCTCCAGGAACCCTAAAGTGGCCGATCACCTTTCGACCTATGATTCTGGCCCAAACATGACTCTGCCAGCTCATTGATGACATCACAGCCTTGTTGAGACATGGTGGCCAGCCACCAACCATCCACCACTCCATCCATCTGGAACATCCTGGACCTTCAGTAAACAAGTCTGTTTGAGAACTAGTCCTCATGGATGTCTGGGCCCGCTGCAGCCATTTCTGCTTGTGAGCACTGGTTAGGGTGGCCAGATAGTAGGTTTCTGCACCACTGCAAGACTTTTTGTGGGCTTCCTCAGGCACAAAATTAACTTTTTCATTCATTATCTTCCGCTTTATCCTATATTAGGGTCGCGGGGGGGTTCCCCATTCCCATCAATGGGAGAACGTTTTGGGCACTGGGCAGATACACCCAGGAAAGGGCACCAATCTATCGCTGGGCACACACTCACTCACACAAACACACTCTATGGGGCAATTTGGAGAACTCAATTGACTTGATCCATGTTTTTGGACTGTGGGAGGAAACCAGAGAACCCGGAGGAAACCCACGCAGACACGGGGAGAACATGGAGACTCCACCCAGATGGGGATTCGAATCGGGAATCCCTAGCGCTGAGAGGCACACGTGCTAACCACTAAGCCACCGTGCCGCCCAAAATTAACTTTTTCTTTGTTTTTTTTTCACCAACAGAAAACAACCACGTACACACACATTATCTAAATAAAGCAAGATCCAGTCTTTTCAGGGATCTAGAAATGGCTCTCTAACATTCTAATGACTGATCCTCTGGTCACTGTAGATCTCCTATAAATGGCTATCACAGCAGCAGAGCAGAATCCCCATTCCAGCCTCCCACCCTACAGACACAGTTGGCCGTGTTTATGTCAGGTGGCTCCTTAAATGTAGAACATTATTGTTTCTGTTCTTCTGGATCAACTGAAGGTTTGATTGTTCAAGATTTCAGAATAGCAAGCGATGTTCTCTTATTTGTAAGTGGTTTTGGATAAATGCGTCGGACAAATGTAAATGTAATGTAAATGCAATGTATTGTGGTAGTCCAGACTTGCTCAGTCAGAGGTGTTCTGATCTTGATGATGTACATACTGAAGCTAGAAGTAAAAGTCTTTCTGTCCATATGCTTAAGGATGCTGGGAGACTTCATCCCTCTGTATATATTAAACCCTATAGAGGTGGGATGATCATAAGACAACATCCACGCGACAGCCGTGCTATTACCACGTCCCCTGCTTCCTCCCCGTGCCTACACACACGTCCTCATCTTGACAATGAAGTCTTCATTGTCTTCTGACATCCACATATTACTGGCTTTTCTTTTCCTCAAGCTACTTTGACATCAGAGAGGCCAATTTGAGGCTGGCAGCGTCGCGAGCGTCCAGGCGCGCCACCGTATCAGCTTGACCCTTTAATGGAGGCGACGTGCGCATCTCCATGTGAGGCCTATAATAGAAAATACATTAAAGCATCATTCAGACAACTTTGCTTTGTTGTCCTCTCCATCCTATTATACCCCGGTCCTCGTCTCAACATTATCGGACACGGGCAGGACGGGAAAAGCAGGCATTTGCGCTGGGACGTCTGCGAGGGCTTATTGATCTGTTCCTAACAGATGTAGGACATTAAAAATTAATCCCTCCTTTAAATACTTTATCCATTCATTAATCAAATGCAGATGCCTCAGCGACTGCGGGGAACGTTTCAGGAAACGCAGGGCTGCCACGCTGCAAAAGAACGTCGCCTCTTTGTTTGCAGTGAGAGGGATTCTGTCTTCCAGTCAGACGTGATAAAGCGTCCTGCCATGCTGTTTATACTCAGCAGCTGCCATATTTTCTATGAATATTACAAAAGAATCCCATTTTCATTAGAATTACTGGGCTTATTATGTCATGTAGTGAATATTCCGGTCTATAATGGATGGGCTGATTACCTTTAAGCGATGCATCATGTTTATACAGCACTGCAGCCTTGGAGCACGCTCATTTCGGATTGGTTGGCAGATGCACATTCATTATTTATATCAAATGCCATGTATAATACTGTAAACATAACCACAGTCTTAATGTTCCTGTTAAAATGAGGCGGTAATAATTAATCTGATGTGTATGTATGTGTATGTGTGTGTGTGTGGGGGGGGTGGTGGTGGTATGAACCTGATGTTCATCATCAGCTAGAACAGATTCAGAATACAACATGTTCTTCTTCTTTTTTTTTTAACTTGACTCTTGATTGCTTCTTGTGGGGTAATTAAATAAAGAATAGGACTAACATTTTGCATTAGCAGCCCAATTAACATAAATGCATGTCATTATTCAAGCTGTTTATTTATTAAACTTCTCTGACCCAATCTTTCCCACTGTGACTGAACTGAAACACTGGAAGGCGCCGCGAAGAGAAAAGGAGGTTTAATCATTTGTTTTGAAGTTTGTCGTGCGTTTAAATGGAATGACAATGAAACACAAGGCAGCAGAGCAACAGAAAGATAATATGTTCCGAGTTTGGTGGAGAAATAGTAATTAAATGTACATTCTTTACGTCATGCATCGCTGTAATTACAGAGACTGCTTCCGAACGTTATCATGTCTTCATACATATGCTGCTAATGGGGGGGTTTTGACATTCTACTCCGTTTTTCTCGCGAGATGTTGATTGCTACATACATTTACATTCATTAACATATATTTCAAGTCCAATTCATTAGTCACATCACCTTATGTCTATAGTTATTTACTATTTCACTCCACTTACTATATAGCTGCAGTCAGTGCGGTCGCTGTACCATGTGTTTGATTTAAAGATATTAGCAAATAACATAAGCAATCATAGACTTTGCAAAAAACGAACCTTGTGAGGACCAAGTCTGAATGGTGGAGACATATCTATATAGATATTTGCATGTATGTTTAAAACAGTTCCATCATTTACATAAATTACATATATTAACAATCATTTGTGTACAGAGTCATATGGTTTTGTAAGTTGGTGCGTTGTGATTTAATGGTTTGTGTTTTCACTTCTCAGCAATAAGATCCCGGAGTCATGAGGTCCTGTTTGTGTAATGTCTTTTTTCTTTCATTATCTCCCACTTTATCCTATATTAGGATCGCGGTAGGGTTCCCAATGCCCATCCAGGGGAGAACGTCTCGGGCGCTGGGCAGATAGACCCAGGACAGGGCGCCAATCCATCGCTGGGCACACACTCACTCACACACTCACACTCTATATGGGTCAATTTTGAGAATTCAATTGACTTGATCCATGTTTTTGGACTGTGGGAGGAAACCGGAGAACCCGGAGGAAACCCACGCGGACACGGGGAGAACATGGAAACTCCACCCAGATGGGGATTCGAACCGGGAATCCCTAGTGCTGAGAGGCGAACGTGCTAACCACTAAGCCACCTGTGTAATGTCTAAGAATTCAAAATAGTTGTGGATGTAAATGTATGCATGAGTGCCTTTATCTGTGTGTCTGCTCTGTGATAGGCTGGGAACCTGTCCATGGTGGTTTAGCAACCTTCAGCGACCTCTGTGACCCTCATCATAGTAAGAAACTGACAGTAATGACATTTCTATGGGTTTTTATATGCTCTAATATCCAAATGGGCTCGTTTGTAGCAGAATTATCTGGCGCATATCTCCATTTCCACTTACATTGGATTTAAGGCACTTGGTTGCCAGATATGTGCTCCACTTTCTCCCATCAGCCAAAAGTGGCTCACATTAAGGTAGTTCTGCCATCTGACTGCAAAGGTCCACCTTTGTTTCACATACAGTGGGCCATTATAGCCCTTTCTCAGCCATATGTGACCCACACCTGTATGGTGTTGTGACATGAACCATGACACACACAAAGCTAAATTCATTCATTCATTCATTATCTTCCGCTTTATCCTATATTTGGGTCGTGGTGGGGTTCCCCATGCCCATCCAGGGGAGAACGTTTCAGGCGCTGGGCAGATACACCCAGGACAGGGCGCCAATCTATCGCTGGGCACACACTCACTCACACATACACACTCTATATGGGGCAATTTGGAGAACTCAATTGACTTGATCCATGTTTTTGGACTGTGGGAGGAAACCGGAGAACCTGGAGGAAACCCACGCGGACAGGGGGAGAACATGGAAACTCCACCCAGATGGGGATTCGAACCGGGAATCCCTAGCTCTGAGAGGAGAACATGCTAACCACTAAGCCACCGTGCCACCCCAAGATAAATTCATAGAGCATCATTCCAACCAATGGACTGGTGGCATGTAACTTCTATGAAGTGTGTTGAACTGAATGTTATTATAGTCGAAATACTTAGTAAAGAGTCAACTCTTATGGATGCTCGGATCATGTTCAGAGCTCCAGCACCGACTCTGACAGATCGTGTTGAATGTCAGTGGTGCTTTGTGTTGACAATCCACAGAAGGTAAAATAAAGGAGTGTTTGGTATCATTACATCATTCAGGAGCGTTGTGCCAAAGCACCTGCTTTCAAACACTGGGAAAAAAATCTATGTAAGTAAAATAGCACTTATTGTTATAAGAAAATATCCGGCATAGTGAAAAAAACCTGTCATTTTACATCACCGTCTTCTTCAACCTGTTATTTCTTTTGTGGAGAAATACATTCAGAAGCGTACACTGTCACTCCCGGAGTGTTCTTTTTAAGACGAGCCAGTCTAAGTAGGGATTCTGTTTTCCAGTCAGATGTGATAAACTACCCTGTTTAAATTCACCAGCTGCCACATTTACTATGAGTCTTAGAAAAGAATTCCATTTCAGCGTATTGACTGTGCGCCGTACTGAACCGCTCCGTTTAAAGCTCGTTATCGCCTTATACCCGAGCCGTGCTGTAAACTGGCAGGTGTGCGCTGACCTCTGTATTAAATAGGGCACTTTTAAATAGGGCACTGTCTCAAAACAACTTTGCAGCCAGCATTCTGAGCCAGAACCCCCAAAGAGGAAACCGAGGGGACGACGGCAAAGAACTGCCCAATATTTGTTTTTATTTTATTCAACCTCTGAGGGCGGGCGGCACGGTGGCTTAGTGGTTAGCATGTTCTCCTCTCAGCGCTAGGGATTCCCGGTTCAAATCCCCATCTGGGTGGAGTTTCGTGTTCTCCCCGTGTCCGCGTGGGTTTCCTCCGGGTTCTCTGGTTTCCTCCCACAGTCCAAAAATATGGATCAAATCCATTGAGTTCTCAAAATTGCCCCATATAGAGTGGGTCTGTGTGAGTGAGTGTGTGCCCAGCAATGGATTGGCGCCCTGTACTGGGTGTATCTGCCCAGCACCCGAAACGTTCTCCCCTGGATGGACATGGGGAACCCCACCATGACCCTAATAGAGGATAAAGTGGAAGATATTGGATGGATGATTGAATGAACCTGAGGACCGAAGCTCAGTGGGAGACCTGTCCTCCATGAGCCGTGGAGAGTAACAGCTCTGATACATTAGTAATGTGTGTATACACTCACCGGCCATTTTATTAGGAACAGGTACAGGTACTTTCTAGTTCTACCTTATCTACAGAAGCTTTCATGGAAGCCCAGTTAATGCATTAAAAGCAGTTAATGATCGTCATTCTAGTTCATCCCAATGGTGTTCAATTAAGTTCAGCTCGAAGATCTGTGTGATTCAGTCATTTTCACCTTTTCTCACACCACACACACCCTAACGTATTTATGGACCCCACTGAAACAGCAAAGGGCCTTCCCCAAACTGTTCCCCCAAAGCAGGAAGCCTACAGTTCTCCGTGGCTGGATACTTGACTTTAAAGACCTGTGGAAATGAGACCTGATTTAAATAATTCAATAGTAAAAATGTGTGGCTCAGTATTAAATGTCCAGCTAGAGCTTCAGGTTGTCATTTCAGTCCATGTCATCCATTCATCTAAAAAGAGACATTAATATCAAAGCCCCAGACTTTAAATAGCTCACGTTCTGACTTTAGTTCAGCGCTGTAAAAGAACGTGACGGCCCGTATTTTATTCTATTTTGCTGGAAATGATCTCAATTAGTAACCATGAGCCAGGCGGCGTCCCTCACGCTGTGTGAAGGTCAGCCTGCGTTTCAAGCGCTGAGCTCTGCATACCACACAGATAAGGACACTCCACAAACATCTCATCTGAGTTTTTCTTTTCAACCCACTGCACACAGCTGTCACCAGCACAATGAACTATCCACCATCTTCCCCCACTTTATGAAGGGGAGACCAGCAGACTGGAACCAGTAAAGTGTGTGTGTGTGTGTGTTTGGAAAAACATCAGCTTACAGAATTGAATTCTGCAAATAGGAACTTAGAGAAATCAGAAACAAGACAATAAAGGAAAATAAAACTCAGAGAAACTCAGTCATTTTCAATCCCACTGTAAACGTGTATAAGTTTTGCTCTGAATTAAATTTGTCGCATTCACATTTATTAAATCAAATTTTTTTACTTTTCTAAATTAGATTATAATACAGGGCAGTGTATTATAATATAGTGGTTAGCATGTTCTCCTCTCAGCACTAGGGATTCCAGGTTCGAATCCCAATCTGGATGGAGTTTCCATGTTCTCCCCGTGTCCGTGTGGGTTTCCTCCGGGTTCTCCCGTTTCCTCCCACAGTCCAAAAACATGGAACAAGTCAATTGAAGTCAGTCTCCAAATTGCCCCATATAGAGAGTGTCTGTGTGAGTGAGTGTGTGCCCAGTGATAGATTGGCACCCTGTCCTGGGTGTATCTGCCCAGCGCCCAAAACGTTCTCCCCTGGATGGGCATGGGGAACCCCCCCGCGACCCTGATATAGGATAAAGCGTAAGATAATGAATGAATGAATGAATACAGGGCAGCATGGTGGCTTAGTGGTTTGCATGATCTCCTCTCAGCGCTAGGGATTCCAGGTTGGAATCCCCATCTGGGTGGAGTTTTCATGTTCTCCCCATGTCGGCATGGGTTTCCTCCAGGTTCTCCGGTTTCCTGCCACAGTCCATAAACATGGATCAAGTCAATTGAATTCTCCAAATTGCCCCATATAGAGTGGAATGGGGAACCCCTCTGTGTCCCTAGTAGAGATAAAGCTGCAGATGATGGATGATGGATGGATGGATAAATCGAAGTTGTGGATCCTGGACACGGTGTGTTCTGATCTCGTTCTTGTCTTTACCTTCAACAACGAACTCCTGGTTCTGACTTGGACACGATATGTTCTGAACTTGTTCCTAATTTTGATTTGACGGCTCGGTGTTTGATCTTATACACCTGTGGCAGTGGGCCTAGATGAAACACCTGACTTTAGCTTTATTCAGGGTGGGGGTGTTCAGTTTCCTTCTCAGTTGTGTTGAGGATTTAAAGGTGTCTGATCCCAACACATCGGTGTTCTTGTCTCATGTTAATCAGACCGTTGGACGAGGTTGAAATCAGGAGTTTCTTTGATGCTGCTCCATGATGGATTAAGAAGTTGTCCCAACAGCCCTAAAAATGACCACCATTTATTAAGCTCTCTACAGAGCCACAACTTTTTCACTCTGCTAATACCAAGTACGACACATAGGGGGAGCTCTGCAGCAGTCGGGCTGAGCTCAATAGAGCCCTGTTCTTAAGTGACTGAGGCCAGTCTGCTGAGAAACTAATGGTCAAGAGGTTTGAAAGAGAACCATGAAGACCTGCACACCAGCAGACGTCCAAAAAACTAAGAATAAAGACTCACACTAACTTTTCATGTTTGGATTCAGACTGAAAGAGTTTTTAATAAAAGGCCTCAGCAGTGTCGCTAATGAGTGTTTGTGCTGCACAGCTCCGTGATTTAAAACCTGCCTCTGATGACTGTTTGTTTGAGTTGCATGGTTACTCCGGTTTCCTCCCACTTCCCAAAAACAAACCCATCGGAATGAAGGGGTGAGAGTCCGCACTGCCCTGTGACGGACTGCTTTGTTCCCAGGCTCTCTGTAATGGGTCCAGATTTAAGGTCAGTCCTGATCCTGAACCTGAACCTGATTCAGATTGAAATCATATTTCACTTCGTTACCAAAAAATAAATTAATAAATAAAAAAATCTAACAATCTACTGCAAGAGCTTCCAGTTTGGCCACCAGAACTGAAATGCTTTTGTGTTATTGACAAATAATTGGATTTGAGTGTTTGGCAAGTAGGATACAATTCTAAAAATGGCCACTTGACGCTGCTGGCCTGTGGGTAGTTGAACTGCAGATTAAGCTTGAATGTGTCAGAGGAGGTCAATGAATGCAGAATAACATTTACCCAACCGTTCAGTCTGAATTATGTGCAGAATATTGTAGCTGTGTAATAAAGCCGTGTTAAAGATGGAGCTGTATCACAAGCTGCAGTTCTGTGTGATGGAGAACCACGCGGTCAGTGGGGCGGGGCTGTGGAGAGGAGCGGACGATGCTTGGGTGGGGGAAGGGGCAACAAGGGCACTAGACAGTAATTAGACAGAGGTTCTTCCTAATCGTCATGTGCAGCCTTTATGAGATCGGACAAGACGGTGCAGAATAGTACTGGGACTAGGGATGAGACGATTACAGATGTTGATGGTACAATTATTACGACTATTATATATAATATGATATAAAAAGTATTATATATAATAATAAAAAGTGTCAGAAATCACAAACACAATATGCGGTTTCTTATGTTTGTTATTTATTTAATGTAAAGATTAAATAACATTATATTATTTTAAAAAAACAAAACAATGCAGGGCTTTTGCTGAATATGAATACAAAATATTAAATTAAATTTCACTTTTGTGAGAAGTAAAAAAAATAACCTGTCCCCCTTAAAGTACAAATTCATATCCATTTGAGTGTGCTGCAAGTGGAACTTTATTTGTTTGGAACTTTATGGTTCCGTTCAGGTTGCCCCACTTGGTCTAACATTCCGGCTACCTGCATGATATGTGTTTTTCGTACGAATGTCTTCATGACGTTGTTGAGGCTTTTAATTAATTGTCATGTTTTTAATTGCGATTATTTGCAGAAATGATTAATTGTCTCATCTCTAACAGGGAAACAACTCTTTATCAGGTCATTGTGTAGTCCTCGTGACATCCATGTTTAGCACTCTGAGTATAAACAGGATTTTCAGACAGAACGTCATGTAGAACCCGACAGGAAGAGTTGAATACACAGATCCTGAAGCTTTCACCTTCCTGTATTGCAGATGTTATTGTAAGACTTGTGTTTACCCACTTAAAGGGCTTGTTAATAAGCTTTTGGGATAAGACAGGTATACTGGGAGCTATCTCTCTCTCTCTCTATCTCTTCATTTCTCCCCCTCTCTCTCCCTCTCTATCTCTATCTCTCTCTCTCTCTCTCTCTCTCTCTCTCTCTCTCTCTGGCAGGAAGCCTCATCCTCCCCCTTATGCACATCTCTCTGGCTGCAGAGAGGAAATAAACAGCAATCACTGTAGCATGACTTAAAATCCACCGAGCATCCCGGTTTAATTGAGCTCTCACTCGCTCGCCGATGTGATGGAAAACTAGGCGTGTGTCCTCCACAGCTGCTGAACAGGCCTATTCACCGGTGATGGGGAGAAATCCGCTTTCCCCTGCCAATGACTCCAAAGTTGAGAGCTGCCCTGCCTGTCTGTCTACATGAAATTATTAGTCGGAAGGCAGATGCACAGATGAGCGTGAACTCTAATAAAATCCCAGCGGCTGCAGGTTTTACACTGATGATTGCATTCGCCATCGACGGATAAATCCAACGCGTTTGTTTAACATCTGAGGCCTTACACTTTCCTCGAGATGTTAAAGGCGTATTAACATTTACACATTTACATTTGGTCATTGGCCGACGCTTTTATCCAAAGCGACTTACAAGTATCCCACTTGATAGTTGGAGTCAGAACACAGGGTTGGCGCTAAAGCATCCCTGGAGCAGTGAGGGTTGAGGGTCTTGCTCAAGGACTCACATTGGTAACTTCAGTAAACCTGGGATTTGAACCCACAACCTTCAGATTGATAGCCCAACACCCAAACCACTGAGCTTCCTCATCGTATTAACATCGATGATGTGATTGGTGTGGATTTTTTACCAATGGTACATTTTGGGTCTGCAGCAGGGGTAGCACCTCCACCTCACAGCACGTCTCTGGTTCGAATGAATGGAGATGTTAAACTCGTGAATAAAACTATTTTAAACACAGTTAACGAAAGCCACATGAGCCAAGGGGAATTGGCATGTTCTTCTGGGATTTGGTATGTCCTGTGGGGATTTGGTATGTTCTTCTCTTATAGTTGTGGCTTTCCTCGTACAGTCCAAAAACATGCTAGTAGGTGAATTACAGATACTTCATTTCCTAGCTGTTAACTTTTGTCTGTTGTGTGATGGGTTGGTGGCTCCTCTGTCTTTTCCCCTGTGAGTCCTGGGATAGGTTCCAGTAACTGCTGCTAACCCGATCAGGAAACATGGGAGACATGACGCATAATGGATCACAGCTTCCCAGCAAGATCGTAGGTTCCACTTCCTAGATGAGCAGCCAGGTTCTAGCTATGTGGAATTTGCATGTTCTCCCTGTTCCTGTATTCTACTTTAAATGCATGGGATTCGTTACGGCTGATACTTTGTACAGTACACAATATGGGCGCGAGGTGTAATGACTTACAGCCACAGTGACCTTCAGTGAATCGAGTCGATGTGGAAAAATGAAGAAAATGCCCTCCTCGAGCAGAACAACGGCAGCAGGAGAGGCGTCCAGGGTCCCATGTTGGCATTGTTCTGCATGTTTGAGTTTAAAAAGGTGGAAGGATTTGTGTAATGGAGTTCTCCACCACTGCATGGATCCCATGTTCCGTCCAGGAGCTATCGGCTTTTATTTTGTATTTTGCTTGTTATAATTAAACCAAGCAGATTTGCACGAACCCAACATGACACCCCCCCCCCCCCCCAACACTTAGAGAATTGATCCAGTCTCTGTGTGGTTATAATACGGTGTGGCGGTGAGCGAGTGTGTGGATATAAGTAGCTGAAAATCAATACGACTGGACCAAATTGATTCTTTGGATAATGCTGCTAAAATGATGGTGGTGCACTTTTGATCAACCGCAACATTAACACCCGCCGGTGGTAAGTTTATGGTAAGTGAAACTGATCAAAGCAAGAGTGAGCGTGGAAACAAAGAAGGGAACCTACCAAAGAGCCAGTGAGAGAATAAACAATAAAAGTGAAATATGTGCTCTCTGATTGGTCGGTTCGGCAGTCTGTAATCGGACGGTTTTTGGAAGCTGATTTCAGATTATTCATTTGAGGGAGAATTTAATCTGCAGGATGATTGTTGAGGTTCATTAAACAATAACGGCTGGATTTTGGAGGATTTTTTGACCGATGGGGGTGTCTTAGTGGTTAACATGTTCGCCTCCATGAACATAGTATTAATACTGCTACTCATCAGTCCTCAGTACCAATACTGTTACTAATCAGACTTCAGTATTAATACTGCTACTTATAAGACCGCAGTACTAATACTGTTACTAATAGGTTTTTAGTATTATTACTGCTACTCATCAGTCCTCAGAATTAATACTGTTAATAATAGGTTTTTAGTATTATTACTGCTACTCATCAGTCCTCAGAATTAATACTGTTAATAATAGGTTTTTAGTATTAATACTGCTACTCATCAGTCCTCAGTACCAATACTGTTACTAATCAGACCTCAGTATTAATGCTGTTACTAATAGGTCCTTAGTACTAATACTGCTACTTATATGACCGCAGTACTAATACTGTTAGTACTAGTAATAGGTCCTTAGTACTAATACTGCTACTCATCAGTCCTCAGTACCAATACTGTTACTAATCAGACCTCAGTATTAATACTGCTACTTATAAGACCGCAGAACTAATACTGTTACTAATAGGTTTTTAGTATTAATACTGCTACTCATCAGTCCTCAGTACCAATACTGTTACTAATCAGACCTCAGTATTAATACTGTTGCTAATAGGTCCTTAGTACTAATACTGCTACTTATAAGACCGCAGTACTAATACTGTTAGTACTAGTAATAGGTCCTTAGTACTAATACTGCTACTCATCAGTCCTCAGTACCAATACTGTTACTAATCAGACCTCAGTATTAATACTGCTACTTATAAGACCGCAGTACTAATACTGTTACTAATAGGTTTTTAGTATTATTACTGCTACTCATCAGTCCTCAGAATACTAATACTGTTAATAACAGGTTTTTTAGTATTATTACTCCTATTTATCAGTCCTCAGTATTAATACTGTTACTAATAGGTCCTTAGTACTAATACTGCTACTCATCAGTCCTCAGTACTAATACTGTTACTAATCAGACCTCAGTGTTAATACTGTTACTAATAGGTCCTTAGTACTAATACTGCTTCTTATAAGACCGCAGTACTAATACTGTTACTAATAGGTCCTTAGTACTAATACTGTTACTTATAAGACCCTGGTATTAATACTGTTACTAATAGGTTTTTACTTATCAGTCCTCAGTACTAATACTGTTACTAATAAGTCCTTAGTACTAATACTGCTACTTAAAAGACCGCAGTACTAATACTGTTAATAATAGTTTCTTAGTACTGAGACTGCTACGTATCAGACCTCAGTACTAATACTGTTAATAATAGGTTTTTAGTATTATTACTCCTACTTACCAGTCCTCAGTACTAATAATGTTACTAATAGGTCTTTAGTATTATTACTGCTACTCATCAGTCCTCAGTACTAATACTGTTACTATTAGGTCCTTAGTACTAATACTGCTACTTATAAGACTGCAGTAGTAATACTGTTACTAATAGTTTCTTAGTACTGATACTGCTATGTATCAGACCTCAGTACTAATACTGTTAATAATAGGTCTTTAGTATTATTACTGCTACTCATCAGTCCTCAGTACTAATACTATTACTATTAGGTCCTTCGTACTAATACTGCTACTTATAAGACCTCAGTATTAATACTGTTACTAATAGTTTCTTAGTATTGATACTGCTACTTATCAGTCCTCAGTATTAATACTGTTACTAATAGGTCTTTAGTACTAATACTACTAATAGTACTAATGGGTTTTTAGTATTATTACTGCTACTCATCAGTCCTCAGTATTAATACTGTTACTAATGAGTCCTGTATGGTAAACCAATGGACCTGGTGTTGGAGGTAAGAGGCTGCTGTGACGGAAAGTGACCAACAGACGGCGTAGTTTGCCGTTTTTTTCTTCTGTAAAGGCGGGGTTTTTTAAAAGACGTCAAAGCACACCGGTTACGCCCCCTTCTGCTGCCGTTAGAGCGAGGATGGGAGAGAGAGAGAGAGAGAGAGAGAGAGCGAGAGAGAGAGAGAGAGAGAGAGAGAGAGAGAGAGAGAGAGGAGGCTGAGCTTGTTCCCCACGTGTGACGCTCTTGCCTTCCCGCGTCGGTGCTATTCCTCCTGCGCTCCGCTTTTCGCCTCGTCTCTCTCTCTCTCTCCCGTCTATGTGAGCGAGCGAGCGAGCGAGAGAGTGAGCGAGAGAGCGAGAGAGTGTGAGGCTCGTAGTTTTGCAGCCCGGTAGTTTTGGAACGGAGCTATGGATGGAGACGGGAGCCAAGCCGCGTCCGGAAGCCCGAGCGACGCGCAGCATGACCCGGGGTAAGCTCTCCTGCGCGCCGCGCCGCACCGCGCTGCACCGCGCTGCGCTGCGCCGGGACTTTTCGGCTGTTTGTTTGGTGTCGGCGGATTTCAGGACGCTTCCTCGACGGCTGCCGTTTATGAACCGGATACGAGCGGCTTTTGACGTCGTTCTATTCGAACTGGAGTTGTTTTCCTTCCTGCACTTGCGCGCTTTTAGCTTAATAGTTACGCGGGCGCGTTTGGAAACATGGCCGTGTTGGCATCGGGACGCACTTCTTATACTGTCTTTGTGTGTGTGCGTGTGTGTGTGTGTGTGTGTGTGTGTTGCAGCAAAATGTTCATCGGTGGCCTGAGCTGGCAGACCTCACCAGGTAAGGCTGGCATTGTTTTTAATTCACGGAATCGACGGCGTTTCCACCCCGTCCTCTATTCGACCCCTGTGCGCGCGCTCGGCGGGGCGCGTTTTTGCGCACGCAAGCCGAACTGACCCGCTGCCTGCTGTTCTCTCTCTCCCTCTCTCTCTCTCCCTCTCCCTCTCTCTCTCTATACCTCTCTCTCTCTCTCTGTCTGCAGACAGCCTTAGGGACTATTTCAGCAAATTCGGCGAGATCAGAGAATGTATGGTGATGCGAGACCCCACCACCAAGCGCTCGAGGTAATTAGCAGACCCCCCTCTTCACCTGGGTTTCACGCACACGGGGCAATTCCAGGGCTGTGGGTGTCCCAGAACTCAGCCTCAGCACCGGGGCACTTGATGTAGACACATGATATGCCACCCTGTTCCGAGATGACCAAAAACAACCCAGGCTTGGTTGAGTCGGACTAATTAAACTGATCAGCTTTCTGCATGGGCGCTTTGATCTTATCCAAAGTCAGAATTTGGCTCTTTTTTTTTTAGGACATTAGGAATGGGAACGGTGACCAAGTAAGATGCTTAACAAAGTTGGTGCGCCCGTGGTGCCAGTGATGCCATAATTTAATAAAAGTGCCTTCTATCTGGAGCAAATTCAAGCTGGACTCATGCAATGGAATTGCCCTCTGTCTCCACACACACACACACACACACACACACACACTTACA
The DNA here is from genome assembly GCA_019802505.1 of Corydoras sp. C115. Classification (NCBI taxonomy): domain Eukaryota; kingdom Metazoa; phylum Chordata; class Actinopteri; order Siluriformes; family Callichthyidae; genus Corydoras; species Corydoras sp. C115. Next base: position 2,133,306 of record JAFMOC010000060.1, on the reverse strand, counting down.
CACACACACACACACACTTGTGCTTTTATGTCTGTTTGCTTCCCCTGTGTTTAAAGATGTGCACAATGCAATAAGCTTCCAACCGACAGCATTGACAAACAACACAAGCCCACTCGTTTGGACTCGTGAATGTGGCTCTAGAGCATGATGGTAGTTTTGCTGCGAGCGAATAGCTGGAGGAATAATACAGAAGAGGATCTGAAGTGCTGCGAGGCTAAGAGGGATTGAGAAGATCATAAATACACGAGTGCATAGCGTGCGCCGGCAACACGGCTCTATTTATAAAGTATCCCAGGGTCCTGCGTGCCTCGCCGTTGCACGGGTGCTCGGCGCAAAGAGGCTGCCGTGTTAATGCAGTCTGACGTTGACTTGCACGCTCGCAGAGTGCACGCCGTGCGCACGCCGCCTGTCCCCTTTTCTGCACGTGCAGCACACTAGTGTGGCGGATTCCTCACCGTGAGGCTGTGGTGGATTCAGATCAGCCCTGCGCTCCCACCGAGTGCCACAAACCGGCTCTGTAGTCTGCTTTTTACGTACGACGGGCACTGTTTAATGCTCAGGTGCATGTGCGAAGTCAGCCGTGGCAGTCGTACATGAGCTGTGGGTTGGGAGGGAGTCCAATCTGGCAACCCGAAATTCCTGACTTGTGTTGCACTGGTGGTTTGAGAGCTGGCCTTGCAAACGCTGCTGCTCTAATGCAGCCTGACATTGAGTTTGGGACCCTAATGCACTGTTTATTTGTGTGTGTGTGTGTGTGTGTGTGTGTGTGTGTGTGTGTGTGTGTGTGTGTGTGTGTGTGTGTGTGTCAGTCCGTCCATCCGTCCTGCTTTTTACACTTGCAGCACACCCTTAGAGCGAAGCATTGATAGCTACTATATTTAAAACATCCTGACCTGCCTCGTGTTGCACTGGCAGTCAGATCAAGGGCTGGGTGAAAGCAGCTGCCTAATGCAGTCTGACATTGACTTGCAACCTCTGTGTGTGTGTGTGTGTGTGTGTGTGTGTGTGTGTGTGTGTGTGTGTGTGTGTGTGGTGTCCTTGTTTCTGCACACACAGTACACAAAGCACTCCAGAGTTCTTACAGCAGATGCACTGATGCTGCTCAGCAGGCTAAATGATGCAATGATGTTTACTCTTTGTCCCTGCACCGTTTCATGATCTAAAGTCTCTCTCTCTCTCTGTCTCTCTCTCTCTCTGTCTCTCTCTCTCTCTGTGTCTCTCTTTCTCTCTGTTTTTGTCCCACAGAGGCTTCGGGTTCGTCACGTTCGCAGACCCAGCCAGTGTAGATAAAGTCCTAGCTCAGCCGCATCACGAATTAGACTCAAAGACGGTACGTTTGCTGTTTTTCTTCTTTCGCTTTTCACGTCACTTCACTCGGAATTCAGCTCTGCTCCACTTCCTGCGAATGTCTGCGCCTGGCGTTTTGCCCCGTCACTCGAATTTGCCATCGCTGACTTGTCGGCCTCGGAGTGAAGCAGCCGCTGAGCGGGGGTCGAGTATCAGCCTGATTACATGTAGACCGACTAAAAAAACATCCTAATTGGGTCACGAAGCCGTTTATAAGACAGACAGTCAGCATCGATCCGGTTCGTCCGCGAGCTGATCGGGGTGTAAACGTGAACATGGGTCCTCCTGAAGCGTTAAAACGGCCTTTTAAAAGTTACAAAGCACTAAAACGAATCAGGAACCTTTAGAACACTATACCCTGTACTGTGCTGTCACCTCAGCGGCGGATGGGTAAATGTCCCGGGTCTGGTTTTCAGCCGGACATCATGGAGCTTTTCCGTGTGGAGTTTGCATGTTCTTCTCTTGCTCGATTTGCTTTTGGTGCCCTGCTTTCCTCCCACAATTTAAAACAGTGTGGGAAGGTTTGTCTCTGCGATGGAATGGTACAAAAGTGTTTCCCAATTTTTAACCAACTGACAACTGGCATAGGCTTCTCTCCCCTCATTTATAACTATAACTATTTCCACTCTGCTGGAAAAGTTTTCTGCAACATTTATTTTTATTATTTATTTCATTTTATTTCTGTTTCCGCATTTAGCTTTTTCCTATTTATTTATTTTATGGGTTTCTACCATTTTAACGTTATTCTGTTTATAACATGATGCCGTTTATTTGTTTTGTAAAGCATCTTCGAGGTCCCTAAAAGCACTATATAAATAAAATGTATTATTATTATTATTATTTTGTAGTGTCTATGGAAATTGTTCCACTGTCAATTCTAAAAAACAAACAATAGTGTGGTCAGGCACTGATGTTAGATTCGAGGCCTTGCTTTGTGCACCTGTAATAATAATACAAATGAAGCATCTGAATTCACTCATATAGAGGTGTGTCCCAATACTTCTGCCCTTCTGCTTATGTTTGTTAGCGGCTCCTCCTGGACTGCGGTGCTGATGTGCGGTTGTTAATTCCCATAAACGCTGCAGATTTAGTCCTGTATGTTTTAAACGGCTGTCCGCTCGTTACTCTTTTATTTGCTTTATAATAAAATAAACCCGTGAGAGGAATACACAGCCGTCGTTTTTCTTGGAGCTGCAGTCGGCGACTCTTTTAAAACACATGAATAAGAAATAAAAGGGAAAAAAAAAAGCCCTAACGGTCCCCAGGTGTCCGAGTCCCATGGTTTTGGAGAGACTCATTATCCTGGCACCCCGTCCTAAGTTTAAAAGCCCCGAAATGCCAGATGTCAGCCGGCACTCCGGCTCTTTCTCCACGTGCTTAACGGTGGATGAAAAATGGGGGGCTCTGAATTACAGAGGGCAGAGGGTTGGAAACGGTTTGAACGTTAAGCGGCGAGGCGGCGTGAGCGGAGAAATTTCCCTGACATTTAGCGGCTGCTTTCCAAATAGCAGGATAGTCGCCGCGTTACGCCGCCGACCGGCCGCCGCTTCCCGAGGAGTGTGTAAGCAGATACGCTGATTTATTGAATAGCAGCTCACGAGAGAGAGAAGACTGCTGAAGATTTCCCATGCCGTGTGTATGTGTGTGTGTGTGTGTGTGTGTGTGAGAGAGAGAGAGAACAGAGAACATTCTGAGGCGCTTTGATGGTTGGATTCTGCTGAAAGATTTTATGTTCATGCATCTTCACTAGGTAGAGTCTGTCACCATGACTCGCTGCTCATCAGTCCTGGGGGACTTGTGTATGTTCTTGGCTGGATGTTAAAGCAATTACAGGGTTATAGATGTGCCGTTTGTACCTGTTGGGTTGCCGACTGCAGGAGCTCAGGATCAGACAGTACGCTTGGTTCAAATATCTGAGGGGTCTCGAACCCCGGCCGGCCTTCTGCCTCCTCAAAGCCTCCCGCCTCAGCGTCTGTAGTCTTGTTTATTCTTGTAGTGATTTTTGTACCTGACTACAGTGTGTCGTATGATGATGCAGTGAGTTATGAGGATTTAGGCGCATGGTGATGTAAACATGTCGATCTATTTCACATACAGCACTTTCACACAGAGGAGCATCCTCCACATTTATCCCATACATGAAGAAAGACACACATACACACACTGAGTGCAGTGAGCACATGTGCCCAGAGCAAGGGCATTTCAGCCAGTGTACTTAATGAGAGGGAATCGAACCGGGGACCTTCAGATAGATCGATGGATCACTTGATTTGTGAAAAGAGAATTAAAATTCATTCATTCATTCATTCATTCATTATCTTCCGCTTTATCCTCTATTAGGGTCGCGGGGGGGATTCGAACCGGGAATCCCTAGAGCTGAGAGGAGAACATGCCAACAACTAAGCCACCGTGCCGCCGAGTATCGGAATTAAAATGTATTTATTTATATAGATCTTTTTGGACATTGTCACAAAGCAGCTTGACGGAGTTCTGAGCCTGAACGTGAGAGTTTTGAGGCGCTCATAAATAAAATGTATTAATTTAATTCATTCATTATCTCCCGCTTTATCCTCTATTAGGGTCGCGGGGGGGGGGGGGTTCCCCATGCCCATCCAGGGGAGAACGTTTCGGGCGCTGGGCAGATACACCCAGGACAGGGCGCCAATCTATCGCTGGGCACACACTCACTCACACAGACACACTCTATATGGGGCAATTTGGAGAACTTCTTTGACTTGATCCATGTTTTTGAACTGTGGGAGGAAACCGGAGAACCCGGAGGAAACCCACACAGTCACGGGGAGAACATGGAAACTCCACCCAGATGGGGATTCGAACCGGGAATCCCTAGAGCCGAGAGGAGAACGTGCCAACCGCTAAGCCACCGTGCCGCCGAGGATTAAAATAGGGTAGAAAAACCTAATAAAGGTTAAAATAATGTCTCTTAGGGCGCGGGGGGGTTCCCCATGCCCATCCAGGGGAGAACGTCTCGGGCGCTGGGCAGATACACCCAGGACAGGGTGCCAATCCATCGCTGGGCACACACTCACTCACACAGACACACTCTATATGGGGCAATTTGGAGAACTCCAATTTGGAGACTTGACCCATATTATTGGACTGTGGGAGGAAACCGGAGAACCCGGAGGAAACCCACGCAGTCACGGGGAGAACATGGAAACTCCACCCAGATGGGGATTCGAACCCGGAATCCCTAGAGCCGAGAGGAGAACGTGCCAACCACTAAGCCACCGTGCCACCGAGGATTAAAATAGGGGTAGAAAAACCTAATAAAGGTTAAAATAATGTCTCTTAGGGCGGAGCTGCTGTAATCTGCCGCCACTAGGAGGTCGTCAGGTCTGAGGTCGTCAGGTCGCGAGGCGGGTTCCTTAACCACAAGCTTCCAACTGCAAACCCTCTTTTTTTCCCTTTTCTTTCTTTCTTTTAAGTAAATCTGGTCTATTCTTTATAGTTCAGAGCTGCATTTGTAGTTCTGTTGACATCCGGACATTTCTGAAACTTGGCCGCACATGTGACGAGCTCTGTAAAGTCGAACTGAATGGCTGGAACCCAGCAGCTGGCCTGTTGAGGTGGAATCCAATCCTGGCCTTCTGATGCTCTTTGTTCTCTGCGTCCTGGGCGAGGAGGACTTTGCATACGTGTTTGCGCATGCAGACTTTGTTTTTTTGGGTCTTAAGCTTCACTTCTGGCCCATTTACTTTAAATACGGAGGCCTCGCACCGTTTCGGTCTGAACACATACAGCACAGAGCAGCGAATCGACGCAGGAAGATGAGAGGCAGGTGGAGACCGGCCTGATCCGCCCTTGGAAACGGAGCATAGTGATTTCCTGTCTGTGATGTGGTCTTTTGTATGAGCTCGGCAGCTGAATAGCCGGAACCAGAGATAAAATAAATGCCGTGTACTTCAGATGCCGGGCTGAGCCTCACTGTCCTGGTTTAGACTCTGAATGTCCCACACTCGGTTATTAGTAACCGGCGGCCATTCTGTGGGTTTTTAATGCCGTTTCACGCTGGAACCCTACAAACAGGATTAGATTTGGAAATATCAGAACAATTCTATAATCTGGATCAGACCTGGCAGTTAATTCTCTCGGGGAGCCACATGACCGTGGCTCCACCAATAGTCTGAGCCTAATTCAAAACAGAATCCATGCGTCGGTGCCGTGTGTGCAACATGCACGCAATACAAATACAACTGCACTGCTTTGTTCATAATAAATCTCCTGTAAGTTCATTTATTTCTTCTTCCTTTTAATGCACATGCGCATGCATGAGAAATTCTTTCCGACGTCCCGCTGACCTCACGCTGGTCGGACGGGGACAGTCGCAGAGGTCAGACGTGGCCCCGGGGCCGTGAGTTACACAGGTCTGGTCTGGATTAGCATTTAATCTGACTTTATGTAACCGAACACTTATGAGTTTGTTCCAAATCAACAGATTTGCGTGAGGCGTTGTGTATAATACACGCCCCTCTCACAGAGAAGTGAAGGAAACCCAAATTATGTCATACTTTTAGTCTTTTAAATGCCTGAGCGTCAATAAAATAGTCATTTTGATTTTTATTATCGATGTCAGGGATGGCACGATGGTTCAGTGCTAGCGCTAGGGATTCCCGGTTCGAATCCCCATCTGGGTGGTGTTTCCATGTTCTCCCCGTGTACGCGTGGGTTTCCTCCGGGTTCTCCGGTTTCCTCCCACAGTCCAAAAACATGGATCAAGTCTATTGAGTTCTCCAAATTGCCGCATATAGAGTGTGTCTGTGTGAGTGAGTGTGTGCCCAGCGATGGATTGGCATCCTGTCCTGGGTGTATCTGCCCAGCACCCGAAACGTTCTCCCCTGGATGGGCATGGGGAACCCCCCCCACCCCGCGACCCTAATAGAGGATAAAGCAGGAGATAATGGATGGATGTCAGATGGAGATGGGGTAACTTCAAAGCAAGAGGAACCTGAGTTTGTTTCTCATTTAGTATGGGGGGGGGGCGGTTACAGATCCCTTCTATATGCATACTGCATGTGCTCCCTGTACCTCTGTGGGTTACATTAGGCTCCTCCCACATCGCTGACCAACCAGGATATTATCACTGCTGCTGATTAGGATGCTGACCCAGCAGCAGGTTGTGTTTTAATGACCATCACGGCATCTGCACCACGGTTATACGTGGTCGCGATGCCTGCCTCGTGGGTCTGGAACCTTACACGCTGTTCTTGTCGTCTTGTTCGGGTTCTTTGTGTAAACTTCTTCTCTGAATACTTTGTGTGCTTTGAAAGCATCTGTGATTTGGGCTTTGAAGCGTTCTGTTCTTCTGCCTCTGATTTGTGTTGTGGTTCATTAGACATCATTGTGTTGATGTCTTGATGAATTCATCCAGGACTGCACAATATATCATTTGTGAATTATTATCACAAGGTTATTGGCTTTTTTTCCGCTGTACTGATATGATATTAGTAAGGCTGCAATATCCAGAAAGGCCCTGGAACTCATTGCGACCCGCGATGGTCCCGGCCAAATCTTTTTAATCCAAATATTGACGGCCAGTCTTTAACCGTGAGCGTGATGGCTTCACCAATGCAGCGTTTGCACAGCGGTTATACGTGGTCGCGATGCCTGCCTCGTGGGTCTGGAACCTTACACGCTGTTCTTGTCGTCTTGTTCTGGTTCTTTGTGTAAACTTTTTCTCCGAATACTTTGTGTGCTTTGAAAGCATCTGTGATTTGGGCTTTGAAGCGTTCTGTTCTTCTGCCTCTGATTTGTGTTGTGGTTTATTAGACATCATTGTGTTGCCGTGTGAGTCACGTCGTTATTCACTGCTGTCGCTCTGACTCAGCGCTTGCATTTATAATCCCACTTAATGCACAGCTCGCTGATTCTATACCACACGTGGACACACAAGTCCGTCGTGAACGACTGAAGTCTTCAACGGTCCAAAGCCAAAAAGCTCTTCACTCTGTTGCCATCAGGACGGCGTTTTCGTGTCCTGAAGGCAAACACAGAGAGGACGAGGAGGAGCTTCTTCCCAACGGCGATTCGGACCCTGAACCAGGACTAAACGGACATTTAACTTAACCCTGTAACCCTGCACTGCAATATTTGCACAAAAAAAAGCACAACCCACTTCTATAATTCCATTTGCACATTGTAAATATGTCACAGGTCCCTCATTAATGTACTCGTTGTCTCCATTGGGTGATTGGTTTATTTTTGGTGCACGTGACCGGGTGTTTTTGTATTTAGTTTCCGTCTTCCCCTTCCCCCGTGAACGTCTTTGTTATTATTATTATTATATGGTTGTCTCGTTTGTTTTGTTACCCCTCCGTGTTGGTGTCCCTACACCTTTTTAGTTAATAAATCCCGTTTTGTTTTTATGTCCCGGTGTCTCCTTACTCTCCTTCCGCGCTTTAAGACGGTTTGGCGCTGCGCATCACTCCGCGCAGGCTATATCCGTGGAAGCGTTTTTCCGACGAATCGTCGTGCGCATTTACTCCGCGCAGCCGATCTTCCGGGTAAGACGAGCGAGGCTAACAAAATACATAGTTAAATTTTATTTTATTTTTATTTTATCTTTATTCGATCCTATTTTTCTTATCCTTTTAAACAAATTGAATTTTCTGTGGAGAGGTCAAGAAAGAATTTCACTGCTGGCTGTACCATCTATAACTACGCATGTGACAAATAAACCTGATTCTGATTCTGATTCTGAATCCATTCATTCATTATCTCCCGCTTTATCCTCTATTAGGGTCGTGGTGGGGGGGGGGGGGTTCCCCGTGCCCATCCAGGGGAGAACGTCTCGGGCGCTGGGCAGATACACCCAGGACAGGGCGCCAATCCATCGCTGGGCACACACTCACTCATCACTCACACAGACACACTCTATATGGGGCAATTTGGAGAATTCAATTGACTTGATCCATGTTTTTGGACTGTGGGAGGAAACCGGAGAACCCGGAGGAAACCCACGCAGACACGGGGAGAACATGGAAACTCCACCCAGATGGGGATTCGAACCGGGAATCCCTAGCGCTGAGAGGGGAACGTGCCGACCACTAAGCCTGTAGCTGAATCACTACACTTAAAGACAAGTGCTGTATGTCTCCAGCAAGGCCTCGTGACACTCGAACCCTCTCTCGGATGCTCGGAGCGGACGGTCACTGCGGAAAGCGGTTTCACCTTCACTGACGTTTATGGCGCCGCTTCAGAAAGGATTCCAGTGTTTGTTCGACGACGACTCGCGTTCTGCCGTTTGCCGTGGTGACCCCAACGGAGCTCCAGCTCCTCCTCTGACGGCCCCGTCCCCCCGGAGCCGATTGCCTCCTGGCGCAGGTGTTCCGATGTGGCGTGTTGAATTCGGGTTTAATTCGACCTTGTACTAATTTAGCGGGAGGTGCCGGCGTCCTGTTGCACCCGGTTTCATCACTTTCTACAAGCTCTAATAATGAATTCATTCAGGACTGCACAATATATCATTTGTGAATTATTATCACAAGGTTATTGGCTTTTTTTCCGCCGTACTGATATGATATTAGTAAGGCTGCAATATCCAGAGAGGCCCTGGAACTCATTGCGACCCGCGATGGTCCCGGCCAAATCATTTTAATCCAAATATTGCGGGCCAGTCTTTAACCGTGAGCGTGATGGCTTCACCAATGGCTTTTTAATAGACTGCCGGGCATAATGTAATTGTGTTATGCGGCGGTGTGATGTTTTGGCCATATTGAACAGCACTAATGGAATTCACGAGGAGATCTTTACTGTAAGGATGTAAAGCATTCCGTTTCTGGACTCGCGCCCTCATCCAGCGCTGAACCAGCTGACGGCCACAGAGTGAACGAAATCCGAGCCAAACCGAGGTCGTGTGTCGTCCTGTGGTCCTCGTTTGTCTACGTCCATATTCAGCACTCTGGGTTTAAGCAGTTTAATGATTTAAAATAAACCACCTCCCTCATCTCATTATCTTCCGCTTAATCCTCTATTAGGGTTACGGAGGGTTCCCCATCCTCATCCAGGGGAGAACGTCAATGCACCCGGGACAGGGCGCCATCGCTTTGCTGGGAACACGCTCACTCACACAGGCACACTATAGTATTTAAGAGCAATTTGGAGCAGTTGATTCACTGTGAACTGGAGAATCCAAAGAAAACCCGAAGTTACTCGATTGCGCTATCTGCTGGGGCCGCCATACTCGCTGATCAGTGGGGGTGTAGCACAGGGGTGCAATCAAGCTTTTATAAAGTTCCACGTTCTGCTACGTAGAACTGTAGACCTTTTTTTTAGAAATATGTTCTCTATTAAAGGATTATAAAAACATGAAATTCATTTTACTGCTAATGCCGAGGTTTTTTCATGACCTTTTTTTATTATTCAGCCACTTTACATTTCATTAAATATAAGAATAATGTTCTTTTAGGTCTCTTGCAATACTGCAATTTTCTTTATTATAACAATTATATTCAGAAAAATGTACAGCCTTTCTTACAGTATTTTATATATATATATATATATTGCCCATCGATGAATTGGCGCCCTGTCCTGGTGTATCTACCCAGCGCCCGAAATGTTCTCCCCTGGATGGGCATGGGGAACCCCCCCGCAACCCTAATATAGGATAAAAGCGGAAGATAATGAATGAATATATATATATATATATATATGCATGCATGTGGGCGGCACGGTGGCTTAGTGGTTAGCACATTCGCCTCTCAGCACTAGGGATTCCCGGTTCGAATCCCCATCTGGGTGGAGTTTCCGTGTTCTCCCCGTGTCTGCGTGGGTTTCCTCCGGGTTCTCCGGTTTCCTCCCACAGTCCAAAAACATGGATCAAGTCAATTGAATTCTCCAAATTGCCCCATATAGAGTGTGTCTGTGTGAGTGAGTGTGTGCCCAGCGATGGATTGGCGCCCTGTCCTGGGTCTATCTGCCCAGCGCCTGAGACGTTCTCCCCTGGATGGGCATGGGGAACCCCACCGCGACCCTAATAGAGGATAAAGCGGGAGATAATGAATGAATGAATATATGCATGTATTTTATTTTTTTTATGTTCATTTTAATCATTAGAGCAGAGGTCCTGAAACTACAGGTGTGTGTTTGTGTTCAGAGATTCAGAGAGAATCATGTTTTAGATGATGAGGATGATGATGATGATGATGATCAATGAGTTGAGTTTTGTCCGTTGGATTTGATTGTTGCACTCTGTAGTTAAATGGTGACAGCGTTCTGTGTTCAGTATCTCATTAATATCAGCTGGTTATTGATCCGCGCCGCGTCTCCGCTGCAGACGGGGGTATTAACTCAGTGCACTGAAGGCAGGCCTCACATCGGCCTCTAATCATCATCCTTCCAAATCGGCCGTGACTTTTTCCTAATAAGTTCTAACGTGATGAAAACTGCAGCTGATGGGCAAATCGGGTTCTGCCCCCGGTGTGGGCAGATTGAGGCAGCAGTTCAGGGTCACGCCGTTCGGTATGAATGCGCGTTAATTCTTGCATCAGCTCGCACATTTGCATGAACTCTTGAACTGAAAGGGCACGGATTGTTGGCATTTTTCTCTTTTGCAAAGGTGCACAGAGGAGCCATTGACTCCTGAGGTCGCAACCTGGAATCGGAAGCGCGCTCTGATTGGCTCGTGCAGCGCCCTTCCTTTGAAGTCCTCGTATGACTGCGGCGTGCCTGATGAATGGAGGCAGAACTTGGGCAGATGGTGTGTGTGTGTGTGTGTGTGTGTGTGTGTGTGTGTGTGTGTTTAAATTGCCGGTGCTCATTGCTGAGTTAATCTCATACGCAGCACTATTCATGAGCCAGGAGAGCTGCACGAGGTTTTTATTTTTTTGATTTTTTTTTTTCCTCTTCTTTTTATTTATGCTTTAATTTCTTTGGCGCTCTCGCCGTCACTCCGATGTTCTGACTCAGCATGTTGAAGAAGAGATCAGGACGAGGATCCTTCAGCATTCCGCAAAAACAAAAGTCTGCCGAGGGATTGTGTGTGGGCTTTAACATGGGCGCCTCGTCAAAAGTGTCAACCTGCTTTGCAATTCAAAGCGCGGTGTTGTGCGCGAGCGCTCGGATACGGGCGCTCGCGTGCAGTAATTGAGGTTGAATCGGTTGTGCCTGGGGCCAATTGCTAAAACGAATCATTACATGGAATTCATTATGAGGAAGGTTAGCATAGCCAGGTGTTATGGAATTCATCTCCTAAATTGACCTGATTTACAGAGATAACAATCAGAACTCTGTCAAATGAATTCCTGACTGAGGGGCAAAAAAACGTCCTTCAGACGAATTTCTCATCACCGCCGCCGCCGCTCTGCCAGACAGCGGGGTAATTGGGGCGCCCCACGTGACCTCACGACAGTTTTAATTTCTCTTAAAGCCCTGTTTATCTGGACATTGTTCACTACGCATGGCGTATAGATTAATGCTGGAACACCTCTCAGGCTCAGCTCGAGGGGCGTCGTCACCGAAATGGATTATTAAACCTAAAAACACGCCATCTGAACAAAACACACACCGTTCAACATCTTATTTTAAAAGGGTCCCGCGATAATGGCATTAATTCCTAAAATTTGGGTAGTCAGGAACCGATGTTGGGTGAGGGGCTCTGGCTCACAGTCTCCAGTCTGAGTATCGGAATTCATTCATTCATTCATTCATTATCTTCCGCTTTATCCTATATTGGGGTCACGGGGGGGTTCCCCATGCCCATCCAAGGGAGAACGTTTCAGGCGCTGGGCAGATACACCCAGGAAAGGGCGCCAATCCATCGCTGGGCACACACTCACACATACACACTCTATATGGGGCAATTTTTGGAGAATTCAATTGACTTGATCCATGTTTTTGGACTGTGGGAGGAAACCGGAGAACCCGGAGGAAACCCACGCGGACACAGGGAGAACATGGAAACTCCACCCAGATGGGGATTCGAATCCCTAGAGCTGAGAGGAGAACATGCCAACAACTAAGCCACAGTGCCGCCGAGTATCGGAATTAAAATTTATTTATTTATATAGATCTTTTTGGACATTGTCATAAAGCAGCGTTACGGAGTATGTATTATTATTATTACTATTTTGTATAAAATGTATTATTATTATTACTATTTTTTTAGTATTATTATTATTATTATGAACTCCAAGCCGAAGCGACATTGGCAAGAAATAGTTGTTTCTTAAGGAAGAAACCTTGTGAGGACCGAGGCTCAGTGAGTACTCACCCTCCTTAAGCAGCCGTGAAATTAAAATCCGGGCTCTTGTTCTTCCCCATCAAACTCAATTCCTTATGAAGTTTACCCTCTGCAGAACCCCCAAAAGGGCCTTCCCCAAACTGTTGTCACATGGTTACCAGCATACAGCTGTCCTAACTTGTTGTTGTCTAAGAAATAATCACAAACATACCGATTATTATGCCATAACCAAAAAAAGGTTATATTGTTAATATACAACGATGATGAATATTAAAAAATACATTTAATTATTTTGTAAAAAAACAAAGTTTTTTTTTATCTCTCTTATTCATTCATCCATTATCTCTCGCTTTATCCTCTGTTAGGGTCGCGGTGGGGTTCCCCATGCCCATCCAGGGGAGAACGTCTCGGGCGCTGGGCAGATAGACCCAGGACAGGGCGCCAATCCATCGCTGGGCACACACTCACTCACACAGACACACTCTATATGGGGCAATTTTTGAGAATTCAATTGACTTGATCCATATTTTTGGACTGTGGGAGGAAACCGGAGAACCCGGAGGAAACCCACGCAGACACGGGGAGAACATGGAAACTCCACCCAGATGGGGATTCGAACCGGGAATCCCTAGCGCTGAGAGGAGAACATGCTAACCACTAAACCACCGTGCTGCCTAATCTCTCTTAAATAAAAAAAATAAAAAAAAACAATTAAAAATAAAACCAGGTTTCTTTCTGTAAAGACAAATTTAACAGCACGCCAGCCCCTCGATCTAAACGTCTTTTTCATATGAATGTCGTCATGACGTTGTCACGTCGCTCTTATGATCAATTATCATATTATTATCATAACATTTTTAATCACGATTAATTGCAAAAACGATGAATTCTCTTGTTCACACAGCAGTTCAGTACTATGGGGGGGGCAGGAGTCCTATCCCAGTTCTTTAGTCCGTGGAGTCTATGGAGATCCTGGGGTGTGTTCCTATAGACTCATATTTAAAGACTTCTTATCTGAATCTGTTTGTAGACCCTAATGAAATATGCAGCTGGTGTAAAACTAAGTTTGATGTGTTCTAATCCTCGCTCGCTAATCCCCGCTCAGCTCTCAGACCTACATCGGCCTCGCGCTCAAAACCCACTGCCCCAGTTTACGCCTCCTGACTGAGCGCTGAATTATTTGTTATTCGAGCGCCGACATTTCACCTGTTCGCTTCCTTTACCTGGTTCTCAGCGTTGCTGTGCGGGAACCGATCGTTTAAATAAACAGTCCAGGTTCTGATTGGGTGTTCAATCACATCGGGTTCTCATCGGTCTAATACAACGGATCACTCATACGATTAGAATATTACTAAAGGTTCCCGATTTAGTCTTTAAAGTCTTTTTGAGTTCTCCATCTGTGTGTCCGGACGTTTGGGGTACGTTGGAGATAGTAATTTACCCCATGACTTCAGCACCGCCCAGCGATGGATCGTTGCCCTGTCCTGGGTGTATCTGCCCAGCGCCCGAAACGTTCTCCCCTGGATGGGCATGGGGAACCCCCCCGCAACCCTAATATAGGATAAAAGCGGAAGATAATGAATATATATATATATGCATGTATTTTTTTTTTAAGGCTGTTCATTTTAATCATTAGAGCAGAGGTCCTGAAACTGCATGTCCTCCCTGTGTCTGAAACCCTGTGGGTTTTCTAATGACCTGCTGTTGGGTAAATCGGAGACACTAATTGCCCCCTGATTGGATGGTTGAGGACGGGTCTGGCCTTCACTCTGAAACTCTGTGGATCTGAAACATTGTAAAGTGGACTGTAGAGTCTCTAAGAGTTGGACCCGCCTGACTGGATAACACACACACACACACACACACACACACACACACACACACACACACACACACACACACACACATCTAGGGCAACATTTGTACTGGATTAGTTTCACAGTATTTTTTGGTGCTCGATATGAAACTCTGTACTCTCGTTATCAGAGCGCCGCGGTTCCCGATACGTTTCATGGCATTCAGCTTCTTAAAGCAGCTGTGATGCGCTGAGTCATGCTGATACTCATCTGGTGGACTGGCTTAGTGCAACGCTATATTATAACGTTAAGTAAACAGTGATAAGCATCTGCTAAGAATGCAGACGGCCGTTTTAAATGTCAATTTGGACTCCAAAGCGTCTCCGAAGGCCGAGCGTATTTATGTTTTCTCCCGAATCGTTCAGGACAAACATGGAAGCGCTTTAGCTCCGTAATGAGTCCAATCTGAAGCCACTTCATCCCCCTCCTGCGGGTGAGCCTTTTTTACTCTATAGCATGAGATGCGCCGCGCCGTACGCCGTTCGCCTTGCGGAACGCGCCCAAGTAATTTTCTGCAAGAGAACAATTTCGATCTGTTTACGTTTAGCTCGCCGCCGTCCGTCCCCTCCACCAGCCGGCGCATGCCTGGATGCCATCGGGTGGAGGTGCTCTTTCAAAGAGTGGTGTGTTCTGCCGAGCGTGGAACGGTTTGTCTTTCATCACAAACGCGAGATTGATAAAGCGCCGAGGAGAACGTCGAAATGAACCCGATGACAAACCTGGAAAAGAATTAGAGTTTCACCTGCCTTCAGTTTGGACTTTGTTTAAATCACCACAAATCATTTTCAGGCCCAAAACATCAGCACCTTGTCTTTATGGTGCTGCGACGGCGTACTGGAGAAGCAAAAATATGTGATTATTCAACTTTAAATTCAGTAAACTTCATTTAAAGTTCAAATAAAGTAAAATAATTAAAACAGTATGGGGAAGGCCACACTGTCCATTAAGGGCAGAGGCTGAAATCACCTACTGGTTTTACTGGAGAAGCAAAAATATGTGATTATTCATCTTTAAATTCAGTAAACTTCCTTTAAAGTTCAAATAAAGTAATATAATTAAAACAGTATGGGGAAGGCCACACTGTCCATTAAGGGCTGCGGCTGAAATCACCTTCTCAACAGTACATACAGGATTTAATAGACTTTCAGAGTCCCTGAGTGTGTAGTATTCACGCAACATCAGATCGCAAACAAATACTGTGTGACCCAAATCATCAGACCACCAAGTGTTATTTTGTAGGTCGTGACCCCCTGTGGAGTCTCAATCTGACTCTAAACCAGTTCCTGTTGTCCATCCATCCATCATCTTCCGCTTTATCCTATATTTCGGGTCGCGGGGGGGTTCCCCATGCCCATCCAGGGCAGAACGTCTCGGGCGCTGGGCAGATACACCCCGGACAGGGTGCCAATCTATCACTGGACACACACTCACTCACACAAACACACTCTATATGGGGCAATTTGGAGAATTCAATTGACTCGATCCATGATTTTGGACTGTGGGAGGAAACCGGGAATCCCCAGCGCTGAGAAGAGAACATGCAAACCACTAAGCCACCGTGTCGCCCCAGTTCCTGTTGTTTTGTAGTTAATTTCAGATGCTTAAGAGGTGCCCCCTCATACTCTTGTCCACCTGCTGTATGTGGGTGGGATTGGGAATAAACGGCTGAGGGATTGTGACGGCTGTAAGTTTTGGTTTTGATTTATTTAACTTTTCATCTTTACTGTGATTATAAAGAGGATTCTGAAAGCACGGTTCGAGAAAATCGAACCAAATCTGAACGCTGTACAAATCAGTCTGAAGAGACCTGCCATGTTAAACATTCACAGAATAATCCATTTCTCTTTTAACACTGAGTGTGTGTGAGCGAGAGAGAGCGAGAGAGAGAGAGAGCGAGAGAGATAGAGAGTGAGAGAGATAGAGAGCGAGAGAGATAGAGAGCGAGAGAGATAGAGAGTGAGATATTAAAAATGTCACCTGTGTTGCTTTCGTTTTCAGGTTGAAAACAGCTGCGTTTGCTCGGTTTTGTCCCACTTCCTGAGGGCTATAACGATGCGTTTGCTTAACACACTCCGCTAACTGAACTTTATTATTAGAGCAATGAAGTCGGAATCAGAAAAACACACATTAATGACAGTAATTTGTAGGCTGAGGCTCATAGAGATGGGTTTTGTAGTTCTGGATTTACCGTCTGTAGTCCGTCCGTGTTCTTTTTGTTGGTTCCTGTGGTTCGGGTTCGTAACGTCAGGACCACCTCAGAGCAGGAGCAGTTCAGGTGGTGGATGATGCGCAGCACTGCAGTCATATTCAGTTGTGTTAGTAGGAATCGTCCAATCCTGAGCGTCCTGTGAGCACTGATGACGGATTCGATGATCACTAATGTGAACTGTTGCTATGTAAACTGTGCAGGAGTCATCAGACATGTCTGACTCAGTGTTTAACTGCGTCCTATCCCGTCATCATCCGAGTGCAGCACTAACACTTCACCATGGTGCTTGTACCGCAGTGTTGTGGGGGGTCCTGTGTATGTGTATATGTATATATATATGTGTGTATGTATGTGTGTGTATGTATGTGTGTGTGTCTATGTACATATGTGTGTATTTATAATATATGTATATATAATTTATGTATGTGGACCCTTAAATCTCATTGGTCCATGGGTGCAGCATCACCCTGTGATCTGTCCCCACTCTAGAAGTGTGTATCGTCGCCGTTTAAAGGGAATCCATTGTTAATGATACCAACTGTTTTAAACTCATGAGTGAACATGATCTCAGTTTTGAACAATATGGTGAATTAGGCAGCTCTGTCATCAGCCTCCTGCCTCATCAGCACTGTTTAATGCCCTGGGTGTCTTTTAATTTCTGATTACAACCCCATATGACATCCCCACCCCCCCATGTTAGTAGGCAAATGTACGTAACAATTGCAACACCAGTTGAGATGTCTGTACAGATCAGCCGTTCATTTTCATAAAGCACTTTATTTTGTATAATTGGTGCCGTTATTAATTACTGCTTCTCCCTCCTCTACAGATTGATCCCAAAGTGGCCTTCCCACGTCGAGCTCAGCCCAAGGTAAGATCACTTCCACCCCTCCATCCATCTGGCCGCCGCGCCACCCTTCGCTTTTGTTTTTTTTGTCTTTCTAATGTTCACCATCCCTTCTGCTCTCCGTGTGATAAGAGAAATCCATGAAGTTTGTGACTCATGCCGTTTGAGCGGTTGTGGTTGATGTCGTCTGCGGAGCATCCGATGGAAAGGCGTGTCCGGGTTACTGGCATAGCCAGAGGTGGATCAGGTGTTGCTGCTCGGCTGAATTCCACTGTGCGCTCAAAACTATGAACGCTGCCCTTCAGTCCATTTTCTTAATTATTATTGATATCAGGGCAGTGTTCTGGATTATAGAGGGTTAGGGTTCCTGTGTGTATGATGTGGTGGACATATACTTTTGGCTGTATGGATGTTAAAGGCTCGGTGTGTGTGTGTGTGTGTGTGTGTGTGTGTTGTGTTAATGACGTTACGGCGGTTATCGTTCGATCATGGCTCCGTTTACCTCATGACTGAAGAGCATCGCTGCTTATCAGTGGGTTTGTTTTGTCTCTTCTCTTCTCTAACCCTAAAACAAGCTGTGATCGATAATGGATTTTCCTCCCTCTCTTACCTCGCCGTACTCTCGCGGCCCCTTTGTTGCTGACTGATTTGAGCTTTAGACGTGAAATCGGCGGCGAAAGCTTTTAAAGCCGGTGTCTTAGGGGTATCGGCAGAAGGTTGAGAAACAACCAGGTTTTATTTTCTTTCTTTTCTTCTCCCTCTCCTCATATTTTCTCTGTTTTTTTTTTGTTTTTTTTTAACCTGAACCCTTTACCATTTCGTGCCACAGCCAGAGATTTCAAAGAAAAAAAAAACGTGAGGTATTTTGCCCCCGGATCCTGGATTTCTGTGAAACGGATAAAACAGTGTTTTGTGTTCAGTGTGTTGGCTGTTTCCTTTTTTTCCTTTATTTTTTTTAAAGTCTTTCCAGAACAATATGCTCTGTGTAAGCGGCGGCCGGGATATGAAGGCTGAATTGGCAATTTCGGAGACGTGAATGAATGAAAAGCAGGGTGTCAGTTCGTCTGACACTGTATCATTCTTTAAGCACAAAAACAATGGATTAAGGTGTAATGCATCCCAAAATCCCGCTTTGACTGCTCACGAAAGGGCAAGCCGAAGGACAAGCTGATTAGCCAAAGAAAGGGGGTTTTATTTGTTTTTGTATCAGCCGCTGAATGTGAATTTCAAAAGGATCTCCCGGCAATAGGATTAAGGCAGAAAGATTAGCGTTGCTCAGCCCTCTTTTTTTTTTTTTTTTTTTCCTCCATGTCAAATTGATTTAAGGCATCTGTATGTAGCCCGGCTCACATCAGAACATCTCTCTGTTCAGCATTCGTCATCGTTTTCGTCTCTCTGCCTCTCCAGCGCGTCCTTCCGGCCTGCCCGCCCTGCGGTTGAGGTATCGGTTTCAGCTCTTTCACTGAGCAGGCAGGTGTTTCAAAGGACCGCGCCGTCGAGGCGATGAATAGGTTGACCTCGGCGCGCCGTGCGAGTTCACGCTCCGTCTCTTGGTGCTGCAGCGGGACTCGAGTGAAGACCGTATATCGTTTGGGGATCGCAGTTCTGTAATGTTGCATTGTGAGCGTGATGAATAACAGGCGGGTTTATATAAACATCATCGAACCCGCAGTGTTTCTGTAACATTCCGGTTAAACCTCTGCAGGTTAATGCAGCTCAGCTGTTTGGGTGATGATGATTACAACACCGACGGACTCGCGACACTTATACACTCGCAGCACCTGGACACTTATAACATCGGCCGACTCACAATACCCACAGCACTCCACATCCACTCACAGCGTTCATAAACACATGCTGTTGGCTTGACCCAAGGCACTCGTAGAACTACAGCGTTGGTCAACTTGCGGCACTCTTACTCGTGGTGTTCGTCTGACCCAGGTCACTTGTGGATCCATGGCACTCATTCTCAGGTTATAGGCTTGACACACGGCACTCGTAGACCCATGGCACTTATGGTGTTGGCCCAACTTGCGTCACTTGTGGACACATGGCACTCATTCTCAGGGTATTGGCTTGACCCATGGCATAGGCTTGACCCACGGCACTCGTAGACCCATTACACTTTTTGGCCCAACTTGCGTCACTTGTGGACACATGGCACTCATTCTCAGGGTATTGGCTTGACCCATGGCATAGGCTTGACCCACGACACTCGTAGACCCATGGCACTTATGGTGTTGGCCCAACTTGCGTCACTTGTGGACACATGGCACTCATTCTCAGGGTATTGGCTTGACCCATGGCATAGGCTTGACCCACGGCACTCGTAGACCCATTACACTTTTTGGCCCAACTTGCGTCACTTGTGGACACATGGCACTCATTCTCAGGGTATTGGCTTGACCCATGGCATAGGCTTGACCCACGGCACTCGTAGACCCATTACACTTTTTGGCCCAACTTGCGTCACTTGTGGACACATGGCACTCATTCTCAGGGTATTGGCTTGACCCATGGCATAGGCTTGACCCACGACACTCGTAGACCCATGGCACTTATAGTGTTGGCCCAACTTGCATCACTTGTGGTCACATAGCACTCATTCTCAGGGTATTGGGTTGACCCACAGCACTCATAGAACTACAGCGTTGGCCAATTCGCGGCACTCTTACTCATGTTGTTCGCCTGACTCAGGTCACTTGTGGACCCCTGGCACTCATTCTCAGGTTATAGGCTTGACCCACGGCACTCGTAGACCCATGGCACTTATGGTGTTGGCCCAACTTGCTTCACTCGTGGACACATGGCACTCATTCTCAGGGTATAGGCTTGATCCACGGTACTTGTAGACCCATGGCATAGGCTTGACCCACGGCACTCGTAGACCCATGGCACTTATGGTGTTGGCCCGACTTGCGTCACTTTTGGACACATGGCACTCATTCTCAGGGTGTTGTCACTCGTAGACCCATGACCCATGTGGATGCAGGGCAATCATGCTCAGGATTTGGCTTCACCTACGGCACTCTTTAGAACCTTAGTACTCATACGCACATGGTTTGACCTACAGTATCCATACTCTTATAGCATTGTCCAACCCATGGTACCCACAGCCACAGCACTCGTATATTCACTCAAAGTACTTGGTACTCTGGTACTTGGTATTGTCCACCTCATAGCACTCATGGATTCATGGAGTCCACGGCATTCTAAGAGCCAAAGCACTGGCCAACTCGTGGCATTGGAAAGACCCACAGCTATACTGCAAACTTACAAAACTGACCAGTGGCTGACGGACTACAGCAAAAACTTCAGCACTGTCTGATTCCACCTTTAATTCAACCTCTTAATTACACCACTGTCATGTCCCCACCTATCACACTGTAATCTGTAACTGCACCTGTGGATTACCTCCTGATTGCTAACGTCCCACACTCTTTCAGAACCCTTCCGTCCAGTGTTCATCGAAACTTCTCTGATCATGTGGTCAGCGAGTGTTTGTGATTAATGAACACTTAATGATGTGTTGCACCTGTTCGCTGTAATCAGCAGCGCGCCGTATGAGGAGGTGGTGCATCATTTAATCAGGAATGTTTCCATGGTTTTCGGATAAGTCTGATGCGCAGGCTAATGAGCGCGAAATACCAAAGTTTAGAACAATCAAAAGCAAAACGGCCGTCACCTCGTCCTCTGCTGCTTGTTAGAAACGGACGGGATCGTTTTTTATTTTACTTTTGAGAAAAGAGGAAGAAGAAAGTGAGCGTCGTCTCACCAGGTGACGCGACGATGGAGCAGAGAAGTGCCAGGCGTTGTCGCCGTCTCCGTTGTTGTTGTTGTTGTTGTTGTTTGTTGTTTTGCATTTTCTGCACCGCTACAGAACCCAGCGTGTCCCGACACGATTTTAATTGCTGCTGGGGCCGAGGATTTTTGCGCCGCGAGAGGAGCTCGTTATGGAAATGAACACTCATCACGAGGCGTTTTCGAATGAGGCTACCGCCGGGGTAACCCGCTCCTCTGAGCAACACGGCTGCCTCGTTAAAGCACAGGAGGGCAACGGAACTCCGGTGGCAGTGGGGTCTCACAGAGGCCTGGTTTTGATTAGAGGACGAGGAAAGCGGCATGTGCAGGAGGTAGCTTAGAGCCTCCAACCAAATATACAAATATATATATATATATCGTTCATTCATTCATTATCTTCCGCTTTATCCTATATATTAGGGTCCAAGGGAGAACGTTTCGGGCGCTGGACAGATAGACCCAGGACAGGGCGCCAATCTATCGCTGGGCACACACTCACTCACACAGACACGCACACTCACACACACACTCACTCACTCAGACACACTTTATATGGGGCAATTTGGAGAACTCAATTGACTTGATCCATGTTTTTGGACTGTGGGAGTAAACCGGAGAACCCGGAGGAAACCCACGTGGACACGGGGAGAACAGAGAACACCGATATATACGGTGGCTTAGTGGTTAGCACGACCGCCTCTCAGCACTAGGGATTCCTGGTTCGAATCCCAATCTGGGTGGAGTTTCCATGTTCTCCCCATGTCCGCGTGGGTTCCCTCCAGGTTCTCCGGTTTCCTCCCACAGTCCAAAAACATGGATCAAGTCAATTGAATTCTCCAAATTGCCCCATATAGAGTGTGTCTGTGTGAGTGAGTGTGTGCCCAGTGAATGATTGTATCTGCCCAGCGCCCGAAACGCTCTCCCCTGGATGGGCATGGGGAACCCCCCCACGACCCTAATAGAGGATAAAGTGGAAGATAATGGATGGATGAAAGGTTACTTATTTTCTCCTCTCAGTGCTTGGGGATCCAGTTCTCCCCATGTCAACGCGGGTTTCCTCTGGGTTCTCCGGGTGGGCTCCTCCCACAGTCCAAAAACATGGAATTAATGTAAATTGGCTGCTCTAAATTGTCCCACTATAGTCTGTGTAAGTGTATGCCCAGCGAAAGTTTGGCGTGTTCTCCTGAGTGTATCGGCCAAGTGCCGGAAATGTTCTTTCCTGGGCAGAGAACCCTATTATACCCTATCCTACCCTATTATACCCTTCCAGCGACCATTGTATAGGATTACGTTGAATATGATGATGACAATGATGACAGCATGCAGTCTAGGAGTTTGTCTTCATGGGTACACAGGGCTCTTGTTTTGAGGAGGAGGACTCTTGGGAGTTTGTAGTGTTGGTAACGGCGTCCTGGGATCCCCGGGAGTCCTGTGGTTCTCAGTCAGTTGGGAACCGTGTTGCCTAGTGAGCGTCTCTGAACCACGAGCGAAATGAAGACGAGAGGTAAAGCCTGTTGTGCATACACGCTGACATCAAAGATGCAAACCCCCCCCCAGGCCCTTGAACCGTGGTCCCCATGTTTCACGACTGACATCCCCGCTACCAAGAAGCATGCGTTTGTCCTCTTTGGCGCCGTTTCCCTGGCGCTCGTCTGATCCGGGCTGGGACTCGGGCCGCAGCCTGATTTTTCAGGTCTTGATGTGATTTTAGTGTTTCTGCAGCTCGCGCTCTCCCAAGGCCGCAAATTCTTTTCGTTTCTACCGGCTCCACGGACGGCTGAGTAAATTAAAGCTGCCAGGCGCGTTGGCGCTCACGTCAAGCGCTTACCAAAGTTTCAAACATGGCTGGATTTTTCATTTCCTCGCGCCCTCCAAATAGCTCGGCGTCGAGACGTCTTTGATATTTAGTTTTTTTTTCTGGTCCCCCCCCCACCTCCCACACCCCCCCCCCCCGACTCACTCTGTCTTCGCTCAACAACAACCTGAGGTGTAAACAGAAATCTCCAGCGGTGAGCGTGTACAGAATGCACGTCTCAGTTAAGGAAAGAGATCCCGCTTTGAAAGGGGCCCCCGCGGCGGAGAGGATGTCCATTGACTTTGCTGGCGGAAAACAAAAAGCAAACTGGTATCGAGCAGAGTTAAACTGGATAAGGGTGTGTGTGTGTGTGTGTGTGTGTGTGTGTGTGTGTGTGTGTGTGTGTGTGTGTCTAAGGATAGTCGATCAATCAGTGTCGAGTTGATGGGATTGCTTTATCGTCACCCCACTCCTGTCCTCAGGGCCTGGGGGGGAAAAAAAAACCACACCAGAATGTGTCGCTGGAACAAACAAACCCATCCGAGTAGAATAGGATGGAGGAGGCTGTTACTCCTGGGTGGTAATGGATGGATCAAAGTGTTCGGAAAATGGAATAACCTTCTTAACCTCTTTGTTTCTGCTTCTGAATGGTCCGAGTAAAATGCACAATATCTCATAAGTCTCCTTTGGGCTCGAGAGGTGATGAACCAATTCCGAACCTTTTGTGATGTGTGTGCGGCTCCTCGTCCCCGAGGTGCTCTGTGAGGGGGGGGGGTTGTTGTAGTCGGTGTTGTTATTGAACTACAGAGTCGCCCTTAGAAATGCCTCTGCGGCTGTGTGTCTGCGTCGGGCTGCTTGTTTGTGGGTTTCGGCATGTTTACTGCAGATGTTTATTCATGTGGTGTGTGTGTGTGTGTGTGCAATTCATGTATCCTCTTTGGAGTTGAAGGCCCTCCCTCAGTCTTTTTAGGCTAATTAGATTGTGAGTGTGTGTGTGTGTGTGTGTGTGTGTGTGTGTGTGTGTGTGTGAAGGGCACTAGGTCACTACAGTGATCCTGTCTGAGATCTTTTTGAATGACAGTAATGAGCAAACCCAGTCGAGAAGCAGGATGAGTGTCAGTACCCCTCCTTCAAAGCCCCAACAGAACCTCCGTACATAACAGAACAGGTTCCATGTGAGGTCTTTGTTTCAGATGCCATATTGTGCTTTTGTCCCTCCATTTTGGCGGGGGGGGGGGGAGTCCTTTTGTATTGTATTTTACATTTACATACATTTACATTTGGTCATTTATTGGACGCTTTTATCCAAAGCAAGTTACAAGGTGAGCACAGGGTTAATCACAACACCCCTGGAGCGATGAGGGTTAAGGGTCTTGCTCAAGGACCCACATTGGTAACTTCAGTGGACCTGGGATTTGAACCCCCAAACCTTCAGATTGATAACCCAACACCCTGACCACTGAGCTACCACTCCCATACCGCGCCCATTTTCTGCCTTTTAGGATATTCCAAACTCATCCTGTAACTCAATTCCGTTCACCTCGCTTTCATACGGTCACCAGGTCTGGACTTTATAAAACACAACCATGCATTATGGGAAAAGGCCAGTTTCACTTACAGTGTGGCTGTGACCCAATACAGATCCGATGAAATACCTCTGGGATGAACTAGAATGGCGACTGTGGACCTTTCGTGGCAGTCCTCACAAACCACCATCTGAATGAATAGACCAACATTCTCACTCGCTCCAAATTCATGTTGAGTTCAGAACCAGATGCTTTTACCTCCTAACATCATTGGATCCTCTGAATTATGATGTCATAATCCTCATTCTGTGCTCAAACTAATGGCACTGCACATCTTTTGCACACGCACAGTCTGTAGGCTTCACCTAAAGGAGGTGCCGTATCACTTTGTGGTTTGTCTTCCTAAAAGAGTGATGTAAATGCAGAACACAACCACGTGTGATAATATTAGCGCAATGCCCGTCCAGGGGAGAACGTTTCGGGCGCTGGGCAGATACACACAGGACAGGACGCCAATCCATCACCGCGCACTCACACTAAATGAGGAGCAATTTTAGCTATGGGCAATTTAGAGCAGCTAATTTATTCTGAATCCATGTTTTTGTGCACTGTCCTCGTTAGTATAACGGACATTATCTCCGTCTGTCACATGGAAGACCGGAATTCGATTCCCTGACGAGGACAATTGTCTTCGTGAATTTCCCCTGCTGTGGGACCAATAAAGGATTATCTTCTCATTTTGGACTGTGGACGGAAATGCAAACACGGGGAGAACATGGAAACTCCACCCAGATTGGGATTCCAACCTCAACCTGGATCCCCTGCACGAGGCGAGGCGATTGTGGCACCATAATTCAGCATCCATCCTGTAAGAATAGACGCCAATGGGATTTGTTTCCGTTTTTGTAGCCCGTACCTCAAGGTTATTCAGACCGTGTTCTCTTTCTGTTACCACTGGCCCAAAGACTGAGTCTAACGCGGCGTCTAGACCGTCTCCTCTGCAGCAGCTTATTAACATGACGTTTACACCCCAGAGCTTTTATCTTTTTCTATATTTTATACAAACTCTCGCCGCGGTGAGCGAATCTCAGAATCTCAGCAGCTCAGCAGTTTCTGATGGTGTGCGTTGTTTTGATCCTCGGCGCTGATGATTTGCTTATTGCATTACTGCATGACGGCGCAGGTGGGGGTTCCTTATAAAGAACCTATATATTAAAAAGAAAGCCGCCTTAAAAGACAGCACTGCAGAACCACCCACCACCACCACCACCACCCACCCACCACCCACCCAGCACGCTCTGCAGGGCTTGTGTTCGACACACTCGAGTGTACAGGCTCGAACGTTTGCTGCCTAGCAGGCCTATTAGAACACCTTTCAGAAAAGCAGGCAATTACCTCTGCCGGCTAGTGCTCTCCAGGAGTCAGCCTTTAGCTCCAGCTACATTCAGGCTCGTTTAACCGCTTAGTCATAGCAATTAAAGTGATTTATCACGGGCCTAGGCAGGATGTTTTAGGTGCTTTAGAGTAATTAGCCATATACTTGCGTTCTATTGTTTTTCTCAGGTTGAACCCCATAAGCAACTCCGCACCATAAAAGCAGAGGCTGACATTTATTCCGAGCTTTTTCTCGGTTTTAAAGCTTTTCTTTAGTCTCATTCGCAGCCAGTGCGTTATTTACGTTGTTTAGCTTTCGGCCCGGCTCACGTTCTAACATCAATAAGGTCCTACAGCGTAAACGTACCAACCGAGCACCTATACACTTAATGCAGTGATTCCCCATAATAAATGAAATGCATAAAAACCAAGTGTCTGCATTTTAACTTGATTGATTATTTTATTTTAACTTTTTTTAAATATTACATTTTGGATTGTAGTTCATAGTTCTTTTTAATCATGGTTCCTGTTAGATGAAGCGGGACCTTTCTGCTGTTTTCGGTTTCATGCTTCTGGGTGGAACCCGCACCGGGGTTTGTGTGTGGAACCGCTTCAGAGGACAAATCCAATGCAGAACGTGTTTTTACATAATGTCTGTTAATTAATTCAATAGCGTGATCGATCAGCTCGCTGTAATCTGCTGCTTTTCAGGGACGGCGCGCTTATTTTAAATAGTTCACCAGCACAGCACTTTTTGTCCGGCTGCTTTTTTAAATGTATTTTTGTGTTTTACTTGCCTGTGTGTGTGTGTGTGTGTGTGTGTGTGTGTGTGTGTGTGTGTGTGTGTGTGTGTGTGTGTGCGTGCGTGCGTGCGTGTGACTGTATGTCTGTCTATGTGAGTGTGTGTGTATGTGTGAGTGTGCGTGAGTGTGTGTAAGTGCATGTGTATGTGTGTATGTATGTGTGTGTGCGTGTGTTAGTGTATGTGTATGTATGTGTGACTTTGTATGTATGTGTGTGTGTGTGTGTGTATATGTGTATGTATGAGAGTGTGTGTGTGTGTATGTGTGTGTATGTGAGTGTGTGTGTGCGTGTGAGTGTATATGTATGTATGTGTGACTGTATGTGAGTGTGTGTGTGTGTATGTGTGTGTATGTGTATGTGTATGTATGTGTGACTGTATGTGCGCGTGTGTGTGTGTGTGTGTGTGTGTGTGTGTGTGTGTGTTGGCTGTGCAGTCGTTCTTTGTCTCTGTGTCCTTCAGAGCTCCTGAAGCACTTCTGCACTTATCTGCTTGGGTGGCTGTAGGGGCGCTTTCTCACACTCTCGCGGTCTCTCTGTCTTGCTTTCTACCCTTCTCTCTCTCTCTCTCACGCTCTCTCTCTCTCTCTCTCTCTCTCTCACGCTCTCTCTCTCACGCTCTCTCTCTCTCTCTCTCTCTCTCTCTCTCTCTCTCTCTCTCTCTCTCTCTCTCTCTCTCTCTCTCACACTGTAAATCCATTGCACTTGTTTCCTTGAGCTTTTTAAAAATTCCCGTCTCCTCCTCCTCTGTTGTGATCTTGCTAGGGGGCAGGCCTTTTGTCGTGTGTGTGTGTGTGTGTGTGTGTGTGTGTGTGTGTGTGTGTGGTGCACACCAGGCCAACGTCAGTGCACTGTGCTATTTTCAGTCCTGGCGGAGATGTATTTTGGTTGTGTCTGAACGTGACTCATGACGAACAGTTCCCCTCTGTGGACGCCCACCGCTAAGCTGCCTGCCGTCGGTGCTCGTCTCTCTCTCTCTCTCTCTCTCTCTCTCTCTCTCTCTCTCTCTCTCTCTCTCACACACACATGCACACACCCCCTTCTTTCGCTTTGCCACGGCCTGATAAATCTGAGGCTAAATTTAGATGAGCTTTTTACTCCGCTGTCACTGTAAGAAAGAGATTACCGAGCCTCTCATCTAAATCTACATTTAAAGCGTAATTAAACATTTATCAGACTTATTAGCGGCGCTAACGACGGCCTGCGCGTTCCGTCAGAAGGCTGCAGAGCTGCCGTTTCCCCCGCGCTGTCTGTGCCACTCATGAGCGCCGCAAATCATCCGGGGAACGCGGATCAGGTAGCGGCCTCATCTGTGCTGCGCCACACGTCAGCACTTTTGCTCAAGTGTCACATGACATTGCATTTACATTTGTAAACACGTTCAGCGAGATAACCAGGCAGAGAACCTCAAAACGTATACGTAGAACCATGTGATGGAGTTAAGACATGAGCACTGGTTTATTTATTAAAGAGAACGTGTACAGATTCATAAAGCTTCTTTTCTGCGCCGTCAGAACCTTATATATAAATATATATATATAAATAAACGGACAGCGCCGCCTCCCAGCCATCGCTGGAAACGGATGACTTCTGGCTGCTCTGTCACATGTCGGTGTCTCGGGTGCGAGCGCACGGTGAGAGTTATGGGTGTGAATGGGGAAGTTTGCTGTGGGTGGAATGGCAGTATATCTGCGAGCACCATGCGCAATGCACTGTGGGAGAGAGGGATCATGTTTATTCATTTGCGCGAAACTGAGGCTGTGTGCGCCCAAAAAAGAGCTTCATAACTCACCGTTCAGCTTGGACATCACTGACCAGGGCGGAGTCCAAAAAAGAGCTTCATAACTCACCGTTCAGCTTGGACATCACTGACCAGGGCGGAGTCCAAAAAAGAGCTTCATAACTCACCGTTCAGCTTGGACATCACTGACCAGGGCGGAGTCCAAAAAACAGCTTCATAACTCACCGTTCAGCTTGGACATCCGCTGACCAGGGCGGAGTCACGCCGCAGGAAAAGATTCCGTAACATCATAATGGAAAAGATTCTGATTTTAAGAAGCCAACACTTTTAGTATTGGTCCTACACCAACACACCTGTACTGTATTCATTCATCCATTATCTTCCACTTTATCCTCTATTAGGGTTGCGGGGGGGTTCCCCATGCCCATCCAGGGGAGAACGTCTCGGGCGCTGGGCAGATTGACCCAGGACAGAGCGCCAATCCATCGCTGGGCACACACTCACTCACTCACACACACTCTATATGGGGAAATTTTAAGAATTCTATTGACTTGATCCATGTTTTTGGACTGTGGGAGGAAACCGGAGAACCCGGAGGAAACCCACGCGGACATGGGGAGAACATGGAAACTCCACCCAGATGGGGATTCGAACCGGGAATCCCTAGCGCTGAGAGGAGAACGTGCTAAGCCACTAAGCCACCGTGCCACCTACTGTACTGTATGTACTGTATAAATCACATGAAGGACTTTTAGAACCATCAGAAACCATAGCTGTCCTAAATCACATACTGTGTACTACATAGTAGGCAAAAGCTGTGGGTGTAAATGTGTAGTATGTCTGAATGTGTAGTTGGCATCCCCAGGTGGCCAACTGAATTGAAACTTGTGCCATCCCATGATTCAACTGGGACAGTTGTAGGCTTGTGGTTAAGGAACCAGCATTGTAGCCTAAATGCCCCTAGTTCAGTTCCCGGTTTCAACAAATACCATGGCTGAAGTGTCCTTGGGCAAGGCACCTAACCCCAGTTACCCCCTGGGCGCCATATACAGGGCTGCCACCGCTCCGTGCTCACTTCACTGTGTGTGTGTGTGTGTGTGTGTGTGTGTGTGTGTGTGTCACTGGAGGGATGGGTTAAATGTAGAGGACTAATCAAACTGAAAAACAAAAAGTGATGAGTCAGCTGATTACAAATGTGTAAAGATGCAACTGCAAATATGACGCCCTTTAATTTCTCATGTGACCCTAATGTGCCCAGCGATGGATTGACGTTCTGTCCTGGGTGCATCTCCCCAGCTCCCAAACCTACCCCCCCTCATTTCTAGGAGAGGTCTACGTGGATGTTGGTAATGAGTTGAGGTCTGACCCTGATGATTTTTATGAAACCGTGGTGCGGTGATGGCACGGTGGCTTAGTGGTTAGCACGTTCTTCTCTCAGCACTAGGGATTCCTGGTTCGAATCCCCATCTGGGTGGAGTTTCCATGTTCTCCCCGTCTCCGCGTGGGTTTCCTCCGGGTTCTCCGGTTTCCTCCCACAGTCCAAAAAACATGGATCAAGTCAATTGAGTTCTCCAAATTGCCCCATATAGAGTATGTGTGTCTGTGTGAGTGAGTGTGTGCCCAGCGATAGATTGGCGCCCTGTCCTGGGTGTATCTGCCCAGCGCCCAAAACGTTCTCCCCTGGATGGGCATGGGGAACCCCCCCGCGACCCTAACATAGGATAAAATGGAAGATAATGAATGAATGAATGGTGCGCTGACCCCTCACATCGAATGAAGTTTGTAGTATGGTGGATGTGACGCTGCTCATGAATTCAGATCTGCTTTCCAAGGAGGCGGCGTAGGAGGCGTGAGGTAGAACGCTGCCCTGGCCTCCTTAGAAGGGTGTTATGAGAGGATTGGAGAGATGCTGGGTCAGGGAGTGTCATATTCTCCAGCTAAGTGTCTCTAAGTGTATTAGCTTTTCTGATTCCTTTACCTGGCAGCTTTTGTAGGTCATGCAGGATTTTCCCTTTAACCCTTTGCTGCTGCGCTCGCCAGTCTGAAGCGTTTGGAATAGCGGTGCCATTTATCCGCATTCATTTGTTTCCCGTCAGGGCTGTGTTTCATTTCCAACGACGTCTACTCAGGTAATTCCAGACAGGCGTCTTCCTGGTGAGTGGTGTGCGTCTGAGCCAGTTAACCTCACTGCAGGACTAATGTATGTGTGAGAGCATACAGAACATGGAACCGAGGTTTTAATGGTACGATGTGACCTGGACAACCACTGAAGATGCGTATTTTTAAGAAATACCTGTTGTAGGTGGAAAAAAAACTACTGACATGTGGCGTTCTCATTTGCAAGTCGCTTTGGATAAAAGCGTCTGCCAAATGTCTAAATGTAAATGTAACATTACATCATCAACAGGGAGAACATACTAATTTAAAGAGCTCATCATCTCAGCATATGAACGGCGTGTTTGATGGTAGCTCAGGGACTCTGGGTCTCAGCCCCGGGGTGTGTATGTAACAGAGATGTTGTGTACCCACGGATTCCTAGAAGGATTTGTTTTACGTCGTCGTTGAGAACTTTACAGAGCTGAATGAATGATGAGTGGTTTTAAAACCGTTTAAAGAACGTTAATCTCTCAGCCTAATTTAGTCTTCAGGAACCTCACCGTCTCGGTTCTGCGTGCAGATGGTTTTTTCTGACGGTGTAAAGAGTCAGACGCCGTTATCGTCCCGCTGTGTTTCTGTAACTACACCACGGTTTTCCCCTAAAGATCAAAGTCAGCACGTCTTTGATCCTTAAAGGTTACAGTGTTGTTCTGCAGCCTTGACCTCGAGAACTCGGTTCTTATGAAGTGCAGGCTTTCTCTGTTAATTTAACAAATTCATCCATCCATCCATCCTTTATCTTCCGCTTCATCCTCTATTAGGGTCTCGGGGGGGTTCCCCATGTCCATCCAGGGGAGAACGTTTCGGGCGCTGGGCAGATACACCGAGGACAGGGCGCCAATCTATCACTGGGCACACACTCACTCACACACACACACTCTATATGGGGCAATTTGGAGAACTCAATTGACTTGATCCATGTTTTTGGCCTGTGGGAGGAAACCGGAGAACCCGGAGGAAACCCACGCAGACACGGGGAGAACAAAACTCCACCCAGAGGGGGATTCGAACCGGGAATCCCTAGCGCTGAGAGGCGAACGTGCTAACCACTAAGCCACCGTGCCGCCCCCAGATGCACTCAATATGGGGCAATTTGGAGAACTCAATTGACTTGATCCATGTTTTTGGACTGTGGGAGGAAACCGGAGAACCCGGAGGAAACCCATGCAGACACGGGGAGAACATGGAAACTCGAACCGGGAATCCCTAGTTCTGAGAGAACATGCCAACCACTAAGCCACCGTGCTGCCATTTACCGAATTCAACCTGATTATTTTGCACTTTAATGCCGACACAGCGCCGTTTCTACTAAACATTCTTTTTTTTTGTATGAAGAACCTTCTGTAGGTTCCGGTCAGGCCTCAGACGGTGATCCGTACGGAACGTTGAGCAGACGAAGGGAGTTTGTTTAATTCTCGGTACTTATTATTTATCTCCAGCTCCATTAGTCTTCAGTCATGTCCTTGTTTTGGCGTCGACCCACAGCATGGCTGATCTGTTCGTACCGCCTCGGGTTCAAAGCCGCTCCGTCGTCCTCGGTGCTCCGGGTCTAATGATGATTTATGCCCGAGGGTGAAGTACCGGGGCTTTCAAAAGAGTTCCCCGGATAACAAAAGCTCGCAGATCTGAGCCTAGCGCTCAGGAAGTGCGTGCACATGAGGGCGCCGCTCATTTTCCCTTTCTCCAGGAAGAAGCGCGGCTCGAGAGAATAATTGGCCGGCGATTAAGATTAATAGCACAATTAGCCGTTAGCGTTAGTCAATCTTGTGACGGCAGTAAGGAAGCAGGCCAAGGCTCTCAGGACGGAGGCGAAGCTTTTCGATCGCCGTCTGTTTAAAGACGAGAGCGCTGGCCTCGTTTACTCTCAGCGCACTTGCGAACAGTCGTTCCGTCCTCGTTCTTTAGCCCAGAACCCTGATGGTGGTGCTCTGCTGGCGCAGTCAAATCAATTAACTCTGCTGATTAGTTGGAGGTGCTGGCTGTCTGCTCGTGGATTGGTCTGAACCGGTCCTGTGGGACGATCTGAAGTTGGGAGAACCCGTGCTGGGTCGGCCCCGGGCCCCGGGCCGTGGGGCGCCCTGCTGTGTGGGCTCGGTGTGAGGTACGTGTGATGTGATTGGCAGTTGAGACCCGGATGCCTCCTCAGCTGCTGTTGTTCTCGTTCTGTTTGGGTCGGGGATTGGGCTGGAGAACCTTTAAATGGTTACTAAACACGAAATGGGTTCGAGGTGAGAGCCATGATTGTTCCAATACATGTTTATATATGACCATCGTCGTGACAACGTTGAGGCGCCTTTATGATTATTTTTTTCTTAATTAGTAGCGAAGGAAAATGTTAATTAATTGTCTGTCTAATTTCGTTCTGTGGAATTGATGGGGGGTGGCACGGTGGCTTAGTGGTTGGCATGTTCTCCTCTCAGCGCTAGGGATTCCTGGTTTAAATCCCAATCTTGGTGGAGTTTCCATGTTCTCCCCGTGTCCGCGTGAGTTTCCTCCGGGTTCTCCGGTTTCTTCCCACAGTCCAAAAACATGGATCAAGGTCAATTGAATTCTCCAAATTGTCCCATAAAGAGTGTGTCTGTGTGAGTGAGTGTGTGTCCAGCGATGGATTGGCGCCCTGTCCTGGGTGTATCTGCCCAGCACCCGAAACGTTCTCCCCTGGATGGGCATGGGGATCCAAGATAATGGATGGCTTGATGGAATTTTAGGGGGTGTCGTCATGGTTGCTTCAAATGATTCCATTTGTTGTTGGGTAAAGTGGTCCCTTCTGATCTGGGGCTGTGAAAGTTAACAAGCTGCACCGGACAATAATCACAATGTCGGGAACCGAACACGGGGGTCAGGATGAAGAAAGCTGGGTGTGTTCGATAGAGAGCGGGATTATGGACTGAACGTGACCAGAGGTCAGGAAAGAACTGAGAACAGATCTGTAGCACTCGTTTTCCAATTCCTGCCCCCGGGCTGCAATTAGACTGATCAATATTTAAAAACAGCAGTGTCCTCAGGCGATGACCACGAGACCCCCCCCACCCCACACACACACACATCCCACCCCCTGCCCCCCAGTGAGCACTAGCACTTTGTTTTTAATTGGGTGATAAAGCTCTGCATTTAAATCATAATCTGCTTTACATTTTTAAATTCACCATCCGGGTGAGGTCATGGGCTCCGGCGTGTTCCGGGTGCCGGGAAATCATAGTATTTAAACTTTTTTACTGTAAATAACAATACATCACCCTGCATTTCACTTTCTTGTTTCATGTTTAAATGTCATAAATGTCTGTAACCGCGGGAAAGTGAGGAACATAATTTCGATTACTTTGTATGTAGAGAACATGTGAAGGAATTGACAATAAAGCCGACTTTGACTTTGACTTTGACTTTGACTTTGACTTTGAGGTCACGGGCTCCGGCGTGTTTCTGGGTGCCGGGTGAGGGCACGGGCTCTCCAGCTTGTTCCGGGTGAGGTCACGGGCTACGCCGGGTTCTGGGTGCCAGGTGAGGTCACGGGGTCCACCTTGCACCCATGTTCAGTGACCTGAGGTCCAGCGTTAGTGACCGCTCTCTTTTTGGCAAACAGATGATGAGGAGGAGGAGGTCTCTCGTCTCCCACAGACTCCTATGTCTGTCTCTCTCTCTCTCTCTCACTGTCTCACTTTCACTGTCTCTCTCTCTCTCTCTCTTACTGTCTCTCTCTCTCTCTCTCTCACTTTCACTGTCTCTCACTCTCTCTCTTACTGTCTCTCTCTCTCTCTCTCTCTCACTTTCACTGTCTCTCACTCTCTCTCTTACTGTCTCTCTTACTGTCTCTCTCTCTCTCTCTCTCACACACTTTCACTGTCTCTCACTCTCTCTCTTACTGTCTCTCTTACTGTCTCTCTCTCTCTCTCTCTCACACACTTTCACTGTCTCTCACTCTCTCTCTCTCACTTTTACTGTCTCTCTCTCTCTCACTTTCACTGTCTCTCACTCTCTCTCTCTCACTTTCACTCTCTCTCTCTCTCTCTCTCTTACTGTCTCTCTCTCATTAACTCTTTGTCTCAAGCTTTGTTTTCTTTTTTCTCTCTTTCTCTTGCTTTTGTTAATAATAAAATTTCTTACATTGCTCTCTCTTTCTCACTTTCTTTACTCTCTTGTTTACCTTCTTTCTCACTTTGTGCTCTCTTTTCTCTTCTCTCTCTCTCTCTTTTCTCTCCTCTCTCTCTCTCTCTCTCTCTCTCTTCTCTTCTCTCTCTCTCTCTCTCTCTCTCTCTCTCTCTCTCTCTCTCTCAGATCAGTGTCTCATTCTCCTTCCAGCACGTTCTCTCGCCGTTTTGCTCTCTTTCTCTTACGTTATTGCTGCTCTCTTACTCTGTCTTTGTTTTTTTTCCCCCACATTCTCTCTCTCTCTCTCTCTCTCTTTCTTCTACTTTCTCCACCCCCCCCCCGTGTTATCTTGGTCTCTCGCGCTCTCTTTCATTCTGTGCCTCTCGCGCTCTCTGTGACTGCAGGAGTGCAGAGAGGAATTCTCCTGCATTGATTAATGGCTCTATCCCGCTCATTGTTTTGACTCTGATGGGGAGAGCAGGAAGCCGCGAATGCTGATCCACATGCGAAAAAGGCCTTGAACTGACCTTTTACACTGCGTTGTTTTTGGCTCTTGTTTTTTTAATTGATGCATATTTTGAGCCAGAGCGGCTTGACCTATAATCACAATCATCGTTTACCGCGCTCATTACAGCTCACTTTGCATCCTTCCTCGGTCCTAACAAGCCGTCCTCAGATTGCGAGATGTTTCTGGGAAACGGGATATTTTCTTTTATTTATTTCCAGCATGGGAAGGATGAGCGGCCGTATCGGATGAGACAATGAAGCTAAATTGAGTGCGCTATTTCAGTTGGCCGTGTGGGAACAACTGTAATTTGGAGAGCCTTTTTTAGCTAGTTTAATTTAGCCTCTTTTCTCTTTTAGCCTGCGAAGCGCTGAAGTGTCGGCTCTTGAATTGCGTTAAAGCTTCTTAAAATAACGTGATGAGTTACCGAGGCGACCGGATCCATGAACACGAACACACAGGTGCATTACGCTCCGCCGTGACGCGTCTCGCATAGTTTTCATTCAGAATTAATAACACCATACACTGTCCACAACATGCCCCCTACACCACCACTATGTCTTCAGGACATGCCCACTGCATCCACCACCCAACTGTGTCCGATAACACTCCTCTGTCCATCGTGGCCCCCGTCTTGATGGGGACTGAACGGGTTGTTGCCTCCTGTCGGAGTTGCTGGATCTAAAAATGGAGTCGACGGCACAAAGCGTTAATGGTTCATGTGTGATGTTTTGAACTCTGATCACGCTGACTATTAAAACACCATTACTGATTTAATGAAGAGACGAGACTGATGTGGGACCGGGACGTTCTAATTGTGCTACTTGTTGAGGGTCAGTGGAAATCTGCTCACACACACACACACACACACGCACACACGTGTCTCACACACACACTCGGATTCATGTTTACTTTCACGATCGCGTAGCCTTGAGCTCGGAAAGTTTCCATCTCCAGCAAGACAAGGCTGAAGTGGAGAGCAGTGTTTTGGGCTAAATATAGATGTTGATGTTCGTCAAACGATCGCTGACACAAGAGCCGCTGCTCTGTAATGATGCACACTACAGATTTACATAACTGTAATGTTGCTGGTTTATTGTGCTATCTATATATATATGTTTGTGTGTGTGTGTGTATATGTAAGTATGTGTATTATATTATTATACTATATATATATATATACAGTATATATATATATATATATATATATATATATATATATATATATATATATATATATATATTTTGTATGTGTGTTTGTTTGTGTGTGTGTGTGTATGTAAGTATGTGTATTATATTATTATACTATATATATATATATATATATATATATATATATATATATATATATATATATATATATATATATATATATGTGTATAATATATGTATGTATTATTATACATATATTATATTATATTATATTATACATGTATGTGTGTGTATATTCATTCCTCATACACCCAGTACAGGGTAACAATCTATCACTGGGCACACTCACTTACACACACACACACACACACAAACACTCTATATGGGGCAATTAAAAGCATTCAATTGACCTTGAATCCATGGTTTTGGACTATGGAGGAAACCGGAGAACTCGGAGGATACCCATACAGATCAAGGGAGAACATGGAAACTCCAACCAGATTGGGATTCGAACCTGGATCACCAGGACTGTGAGGCAAACATGCTAACCACTTAGCCAGCGTGCTGCCCTCTATCTACACACACACACACACACACACACACACACACACACACACACACACACACACACACACATATACATACATATATATCAGATTCAGATCTCTGTATAGATGTTTGGTATAAAGTCTTCAGTGTGAATGTATGGTGTGTGTTAATGTTCAGGTTATAGAATCAGATTTGCATGACTCTGGGTGCACTGCCGTGGGAGTAAAGAAGCAAAGTGGAAGTCCCCCCCCCCCCCCCCACACACACACACACACACACATATCTAAATGTCATATTAATAATCTCACCGGACTCAAAATGTGTGCACATGTCATTTTTCTTCTCCGGTTCTTTGTTCTATCTCATCTCCCTAACAACAGCAGCGCTCCTGTCAGCCCGCACCGCTAACCGAGTTCCTGTCAGCTGTAGCCCACTCCGTCACTCGCTGGATGATCTCGCAACTCACGGCTGCTTAGTTTCCGAATTATTCTACACGCGTGGGCTTTTACTGCACATGTAACGAGGCCGGGTTTTACCCCCTTAAAGGGGACTTATTAGCTTCCACACTTTCCGACGCTGGCCCCACCTCCATCTATAAATCTGCTCTGTAGCTGAATGCCAACTGTTTAATGATCTGAAGGAGACCCTCGTTCTGGAGGTGGACGGCTGGGACCAGTGGACACCACGCTGCCTGCAGGAGTGTCGTCTCTGCCGCTGCAGAAGGGAGTGGTAGCTCAGTGGTTAGGGGGTTGGGCTATCAATCTGAAGGTTGGGGGTTCAAATCCCAGGTCCACTGAAGTTACCAGTGTGGGTCCTTGATCAAGGCTCTTAACCCTCATTGCTCCAGGGATGCTGTGATTAACCCTGTGCTCACCTTGTAAGGTGCTTTGGATAAAAGTGTCTGCTAAATGACCAAAATCTAAATGTAAATGTAACTCGTTGCACTTCCTGAAGGGTCCGGATTACAAACGTGTACCTTCGTCTGAACATCACAGGATCCTCTGAATAACGAGGAGGTGTAATCATCAGATTATTATTTTAGCATGGAAGCTTTGGCACCACGATGGACATCATTTGACTGACAGCTTTCTAAACAAATCAGCAGGGTTTCTCAGCGTGGAAGTCGACTTAATAGAGCTGCTGTCGTGTAGCTCGTGAACCCGCTTTGTTAGTTAAATATTTTGTAAATACCATACTAATATTTTGCATCTTCTAAATCCTGTGTTGAGGAACGCCAATTCAGTGTGTTATAGCAAAATATCAGAACCCCGATGTTAGAAGGATTTTGTACTCAAAGTTTATGTTCATTCATTCATTATCTTCCGCTATATCCTATATTAGGGTCGCGGTGGGGGGGGGGGGGTTCCCCCATGCCCATCCAGGGGAGAACGTTTCGGGCATTTCCCCATGCCCATCCAGGGAGAATCTATCGCTGGGCACACACTCACACACACTCTTTATGGGGCAAATTGGAGAACTCAATTGACCTTGATTCATGTTTTTGGACTGTGGCAGGAAACCGGAGAACCCGGAGGAAACCCATGCGGACATGAGGAGAACATGGAAACTCCACCCAGATGGGGATTCGAACCGGGAATCCCTAGAGCTGAGAGGAGAACATGCTAAGCCACCGTGCCGCCCTTGTTATGTTCATTCATTCATTCATTCATTCATTATCTCCCGCTTTATCCTCTATTAGGGTCGTGAGGGGGTTCCCCATGCCCATCCAGGGGAGAACGTTTCGGGCGCTGGGCAGATAGACCCAGGACAGGATGCTAATCTATCGCTGGACACACACTCACTCACACAGACACACTCTATATGGGGCAATTTGGAGAACTCAATTAATTTGATCCATGTTTTTAGACAGTGGGAGGAAACCGGAGAACCCAGAGGAAACCCACGCGGACACGGGGAGAACATGGAAACTCCACCCAGATGGGGATTCGAACTGGGAATCCCTAGTGCTGAGAGGAGAACATGCTAAACCGCTAAGCCACCGTGCTGCCCTTGTTATGTTCTTTTTTTTTTTTTTTTGTTTTTTTGAAAACGATTTCTTTTTTATTCTCTCTCAGATCCTGCTTGGCCTCAGAGTGCCGAATATGGGAACGATAAGGATTAAAGCATAACTTTAAATGGGTTCCACCGTAGAATTCTGGTGCCGTGCGTTCTACCTTAGTACTTGATGAGTTTGATCATTGAGAAACCAGGACCCGGATTTCTTTATAAGGGCATTTGTATTCCACGTTTCCATTTAAAAGCTCGTAGTTGATTGTTGAATGAAGTCAGCGGCAGGGGAACCCGCACGTTCTGCACACGGTGATCTGTTCAGACCTCGCCGTGAATCATTTCCTCCTGAAATGATACATCACCGTGGGCGGGTTTTATTCCAATCGCCCCTGTCGACTGAAATACACCGCACGACCACTCCGTGAGTCCGTCACATGACTTCAGAGGCGTGGCCTATACACGTCAGGTAGGCGGTTGCTTTTAAAGGCTGGCGCCGAACGCCTCTGGTGGTGCTGCTTTCGGTAAACGCAGCAAAGATTAATTGCCCCATGAAGGCAATGAATTAAGGTTGACGCGCACGTCCGGTCCCGCGGCGGCTTGAGGCGCTTGTCTTTGTAAAACCCGAGCTAATAAAGTAGCGGGATGGCGTTACGACGACGCGATTAAAACAGAGCACCTGTCCGCTTAACGGACGCTCGATTTAGACCTGTCTGTTTTTTTTCTTTTGTCAGCTGGAGACACAAAGATGGAGGAATGAAACACCAGAAGGTGTATTTTGGTTGTTCCGTATGGAGGCGCGTCTCGCTCTCTGTTTTCGGTCGTGTAGAACCCTTCCATCCCATTATCTTCCACTTTATCCTCTATTAGGGTTACGGGGGGGTTCCCCATGCCCATCCAGGGTGCTGGGCAGATACACCCAGGACAGGACGCCAATCTATCACTGGGCACACACTCACTCACACATACACACACTCTATATGGGGCAATTTGGAGAACTCAATTGACCTTGATCCATGTTTTTGGACTGTGGGAGGAAACCGGAGAACCCGGAGGAAACCCACGCGGACACGGGGAGAACATGGAAACTCCACCCAGATGGGGATTCAAACCATCACTGAGAGGAGAACATGCTAAACACTAAGCCACCGTGCCACCCTGTAGAACACTTGTGATGTCGTATTTTCTCTCAGAGTGCTGCATGATGAGGAGGTCCGAATCCCAAATAAAAGAACGAGGTGCTCACATCACAGTGCCAAAAGTTTGTGGACAGCTTGCCATCAGACCATGACGTTGTTGTTATTGTTGGAGGAATTAAGCATTATGACTCTTGTGAAGGGATTTTGGAGGCGGAGTTATGGTCATTGGACTCTTTCCAAACGTTGGACTGGAGATCCATTGGATTGAGGATTATCCGGATTGTATTAAGGACACAGTGAGCAGCTGCTTTAATCTGATATTAAGAGACCTGTTCTCTCAGCAGGTGCTGCGTTTGGTACCTTAACCCCGTCCATTTCAGCAAACTCAGCAAAACCCTGAGTATTTCCATGATGCTTTACATACCAGATGCTCCTCTTCCAGAGCAGCTTGTAAAATCCTTCTCCTCATCCACATGATTGAGATTTTTGGGTTTGATTTTGCCTACATATTGCTTTCCTTTGAAGTTGTGCTTGTTTTTAAAGTGATCAGGCACAGGATGCGAGGTGCGGGCCGGTGCATGTCCACCGGTAGGGAGGAGGACGGAGATCACATGACCTCACAGTGCTGACTCTACCTACTACTGCAGCAGAACCACCGATCGGTCACCCAACATTAAGCAAATTAGGTTAGGAGTGAGATGTGGCATGACGCCAACCATCGCACCATCACAAACCCCAGGACCTGCACCTTCCGCTGTGAGGAACCGGGTTCTACCTGATTTACATCAGTGATGTCGTCGTGGGGGGTGACTGATGGGACCTGTTTGATTCCCCAAATTGAAGGATTGGGACACATTTTCAAATTTAAGGCGTGGTAGCTCAGTGGTTAAGGTGTTGGGTTATCAATCTAAATGTTGTGGGTTCAAATCCCAGGTCCACTATTCATCTCATATAATAGTTTTGTGCTTAATCCTATAGAAGGGACCAGGATCACGGTGGGGGAGAAGTTCTCCATGCCCACCCAGAACGTTTCGGGCGCTGGGCAGCTACGCCCAGCACAGGGTGCCAATCCTTCATTGGTCTCACACTCAATTTTATTTTTGGACTGTGGGAGGAAACCAGAGAACCCGGGGGAAGCCCATGTGGACATGGGGAGAACGTGCTCTAAACTCCAATCAGATTGGGATTCAAACCCGAATCCCCAGGTCAGATAGGTAAACATACTAACCAATAATCCACCCTAATCTAATCTAATCTAATCTAATCTAATCTAATCTAATCTAATCTAAAGGTGTGTAATTCAGTCCTATTGACACAGATAGAAAATCAATAGTTTGGGAAGCCCCTTGGTGTTCCAACGTTCATGTGCCCCCCCCCCGTGCACGAAGCAGTGTTCTAACACATGACTGGATGAGTTTAGTATGGAGGAACTTGATTGGCCCACACAGAACCCTGACCTTAAACCCATCTATCACCTTTGGGATGAATTAGAACAGAGAGTGTGGGCGACACCCTCTGCTCCAACGTCCGTGTCTGACCTCACAAAGGCTTTTCACATGTTTTAACAGACGTCCTTCAAAATCATTACCAGGAGCGTGACATCAGGAGAACAGAGAATGACATCACTAGAACCCTGAGAGGGACCAACCAAAACGTTTAGGGAACGTTTGTGTTTTAAAGGAAGGACAGAAAGTTCCTTCGTCGTATCTTGTCTAAAATGTCCCCGTGAATGAGAGAGGACTTCCTGCTGGAGACCGTCATCCGACATCCGCCCCTCTGACGCTCGGCTCCCCGCGCTTAAATTATTGATACTTAACCCGCATGTCACCCGCCGTGGAGAGAGAGAGAGAGAGAGAGAGAGAGAGAGAGGGGGGCACTAAAAGTGAAGGATGGGCTGCTCTCGCGTCATCGGCAACCTAAACAAACCCTCATGGCGCGAGAGCTCCTAAAACAAACGTTCTCCCGCTGTACCATCGGGGGGGTGAGGGGTTGATCAGGCAGGAGTTCTAAATTAATCGGCGCGCTCGGCAATTTCTTTTTGATTAGCGGCGTTATTTCGTCTGGCAGATGGAAGGCGAAATCAGGCGTCGTCCCGAACCTCCCACCGCGTGATTGAGCGTCCCGTCCCTGCACGTCTCGCCGCTTTTATCTCTGCGCCTCACTTTATTCCTCCGCCGGTCCTCCGTCTCTCTCTTTTGTGAGACGCCGTCACACTCGCGGTCTCCCCGGCTGTCTCGGCACCGCTGTCAGTCCAATCAGCCGCTCGCGCCGCCTCTGCCCACGTCGCCTTTCTTTCCTCTGTCCATCTTTCCCTCTTTCACCTTCAATCATCCCATCCGTCGTTCTCGCACCGGCTGGCGTAGGCACTTGATTGCACCCGAGCACTCAGCGGGATCCTCTCCGCCGTCTCCCGCCGGCGTTCTCTGCCTCCCGTCGCCGCGCAGACCTTCGGAACGACCCTGAACTCGGCTCGCCGCTGCATATTTATAAGTATACAATTAATCAAGGGCCTGGTGGGCGGCGATTAAGCCATTTAAAAAGCCGGAGAAGGGTCGCGTCTCCGGCGTTCCCAGGTTTCCTATTATGAAAAAAATTTAAAAAAAGAAATGCGAACGCCTCGGCGTACAAGGACGCGGCCGGTTCGGAAAGGTCAGGCCGCGGCTGAGAGGCGGGATCCTCCGAGCCGCTCCCCGGCGCTCTGAACCCGGCCGTCCTCGGGTTCATCCTGTTATTAAAAACAGTCATCCCTTCCTTTCTCCCCGCAGCGGGAACCTTTATCCCCCGTCATTTTGTCTCGTTTTTATTAGCTGGGCGGTTTGTACCAGGAGACGGAACGATGGGGGGGGGGGCTTAGGACGGGATGGTCGGTGTTTGGCATATGGCGTAATTAGACTCGGGTCTCGTCTTTAGTTTGTTCGCAGCATCTCTGTGTCGAGTTAACGGCCTTTGATTTCTGTGAGGGATAGGTCGTCCCGCAGAACCTGGATTTATGGGACGTTTCACGGCCTTTATTTACTCCAGGGCTTACGGTAATGTTGGCGCTGAGACTTTGAAGACTCGCGGCCCGGCGTGATTATTTACTGGACTTTCGCGTGCTTTAAAGAGACCCATGTGGACACTTAACCCCTCTAACTGGAAACAGACCGCGGCGGCGTGGCAGGCGAGGGTAAACCCATGGACGTGCACATTCCTTTGGAGGTCCGACCGCGTGGGGCCGTAAAGCCGTTGCCCCCCCCCCCACCCCTCCCCACACACGCACCCCAACCTGCAGTCATCTTATCTTCCAGCGGGAGAGATTCAATACAAATTGTCTCCGCCCCCACGCTTACATGACGAGGGAAGGGGGGGGCAGGGGGAATAGCTGCCCTTTTAGCAAAGGTAACGAGTCAACAAGTCGGGGCCGGACCCCAGCGGACCCCCCTGCACTCTGCTGCGCTGCATAATTCAGTCGTGCGTCCTGAATCGGCGATTATTAAAAAAGAAAAGGATGGCGAGTGTGAATGCCTCTCTGCAGGATTCACCATCAGGGGGTTCGACCTGCCCCGCGTTGCTTTCGCTGCAGTTTCGCATCCCGATTGATATTCCCTCCCCCTTCTGCCCGGTGGGGGGTAATGAGGGGAAAGGCACACACGCTGTACGCCTCACGGTGGTAGCTATATGCATGGCTTTATGTTGTAAAGTTTAAGATGCATTACAGTTGGTTAAGGACATTTTCTCAGCTGCCTCCAAGAGTTCTGATGCCTTAATAAGTGCACTCGCTCTAGTGCCGGGCCCTTTGATGTACTATCCCATGCCCATACCAAGTGCATCATGGGGCTTTTTTGGGCTGGAGGGTCTATTTGGTCTGTTTT
Source organism: Corydoras sp. C115 (assembly GCA_019802505.1). Lineage (NCBI taxonomy): Eukaryota > Metazoa > Chordata > Actinopteri > Siluriformes > Callichthyidae > Corydoras > Corydoras sp. C115. Next base: position 2,089,363 of record JAFMOC010000060.1, on the reverse strand, counting down.
AAATCTCTAAAGCCACGTTTTATCCGACCGCTACGTGTTTTTTTCCCCTCCGTCTTCTCGCTTTGTGTTTCCCGTGCATCTTGGATCACTTGCCTGAAGATGGGCGCTCTGCTAGCGTTCCTACTAATGAGCGTATATCAACGCCTCAAACCAGTGGTTGTCATTTCTTATGCTCGGGTTTCGGTGTCAGGGTCGCCGTCTTAAACTCCTGCGTGAGGTGTAAAGTACAGAGGTCACAATGCTGTCCCGCAGACAGTGTGTTTTGACCGTATAGTGTACGTTCCGGTTGCCGGTTGATGGTTTCATGGTGTTTGAAACCATTAAAGAGCTACAGGGGCAGATCGTAGACTTGTGCGGTTCGATTCCTGGTCCCATCAGGTACTATGGCTGAGGTGGCACCTAACCCCAATTGCTCCCGGGGTGCCTGGTACAGGGCTGCCCGCCGCAGCTGGTTGCCTTTCGGCCACTCCAGATGCGGCGTTGCTGTTCTCACCGGCCCGGTTCTCCGGCCTGGCCTCAGTCAGATGGGCGTTTCTTGTGACCGGTGCTCATCGTCTGATTTGCGGGAATCGATGTTGAGAAACCTGATGGATCCAGTTTCAGGTATCGATCCCTTTTGAAAGCGGGTTGAAACGCGGCGTGGCGGATTCGGGCGGCGTGCTGTTCTCTGGATGTTCTCTGTTCTCCGGGCTGCTCGGATCAGAGCGCTAAAAGCTAATGGAACTCCCCACTTCAAAGGGGTGACATCCAGAGCCTCTCGATCAGCCGAGATTAAAGCTGGACCGCATTCATCAGCCGTGATTGGGCTCCAGCTGCTCCTCGCGACTGCACGGCCAGGTGAAGCGCCCGAGTCGCTGCTCCTCGCCCACCTGGCCTGGCACCCGGTCCTGCCCGCTCATGAATTCCTTTGTAAAATCAGCCGCACCCGATCTGTCCTGCTCTTTTATCATTCTTATTGAGATTAACCACCTGGCACCTCGTCTTTGTCCTCACGTTACACCAACTGATTTACAGACGGATGTCATGGTGTACGTGATGAGGACGAGGTCCGAATAACCAGATAATAAATAAAACATCCATCCAAGTACATTCATCAGTAAAGGGCTTTTTACTTTTCAAAAGAGTATTTGTGAGGTCAGACACCGATGTTGGGTGACTCCAGTTCCAGAGTGTTGGTTGGTTTCGAGGTCATGGTCCTCACAGCTATAGGAGCTTAACAAGTGGGAACGAGTTGCCACTCATGCTCACGTAACAGCACAGCCCTGACTGACCCGAGTCCTCAGCCGTGCCCGGTGTAAACATCCAGTTGCATGTTGCCCAGCGCCCGTCTGAAAGAGGATCCGAGAGGCCATGGCTGTGTTTAAACAGAGTGCAGTCGACCAGTTAATGGCCTCGCCTCAGGTTACCACTGCTGGCTAATTACCAAGAACATGTTCTATCACGGATCTTAGATTTCATGGAATACAAAGTGAATTAGCCGTTGCCCTCGTTGGGTCTCGTTGCCTTTTAAATAGAGCCAAAGCCGCATTTCTGAGACAGACACGGCCCACTCCCAGCACTCCCGCCGTAATTAGAGATCAATACTCTGGGAGAGGAGGGTCGTTGGGTCAGACCTGCCCTCCTCCCCGCCCGTCACGTTGCGGGAGACGATTCCTTGGACGTGGCCTTGGCTCCCCTTCTACTCCCCGTACCGTCCTCCTCCTGTGGAGGCTGCGAGTGTCGGGACGAGAAGTAATGGAAAATGATAAAGGGATCTACTTTGAATACTGTACTTACACACAGAGGACTGTGTCCTCCAGATTTCACACACACACACACACACACACACACACACACACACACACACACACACATATATATATGGAAAAGGGACCTGGTGGAGGGCGGCACGGTGGCTTAGTGGTTAGCATGTTCGCCTCTCAGCTCTAGGGATTCCCAGTTCGAATCCCCATCTGAATGGAGTTTCCATGTTTTCCCCGTGTCCACGTGGGTTTCCTCCGGGTTCTCCGGTTTCCTTCCACAGTCCAAAAACATGGATCAAGTCAATTGAATTCTCCAAATTGCCCCATATAGAGTGTGAGTGTGTGCCCAGTGATAGATTGGCGCCCTGTCCTGGGTGTCCTGTCCAGCGCCCGAAATGTTCTCCCCTGGATGGGCATGAGGAACCCCTCCGCGACCCTAATATAGGATAAAGCGGAAGATAATGGATGAATGGACCTGGGAATCGAACCCGGGACCTTCAGTTGCAAGACTGCTTCGTTACCCTCATGGAACGGGCTGGCTGCTATATTTAACTTATTGTCTGGTCGTGGTGGGTGTGAGTGTGTGTGTGTGTGTGTGTGTGTGTGTGTGTGTGTGTGTTGGGGGGGGGGGGTCTGGTCCTGTGGTTGAATCTGTTTATTTATTTTTTTTGATCAAGTTCCCGCATCGTCCGCGTCCCGAAGCCTTCGACCCCCTGAGATGCGAGTGCGCTGGGTTCTGTTTAAACAGCCGTCCTCCGAAGGTCAAATCCAATTCCCGTCCGAGTGGGACACCTGTGCCGCTGTTCAAATATCTATTTATTTTCCTCCTCTTCATCCCTCCCGTCGATCCCGCGGTCCGCCGCGCGAGCCGTCCGTCCTGCAGGGTGCGCCGAGCGAACAAAGACGAGAAAGAAGCGGGAGGTAATTACATCAATTTAGACTCGTCAAGGAGACGCATGCGATATACGACTCATAAAGAAGAAAGTCTTCCGCACGGAGGAGGGGGAAACGTCACGGAACGCAGGTCAGCGCCGAGACAATGGTGGTGCCTGGCTGCGGCTCAGCGACGGAGGCCAATCGAAGGCAGCGCTATTCTGGGACGCATCGCGGGGACAAAGTGCAAAAGTGGGCTGCGGTAATTGAGCATGTGGGCAGACTAATGTTTTTTTAAACGGCCCTGGAAGTTATTATTTAAAGAAGGCCTGCATTTGCCAAGTGATCCTGTCTGTCCACCGCGGGGACGAGGCAGAACCGAGGAACATCAACCACCTACAAGGTCAGGGTGGGGAGTCTAAATAAACACGCTCAAAGAATCTCATCTTATTATCTTCCACTTAATCCTGTCCTAGGGATTTGGGTTCCCAATGTCCATCCATGGGAGAAGGTTTCAGGCTCTGGGCGGATACACCCAGGACAGGGTGCCAATCTATCACTGGGCACACACTCACTCACACATTTACATTTACATACATTTAGTCATTTAGCAGACGCTTTTATCCAAAGTGACTTACAAATGAGAACACCACAAGTCAGAAGCCATGGAGAAAACCAACTATACTGTAAGTTCATCAAACATGGGGCAATCTATGTTTTTGGACTGTGGGAGGAAACATGGAAGCTCCGCCCAGATGTGGATTGAAACCTGCTGGTGGATTTGCTGCTGCATATATTCATTCATTCATTCATTCATTCATTCATTGTCTTCCGCTTTGTCCTATATTAGGGTCACGGTGGGGTTCCCCATGCCCATCCAGGGGAGAATGCCTCAGGCTCTGGGCAGACACACCCAGGACAGGGCGCCAATCCATCGCTGGGCACACACTCACACAGACATGCACACATACACACACTATATGGGGCAATTTTTGGAGAACTCAATTGACTTGATTGGACTGTGGGAGGAAACCGGAGAACCCGGAGGAAACCCACGTGGACACGGGGAGAACATGGAAACTCCACCCAGATTGGGATTCGAACTGGGAATCCCTAGTGCTGAGAGGCGAACGTGTTAACCACTAAGCCACCGTGCCGCCCCTGCTGCATATAATTAAAACCTGATCCAAATATGAAGCTGAATAATAAAATGGTTATGAGGACGGAATGTTGGGCCGCACGTTCCTCCCCTGTGATGCGGTTGTGAGGTTGTACTTTGTGACCTTGCAAACCTGCAGAACCTTGGAGCACAGCGTTCTGTTTTACTCTTTACACAACTGGGAAAAGCTCTCAGGACCAGACCACTCCGTCTGTCTGATTGGATCAGCCTCGTCTGCCTGACGGTGTCATGTTGCACCCGTCTGCCTCGCGCCCTTTGCCTTTCTGCATGTTGAAAATAAGGAGAGGTGTCATCAGCGGGACGCCGTCTCCCGGAGTTCAGCTGGGTTCCTGAGTGCTTTGCGTTTGCACCGCGGCTCGGAGTAAACAGTTTCATACTGAAGGGCTTTTAGAGGTTCCCTCTCAAACTGCCAGGACTTCTGCAGCATGGTGGACATGATGCATACGGGGGTGCGTGGGCATCACGTACTTGAAAAAGTAGCTTCAGTAGTCCTTATGAGATCCAATTTAGTGCCTACAGTTCAAGTTCATTTATTTATAAAGAGCGTTTTACAATCGTACAGCATCCATCCATCCATCCATCCATTATCTTCCGCTTGAGCCTCCATCCAGTGGAGAAATTTTCGGGTCTCAGGACAGGGCGCCAATACATCCCTTGACACACTCACTCACTCACTCACTCACTCACTCACTCACTCAAACACACTCTATACGGGGCAATTTGGTGAACTGAATTGACCTTGATCCATGTTTTTGGACTGTGGGAGGAAACCGGAGAACCCGGAGGAGTTCTCAAAGAGCAAGCCAAAGCGACAGTGGCAAGAAAACACTCACTGTTATGTTGTTATTTAAGGAAGAAACCTTGTGAGGACCAAGATACAGTGGGGGACTCACTCCTTGAGCGGCCGGTCAGCAACAACAGTGTGGAACAGCCATGTAGAGATATTTAACAAATGGAAAAACTCTAACAACTGGAGAATTATATGTGAGTCCATTAGGGGGCGTCCTGCAGGACCGCCAGTCCAATTAATATTCAGGTTCCATCCAGTATTCGTTGGCAGAACCGTCATCAAGTTGTTTTTTTATAGGAGATCCATCCATCCATCCATTAATGGAAGGGGGGTGGGGGGTTCACCATGCCCATCCAGGGGAGAACGTTTCGGGCGCTGGGCAGACAGACCCAGGACAGGATGTATGGATGGATATACGGGGTATCATGTGATTTTGTACACAGCTTAGGACTTTCATTTTGAAAGTTTTTAGGCAAAAATAATTGGGTTCTGAACAATCGCACTGCTATTTAATGATGGTGTTTGGGTTTATTTATTGTGTGTGTGTGTGTGTGTGTGTGTGTGTGTGTGTGTGTGTGTGTGTGTGTGTGTGTGTGTCGTTGTACCAGCTTTAGTCTTATTAATACATCTGAAGGTGGCTGCTGTGCGAGTCCTATCCCAGGTGATACAGATTTGCTTATCCACTCGTATCGATCAAACCGGCAACAGTGCCACACCGTGTCGCGCCGCACCGCGCCGTGTCGGCGTCATGTGACTGCACGCCACCTCACATTCGTCGCCTGATGCAATACGACGGCAACGCAGCTTTTGATCTAAAATAATGCTGCTCATCGGAGAGGCTTTAATAAACCTGAACTCCTCAGTTTAAGCTCTGAGCTCAAACACGGACCACAGAGTCCCCCCCCCCCCCAAAACCACCCCGCCGCTCAGCCCGACGGCAACCTGCGCCGGGATTGCGAGCCTCTCACGCGTTCCGCGTTCCGCGTCGGCTAGACGCAGGATCATGTGTCGGCCTCAGTGATCCAGCGCTGGCTGACCTGCAGACTCATTGTGGAAAGTTCCCGTTGTCCTTCAGTCTCTCGGTTCCTGGCTGCGGAGCTCCATGGAAAAAGCTCTAAATTTAGCCCTGATGCCGCGGCGCATGCATTCGCGGGTTCGTCCCACTGTCTCACATCGCCGGCGTTGAGGAGGAAGTGGATTCACTAATCCCATCTTTATGAGCTCGACTCAACTATGTTCTATTAACCAGGTTCTGAAACATGAAAGTAAAGCCCTTTCTCACTGACTGCTAAACCTCACGCTGCTCCGTCAAGCCAGTAGGGGGCGGAATTCATCATTCTGTTATCTTCCGCTTCATCCTCTATTAGGGTCGCAGGGGGGGGGGGTTCCCCATGCCCATCCAGGGGAGAACGTTTCGGGCGCTGGGCAGATACACCCAGGACAGGGCACCAATCCATCGCTGGGCACACGCTCACTCACACAGACACACTCTATATGGGGCAATTTGGAGAACTCAGTTGACTTGATCCATGTTTTTGGACTGTGGGAGGAAACCGGAGAACCCGGAGGAAACCTATGAGGACACGGGGAGAACATGGAAACTACACCCAGATTGGGATTCGAACCAGGAATCCCTAGAGCTGAGAGGCGAACATGTTAACCACTGTGGATTCAGGTGAAGAGATTTAAAAAACTTTATATTTAAAACCATAAGGATGTACAGAGACACCATCAGAAGCTTCATGAGTCTTCTGGATTGGCTTTCTACAAGATTCTGGAGCATGTCTGTGGAAGTCTTGGACAGTTTGGGAGGTCAAACACTGATGTTGGGTCCAAGACCACAGCTCACGATCTCCCTAGTTCATACCCTAATGTGTTGGTGGGGTTGTGGGTCAGTCAGATGTTTCCACAACCATGTGGACCTTGCTAACCTTCCCAAACTGTTTTCTCGAAGCTAGAAGTCTGCTGTTGTCAAATGCGGGCTGTGTTTTTAATAATAAGGAGGCCTGTCCTTATACTTTTTTATATATTTGGGATTATATACATTGTGTGTGGGCTCTGAAACTGAAATACAGATCTGGGATCAGTGTCTTTCGAGCGATGCTCATCCGTCACCCTTAGGCCTTTACCTTGTGGAATTCCAAACACCTCCTGAGGCAGTTCTCCTAAAAAGAACAGGAACCTCGCTCCCGTGTGCGGAAGACGTTCTCTGTAATTCTGTGAGGTTGTTGTTGCTGGATGATGGTTTGGTGACACTGGCCCCCGGGGCAATTAACCCTCCTTGTCCTTTTTTCCAACTATAGACAATGGCAAGCTCTCGCAACCACCTCAAAATAAACCCATCATGCCGGGAGAGGCCCCGACAGCCTGCCTTATTTTAGGAATTAGACTATATAAGGAAGGGAAACGAAAAGAGGTTCAAGAGCTGCAGCGATGGAGCTGATCTCTCTGCAAGGTGTCGCGTGTTCCGTCTGCTTTGGCCTCAAACGTTCCGGCTGCACCCCACACGTTCCTGTTTTATATAGTGAGAACGTCTTCACTGAGCTCTTAATGACCCCCTCCGTGTTACAAAGTGGGGAGGAATCATGGACGCAGTGTAATGACTTATCGTTGGTTTGCCGTCTGAGAACCTAAAGCTCATAAACACAGCACAGTCAGAGCAGGTTCCGGGCTCACTAAACAACACTATACAATGTTTACGTTCATGCCTTTATGCCGTTATATGGTTAATACCCTGTATCATTGTATATCTTGAGGCGGATAGGCTACAACAGATACACTGTGGTGCTCCCTGTGTTAAAATCGCCTCCTTGTGAATAGAGATGAGATGATTACAGACTTTGTTGATACGATTATTGTCAAAGAAATAATTATGATTATACGATTTAATAATTAACCACAAAGTGGCAGAAATCACAAACAAGACTCAGTTTCTTATAATTGTTATTTATTTCATTTAAACATGAATTAACACTTTTGCTAAATTTTAACACAAAATATTCTTAATGGCAACTAATTTACACTAAACAACAATAAATTAATTTGTGAAAACCAAAGTTAAAAAAACCCACCCCGTTTTTTCAATGGTCGTGAAGTCGCGACTTCGCCATCTTGCCTTAAACATCATAAGAAATTTTAAGGAAAGGGTAACCAGCGAACAAAAGGTGGTTACCATGGCAACGGAAATACTGCACGCATCTGACGTCTGCCCTTGCGTTTTATTTTTCCTTAAAAGACAAGCACAAAATTAGATGAGAATTATTATAATTGATTTGTAAAACGCTATTTATTTATTTAAAACGATTGATAACTAACAACTAGTAAACGGACTCCGGTACTATCGTTAAATCAGTATTGCTTTTGATCTAGTACGTGAGTAAGTGGTGTTAAACTGATAAAGCAGAAAAAGTTGTTGATGTTGCTCAGCCACTTGAAGGACAAGTCCCTCAATGAGCCTCACAACGTTTCTTCCAACGACACCAGTTCATAAACTTGAACTCGAAGGATGCTGAGGATGAACTCAGCAGGCAGGAGGAGAGGAAGGTCAAAGAGGATTGATGTGATGAGGGAAGCCTACATTGGTAATGTTTGGTGGGTTTGGGTCCAAGAGTCTGAACCCTTGCGGTTCTCAGACTGATATCATGCTTTGCAGACTCTCATCCTTCATGTTTTCTCTCTGACACTCCCATTTAAAAGAAGGAAACTATATAAAGAATTTTATGAGTATATGACATCAGCTCTACTTTAAAATCCTGTATTAATTCACACAGCAGTAACAGCACATTAAAGCAACTGCAGTATCTATTTATTTGGACTCGTCTTCGTCCTCATCCTCTTAACTCACAATGCAAAAGCCCCTCACTGTAACTGTGACTGATGTTTTCTGGTTTATATTCGTCTTCACAGCTCTCTCTCTCTCTCTCTCTCTGTGGTCTGACTGATGGGCAGCGGGTGGAATGCACATATGGCTTTGCATCAAATTGGTATATTTGTGTTGCCAAAACCTTATTGGGAGGCATGTAATAGCATTGTGAGGGCAAGTGAGCATTTGAAATGGCAGGAAGCAAAGCTCCATTTTAAAGCTGGATGCTCCTGGAGATTGAATGCCAAGGTGTGTGGAGCGTGAATGTCAAATCTAGAGTCGCATTCAGAAGAAAGGATCAGAGGACCGATGTGTTGCTTCTGAAGCAGGTTGGGGCTGATGGGGGTCTAAAGGGGTGGGATTAAAAAAAATAGAGGGATTGAGTGGATTAAATTAGAATTTGGGGCAGTCAATGGCTTGTGGTTAAGGAACCAGCCTTGTGACCTAAAGGTTCCTGGTTCGATTCCCTGTCCTACCAAGTACTATGGCTGAAGTGCCCTTAGGCAAGACGCCCAACTCCAATTGGCTCCGGGTCCAGGGCTGCGATTCTCATAGGGAGTGATGAAGTTGTTGAAGATTAGGGATTGGTTTATCACATGGATGGAGGCAAGACGTGGCATGGGTTTATCGCATGGATGGAGGTGGTTCGGATATGTACAGAGGAGAGATGAGGTTTATATTGGGTGAAGGATGCTGAGGATGGAGCGACCACACAGGAGGAGCAGGGGAAGGCTTATGGATGTCAGGGAGGACCTGCAGGTGATGGAGAGAGATGATCCAGATACAAATCCAGATCCAGCCTGTTCCAACCGTTCCACGTTCTTTAGGCTTGTACTGTACAAACAAGTTCAAGTAATTTATTTATAGAACACTTTTTACAATATCACATCGTCACAAAGCAGCTTTACAGTGTTATAAAACTTTAAACCCCCAAGGAGCAAGCTGAAGTAACAGTGGCAAGAAAAAACTCCCTGTTGTGTTGTTATCTTGAGTAAGAAACCTTGTGAGGACCGAGACTCAGTGAGGGACTCATCTTCCTTGAGTGGCCGGGCAGCAACAACAGTGTAGGACAGCCATGTACAGATTGTGTGATGATCATGTGACCATGTTTATTAATTGAGAACTAGATAAGCCTCAGACTGTGTAGCGTATCTCTGTACGTAAGGTTACGGTTCAGATCATGACGTAGCAGTTGTGTTTGATGTAACTCTTGCTCGCTTCAGGATCTTTTATTTTGGTTGTACCGGGGTGTGTGGGGGGGTTGTGGGGGTGTCTCTGAGTAAGGGAAACTGTGGTACCTGCTGTAATCAAGTCTTGGAAGCTTTAAAAACTCCGAAGCCCCTCCGCTGCAACCCTTAAAAACGAATCCATCAATCCCTGTGCCTAACTGGAGATTATGGAGCGAGATTACCAGAATATCAGAATAAATATGCCCCGCTGGGGGGGTTAGAGGGGCAACACGAGCTTTTGAGTGAGTGTTCAGCTGTCTACATGTTTTTCTCCGTCACCCTCTTCTGTTTGAGGAGCTTGTGACGCACAAAGCTGCTGGATGAGATTAACTCCAGCTGATTCTCAACAGCAGGCACGCAGCAGAAGGTCGACCCCTCTGGATTCAGCACGGCGGACGTGCCTCTCGCCTCGGGAGGGGTCTGGAGAAGTCCCTGACCCCTCAAGTTCCAGGCCTGGCCACTCGAGGAGGAGGAGTCCCGTACTGAGCCTCGGTCCTCCCTTCCTTAAAATTTCAACATATCAGAGTTTTCTCTTGCCACTGCCGTTTCGTCTTTCTCTTTGGGGGTTTAAAGGTTTATAACACTGTAAAGCTGCTTCGTGACATTGTACGATTGTAAAATGCGCTCTATAAATAAATTACTTGAACTTCTGCAGGGGATGTTTGTACCGATGGGGCTCCAGCATCCAATCAGCTGTGGATGGAAGTTAAAACAGGACTAGAAAGAAGGGATGAGGCGATTAATCGTACTTGCAAATAATTACATTGAAAAACGTTATAATTAATTAGTTGTATCAACGTAGTCATGACGACAGTGACAGTGAAAAAATGGATATTATACTGGGAGCCAAAATTAAACTTTATCCTTACAATAAAAACCTAGTTCTTTTAGAAAACATGCCAGAAGGTTCTTTAAGGGAACACCGGTTCTTTTTTGTGTTATAAAAATTATTTGGTGTTATTATAATTTAATAAAATAATATAATATAACAAGGCTTACAAGGTGGCTTAGTTAGTGGTTAGCATTTTCTCCTCTCAGCGATGGAGATTCCCGGTTCGAATCCCAATCTGGGTGGAGTTTCCATGTTCTCACCGTGTCTGCGTGGGTTTCCTCCCAGTTCTCCGGTTTCCTCCCACAGTCCAAAAACATGGATTAAGGTCAATTGAATTCTCTAAATTGCCCCATATAGAGTGTGTCTGTGTGAGTGAGTGTGTGCCCAATGATTGATTGGCGTCCTGTCCTGGGTGTATCAGCGCCCGAGACGTTCTCCCCTGGATGGGCATGGACCCAAGTAGAGGATAAAGCGGAGGATAATGGATGGATGAATATAATACCAGGTTATTAATTATTTTTTTACATTAAATGAATAACAAACATTAGAAAAGGTGCAGTGTTCCTTTAATTTATAATAGTAATTCTTTTATAATAATAATAATAATAATAATCGTGATAATTTTTTAGCCGATAATCATACCAATCAAAATCCCAAAGTGGACGTGGAGCTTTGGCTGGTGCTGAGAGCAGGAGGCGGCTCTCCGGCGTCGCCGTGCCCGGTGAAGTGGTTGGTATGGCTACGAGCCCACGGTGCGACTGCTGAGGGAAGCCGGATATCCATGAAAATGCCAACCTACAGCACTGCCTCATTAATTACACCCGTCAATGAAAAGTCCCCGCGGAGCTCGACCAGGCAGCCGGTGCTCTCCGCCGCAGCTGCTCGTCCTGCTGTGTTCCGTTCTTCACCCAGCCTCCCCGCCCGAACCCCGGGCCGCGGCTCCGCAGCGCCGAGTCGGAGGCATCTCCGTCAGGCCCCCCCCACCCCATCTTCTTCCTTCCTGCTCTCTCGGGTTCCGCAGGAAGAATTTGATCTTTATTTAAATCCTTAAATTATAGTTGATTTAAAAAAGTGCGGCCGGCGTTTATCCGGCAGTCGGACCCGGCGGAGGCTGCAGCTCAGTCTGCCCTCTGATGTCTAATTGGTCTGAAGGTTGCCAAACCTTTGAACAAGTCTGGGCGGCGGGATCCTGCTGCCTCTTGCTCTCTGAATGGGGATGAGGATGTTTGTTCGGCAATTTTCGCAGACCACCCCCCCCTCCCCCCACCAACCTCTCACCCCACCAGCGTTTTTATTTGTCCTCTAGTGGCAGGTTGCAGGTGAAGAAAAAGGCCTGGTGTCTACAGTTCACTGTGCTAAATCCCAGGCAATAAAAATACCAAATTGCCCCCATAGGACCTGAAGGTTAAGGTTATCTCTTCAGAGACTTCGACATCAGAACCTGGCAGCGGATGAAGAACCGGGGCGGGGCGGGGTGGGATTTATCTCGGTTGATGGGGCCTGCTTCGTCAGAAGGTTGTGAGAAATGGCCAGATTTACCGGTTTCATCATTTTCCTTCCAGTAGATCAGAGGTTCCGCTCGGTCTGCCTCACCGCAGATGCCCTGTTCACCCTGCATCCTCACATTCACACAGGGTTCATCCAACTGCCTCGTTTTCCATAGAAATGCACGCGAATCGGAGTCCCGATACACCTCTTTCCCATAATTTATTTACAATACTGCAAAACCTTCCATCCATCCGTTATCTTCTGCTTTATCCTCTTCTAGGGTCACTAGGGGGTTACTAGGGGGGGTTCCCCAGGGGAATCCAGGGGAGAACGTCTCAGGTGCTGGGCAGGTACACCCAGGACAGGACGCCTATCCATTGCTGGGTATACACATTTATATAGGACCCGAAAAAGTCGGAAGTCCGTCTCCTTTAACAGGCGGGAAAACTCCGCTCCGAACTTTACTCGAACCCAGGCTCGGATATTTGTGTCTCTCCCTCACGTTCGTCTCTCTCAGAATGAGTCGGAGAACGTGCAGCGTTCTTAACTCAGAGATTATTAAAGAGCTCCGTCCGAATATCAAACCTCCAGAAGCTGCTCTGCTGTTGCTGCCAGAACAGAACGGAACAGAACAGAACCGGCGTTGTGTGGGAGGGGGATCGATCGCTTCTCCGCCTCGCGTCTGAACTCGGTAGCGGCTGCTGACAAGCTTTGTTTGCTGGCTGTAAAAACAGAACGTGTACGACAAGATTATTCGGGGGCTTGGACACGGTCAGCTGTCTGATGCAGCTCACAGCGGCTTCCTCAGATCCCGTTCCCTCAGACGAGGTTCTCCAGACTTTAGAACGCATGCTGGTTCATAACAATGTTTATTAGGGACATGGGTGTATGTAAACATTTGTATGTTCTCTCAATGTTCAGACTGCACTCTAAACCATGTTGTTTTTTGCCTTTTGCCCAATCAGTCGAGGTTCCAATTGTTGTGTTCTTAGTGAGAAGTTCTTGTTGGTAGCCAGCAGGTCTTTCCCAAACTGTCCAATGTTTGGAAGCTTGTGTGTGTGTGTGTGTGTGTGTGTGTGTGTGTGTGTGTGTGTGTGTGTGTGTGAGAGTGAAAGCACAGTGAATATTTCACAGGGATAAACTCTCAAGTTGAGGTTCCATTTATTGTGTGGATTGGAATGGAAGATGGAATTCAGGACCTTCCCTAAACTGTTGCCCATTGTTTGGAAGCTTATGTGTATGAGTGAAAGCACAGTGAATGAACTCTGAAGTCGAGGTTCCAATTATTGGGATTTTGATGGGAATTTGTGGTTCAGGAATATAGTTGGTAACCATTGGGACACTGTAGTCCATTGTTTTGAAGCGTGTGTGAGTGTGTGAGTGTGTGAGTGTGTGTGTGTGTGTGTGTGTGTGTGTGTGTGTGTGTGTGTGTGTGTGTGTGTGTGAGTGTGTGCGCGCATGGTAAGTGCTCTTTTTTTGGTTCCATAAAAAGTGTTGGGTGGATGATCTGCGTGGTGGTGAAACCCACATGACTGAGAGTCTATGCTTCATGCGCTGTAGGAAGATGAACAGCCGAGCTTTTAATGACTAGACATACACACACTCACACACACACACACACACACACACACACACACACACACACACACACACACACACACACCTGCCCGACTCGCCGAGTGTGTTTACATACGAGACATTAAGAGCTTATAACTCAGCCCATGGTTCTAATTGTCTCTGTAAAGCAGCGGCAGAATAAACAGGAGCTCGACTTTAATGCTGCAAACGTCTTCAGTTAGTTTATGAAAGCTGACAGAAATGATTCACTGTGTTATTTAATACATCCTCCAAACGCAGCGCCACAGCGCCCTGTTCTGAGAGCCTCTCCAGAGCTACACACACACACACACACACACACACACACACACACACAAAACTGTTTTAATGACAGATACTTCCACTGTGTGTGTGTGTGTGTATTCACTGAAACTGAAAGTTTGGAACAGTTTTGTAAAGAATAAACATGAACTGTGACAGTAAGTTCTCTCCCTCAGACTTTCCGCATTTCCTCCAGTGTTTTTGGAGAACCTCCACTCGGACCCACGGAGAACCCGTGACTTCATCTGTTGCGTCAAACGTCTGTGACATCGGAACCTCCAGTAGAATCTGAAAACTGAACGTTGACCTGCATCATGAAATGTTGATTCACCCCTCACTCTGGACAGAGGGGCAGAGTTTAGTGCTCAGCCTCACAGCACTGAGGTTCCAGTGCCTCCATCCTCCCCGTACCTGCCCCTCCTACATACCTACAGGACGTGCTGAGGTGAAAATTGGAGACACTATGTTGCCCTGCTCTCGAGGCTGTTTAATAAGCAGAGAAAGCACTGGGTTACACGTCCAGCCCCGACCACGTCTTTACACCAACCCAGCGGCAGGGTTCTGCAACAGTCCACCCTCACACACTTTTAATCCTTGTCCAAAGTTGTCCTGAGGCTTTATTGGATTCTGAGAGTGCACTCATCTCAGATTCTGTATTTATTCTAATAACTCAGTTTTAATATGTTGTTTTTAAATCCTCTGTGGGTGTGTCTGGTCAAATTGCACGGCCGTACTATTAAAAGAAGTATTAAATTTGACTGATGCTCTAAAAACTGTCAGGTTTGGAGCTAGAATGGACTTAAATCATACTGTTATGAGTGTCGGGCTTAGTGGTTGGCATGTTCTCCTCTTAGCACTAGGGATTCCTGGTTCGAGTCCCAATCTGGGTGGAGTTTCCATGTTCTTCCCGTGTCCGCATAGGTTTTCTCCGGGTTCTCCGGTTTCCTCCCACAGTCCAAAAACATGGTTCAGGGCCAAGTGAGTTCTCCAAATTGCCCCATATAGAGTGTGCCTGTGTGAGTGAGTGTGTGCCCAGTGATAGACTGTCCTGGGTGTATCTGCCCACGCCCTGGATGAGCATGGCGACCCTAGTAGAGGATGAAGCGGGTAATGGATGGATGTATTTTATGAGTGTCTTTATATTTTCAGACTGACTTCTGATATTCCGCTTATTCATTTAGTGATAAAGGTTTTATGTTTATTCTCCGAAGCCCGGCTTTAAGCGAGGAACGCAGCGAGCGGATATCAGGGCTGAAATTGAAAGCCTTGTCTGTGACCCGCTGTCTTATTTGGAGTCTAGCCTCGTCCGGACTCCCCAGCCTGAGCGTATGGTGGTCTGGCATCAGGAGCGCCGGCGCAGATCAACTCGGCAAAGCCGGGCTTGAAGCGGCTGCTCTGCTCTAATGGCTGTTTACCTGTCTCCGGCTGCGCAGGTGTGTTGGCCCCAAATACAGACCCCCCCGGCCGAGACAGGAAGCTGATGTGTGGCATTGAAATGACTGCAGTTGGTGCGCAAGCCGAAACAAAGCTAATGCCGCCGATTATTCGGAGCGGACTTTGAGCTTCCTCAAATCAAAGGCGAGTCCCAAAAGCCTCGCGAGCCGCCTTGTAATGAGCGAGTGCTGCGTCCGGCTCCCGAGCCGAGGAGGAGGCATTTTCTTGGCCGTCCGCAGCGGCTCTGCCGTTTGTCTCTCGGGCCCTAATGGCTGCTGCCGGAGAAATTATGTTAAATAACCTTGATGATGCTAAGCTGCCTCCTTGTGTGCATTCGCAGCAGGCGGCGGTGTGTGTGCGCACGCCTGGGCCTGCGAGTGCTGATGAGAAATTGGAATTTCTCTGATGTCAATGTCAGCTCCGTGTGAGAAAGCGTGCCTCGAGGAATATGAGTTTCGACCCAGTGCATTAATGCAGAATCTAACATTTGTTGTGTGGCTCGCAGCTTACGGCCAAGAGAGCATGACGGCACTTTCTCACAATCCCATAAAGACTCCGCCTCCTCCGTCCAGGCTCTTTGTCTGCTAACCTGTCTCACTGCGCATTGGACTACAGTTGAGTGTGTGATGGTGGACTGTCGCAGAACCCCGCTGCTGGGTCGTGCTACATGTGATGAAAAAAATACAATGAAGGCTGTTGGACGACCATTAAGAGTGTGTGATGTGTGAATCGGGGAATTACGGAACCCTGCCACTGGGTTGGTATGAAGAAATGGTTGGTGAAGGATATGTGATAAAGAACGTCCATTACTACTGTTGGACAAAAGCGTGTGTGATGGGTGGACAGTTATAAAAATTAAATTGATTTATTTATATAGCTCTTTTTACTATAGTACATTGGATTCTTGCAGAACCCTGCCTCTGGGTTGGTATGAAGAAGTGGTTGGTGTTGGATGTGGGATAAAGAACGTCCCTTACAACTGTTGGACAAAAGCGTGTGTGATGGGTGGACAGTTATAAAATGTACGTTGATTTATTTCTATAGCTCTTTTTACTATAGTACATTGTTTTTAATTGATTCTTGCAGAACCCTGCCACTGGGTTGGTATGAAGAAGTGGTTGGTGAAGGATGTGTGATAAAGAACGTCCATTAATACTGTTGGACAAGAGAGTGTGTGATGGGTGGACAGTTATAAAAATTAAGTTGATTTATTTATCTAGCTCTTTTTACTATAGTACATTGTTTTTAATTGATTCTTGCAGAACCCTGCCACTGGGTTGGTATGAAGAAGTGGTTGGTGTTGGATGTGGGATAAAGAACGTCCACTACAACTGTTGGAGAAGATTTGAGTGTGTGATGGGTGGACAGTTATAAAAATTTAAAAAGTTGATTTATTTCTATAGCTCTTTTTACTATAGTACATTGGGTTCTTGCAGAACCCTGCCACTGGGTTGGTGCAGAGTTGTTGGTGCTACAGAGCAAAAAAGCCCCAAAACCCCTAAACTAGAATTAAAATGCTTGCTGTTGTGATTTCCAGGCGTTAGCCATCAAGGTAAGGTGGCAATTTTCAGGCCTCAGTCCGGTTCTTTTAATAGAACGTACCCCTTGAGTGTCGTGCTGTTTGTAATTAAGCGCGTGCGTCAGTAACGGACCCGCGGTGGCGGTGTGTTTGGGGGATAAACAGCACGGGTGAAGGACTCCTTTTGACACCGCTCTCCAGTCGGGTTTGAACAAGTGTTATCGGCGCCCAACAGAACAACGTGCCGCTGTTTACACCGCGGTTCCGTCGGCTCGCCGGCTCGGCCCGGGTTTATTAATTAAAGCCCAGGCCTTTTTCTGTTTGAGTTTGAGTGCTTTTTTGGAGTTCAATTAACGCCGTTGCCTCTGTAACCGGCCGTATCACCCAGGGACAGCCGCGCGGTGAGCGGCGCGTTTGCTTGAAAGCCTGCGCGTGATTGAAACATTGATTACACTGCTGGTAATTTCCACCTCGCGGTTCTGTGAGGGGCTGGTCCACCGTGTTCCTGCGCCTCACGACCGGCACGTCTCAGAGTGCGTGTCCACAGACGGGTCTCTCTCTACAACCATTCAAAGCGTCCGTCTGAGGACGTGTCCTGTAAATAGTCCTATCCCGGTGGTTCGGCGTACAGGTTGGACTGTATGGTTTCAGAGGTGTCGCCTTGTTTATCCTCAAATATGAAAGATTTCCATCCATTATCTTCCCCTTTATCCTGTATTAGGGTTGCGGGGGGGTTCCCCACACCCATCCAGGGGAGAACGTCTCAGGCGCTGGGCAGATAGACCCAGGACAGGATGCCAATCTATCGCTGGACACACACTCACTCACACAGACACACTCTATATGGGGCAATTTGGAGAATTCAATTGACCTTGATCCATCTTTTTTGGACTGTGGGAGGAAACCGGAGAACCCGGAGGAAACCCACACAGACACAGGGAGAACATGGAAACTCCAACCAGATTGGGATTCCAGCTGGGAATCCCTAGCGCTGAGAGGAGAACATGCTAAACACTAATTGCCAATTAATAATTATAATAATAATAATATTAGTGTGTAATGATGTAATACAATTTTGTAAATCTATAAACACTAATGAAAGGGAAAGGTCAGAGGTTATGTGGTTTAGGGGTGTGTGTGTGTGTGTGTGTGTGTGTGTGTGTGTGTGTGTGTGTGTGTGTGTGTGTGTGTGTGTGTGTGTGTGTGTGTAAACATTGAAATGTCACCCACCTACCTGCCTGGACGGCTGACCCCACTAGACCCGTTGGATGATTTGCCCCACTCTGGTTGTGTCTCCGGGTGGCCTGGTGGCTTAGTGGTTGGCATGTTCTCCTCTCAGCACTAGGGAATTCCCGGTTCGAATCCCCATCTGGGTGGAGTTTCCATGTTCTCCCCGTGTCCGCGTGGGTTTCCTCTGGGTCCTCCGGTTTCCTCCCATAGTCCAAAAACATGGATCAAGGTCAATTGAGTTCTCCAAATTGCCCCATATAGAGTGTGTTTGTGTGAGTGAGTGTGTGCCCAGCGATAGGTTGGCGCCCTGTCCTGGGTGTATCTGCCCAGCACCCGAGACATTCTCCCCTGGAATGGGCATGGGAACCCCCCCCCCCCAAGACCCTAAAAGAGGATAAAGCGGAGTATAATGGATGGATGGTTGTTGCGTCTCCTCGGCTGGAGTACCTGATGTTTGTTGAATTAATGTCTGTGATTGTCTGGCGTTCTCGCGCCGTTCTCGCGGCGTGACGCGGCGCGGCGGCTCCTCCGTGCCTCCTGATTGCCCGTTTAGCGACGCTCTCGACGTCTGAACATGCTTAGCATCTGATTGAGCGGGTTTCTCGGCGCCGTGATGCGCCCGGTCCTCGGCTCGGCTGGCAATCAGCGGGCGTATTACCGAGCGAGGGGCCGCCAGGCAGACGGCCGGCGTGTGTTTGTTTATCTGCGAGGACGCTCCTGGGGGCAACGACGGGCAGATTCAGGAGCGTGAAGTGGTTTGGCGAGGAGCGAGCCGAATGAGGAGCCACTTCTGCCTCCTCTTTATAGCCGCAAGCTGTTTTTCATCATTTCAAGAGGACACCGAGCGAAATGGAGGAGGGCGAGACGGGCGATGTCATCGGTTCTGCTACGGCGCGTCCGCTGCCCTCGCCCTCCCGCCGCCTCCGTGTTCATCACGACGGCCGAGGCGCCCGCAGACCCTCCTCCCGCGCTCCGGGTCCCTCTGGGCGACAAAAGCCTGTTAGGACCGCGCCGTGTCCCTGCCGCAAAACGGGTTTCAATAAGAGAAACCCGTCACCGCCGCCGATTATATTCCACATTGTCTTATTAATAGCACTGGGTTCTCCCCCCCCCCTAATATCGCTCAGTGGAACGTTCTCACTTTCTGCAGCAGAGTAATTGTTTCCGATGCCCTTGTCGGAGTTCTCAGAGAGACGGGACATGATCGGTCATTGTTTTGCGTTGTGTGCTGGGTTTGTCCTCCTCCGGGTCTGCGTCCGTTCGTGAGGCTGCATTCTGGCCCGAGGTGCAGAACCGTGGAACTGTGTATAAAGGGGGCGGGCTGTCTGGAAACGGGATGTTATTGGACTGAATATTAATTGGACTGGCGGTCCTGCAGGACGCCCCCTAATGGACTCATATAGTTTTCCAGTTGTTAGTTTTTACATTTGTGAAATATCTGTACATTAGTGTCCTACACTGTTGTTGCTGACCGGCCGCTCAAGGAGGATGAGTCCCCCCCACTGAGTCTCGGTCCTCACAAGGTTTCTTCCTTAAATAACAACATAACAGGGAGTTTTGTCTTGCCACTGTTGCTTCGGCTTGCTCTTTGGGGGTTTAAAGGCTTTTCATTCTGTAAAGCTGCTTTGTGACGACGTACTGTTGTAAAAAACGCTTTATAAATAAATTACTTGAACTTGAACTTGAACTTCATGTTCTCGACTGGACGCATTACAGATGATGGTGAATCATCAGCGAATCGACTCCTCGGACGTTCGACTCCCCGAGATCGACTGACTCGCGATTGGTACGGCGCCGTAGAGCCACGATGGATCGAGCGCGCCGATTGGGGCACGCGCCGAGGTAACGACGGTTAATGTAAAATATGACGGCCGTAAAAATGGGAACGCTTTGCCGTAATGGCGCCGCCGCAGTTCCCCGAGTAAAACGTGATTTATCCCGGACACTCCGATGGTTCATTACATAAAAGTCAACAGCTCCTTACCGTGGCATTTGGATTGACTGCTCGCCCTCTCCCCACTCCGGCTCGGGGTTTAGTGTCTGCTCCTCGGGCCTACTATTCTTCCGTCGGCGTGGAACGACACCGATGGTTCCACCTAACGTCACGCGGCATGATGGAGGAACCGCGCCTGGCAGGCGGGCGGCTTTTAATTGGCCGTCGGACCGCGAGCTTTGGAACACGGAGGTGACAAATGAGGCGCGCGACTCCCACCGCTTCAGAAATGAAGAGTGCTCCTCTCGGTTCCGCCGGCGCCGCGCTGTCACGATGGATGGAACCACAACTGGAGTGAGGAGACCTCGGACAGAGAGGGAGCTGGGAGCAATTAGTGAAGATGGAGCTGGGAGCCGGGCGTTGGGGGGTGGGGCGGGGGGGGTTGAGAACAGATGAGTTAACGTAGAGAATGTGAAAGTGTGTTGGGAGGTGGAGGAGTGGAGGGGGGGGGGGTGAAGTTTGCCGTTACTCCCTAACTCATCTGTCCTGCCCCCCAGAGGCGGAACAGCTGTGATGTTTCTTGCTTAGCTGCACCACTTCCTTCTGGGGATCCAGTGAGGGATGGAGCGCTGAGGTGCAGGAGGTCCGCAGTCATGTTGTTGTAATCGCTAATGCAACACAACAACCGGCCCACTCTGATTCATCTGCAGGGGGCGTCGTCTTCATACCAGAACCGTCCAGCAACGTGGTTCTCAAAGGTACCCTGCTTCAGCTGTACATTTAATATTTGGACCTTCAAACCACGGGGTTGGTAACTTTGCTGATCTGTGTGGTTCTCATGGATCTTCTGGTTGTGAGGACTGGGGTTGGAGCTTTAAATGAGGTTCTGCGCATGAGGGATGCTTAGTTGCAGCACTTCCTTCTGGGGATCCAGTGAGGGTTGGACAGCGAGGAGAACAGAGGTGATGGAGGTTCGGGTCACTCTGCAGTCATGTTGTTAAAATCGCTAATGCAACAAAACAACCGGACGACTCATCTGCAGGGGGCGTCGTCTTCATACCAGAACCGTCCAGCAACGTGGTTCTCAAAGGTACCCTGCTTCAGCTGTACATTTAATATTTGGACCTTCAAACCACGGGTTGGTAACTTTGCTGATCTGTGTGGTTCTCATGGACCTTCTGGTTGTGAGGACCGGTGTTGGAGGTAAAGCTTTAAATGAGGTTCTGCTCATGAGGGATGCTTAGCTGCACCTCTTCCTTCTGGGGATCCAGTGAGGGATGGACAGCGAGGAGAACAGAGGTGATGGAGGTTCGGGTCTCTCTGCAGTCATGTTGTTAAAATTGCTAATGCAACACAACAACCGGACGACTCATCTGCAGGGGGCATCGTCTTCATACCAGAACCGTCCAGCAACATGGTTCTTAAAGTACGTACCCTGCATTAGCTCTACATTTAATATTTGGACCTTCAAACCACGGGGGTTGGTAACTTTGCTGATCTGTGTGGTTCTCATGGACCTTCTGCTTGTGAGGACCAGTGTTGGAGGTAAAGCTTTAAATGAGGTTCTGCTCATGAGGGATGGACTGGACTGGAGTGGAAATGCTGTTGGAGTTTAGTGGAGCAGAAAGAAAGGTGGGATCTCCAGGAGCAGCAGCTGGATGGATTCAACGCCGGTGGCTTTCAGTCACAGAGCATCACACAGAGAGAGAGAAAGAGATGTTACAGCATCTCTGATGTCTCTCGACCTCCATTCCCAGTTTCTTGTAAACATACAGACGTTTAAACCCAACAGAGTGAGAAATCCATCAGAGATTCAGCCAACAGAACCCCACCGAGGGTCATAACGACGGGGCTGCGGGATGATGATGATGATGATGAACCCATTAAAGCTGAAGGTTCTGATGTCTGTCTCATGTAGAACATCTGACAACCATCAGATGTGGATCTTTCAGATCAAATGAGGCGGATTTCTGGTTCTCATCTCGTGTCCGTGTCCAGCACAAGTCTTCCAGCGTTGGTGGATTCCCGTCTCCACGGCAACGTTGTCCCATCGTGGCCTCTCGCCGTGTTCCTGACTTTCTGAACTCAGATTAATGATATTAATATTGGCCGGCACGGTGGCTTTGTGGTTAGCATGTTCTCCTCTCAGTGATGGTGATTCCCGGTTTGAATCCCCATCTGGGTGGAGTTTCTATGTTCTCTCCGTGTCTGCATGGGTTTCCTCTGGGTTCTCCGGTTTGCTCCCACAGTCAAAAAACATGGATCAAGTCAATTGAATTCTCCAAATTTGCCCCATATAGAGTGTGTCAGTGTGAGTGACTGTGTGCCCAGCAATATACTGGCGCCCTGTCCTGGGTGTATCTGCCCAGCGCCCGACGTTCTCCCCTGGATGGGCATGGGGAACCCCACTATAGGATAAAGCAGAAGATAATGGATGGATGGATATTAATATTATTATATTAATAAATAATCTAATAATACATTCGTACCATCAGACTCTGTAATCTCCTCCCTCGTGGACTGTAGAGGAGTCGTCCACGTCGTTTGAGTGTAATGTGACTCCTTATCACGATTCCCAGATGAATCGTTTAAAACGAGCGATTCATGGCGGAGGTTCGGAGGTGATTTGTGTTATCAGCCTGAAATACGAACGATTCAGTGAAATGTCAGCAAGGCATTAATAATGGAACGAGTTACTTAAAAACAACCGAATGGAAAAAATCAAGTGCGCTTGACAGAGTGAAGGTCATCTGTCCATCTAGCCGTCGTGAGTGTGTGTGTGTGTGTGTGTGTGTGTGTGTGTGTGTGTGTGTGTGTGTGTGTGTGTGTGTGCAGCAGTTGTGCGGCGATGCTGACGTTGAGCTCACCTTGAGCCGTCAGAGCTACAAGATCAAGTTGAGGTGAATTAGCGGCGTTGCAGCCGCGGCATTGAGTGCAGCTGAATTGATCATGTTAGGAGTTCAGGACTGAGTGGAGGTGAACGAGGCGCGATGGAGGGGCAGGATGGAGTGGAGGGGAATTAACTCGAGCTCCAGTTCGAGGACACGGTGAAAGTGGATTGACGGAGTTTCTGCAGCCGAATGGAACCAAAGATCAAAGAGTTAAGAGGAGGTTGGAACAACAGAACTTTAGAACTGCAACGTTTAGGAGTTTATTATAAATAGACGGGTTCGGTGGGGAAGGGGGGGGGGGGGGGTAGTATTTAGTATGTTCGCCTCCCAGTGCCGGGGATCCAGGTTTAAATAACAATCTGGGTGGGTTTTCGTGTTCTCCCCGGGTTACTCCAGGTTCTCCGGTTTCCTCCCACAGGCTGCTCTGAATTGCTCTTATATATATAGTGTGTGTGTGTGTGTGTGTGTGTGTGTGTGTGTGTGTGTGTGTGTGTGTGTGTGTGTGTGTGTGTCCACATAGATTGGCGCCCTGTCCTGTCTGCCCAGCACCCAAAAGGCATGGGGAATCCCCCCCTGCAGTTCCCTTCTGCGCCACTAGGGACATCACCATGCTCCTTAAAGTTGGACTATTTTAACTCTAGATTGAGGGACGATGTTCTCATTAATGAGTTTTGACGGCGTGATGTAACAAACGATGGCTGCAGTGTTAAATAAAATATGTCGCGGATTTGCACATGGAGCTCGGACATGATGGTAGCACATGGTTTGCCATGTGACCTGACAGAACACCCCCCCCCACTCAATCTGTCTGCGTCCTCAGATTTCTCCGGCGCTCTCTCTCTCTCTCTCTCTCTCTCTCTCTCTCTCTCTCTCCAAGACGCTGGCTAATTCTCCCGATCCCGGTAATTTGTCTCGGCCTCGCTTTATTAAGACGGGCAAATTTCCTAAATGTTCCGCGCTGGCGTGTGCAGAACGTGACCCGAGGCAGTAAATGATTTTAATGTTCATATTCTCAGCGTGGCTCCTCCGCGCCGTTGAGGAGGTTCACGGTTTTGACATTCAGGCTGTATGCTTCGTTCTTCCTGAGGAGGAGGAGGAGTGTGTTCCTCTTCTTCTCATGGACAGTTCACCCAAATCGAGAACCCAGTTCCATGCTGTGCACCATTGCTTTTAGGAATCATGAACCCTTTATTATGAATTTTTGGGAACACGTTACCTAAACCCTGTATTCATCCATCCATTATCTTCCACTTTGTCCTCTATTAGGGTCGCGGGGGGGGGGATTCCCCATGCCCATCCAGGGGAGAACGTTTCAGGCACTGGGCAGATACACCCAGGACAGGGCACCAATCTATCGCTGGACACACACTCACTCACTCAGTCACACTCTATATGGGGCAATTTGGAGAACTCAATTAACTTGATCCATGTTTTTGGACTGTGGGAGGAAACCGGAGAACCCGGAGGAAACCCACACGGACACGGGGAGAACATGGAAACTCCACCCAGATTGGGATTCGAACCGGGATTCCCTAGTGCTGAGAGGAGAACATGCCAACCACTAAGCCACCGTGCCGCCCTCCCTGTATTCATAATGCATTATAACAATATTAATAATAATTACATTATTAACACGTTTATAAATCTTGTAATACTTATCATAAGCCTTTGTTAATGTCTATTGATGTATATAATCACCCTCATAAAGTGTTATAAGAACATGCCATAAGGCTTTTATAACACACAGTTACACATAATGCATTATAAGTGATATAATTAACTGTTCATTAACGGATTATAGAGACCGGCGACATAAAGCCTTATAACATTTATGTTTAATGAACACTTTTCATGAAAATGAATGTGTACCTGCTTATAACTGTTTATAAAAGCTTATAAGCTCTCTTTATAGGAACAAAAAAAAAAAAAAGCCTGCATACATAGTAATCCATAACGACTTATAACATCTTATAATCATCTTGTTTTAAATTATAACATCCAAACATCCAACGAATCAAAAGTTCAGATTATAATGCATTATGTCACTTTGGGTTATGAAGCCTTATGTTAAATTGTTATGACATGATTAACAAAGGCTTCTGACAAATGTTATGAAGCGTTATGAATCCTTTATAAAGCTTAATAAATGCACTTTTATTGCTTTATGAACACCGGGTTCATAGTTTCAGGAGGTCGTCGGTGCACATTTCACCCGGCACCGGCAATCATGCCACAGTTCCAATCAGACAGAGAGACAGATCTGTGTGCGTTCTCCTGCGTGGACGCCGGTCCGGGTTCCGGTGGTTCTCCTTCAGATACTCAGGTTTCCTCTCCCCGTCAGCGCTGTGCAGGTTGAACACTTTCCTGTAGATGTGATTAAATAAGAGTAACTAAAAATAAGAGGGCGATGCCCCGCAGTACACAGACGCCCTCTCCAGAGTGCATTCATGTCTTGCCCAAAGTGTTTCTGACCAGAGTTCTAAATTTATACCCACCTTCAGGCGTTTTACCGGCAACATGAGCCGCTGCCTTTGCTGTGAAGGTGAGTGATGTCGAGCTTAAATGATACAGAAGAACAAAGGACCATCATGGAGTCTTTGATGTCTGTTGTAGCTCGGTTTCCGAGTCACGCTGGAGGTTTCATTGATGGAAACGCCGAGCCGTGATGTTTATTGTGCTCGCTTTGTGTTTTTAGACGTCGTTGCTTCAACTCTGACGCTCACTCAGAGCCCGCCCACCTGGCGGGACATCCACAGGGGTGGGAGACTGTACCGATGATGGGGTGGATTGTGGGGCATCAACCTCTGGGTTCTTGATATTGGGACAGAGGAACAGATGATGGGGTGGATTGTGGGGCATCAACCTCTGGGTTCTTGATATTGGGACAGAGGAACGAACCAAATGAGGTATGGGTATGGGGAACCCCCCCCCCTTCCCCCCCACGACCCTAGTAGAGGATAAAGCTGAAGATAATGGATGGATGGAAAGTGTGGAACTGAACTGGTTGAATGTGTCCGTGTATAAAGAACGTCTCCGTGCTGATGAGCTCGGCCTTCAGAACGCTGAGTCTGTCCCTCAGCGTGACGTCCACGCTCCGCCGCCACGGCCACGTAGAGGAGACATCGGGACATCCGTGATTACAGGAGGACTTCACGAGGCTCCCGTTGATTACTGTGGTCTGTTTGAGGGTCCCCCGGTCGTGTGTGTGTGTGTGTGTGTGTGTGTGTGTGTGTGTGTGTGTGTACACACCCCCGGTATGATCCAGAGCCGGGGGTCACTCTGAATTCGTACTAAGCACCTCTTCAGTTCGTAGCTCTAAATGTAATTTAATTAATAATTAGAGCTTCATTAAACCACGCGGCTGAGAGGGAAGCACTTCTTTAAAGGACGAGGAGACGGAACCCCCGCCTTGATTATATGCCAAGTACAGATTATTATTTTTATTTTTATATGGACTGATCTCTATTTCTATCACATTTTTTTCTTTTTTAAATTACTTTTTGTCATAAGTGCATTATATCTATAACTTTCCCAATTCCGGTCACTTCTGCTACTGAGAAATGGGAATGTCCCCAACTGTGGGACCAATAAAGGATTATCTTATCTTATCAGAGGGACGGCGTTGGGGGGGGGGGGGGGGGGCGTCTGTGGGGTTAAGGAACCAGCTTTGTGACCTGAAGGTCTTCGGTTCGTTTCCCGGTCCCACCAAGTACTCTGGATGCTGGCCCTTCATCCAGAGGACTGTGTTGGAGGTCAGGCACTGATGTGGGGCCAGAAAGCCTGGCTCACGGTCTCAGGTCATAGATCTCTATTGTGATTGGAGGAAAATACCTGCCCCACACGAGGTTCTGACCTCAGTCGTGACCTCACTCACTTGCAGTGTTAATGCTGGAACTGAGACGGGCCTTCCCTTTTTTATTCTTATTATTTTTATTTTTATATGGACTGATCTCTATTTCCATCACATTTTTTTCTTTTTTAACCCTTTAATGTCCTCACCAAGAAAAAAGCAAAGGAAAAATATTTTATTTCTTTTTTTATATGTTTGGGGCGTTAATAAAAACAATTGGTGTTTTTTTTTTTTAAATGGACCCCCCAGTTTTCAAAATACACCCCTCTACCAAACGGTTGAGCAGGACATTAAAGGGTTAAAGTACTTTTTGTCATAAGTGCATTATATGTATCTATAACTTTCCCAATGCGCAGCGATAGATTGGCGCCCTGTCCTGGGTGTATCTGCCCAGCGCCCGAAACGTTCTCCCCTGGTTGGGCATGGGGAACCCCCCCCCCCCCTGCGACCCTAATAGAGGATAAAGCGGAAGATAAAGAATGAATGAATGAACGTTTCCCAATTATGGTCACTTCTGCTGCTGCGAAATATGAATGGCCTACTGAGGGCCAATAAAGGATTATCTTATCTTATCAGAGGGACGGGGTTGTGTGTGTGTGTGTGTGTGTGTGTGTGTGTGTGTGTGTGGTGGGGGGGGGGGGAGTGTCTGTGGAAGTGCTGGTCCTTCATCCAGAGGACTGTGTTGGAGGTCAGGCACTGATGTGGGTCCAGAAAGCCCGGCTCATGTTCTCAGGTCATAGATGCTTTGCATGTGTGAAGCTCCGGGTTCTCAGCATCTCCACATGGAACTCTTTGAGACAGTGATGGGTTTGGGGTTAAGGAACCAGCTTTGTGACCTGAAGGTCTCCGGTTCGTTTCTCGGTCCCACCAAGTACTCTGGATGCTGGCCCTTCATCCAGAGGACTGTGTTGGAGGTCAGGCTCTGATGTGGGACCCGAAAGCCCGGCTCACGGTCTCAGGTCATAGATCTCTATTGTGATTGGAGGAAACTACCTGCCCCACACGAGGTTCTGACCTCAGTCGTGACCTCACTCTCTTGCAGTGTTAATGCTGGAACTGAGACGGGCCTTCCCTAAACTGTTCCTACATATTTAAGCACCGTGTCCCGGTCCGTTTGTCTGCATGGCGTCGTGACTTCTCGTCCTCTGCGTTTCCTCGGGACTTTTCTTAAACGCTGACACGGGCGGGATGTTCGACCTTAAAGAGTCCTGAGCGTGCGTTTGTGTTTGCAGCTGTGCAGCTGTGACGTCTGCGCGCAGTCACCGTGTGACCTCGTTCTTCACTTCCTGTACGGAGCGAGCGAGCTGCATCATGAGTCGCACGTGCTGCATCGACAAAACACCAAGTGCATTCTAATTCGGGGGGGGGGGGGGGGGGCTGCTGGTTCTGCGGTGCTGGTTCTACGGTGTATGACCTTGATTTGTCTGCGCAGTCCGTTATTGCAGATGATGTATGGCAGTGTTCTGAGGGACGAAGACTGCCGGATCCTCTGGGTCTTTGTCTTTGACCGGTTGGACAGATCCCACAATCCGGCCCCCCCATTAGCAGACACTGACCGGATTGGTGTCCTGCTGCCCATCCGCCACCATCACCGTCCCCATGACCGGCCGCAGTCACACTCCTTTGGAAGCCATTTTTTTATGGGATGTTTAATTGTAGGGGATGTTGCTCAGTGGTAGAGCACATGAGGCCCCGGGTTCTCAGCATCTCCACTTGGAACTCTTTGAGACAGTGATGGGTTTGGGGTTAAGGAACCAGCTTTGTGACCTGAAGCTCTCCGGTTCGTTTCGCGGTCCCACCAAGTACTCTGGATGCTGGCCCTTCATCCAGAGGAGTGTGTTGGAGGTCAGGCACTGATGTGGGACCCGAAAGCCAGGCTCAGGTCACTGATTATTGTTTTTATTTTCTGACCTCAATCGTGACCTCATATGGCTGGAACTGAGAAGGGCCTTCCCTTTTTTATTCTTATTATTTTTATTTTTATATGGACTGATCTCAATTTATATCCCTTTTTTTTCTTTTTTTAAATACTTTTTGTCATAAGTGTATTATATATATCTATAACTTTCCCAATTATGGTCACTTCTGCTGCTGAGAAATATGAATTGCCTACTGTGGGCCCAATAAAGGATTATCTTATCTTCTCAGAGGGACGGGGTTGTATGTGTGTGTGTGTGTGTGTGGAAGTGTTGGCCATTCATCTAGAGGAGTGTGTTGGAGGTCAGGCACTGATGTGAGACCCGAAAGCCCGGCTCACGGTCTCAGGTCATAGATCTCTATTGTGATTGGAGGAAACTACCTGCCCCACACGAGGTTCTGACCTCAATCGTGACCTCACTCTCTTGCAGTGTTAATGCTGGAACTGAGACGGGCCTTCCCTAAAATGTTCCTACATATTTAATGCACCCCAATTGCCCCGCTGCCCACCACTCCGGCCACCTGTGCTGACTTCACCAGTGTGTTCCGCACTGATGGGTTAAATGTGGAGGACGACCTCCTCTCTGTTGACGCCTAGTCGGCAAAATAAATCACTTTATCACGTTATGAATTGGCCGCCATTCTGCCCAGGTGGCGTTCCGACCCTCCGATCGAAGCTTCTCATAGTCTGAAGATCCCTGGTCCACACCCCACTGTGATGGACCAATCATCATCCTCATCCTCCTCATCATCATCATCATCAGGCTCTTCCCAGGCGCTCTGATTGCTGGGAGGGTGCACACAAAGCCACCCCTCTCCAAATCACTCTTGTTGGCTTTTCGTCTAAAACAAGGGCACTTGTGGAAAAAGTCAGACGGCTGTAATCAGTCGGCCAAAACACTGCCATTCGCTTAATCAGAGCCAACGCAGGAATAAAGTGCGCGGAGGGAGTGAGGATGTGTGTCAGGGCGTCTGATGGAGAGGATGCGGTTGGAGAGTGCCTCTTAAACTCGCCCACACTCTTCCCACTCTCAGCCGAGCTCCGTTCATCACACAGAGTGTCTCGCTGAGATAAAACACTTCAGCCTTCGATGTAGTACCAGGTGAAGACCGGCCCGCCGCCCGCCGCTCGCCGCCCAGATTAATCCGCCCGCTCGGGCTCCAGTCCAACTAAAAACTCCAGCCTGTTGATCTCCTTTCCTACTTTGGCCTGAAGCGATAAAAGTGGGCCCTAACCTAATTTATTCAGCCTCTGGGTGGAAGGAAGGATGGAATCCCCCCCCTCACGCACACACACACACACACACACACACACACACACACACACACACACACTCACACACTACCTGCTGTGGATTGGCCCTAATCCCTTTGATTGACTGCTGGGTTTTGGAGAATAAGGCTAATCTCTGACCTTGGATAGCCGAGCTCGACCCCACAGAAGATCCAGATTAAAAAGCTCATCCTCAACTTAAAGTGACCAGAAGGTAAAAGTGGGAGCGGCGCGAGGCCGGCCGGCGTCCTTCCGTGGGAGTGGGGAAGGTCATTCGGTGTCCCGTTGTGGTGCGTCTCCTGCGGGTTTATCGCCCGTTTGCAGGCCTCCGCTCGCAGCTTGTCCCGTCTGAAACGCCGCCGTGACGCCGCCGGCTCTCCATCACCTGTCTCCACGTTTACCTTCGTCTCTTTTGCATTTACAGCTTTATAATGTCCGTATCTCGTGGCCATCTCTCGCTCTCTCACTCTCTCGCTCGCTCGCTCGCTCTCTCGCTCCGCTTTGCCGCAGTGCTTCCGTCGGCAAATCCCTGACTGATGGGTAGATAGCGTAGCTTCTCCATCACACAGGTTTGTTTGGCATTATGGCAGTCGGTGATACCACACTGTGTGTGTGTGTGTGTGTGTGTGTGTGTGTGTGTGTGTGTGTGTGGTGGGGGTGTGGGTGTGTGTGTTTGCTGACTGAGGCAGCTTGGAGATTAAGATAAGGCAGCACACAGTCAGCCTTCGGATGCTCGTTGGAGATGACTTTTTTACGCTTTGTTGCCTGAATGTGATTGGTGATTGTGGCCGCTGTGTTTCAGGTTGCTCTTGTATTTTTATTCGCTCTGGGAGATGTCTTAAATACCACCCCGGCTGCAAAACGCCGGCTTCTGCCTCCGAACTTCGGACCGGGTCGATAGAAAATCAGCAGAAACAAATAACCGAAGCTTAACTTAACTTAGCCTCTCCTTATCTGTATCTGTGTTCTGCCAACAGCGTTTCCTCACTTTGTGGTCGTTTTATAAGGACTGCCGCGCATTTTAAACGTCTTCCACTGATGCTGCGCGTTTTCAGGCGGCTCGTCACCCGATTGGATGCTGAATTCCGATTCCTGGAGTTTTGTACGGCGTACAGCTGCAAAACCTCTGAAATGATTCTGTTAAATGGCTCCAAGACCTGCCCAGCGCCCGAAACGTTCTCCCCTGGATGGGCATGGGAACCCCCCCCCTCCCCCACGACCCTAGTTGAGGATAAAGCGGAAGATAATGGAGGGATGGATGGATGGATGGATGGTACCATGACTTTGGTGTGATTGTTGGTACCAGACAGGCAGGATTAAGCATTTTAACATGCACACCACAGCATCACTGCTGGATTAAGATTTATAAACCAATCAGAAGTGTCCAGCCTTTAAGATCCTGCAGAGAGCGACCTGTGAGCCCCGATGAAGGATTTGAGGATGATTAACATCCACGTGGTGGAGCAGGAAGGTGGATGTGTGTACAGGGGTGCAGCACACGCTCTGACAAGTCCAAGTTAGAAAGTACTTTTTACAATAATAAATCTCATACGTCTAATAATTGGTCTCCAAGCAGCTTTACAGAGCGCCGAGCGTTTCCCCAAAGAGCAAAGCGAAGTGACGGCAGCAAAAAATGTCCTTTTCATCATTCCTTATCCTCTATAGTTGGGGTTCCCCAAACGCTTGTGAGGACCCAGACAGGGCGCCAATAGTGGGGGACTCACTCCTTTTTTTGAGTTCAATTAACTTGAGTTGGAGGTGGGAGGAAACAGGACGCACATTGCAGGGAGAACATGGAAACTCCACCCATGGGGATTCGACCCCATGTCTATAATCCACCGTTTGTACTCCAAACTTTAGAAAAACTATATCAGTTCCGTGAGGTCATCCTGCAGGACTGCGCCACCACCAGTCCATCAGAGATCCACGCTCTGTCCAGCAACCGCCGTTGCCGTGGTGATCTGGCAGCGTTATGAATATAGAGCTGGAGATACCTTAAAGATAACAACTTAGAGAAGCAGCCGCCATCCCGTTGTCACCACAGTGCAGAGAATCATCCACCACCCAAATATCCCTGCTCTGTGGGTGGTGTTCAGTGGCAGAGGATGTGATGTGTGTCTAATAAAGTGGCCGAGTCAGCGGTAATGAAGATAATGAGATAAAACACTCTTTATTATTCTTTCAGACGTCACTCAGAGTTTTTTCGTTCCCGTCTCGTCGTTATTCATCGCATGCAGCCCGTAAAGTAAATCTGTAGCTTTGATGTGTTTTTCTGTTTTTCCCAAAAGCCCTTTTCGGCGAGCGTTCAGAGGTCAGCGGAGCACCGCGTGGATGTTTTCATACAGGCTCAGAGAAACAGGGATTGTAATTCCGTTGTTTCAGGGTTTGCAGAAATCACATCAGCCGTTGCGGTGGCCCCTGTCACAAACCATAAAGACGGAGCGAAAAATCCAAGCCGCGGGAACGGCGCCAAAACAAGCCGCGGCGAGAGCAGAGCCACATTATTCATCAGACGCAGCGGGAGAGAAATGTAGGAGGCTAAACCATCACTAAAGCGCCGGCCACCGCTGATAAAAGTGAGGAATGGTGTTAAACAATCACGCCGCAGCTTTATCAAGGCCTGTAACCCGGAGACGGCCGTGGGCCTGAGCGGGGCGGGGCGGGGCGGGGGGGGGGGGAGCGGCCATTTGCATGCCGACTGGGTGGCATCCAAATGGTGTGAGCGCGGATGCAAACCAGGGTGAGGGAGTGTAGAGCAGGACCCACACCGTCGCATCCACAAACGCTGGGCGGAGAGATCGCCCTGTTTACGAACTTCATGGAAGTTTCTTCAGCCCTCGTGAACGTGGTGGTGACGTGGTGGTGAACCGTGGTGGTGAACGTGGTGGTGAACCGTGAAGGTGACTGTGTACGCGATGACTTCATCACTAGTTAAATTCCCGCCGCATCACACGGGTGATCGGCTGCTTGGGACGGTTACAGGTTTTAATTGTGTTTCTAACGTTTTTTATTTATTTACTGAAGCTAGGTCACTTTCATTCACGCGCCAATTCCACCCCGGACGTAGCACGTCTCTACGCACATGATCACTCACCTGATATTTAATTCCGTATTTTTTTCCCGTACGTAATAGTTTAGCTGACGTAAATATTTATTCTGTATTTTGTTCTATTTTTCTAA
Organism: Corydoras sp. C115; assembly: GCA_019802505.1. Lineage (NCBI taxonomy): Eukaryota > Metazoa > Chordata > Actinopteri > Siluriformes > Callichthyidae > Corydoras > Corydoras sp. C115. The sequence continues at coordinate 2,056,262 of JAFMOC010000060.1, read as the reverse complement.
TATTCCTATTTTGCACGTCTTTTAATTACATAATAGTTTACACTTATTTATTGTTTTTTATGTATTAGATTAGTTTATATTTATATTTACATTACATTCGGTCATTAGGCAGACGCTTTTATCCAAAGCGACTTATTTATTAAAATGTCGTTGCATATGGACACTACAGATTTAAACTTGGTTGTGTGTGACACAAATAATTTGATTTGATTTTTCATACAAATTTTGTATTTAATATTTTGTTATTATAGTATTTATATTATTATTATATTATTATTATTCATTCATTCATTCATTCATTATCTCCCGCTTTATCCTCTATTAGGGTGGGGGGGGTTCCCCAATGCCCATTCAGGGGAGAACGTCTCGGGCGCTGGGCAGATAGACACAGGACAGGGCACCAATCCATCGCTGGGCACTCACTCACTCCCACAAACACACTCTATATGGGGCAATTTTGAGAATTCAATTGACTTGATCCATGTCTTTGGACTGTGGGAGGAAACCGGAGAACCCGGAAGAAACCCACGCAGACACGGGGAGAACATGGAAACTCCACCCAGATGGGGATCCAAACCGGGAATCTCTAGAGCTGAGAGGAGAACATGCTAACCACTAAGCCACCGTGCCGCCCTATTATTATTATATTATTTGTTATTATAGTTATTATTATATTATATTAAATATTATGTAGTTTCAGGCGCTGGGCAGATACACCCAGGACAGGGTGCCAATCTATCGCTGGGCACACACTCACTCACACAGACACACTCTATATGGGGCAATTTGAAGAATTCAGTTGACCTTGATCCATGTTTTTCCACAGTCTGTGGGAGGAAACCGGAGAACCCGGAGGAAACCCATGCGGACCCAAACATTAAGAAACCAAAACCCAAAAACTGAAAACATGAATTTTTTTTGTGAAATTAAAGTAAAAAATTTTTTTTTTAACATTTTTTAAATTCAATCTAAAAAAAGAGAGTTTTTCCTGTAGGGATAAAATAAAACCTAATTTTTGTTCCGTGTTCTAACGTTCCGGCATAACGCGCATATGAATGTCAGCATGACGATGGTGCAGCACATCATTCTGATTGCAGCAGGTGGATACAGTCAACAGTTTGGGGAAGGCCTTTTTGAATTCAGCATGCCCAAAAACAAGATCCATGAGGACATGACGGTGTTAATGATAACAGCAGGGCGCTGACCGGCGCTGCTCTGGATGAATGCTCCAGATGTTGAGATGCGTGGGTTCAGACAGATGTGTGCAGATGTGTTGGGGGGGGGGGGTGGATCCGGTGATTGTGGAGTGTATGTTTTTGTAGCGTTGTCCGTCTGCTTTGTGTGTTTGTTTTGTGATGACATTAACTCGGCACCTCAGATCAGCGTTTCCAGAGAAACCGTGCACTCAGCTCAGCGGGGGGTCCAGAAGAGAAAAGCTCTGACTGTATGAGCAACACAAACACCCTGCACCTCCATCTCCACCTCCATCTCCACCTCCACCTCCATCTCCACCTCCACCTCCACCTCCACCTCCATCTCCACCTTCACCTCCACCTCCACCTCCATCTCCACCTCCATCTCCACCTCACTCTCCACCTCCACCTCCACCTCCACCTCCACCTCACTCTCCACCTCCACCTCCATCTCCACCTCCACCTCCACCTCCATCTCCACCTCACTCTCCACCTCCACCTCCACCTCCATCTCCACCTCCATCTCCACCTCCATCTCCACCTCCACCTCCACCTCCACCTCCACCTCACTCTCCACCTCCACCTCCATCTCCACCTCCACCTCCACCTCCATCTCCATCTCCACCTCCATCTCCACCTCCACCTCACTCTCTCTCTCTCTCTCTCCCTCACATACTCTCTCTCTCCCTCACATACTCTCTCTCTCCCTCACTTATTCTCTCTCTCTCTTTCTCTCTCACCCTCTCTCTCTCACTCTCTCTCTCTCTCTCTCTCACTTATTCTCTCTTACTCTCTCTCACTCTCTCTTGCTCTACCTGTCTCTCTCTATCCATCTCTCTCTCAATTCAATTTGCGTTCTCTCTCTCTCACTCGCTCTCTCTATCTTTCTCTCTCACTCTCGCTTGCCCTCTCTCTCTCACTCGCTCTCTCACTCTCTCTCTTTTGCTCTCTCACTCTCTCTTGCTCTACCTGTCTCTCTCTATCCCTCTCTCTCAATTCAATTTGCTTTCTCTCTCTCACTCTTGCTCGCCCTCTCACTCTCTCTTTCTCTCTCTCTCTCTCTCTCTCTCTCTCTCTCTCTCTTTTTCTCTCTCATTCTCTCTTGCTCTATCCCTCTCTCTCAATTCAATTTCCATTTTCTCTCTCTCTCTCTCTTTTTTTCTGTCTCACTCTCTCTTGCTCTACCTGTCTCTCTCTATCCCTCCTTCTCAATTCAATTTGCGTTCTCTCTCTCTCACTCGCTCTCTCTATCTTTCTCTCTCACTCTCGCTTGCCCTCTCTCTCTCTCTCGCTCTCTCTATCTTTCTCTCTCACTCTCGCTTGCCCTCTCTCTCTCACTCGCTCTCTCACTCTCTCTCTTTTGCCCTCTCACTCTCTCTCTTTTGCTCTCTCACTCTCTCTTGCTCTACCTGTCTCTCTCTCTTTCCCTCTCTCTCAATTCAATTTCCATTCTCTCTCTCTCACTCTTGCTCGCCCTCTCACTCTCTCTCTCTCTCTCACTCTCGCTCTTTTTCTCTCTCACTCTCTCTTGCTCTATCCCTCTCTCTCAATTCAATTTCCATTCTCTCCCTCTCTCACGCCCCCCCCTCTCTCTCTCTCTCTCTCTCTCGCCCCCTCTCTCTCTCTCATGCTGCTGCACTTAGCTCCATATCGCTGCTCTTTTTTTATCCGGTTCTAATGCTCCGTATCTTCTCTGCTGTGGAATTAATGGAGTCTTTAATGTCCTCTGATTTCTCTGCTGTCTGATTGGTTGTGGAGCTGGGGTGGACGTTCTCATTGTTCTAAGCGCGGGCCGTTTGAGTCTTTAATGTCCTCTGATTTCTCTGCTGTCTGATTGGTTGTGGAGCTGGGGTGGACGTTCTCATTGTTCTAAGCGCGGGCCGTTTGAGGGCTGATGGAGAACACCAGCAGATTAGTTTTTTTGCCGTCTTCAGATGATAAACATGGCGGAGGTTAAACCGGGTGGAAAAGGTTCTGTGACGGGTTCCACCGCGCAGCGCCGTGTTGGTTCGTCTTGGCGCCGCAGCGGGGGACAAATAAGACCACGGAGGGGAATTTCAGTTCCCACGGTTCAGGTGCGCTGCAGCGGACCGGAGCCTGTAATTAGAACGCCGATGTAGCGGCTGTAGGTCTGAGGAGGGCAGTGTGGAGAAGCGCTTTGGGTGGGCGATGTTCTCAGAGTGTTCCGATGTTCAGGCTGTGGAACTGTCGCTCTGTGCATTCTGCTGGAGAACCTACAAAACCACAACACCCAGGAGGTGGCCAAAGGATTCATGCAGTTTTGCTCATCAGTCGTAACAGATGTCCGTACAAACTTGCAGGTGGGACTAGAGCCTATCCCTGCACTTGTTAGACAAAAGCTGAGTAAACAGCTGGGAAAAGAGCAGACACACACATTCACACACACATTCAACAGAAGTAGAACCCACAAAAGGGCAGAAATGGGGGAGAACATGCAAATTTCACACAAAGTGCCCAGGTATTGAACCAAACTTTAGAAATGGAATGTAATGAGCTGATTGGTTCTCCCCCCTTCCCACTGCACATAACCTGTGTTGAAACCTGGCTTCAACATCCTGAGCTTGGTTCTAGTCAACACATTTGGCTACAGGTGTGTGTGTGTGTGTGTGTGTGTGTGTGTGTGTGTGTGTGTGTTTGGAGTGCTATTAAAGTCCATTAAAAAGCTATTCCAGCAATAAAAGCGTAATCAACACACTCTATGCTCCATTTATTCTCAGCTGTTGAGGCTCCTCAGCACCGCCACGTTCTTCAATTAGGGTTCTTCGGTGAAGGCGGTGTTCCAGCTCGTTCCTCAGACCTTGGTCAGAACCCTGGTCCCGGCCGAGTTGTCTCTGTGAGACATAGGGACACGACTCCTGGAGACTTCCGCGCCACATCCGTTCTCATTTATCCGTTCGGTCCGAGCCGCACCCCCACAGCACCCCACCCCAGCGCACCCCCACAGCACCCCACCCCAGCGCACCCCCACAGCACCCCACCCCAGCGCACCCCCACAGCACCCCACCCCAGCGCACCCCCACAACACCCCCAGCGCACCCCGTCGCTCTGATCGCCGCTGTGGTACTAATGTGTCCCCTCTCTGTCTCCCCAGATGGTCACAAGAACGAAGAAAATATTTGTGGGTGGACTTTCTGCGAACACCGTGGTGGAGGACGTGAAGCAGTATTTCGAGCAGTTCGGAAAGGTAGGTGCCCCCCCCCCCACGCCGCCGGTACCGCCGCCGCACGCCACGGGACGCAAAACACTGAACATCAGAGCGGAGAGTTCCGCTCGCTCAGCGTTTCTGTTTCAGAAAATCAGACGCAAAGCAACAAACGAATGGTTTCGGTCAGTCGAGGGACTGGACTGTGGGGTCACAGGTGGAGGGTGGAGGGGTGTTTTGGGGATTAGTTGGGTTACTGTGAGGGCACCCTCTAGCTTGGAGAAGATGCCCTCACACCCGAGCGTCTTTATCCTGATGACCTCAGAGAAGGTTCTGGGTTCTATTCACTCCCTCACTTGGGTTGTGTTTCTCTCTGGTGTGGTGGTGCCACCACCCCAACAGTGTCACAGCAGAACGTCCGTCACCTTTGTCGTCACCTCGTCGTCACCTCGCCGCCTCCCCGGCAGAACTTGAGAAATGTGTTCCCGGTTTTTCGCATGTTCTACAGGACTTGTCCACGTGGGTTCCGTTGGGTTCTTTGACTGTGTTTGTTGAAATGAAGACGAATCGACCACGAGTTCCAAAAACCGGAGTTTTCCCAACGCCGCCGCTAATCATGACCTCGCTGCACGTCTCGGCCTGATTGAATAACTTGATTGGCTTGATTATAAGACCCGCCCCCCCCTCTCTTCCCCATCCCCAAAGCATTGTGAAGGAATTCTCACACTCGGCAGGAAACAAACAAATCAGTGTGATTGAGCGCGCCGCCTCGCGGGGCCCGGGACGGAACCGGCGGGCAGGCCACGCCGAAATGGAGCCGTCGTTCAGGAGGTCGCTTTATTTCTCGGGGCCGCCGCGTTCTCCCAGCGTGCTTATTAAATGAACTGCCCGTCCGCTGCAACCTGCCATTATCGCCGCCCTCCGTCCCTCCCTCCGCCGGGAGAGACAGGAAAAACCAATTCATTTAGAGATGGGGCGGGGGCGGGGGGGGGGGTGTTAGGAGTAATAGAGAGAGTGCAGGCAGATGACACACACAGAGGAAAGCATTAAGCTCCGACCAGCCGCCGCTGCCCTTCGTGTCCTTCCTGGCGTCGGGGTGCGCCCGCGGGGTGGCGCGCACACGTCGGCATGGGGCGGATGTGAGTGCAGTTAGGAGCGGGGGCGGGGTGGCGGTTGGGTGGTGGTGGTGGTGGGGAGGAAACAGGTGGTGCAGGCGGCGGGGTCACGGCGACTCGCGCTGCAAACCTTCAACACTGAAGATGCCGTGAGCTCGCTGCCGTCTGCGGCCTGCAGCAGTGAGAGTGTCAATTAAAAAATGGACCAATTCATTAACTAATTGGTGGTAATTAATTAATTTAGTTTAGTCTATGGATACATTGCTCATTTTATGAAAGATTTTATACTTATCCACAAGCTGGATTCATTTAGGATAAAGTCATTTAACATGATACAGGGGTGGGTTTTAAAAACAATTTTTTTATATATTATGTGTGTGTGGGGTGGCTGAGTGGTTGGCATGTTCTCCTCTCAGCGCTAGGGATTTCCGGTTCGAATCCCCATCTGGGAGGAGTTTCCGTGTTCTCCCCGTGTCCGCGTGGGTTTCCTCCGGATTCTCCGCTTTCCTCCCACAGTCCAAAAACATGGACCAAGTCAATTGAGTTCTCCAAATTGCCCCATATAGAGTGTGTCTGTGTGAGTGAGTGTGTGCCCGGCGATAGATTGGCGTCCTGTCCTGGGTGTATCTGCCCGGCGCCCGAGACGCTCTCCCCTGGATGGGCATGGGGAACCCCACCGCGACCCTGATAGAGGATAAAGCGGGAGATAATGAATGAATGTATGAATTATGTGTGTGGGGTGGCACGGTGGCTTAGTGTTTGGCATGTTCTCCTCTCAGCTCTAGGGATTCCCGGTTCGAATCCCCATCTGGGTGGAGTTTCCATGTTCTCCCCGTGTCGGCGTGGGTTTCCTCCAGGTTCTCCGGTTTCCTCCCACAGTCCAAAAACATGGATCAAGTCAATTGAGTTCTCCAAATTGCCCCATATAGAGTGTGTCTGTGTGAGTGAGTGTGTGCACAGCGATGGGTTGGCGCCCTGTCCTGGGTGTATCTGCCCAGCGCCCGAAACGTTCTCCCCTGGATGGGTATGTGAGGACCGAGACTCAGTGGGGGGCTCGTCCTCCTTGAGCGGCCGGGCAGCAACAACAGTGTAGGACAGCCATGTTCAGATAACTGTACATACGCTGCCATAAGCCCGGCTTCTATATCGCTCGCGTCACCCGCTCAGCTGAGTGACCCCGAATGAGTGACCCCGAAGTCCCCTCGTCGTTCCTCTCCCGGCACTCCGAGCGCGGCATCGGGGGTTAAATAAAAAAACACGGCTCGGTCAGTGACAGGAAATTTGTTTTGGCGCTTGAGTAATCTGATACAGCGCTCGCATTAACATTCAGTAAACAGCGCGGGGGGTTGGCGGGTGACGCGTGCCGGCGCGGTGTCATGGACTTCATAACATTTCATTTAGCATACCTGCCCAAGCGCTAACCTTTAATAACATCGCCCGAGCCGCCCAGGCGTAGCGAATCAAATCCAGTGTTTATGTCCATTAGCGCCGCTGCCCAGACTTCCTGCCTGGACGAACACAAACGTCCTGCGTAAACACGCCGTCATCCGGACCTGCAGCGGGTAATGAAGGAGATGTTTGTTTACCTCCAGCGCCGCCGCGTGAACCTGACAATTAACGCTAAAAAGAGGGAAGACAGGCGAAGGGAGGTGACTGGAGCGGGGGGGGGGGGGGGGGGGGGGGGCGTGGGCTGCTTAATATTGATGGACTTCTTTTAAATGGAATTTTTAAATAATGCACTGCTATTGTGGAAACTTCTGGAAGAGCGTGACGAAACCCCGAGCAAGAGGCGTTGGGGGGGTGGGGGGTGGAGGAGCACCTGGACTTTGATTTGATCTGATTTAATTTTATTCATCTTCATTGGTTTGTGTTTAAAGTCTATAATAAAGCGAGAGAGTGCGAGAGGGCGAGAGGGCGGGGCATTTTGTACAGCGGGGTTATTGGGTCCCGACGTTCCGCCTCATACCCGTGATTTATTCACAATAAGTCTGGCTTTAAGTGTTTTCAGGTTATGAGGTGGTTTCAGGTGGCCGATCATTCCACTGGGACAGCGTTGCTCTTGGCTGTCGTACTTTAAATCCCTCTGTCCTCATCCTGCTGGACCTCTTCAGTGCTGACCATCAGACTGACCATCAGATTGTTCTGTCCACTCGGTTCCAACTCTCACCAGGTACTCACTGGAGTTCCTCAGGGTTCTGTACACGGTCCCTAAATGACTGAATGTAATAACGTCCCACCTCTCGTACCTTACTGCTTTTATTAAACACTGTCTCATCATTTAGAGACTTTCAGAAGATCTTCTGTGATATGGAGGTAGTGGTGTGGGGGTTGTGGGTGGGGGTTGTGGTGTGGGGGTGCAGTGTTTGGTTTGGCTCATCGTTTGCTTACAGGTGCAAATTTTCATAATTTAAAATTACACATGCATGTCTCACACATGTCCCACACGTGCATTTGCCTAGTGACCACATTTACCTAGTGACTCTATAGTGACTCTATAGTGACTCTATAGTGGCTCTATAGTGACTCTATAGTGACTCTATAGTAACTCTATAGTGACTCTATAGTGACTCTATAGTGACTCTATAGTGACTCTATAGTAACTCTATAGTAACTCTATAGTGACTTTATAGTAACTCTATAGTGACTCTATAGTAACTCTATAGTGACTCTATAGTAACTCTATAATGACTCTATAGTGACTCTATAGTGACTCTATAGTAACTCTATAGTAACTCTATAGTGACTCTATAGTAACTCTATAGTGACTCTATAGTGACTCTATAGTAACTCTATAGTAACTCTATAGTGACTTTATAGTAACTCTATAGTGACTCTATAGTAACTCTATAGTGACTCTATAGTAACTCTATAGTGACTCTATAGTGACTCTATAGTGACTCTATAATGACTCTATAGTGACTCTATAGTGACTCTATAGTGACTCTATAGTAACTCTATAGTGACTCTATAGTAACTCTATAGTGACTCTATAGTAACTCTATAGTGACTCTATAGTGACTCTATAGTAACTCTATAGTGGCTCTATAGTAACTCTATAGTAACTCTATAGTGACTCTATAGTAACTCTATAGTGACTCTATAGTGACTCTATAGTGACTCTATAGTAACTCTATAGTAACTCTATAGTGACTCTATAGTGACTCTATAGTGACTCTATAGTGACTCTATAGTAACTCTATAGTGACTCTATAGTGACTCTATAGTGACTCTATAGTAACTCTATAGTGACTCTATAGTGACTCTATAGTGACTCTATAATGACTCTATAGTAACTCTATAGTGACTCTATAGTAACTCTATAGTGACTCTATAATGACTCTATAGTGACTCTATAGTGACTCTTAGTAACTCTATAGTGACTCTATAGTAACTCTATAGTAACTCTATAGTGACTCTATAGTAACTCTATAGTGACTCTATAATGACTCTATAGTGACTCTATAGTGACTCTATAGTGACTCTGTATCTCTCTCTCTCTCTCTCTCTCTCTCTCTCTCTCTGTACTCTCTCTGTACCTCTCTCTCTGTACCTCTTTCTCTCTCTCTCTTTCTCTCTCTCTCTTTCTCTGTACCTCTCTCTCTCTGTACTCTCTCTCTCTGTACCTCTCTCTCTCTCTGTACCTCTCTCTCTCTCTGTACCTCTCTTTCTCTCTGTACCTCTCTCTCTCTCTCTGTACCTCTCTCTCTCTTTCTGTACCTCTCTCTCTCTCTGTGTACTCTCTCTGTACCTCTCTCTGTACTCTCTCTCTCTCTCTCTCTCTCTCTCTCTCTCTCTCTCTCTCTGTCTGTCCTCTCTGCCTGAAGGATGGTGGGCCTCGTGCACATGTTCCGTTTTCCCGCTCAAAGCATCTCGTCTTGTGTTCTCTGAGCCTTCAGTCATGGCGCTGTTCCTGCGCCGGTTGCGGCCCGTCTGCCCTCAGGCTCGCTCACAGATCCGCCTTTGAAGCGGGTCGGGAAATCTTCAGCCTTTGAGGCAGGTTGTGGAGTCAGCGGGACTCCGGTGATGGAGTCCATGGTTTATAGATGGCCGTGTTGCAGAATCGTTTTATTCGCTGATAAGACAAAGCGCTTGTGCACTTAACCGGGCGGGGCCGGTTCCGGGGGTTTCCGGGGGTTCCGGGGTCGGGTCTGATGGTTCTCATGCAGGCGGCGTGCGAGGCCACACCTGAGGTAACGGAATGGAGGTACACGCACTTAGCGGGTATTTCGGTGAGTGGTGGACGGCTGCGGCGCCCCGCAGTGATTTAATATTCCTCGACCTTTGTGTGTGTGTGTGTGTGAGGGAGGTTGTTCTAAAGCAGCGGAACATGCTGTTTAAATTTCCTCCAGCTCCTCGCAGCCGATACTTTACGTGGCGGGTGCCGCCGCATCGGGGAGCACACGCTTTTACCAAAACGCTGCTATTTCAGTTTGTGGTACGAAGTGCACTTCTTTAAATTGATCCCTAACTGCAGGGTGACCAAGTGGCTTTGGTCACATGACTGGGCGTCGTACCCGTAGCAAGCCGAGTGACGCACAAACCAGCCAATCGTTATGGGAGTCTGTTCTGCGTCCACTATTTTACTAATAACACTATAATAATACTGGAGGCATGGTGGCTTAGTGGTTGGCATGTTCTCCTCTCAGCGCTAGGGATTCCTGGTTCGAATCCCCATCTGGGTGGAGTTTCCATGTTCTCCCCGTGTCTGCGTGGGTTTCCTCCGGGTTCTCCGGTTTCCTCCCACAGTCCAAAAACATGGATCAAGTCAATTGAATTCTCAAAATTGCCCCCTATAGAGTGTGTTTGTGTGTGTGAGTGTGTGACCAGCGATGGATTGGCGCCCTGTCCTGGGTCTATCTGCGCAGCTCCCGAGACGTTCTCCCCTGGATGGGCATGGGGAACCCCCCCGCCACCCTAATAGAGGATAAAAGCAGGAGAAAATGGATGAATAATACTAGGTGAAGTCTGCTGTTGTGACCCGACCGACTCAAGGCAGACACTTCATACGTTCTGAGATGCTCTTCTGTTTATTGTTGGGATGTCCCAACCCTTGGGTTATACACACTTCAGACATAATTAAGAAGCACTGTGGTAATACAGGGTGCTCTGCTGTTGTAGCCTGGCGGACTCAAGGTAGACCCATACATTTAGTCATTTCTCAGTTATCATAACTGTTCTGTCTGGACTCTGTATGCACTCTTTGGCTGTATTGGGAGCACTCTGGTAATATAAGGCGATCTGCTGTTGTAGCCCGGCCGACTCAAGGTGTAGAACCATACGTTCTGAGATGCTCGTCATCTCTCATTTGAGTTATTGCACCTCCTTTGGCTGATATCTGTTATAAACTCTGCAAACTTAATTTGGAGCACTCAGGTCACATTAGGCGAGGCGACTGCTGTTGTAGCCTGTCCGACTCAAGGTAGGACTGAGCTGAGATGCTCTCTACTTACAGATTCATATTGATCTCTCTATTAAACTAATCCATTTTGAGTAGTCCACTCCAGCTTGTCTGGCACCAACAATCATGCCACTGTCAATCCCTGAGATCACTTTCCCCCGGTTCTAATGGTTCTAATGAAGGTTCAAACCAAAACTGGTCCCGGTAATGAACAAACTCCTTTATAAGTATTGTAATGAATCGCTTTACGACCCTGAGGATGATGGAGTCCCCGTGTGAGAGGACCACAGCAGCCCAAGTCATGTGATTGATGAGGCGTCATGTCCATTCTCTTTCAGGAGAATGAAGCTGTGTATCTCCTCCACGTCCATCCATCTCATTTCAGCTTCTCCAGAGCTCCTCCTCGTCTGTTTAAATGGAAATTCGCCCAAAAGCAGACGTTTGTTGGTTTGGAGTGGGTTCTCCACCTGCTGGAGGAGGGAAGGCGCTCATTTTCTCAGCGCTCATTGTGGAGAATGAGACTGCTCTCAGGTTCTCCGTTTCTGTCACAGAGGGCTGCCAGAAAGCGTCTGCACCTCCACGCGCGCCCATCGACCGGAACGCCGGTCACCTCTTACCCGTATTAAACAACGGGGAGATGAATCGGAACCCATCTGTGTTCCCTCATCCCTCTCTGCAGCGGCAGACGTCTGAGTGTAGTGGTCTGAGCGCGCGGTTGCTCCTGATTGGCAGGCGGTTGGACAGCTGTGTGCAGACACCCAAATCAGATGGAACACGGTGGTGACCTGTCTGCAGGAAGGTCACGCACTAGAACATCAGAGAACGTGTGCTCATAGTGTGATGACGTCACAGCTGGGGTGATGGGATGAGGTTGCAGGTGGAGATGTTATTACAGCAAAACCTTCCGTTTCATCTACATGTCTAGGTTCTCGATTCCACCACCTGTGGTCTGCAGTGTGGAACACCTGAATATTGGGTTATTATGGGATGTGTCCCAAAACAAGATGGTTAATAGATGTATTTTTTAGTAATGCATAAAAATTCAAATACATTATTAATTCCAAATTAATTCAGGATTATTTCAGGCCTGTTTATTTTTTATCTTGAGAGGAAGCCACCTCCTTAGAACCTCCACATCTGTTCTAAAGAAAGTTCTACAGCAGCTGGCGTGTTGGAAGCATCTGCTTAAAGCTGAAGGTGCACCCTGCTGACAGCATCTAAATAAGAGTGGCCTGTGTGTGTGTGTGTGTGTGTGTGTGTGTGTGTGTGTGTGTGTGTGTGTGTGTGTGTGTGTGTGTGTGTGTGTGTGTGTGTGTGTGTGTGTGTACGTGTACACGCGCGAGCACATCCTCTGTACACAGTGAGCTATGACCCCACCTTTACAAAGGACCTCTGTCACATATCCAGGTACAATAACTTGCAGCGTCTCCCGGGACAACCGCCTCCCACACTCTGCACTTTAGCAACCACCGGGGGGGGGGGGGGGGGGGGGGGGGGGGGGGGGCGGGGGGTGGGGGTTCAGGCCCTAGTGCGCCTCTTCTCTACTTTCCCCTGCTGTTTCTCCTGTGTGTGTGTGTGTGTGTGTGTGTGTGTGTGTGTGTGTGTGTGTGTGTGTGTGTGTGTGTACATGCCAGTCCTTGTCAGTGCCCTAATGAAGCCTCTGTGGTATTGAAGCACGGTGTGGGCAGTGACGACAGGGCACACCTGGAGATAGAGGAAGTGTGTGTGTGTGTGTGTGTGTGTGTGTGTGTGTGTGTGTGTGTGTGTGTGTGTGTGTGTCGGTCGCTCGTGCACAGTCTCCTGTGGAAGTGTATCAGAAAAGAGAGAGAATGCTTAAGACTGGATGTATCAACACCTTGCCTCAGATTAGGAGGATTTGTGTCTAAGGCAGGGATTCATTCCTCATTTTCCGCACTTCCACCCGTGTGTGTGTGTGTGTGTGTGTGTGTGTGTGTGTGTGTGTGTGTGTGTGTGTGTGTGTGTGCGTGTGTGTGTGTGTGCGTGTGTGTGGGGAGGGAGGGAGGGCTACGTGGTGAGGGTTATCTCCCCGGAATGCTGCAGGCGACAGGGTTAAACAGAGCAAATCCATTGAGTATGGTGCTGTAAATGCGATGAGGACCCGTCTCTCTCTCTCTGCCTGTCTCTCTCTCTCTCTCTCTGTCCTTCTGTCTCTCTCTCTCTCTCTCTCTCTCTCTGTCTCTCTCTCTCTCTCTCTCTCTCTCTCTCTCTCTCTCTCTCTCTGTCCTTCTGTCTCTCTCTCTCTCTCTCTCTCTCTCTCTCTCTCTGCTGTCTTTCTGCTTGTTCTCTGTCTGCCTGACATAAAAGGCATGACCTCTAAAGATGAAGTTGCAGTTTTGGGATTATTATTATTATTAGTAGTATTTATTTTTTTATTATCATTATTAATTTTGTTTTATTATTATTATTATTCATTCATTCATTCATTCATTATCTTCCGCTTTATCCTATATTAGGGTCACGGTGGGGTTCCCCATGCCCATCCAGGGGAGAACGTTTCTGGTGCTGGGCAGATACACCAGGACAGGGCGCCAATTTATCACTGGGCACACACTCACTCACACAGACACACTCTATATGGGGCAATTTTGTCCTTGATCCATGTTTTTGGACTGTGGGAGGAAAGCGGAGAACCCGGAGGAAACCCACGCGGACACGGGGAGAACATGGAAACTCCACCCAGATGGGGATTCGAACCGGGAATCCCTAGCGCTGAGAATCCCGCGAAAATGCTAAATACTAAGCCACCATGCCGTATTATTATTATTATTATTATTATTATTATTATTATTATTATTAATTTGATGATGACGATGATGATTATTATCATTTTTTATTACTGTTATTATCATTATTAGTATTATTTTGATGATTA